>OU565295.1:2545635-3745635 GCA_913789915.3 Sphecodes monilicornis | reverse complement strand
GTACCTATATTCATCATACCCGACCTGCTGCGTCCCGTAATAACACTAATACGTGTTGCGCCAAATTGAGACGTTACTATACAGGGTGTTTCGTAAATGGTGGGCAAAACTTTAGGAATAGATTACTAATGCTTAGAGAGGACAAAAGAGTTATATTAACATAGGTCCGGAAATGATTAGTTTCTCAGTTATTAAAGTTAATAACTCACTTACAGAGAGGTCTCGATATTTACTCCGATCGTTGCTGTGAGACGCTTTAGTTAGATGATACTAAACTTGGAAGTATGCTTCAACGTTTTTGACATCAGCGTCGCCAGATCACTGAAATCGAGGGGAACGGAGTTTATCACCTCTCTGATAATTAACACTTGAACATGTTACGCATACGCGACGGGAACGCAACACGCAACACGCAATGGAATGGAATAGTGGAAGGGGAAAAGGAGGAGAGGAAAATCCATCCAGTTTTGGGTGTTTCTGGCGACACTGTTTGACATACGTACGGTAACGTGTTCGTGTATACATGACATACAGTATGAATTGTAAACAAGAATACTACACCTCGATAACGTAAACATAGACCGGCGATTACTTCAAAAATATTGTTGATGCCTTTAAACGAGCCTTTAAACTTTAAGACGATGTGACGAGAATTGTGGCACAAAAACTTTAATAACTCAGAAACTAATCTTTTCCGGGCCTATGTTGATATAACCTTTTTTTCTTCATCTAAGCATTAGGAATCAATTCCTAAAGTTTTGCCCACCATTTACGAAACACCCTGTATATGTGTTATTAAATTTTAGCATATTAATATGTTGGCGAACTATGTGATACTTATGGAAGTGAATAAATGCATTTTCAACAGGAATATCAAGGTCTGTGTATTATTCAATTTATGATTGTGCCATAATTAAAATGTTCATTAGTAATAACCAGTCTGCGGGTCTTTGTGCATCTCCGTTATGCTTGTAGGATATACAAAACACACGAAACCATGTATAATAACAAAATAATAATTATTATTCTGTTATTTTTTAAATTAATTTATGATAATCACTATTTTGCATTAAGGTATATAAGCGAATATTACGATATGCTAAAAATATTATAATAATTACACGTTTGCAGCTGTGTCATGAATAATATAGTTATTTTGAGCATATGTTTTTATGGATGCAACATCCAAATGTGTAATTAAAAATGTAATTTTCTAAAAATATGGTTCCTTAATTTGACGCGTACGTACATCTGTCGTGAATTTTATTCCACCCATAATTTTCATCTGTAATGGTCGTGTATGCGACACGCAACACGCACTACTACTTTGAACAGCTGCCCTGTTTTCCGTGAGTGCTGAAAACATTTTTTGCTTTGCTTCTTATATTCGTCTTTTTAAGTGTAACTGAAAACGATCATTCACATTTATTTCGGAAGTAATGATTCTCTTTTCTCTGCGTAAATTCTTTCTGTCACTCGCCACAAATCTAAGTTCTATTACAGTAAACTGCAGTTCCCTGTTTAACCCCTTAATTGGACCTTCAGAATATACTTTCAAAATGCAATGATTCAATTAAAACATATTTAATATAATATTTATATTTTTTTGATTGTGTACATTTTATAAAAATTTGTCTTAATCTTTTCTGTATTTTTTTTATTTATGCAATTTGAATCTGAAGTTGTATCTTATCATACCTGCTTAACATCACCATTGAATTTTCAAAACGATAATCATTTTAACTTTATTCCACAAAATATGAATGTAGTAAACGTTTCCAGTGTAGCATTCAGTTGTTTGAAAAAAATGAAAATTTTTTTCAAGTGTTCAACGAGAGATTTGTTTTCAGTTTTACCAACAATTCAATAAAACCATGCGTCGTTTTTACGGACAACATTCTGTCATTTTGGGGTTAGTATGTCATCAGTGCAATATGTTTACGGTTTTTGTTTAATGTTTCTGCAAAAGTCCAATACGAATTCCTTCTGTGTTGCTGTGGCGTTTCTTCCCGAAATAAAAACAATGAATCTTTCGAAACAAGGATATTCGTCTTATTCGCGAGGTGAATGAAAAATTAGCTTGCGTTTCCGTCGACGAGATAGCCATCAACGGAATTGATGCGACACGCGTGTCACCAGCTGTTTTTGTTTTAATTAGAATAAAAATTTAATTAAAATGGGCACCCCGGGAAAACAGTTTTGCTGATTTTATTAGCGCCGACAGCCAATCAATTTTTCAAACAAATTTCCGGCCAGGACCAAGGGAAAAAGGCCACGGTTTTTAATTGCAGATTTTCCTTTGGAGACACTCCACAGTGCGCTGAGTGGAGAGGATTTGGTGACAAAAATTTCATTTCGAGTTCTTAAAATTTGTTGCTACAAATTCCGACGAATTAAGGTAAAGCGGGCGCTTTTCTTAAAATTATCGATAAACAATATTATCACATTTCTTCAATATTACTGCATTACAGAATAAAAATAAAAGTTTTCTTCTCTCTCGGTTAGTTAAAATTTATCGCGAGTTATAATTACCGAAAGTTAAGGACCAGGTGGAGTAGTTAATTTTTTTGCGACTTCGGCAAACGGTGTTTATAAATTTTTTTAGTGTAAATTATGGCGGTGTTTGATGAATATTTTAAACTACCTTAATCTGAGTAAAGACGAATCAAATCAAGTGACTAAAGAAATTTAAAGTTGTTGAATTTATGCATGGTTGTGTTTTGAATGATGTGAAACGCTTTCCCATCGATCCTCTTTTATGTAAATCCGGAACGTCCTGCTACCTATTGGCGTCTTTGACAAAATAGCGTCTTTTTTCTCCCAGGCGGCGTGAGCATAGGGCCCCAGTTGTGCGCTTCAGACCTTTTGTCAAGTATAGGTTATTCTGTGTTCTGTGCGGGCGAGTAACATTTATACTCGCGAATTTCTACTTTGTATTCTTTAATAAACCATTTTGTCGCTTTGGAAGCAAACTCTACTAATTGTTCAACAAAAGTAAAGTAAAATTTAAGGAAAATGAAAATAGAGGAAACATGTTATTAAGATAAAATTTGTACTTCTTACTTCATGCTCTACTGAAAATTTAAATTCATAACTGTTCCACACTATAAAAATTCCTACATTTTTAACAAGTTGACTGCCATGACATAAGTAAGCAAAATAATCTTTATAGTCATGTGAAATTGTTAATATAATTTTACGCTCTTTATACTTCGCGTGATTAAAAATTCTGTTCACTCTCGCTCGACGTGATTTAATATATGTTTTATCTATGACGTCTACGGACCGTAAATAGCATTTATTTGCTACGGTATTTTCATGTCTGGTTTTATGTAGAAAATTGTTGTCTACGAATTAACTCGTCAGAGAAACATAGACATCGCGTTAAAACCTGAATTTCAACTGATTATATTATATTTATGTTGTAGATAAATCGTGAATCATTATATAAACTCCAATTTTTATAGATTATTTTGTAAAAATCAGAGTAATGGAAAAATTAAATTAGCAGATTAAGAAATTTTTAATACGAAAATAAGGTAGAAATATTGTCAACTCCAGCTCTATGTATGAGACAGTTAAGTATAGTTAAAATAAATTGGTTAGGTAACAAATTCAGATGTAGTAAACATTTTATTGCATTATACAATGTCGTGAGTATTACAAATGTCATAAAGATACACTGTCTATTAAATATAGAAAATTTAATTAATATACAGGAATATACAATATAGTTACAGCATTTTAAAAAATGGTCGTGTTTATTATTATACTGCGAATTGTATGCGTTGATAACAAAAATGAGTAGAAGAAACACTCAGAAATACACAGTAAAAATATTCTTATTTTATTTTTTTAAGCTATTAGACTTATTAAGAAAGGAAATAAATTTCAATTTTACTCCAATTTGTTGCTATTGAGAAAATTTAGAAAATTTTAATTTTGATTAGACGTCCTCACTCTGCTAACATAATTGATAAAAGTTGCACCAGTCCTACTTGATATCATTAATTCAACTCAGAAAACACCAAACAGCACATTATTATGAACACAAATTGTTGTAATATAGAAGCAACAGACTGTAAGTACTATATTCATCGTTCGATGTTTTACATAATAAATAATAAGCAGGCTGTGAATCTTTATGCATAATCAAAATTCTTTGCATTCATTGCAGGATAGAAAAATCAAACAGTAGTTTATTTCTCCATTTCGCATTTTAGTTTCGTTTGAAAGATGTGTTGATATTTTCCAATTCTTTTAATTGTTCTACTATTCCAAATTAAATTACCGATTTTTGTCATGAATGCATAAAATCCGTTGTCTAATAATAAGGAATTAATTGACGATTTAGGTGTCCAATGCACGTTTGGTAATTTTGTGGTATAAAGTTTAATAGGATTGTCACAGAAGCCACTTGAGCAATTTTTGTCACATAGACAATGCACCGCAGGCTTCCGTGAATTTAACGCGCGTCTCGTAGTCGATTGCCGGCCCGATCCCTGAATAACGCTCTTTTCTCCGTAGACCATCGTGAATTTTATTTTCTCGGCACGCTGGCGGAGTGTACGGGCCGATAAAAAAAACTCCTAATAACTCGGCTTTGACTCGGAGCGTGGTTGGAGTTCGTGGCGGGGTGGAGAAATCGATCGATCCGTAAATTGAACTTCTAAGACAGCTGCGCCTGAAGTGTGTGTACCTACATACTTTGAAATTCGGGTTAAAATTATCGTCGTTATGTGAACGGTACCTGAAACTAAAACTGACGTCGTATCGGCGTCAGTAAAAATTTCACAATAAATTTTACGAATGTGGAGCACATCTTAAAGTCATCCCTAAAAGTGGTCGTTAGAACGACCGCATTCAAGGCGGCGAGTGTACATACTCGCACACACACCCACATCGGAACCGACTACGTTTATCGGTCAGTGTTGTCGTGAACAGTAAATAAACTAAAAGATGCAGTCTTCAGGGCATGGGAACATTCATTAAGTTGAGTGTTTGGAAGTGATGAGCTGGAAAATCGGAATCAGACGGCCTAGTAAATGTACAGGTTGTTTGCCGTAAATTGGACTAGCGTTTCTCTCGTACATCGGTAAGTATTTCAAAAAAATGGAAGAGGAAGAGCTTACAATATATCTTACTGGCAACACGGTAACCTATGACAATTTTTTATATTTACATTATTTTTCGAGAAACGAAGGCGACCTTCGATTTTTTAAATGGAGTGCTATATGTATACAAGCGTGGGTCAAGACGAATTCATTAATATGTAACACAATGACTTCAAAGGTCATACAAGGTCAGAAATTAGAGAAATCTTCAGTAAGACACATTTGTTGTGTTATAACTTCAAGAAGCATTGCTTTATTGAGTTAGAAGTGTTCACGTAGATCAGGGATGGGCGCGGTAGAGGTCCCTCAAACGTCTGCTTCTCCCACCAACCTCTCTTTCATGCGCGAGGCCTGCTCTATGGCAGGGATGGGCAATTTTGCCTTTTTGAGGCAAAGCCGTCCACACCGTAGCGCCCTCTGTCCCCTTCTAGCAAGCGTGGTACAATAGGGCAACGAAGACACGAGACATCGGTGTACGCGACGAACGTGCGCGCTGCATGAAAGAGAGGTTGGTGGGAGAAGCAGGTGTTTGAGGGGCTCCACCCGTGCCCACCACTCCTCTATGGTAACGGCGGATGCTGGTGGTGGACAGTGGGCGCTACGGTGGGGACGGTTTTGTCTCAATTGAGACAAAAATGCCCATCCCTGACGTAGATATTATGTTTAAGTACCTCAGACAGGTAGCAGGATTCTTAAATAATATGTTCAACGATATATGTATCGGAACTGACGGACCTATAAAATCGCTTCCAAGATCCCTTGATTTGCCAGCCATGAATGTTTTCTATGCGGTCATGTTAAAGATATTGTTTATGCAACACCGTAAAGTGTTTTAAACGATTTACGAACTATGATAAAATCCGATACAATATTAGCACAGAGTACTAGAAATATAATCAAGAGAGCTCAGAAATGCAATCTTGCTAACGGAAGTCATAGTGAACATGATCTGTAATCTATTTCGATAGTTAGTTTGTACATGGTACGGATGAAAACTAAAATTTTTAATCCTCATGTCAATATCCCAAGTTTACTACGATTTTTAATCAAATTGTAGTCGTTAACACGTTGATTGCTACATTAAAACTCCCAGATAATCCAAGAAAATTAAAGTAATCTAGCTAACGAAATTATTGTAGAACTAGAAAGATAAAATTTATCATAATTATTCCTTTAACAATTCTGCATTCTTTAATCATACTCAATTTAATTCTATCCAGTATATCACAGTAAACATTAATTTTTAAATCTGCTATAGAAATAATATCACCTGTATATCAGCAACATAGCAGCCAACATATTAGATTTTATTACTTCAACGCATATTTTTATGCTACAGTTATAAATTTAATTTACAATTATCCAAACTGTTAGAATTTATGTATTTGTCAATAGGCACATACAGAAAATTTTAAAGACGAATTGAAAAGAGGTACACGATTGTTAACATAAGTGTCAATCTATGATACTTACGAAAAATTGTATGTACTATGATTTTTGTATTTTTTTCAATATGAATGCAAGCATAAATGATGTGGTATTATAACAGTTATTAGTGTAATATGAATATGATATGAAGCCATGCAATACTTTCATGTACATATAAGTAAACAATGCAAGGATTAAATACCAAATGTTAGTTGATATCCATCAAAAATATGGAAAAATTAGAGAAAGCATCACCTATGATAACATTTAATATACACTTGTTTTAGAATTAATTTCGATATTTGTTATTCAATCATATCGATTATTGGTCGAATATCATCGAATTAATGAAAGACCGATCGACTCTTCTGTGAATAATGGATATTCGAACAAAATTTTAGTGGCCAATTAATGAATCTGCTGAGCGCCTGTTATTTGAACTATTGCCAAGTGTCACTCCAGTTTTACGTCCAGCAACTAAGATGCTAGCAGCAAGACTATAATTAAGAAAACTTGTAAAATATTAAGTGAGCGTAATTAGTTTCCTCCGTCATTAACAAAAGATGCATTTATAGTACCAAACAAATGTATTTCAACTAGTGATTTACCGCGATGTTTATATTGTTCACATTTCTCATTATTAATTTGAAATGTATATTTTTTAATTTATTATTTTGTCCTTTGTCAACTCTTACTTAATATAATATTAGAATACTTGGTATAGTTATATGACACATAACGTATGAGTAGACTGTGGATTTTATGCATTTATGACAAAAATGAGTAGGTGAAATTTAAAACAGTTGAGATATTGAGAATATTTAAAAATATTGCTCCATTATTTTTAAGATATTGGAATCATTAAAGGAAGACCACATTTTTTATTTGATTGGCGTTACTTACAATGAATACAGAAAATTATTATTTAGCATAAAGATTCACAGTCTACTCATTACGTAATAGTAAAATATTATTGAATTACGTTATCTTGTGTGTAGTCCATTACAGACATAGTAATTATAATTTTTAAAGAAGTTAACCGCTTAACAACTTACTTTTTGCATTTGCATGCATCTATATAGTTAAAAGCGGGTTGAATAGCTGTGCCACCACTTTTGTTCGCAATTGTACATATTTTTCGACGCGTTTATGTAAATGCAGTTGCACTCTCGTATCTTTGATGCATTTATTTTTGTTTTTAATTGATAATAAAAGACGTAAAATAAGAAGGGATGGTTGTTTATTCCTTTCTAAACAGATCACTAGAACTTGTCACGTAATCTACATTAATTCAACAACTATTCAGATTAAAACATACGTACAGCATTTTATCGATAAATGTCCCAAGTATCTGGCCTATAATTGTCCCAGAACTATCCCCACTACCGCGGGGTATACTCCATGAGGAGCCATAAAGCTCGACAGGCTTCGGACGCCGAGAAGTGTAACATAATACGTGTCGAGCATATCGGTGAGACCACGACTAATCCAATGACAATACTTCTTTATTTTTTATTACCTTTTTATGGAACTTTCACCAACATATTCGTGGCATTTTTCTACTGCAAACGATACCAAATAGGATAGAATTGTTATAATATTTACTTGTGTAATGAACGATATAAGTTTCGGGCGCAATGAGCCGCGGGCCTTTGAAATGTGCCAGCGGCCGCGAAAATCCCATAAAAAAAACAATGAAAAATAAAGACGTTTTGTCTTTGGATTAGTAATGATCTCACACCGATATACCGAACCCGCATTATGTTACACTTCTCGGAGACTGTGGTCTCTCGAGCTTCGCTGTACCTTTCCACGTTCGGCAAAGAATAGTATACCTTGCCCGTAATTGTCGCTGGCCGGACCCGTGGTTGAGACATTTATCGATAAAATACTGTATACGTATTATGATCATGGTTATGAGTTCACTATTGGCTAGGGAGTTCGGAAAAGCAATTATAACAAAACGTTGCAACTTGGAAAACATTTACCTGTGAAATTACCATCGAACGATCCCAGCTGTTTTACGACCTTAATCATGATTAATCAGATCACAAATACTCCACAAATTAGCCTCCCAGTAGTATTAATACTTCATTCGATTGTTACGAGGGCGGTGCCTAATATTCGACAATGAATAAACACCGTGTGCTTGCGTGTTTAATTTTCGCGTGCGTTGTACCGTTTTTTTTTCCCTCGGTATAACCCGCAGAACGCCAGGAAAATTATAAAGCCGGCTTGAAATTTTCATTCGGCGCACCTGCGCCATTTTTTACTGCGGCCAAAATTTAAACGCGTTCATCATGAGTCAATAAAAGTCGGGAGCGAAATATTTTCCACCATCGTTCCTCCGGAAATCTCGTCGTGGGATCCTCGAGGTTCTCGTATTTTTCCCTCGAATTAACATATCACTCGATCGATGCTCATCCCTTTGCCGTTGTATGTTTAACTAAAAAAAAGAGCCATTTTCAGAGAGAGAGACGAGCCAACGATATACGAGCCGATTCGATTGCGTTCCATTAAGTGCGCGTCGTTCAAGCGTTTCCCGTGCATTTAAAAAGAGTATAAACGTCATTGTCCATGCGGGCGGGCGAATTTTTGGTGACGATCCCTTCCCGTATCAGTATGATGTTGTGTGTCTCGTTACGTGCGCGTGAGTGTGTCGGATTGGCGAATTGTTTCTGTCAATTCGGAAGCTTTTTTTTACAAGAGTATCGCGTGTGCATGCTTGGATGGGCGGAGAGGGGAGGGTGCGAACGGAACGGGAAAAAATGCGTGTAGACCCTGACACACGGAGGACGGTAAAATAAAGCACGTGTGAACGGTACGCATAGCATAAAATTCGTAACCGCGTATGGCGAATGTAAATCACGGAGGATTGGACGCGCATGAATTTAACCGGGCCGCATGTAAATTTTGAGTGGCAACAGGGACGAACGGGAGCATAGGGGAAGGCAAAGTGGACGGGTGCATGTAAATTTTATTGCAATCAACTATTGTAAACAGGATTAACGACGATGCGACGCGAAAACTATTTGTCCTCCCGTCTGGCTAGTCACGCCGTGCAGCTACGAAAGTTGGTGATTATGTTAACTGGTGTATTACCTGTGCCGCGGTGTCACGTGAATTACTTTGCTCGAGATTTTCCCTCGACCCGGCTGTGATCTTCGCGTCTGCTGTGAATGTCGCTCAAAATTGTACAGCTGAATTCTCTCGAGGTTTCTGGTTCATTCATTTGCTTCAGCGTGCGATCCAAATTCAAATAATTTTCGCATTGGATTTTTATTTACAGCGAGTGAATAAATCGTTAGTGTCACAGTACGAAAAATATGTTTGCTGTTCATGTGACGGGTAATGATCTATACAATGTTTTTAAATGTACACCTGCAGTTTGTAAATGTCAATGCTTCGTAAAAAAATTATAAGAATTTTTTTAGTTTATTATATATTATTTATAACGTGTCGCGTGTCGCACGCAAATGGCTGACGCTCAGCAGCGTTTCCAGTAATGAAGTTCTTTGTATTTGTTATTTCTGGTGCTTGGTCCAGCTCAGTTGCTAGCTTGTTGAGGTGGTTTAATAATATTTAGTATAATTATCATGTATCAGTTTCAGATTTAATCTTAAGTTTAGAGGTCGAGAAAAATATTGTAAATATACATTTACAGTAGTTAATTAAATTATTAAAGCCACAGAATATATTTAGTAAATAGATTTATTGACCATGTGGCATGCAATATAACCTATTGTTAAACATATATTTAGAATTTAATATTTCATAAAATACTTTATACCAATGACAATAACAATCCAGTGTAGTTATATTTGATTTGAAAATAGATTATTCTAATGTACACACGTCAATTTGTAGAATCAAAATATTTGCAAAACGTAAATAATCATATTTTTGGTAGTTGAAAAACACAAATTAGTGAAGCTTCCCATAATTTTGAAAATATGCCACTTTTTTCAATTTAATTGATAACTGTCCTGCTTTGTCTATTTGGTGCCAATCTTTAGTGGTACTATAAATATTAATTTATTGTTATTAAAATAAAAATATGTATGCGAGGTTAACTGATCGTTAAAAATGGTGCTTTAGGCCTTAGCGCTTCGTTAAATCAGAAATCACATAAGTTGTTGTGTAATGGAAAATTGTACAATATGTATAAGTACAAATACGTTCTGACGAGATTTGAAAATATTTAGAAAGTAATCGACGAATAATACGAAACAGAGTATGCATTAATAAATAAAGTGATAACTAGCAAATCGAACTTGCTCAGTATTGTTTGAAAAAAGAATTTACTATTAAATTTTCAATGTAGTTGAATCCATTTGCTTGTAAAATTACGGTATAGAGGAAGTCAAATTAATTGGAATTCTGCCAACCATCATATTTTCTATTAATAAAATGCGAATATAAAACCGCTATAAAAGAATGAATAAAGTTATTGGTAAAAGCATTTCAGCTTTCGTTATTATATCTTTTTGAATTAAAACAGATATATTTATGATTGGAATAGCTTGTTTTGAAATAAATGTTCGTTATTGTTAAATGGCAAGATCGTACGAACTTAATATTATCTTAACAATTGAAATATGACTATGAAACTAAATTCTCACAGTTTACTCGACACGTTTTATAATTCTTCTTTTTCTTTCTGTTTCAGGTACGTTTGGATCTATGACCTGCAGTCACTTGAACAATGGATAAGTAATTGAATATACGAATGAGTTCATTGTTCATTCTGCTCTTTTGTTCATTGTCAAGTTTCATACATCCTACAAAGTAGGACATAGTTGGGAATACTTATTGACCAGGTTTAAAATTTTAAAATAAGCACTTGGCAATTTCTCATTTTCAAACATTTTTGTAATTGTTTTGCTTCTTGAATACAAAAATGTCAACTTACTAATTTTTAATCAATATGACAAATTAATTTCTTTTTCCTTGCTGTCAGGTTAGATTAAGCCTAACATCAAATCATTTCCATTCTTGTGTAGTTTTATTTTTTTTCAAAAATCAATTAATAGTTTCTATACACATTCGGATAATGAAAAATATCAAATTCCTTTATAAACTTTTATAAAATATTGAATTCATAAAATGAAACCAGTACATATAGCTAGCTTGTAGATTATATCACAATATAATAATATTCGTTTGTAAAATAATCTTGTTAACGTTTCCATAAATATTTGGCATTCTGCAAATAAATTTATCAATATCCTTGTTGGAATTGAATTATCTGTATTGTACAAATTCTTCCATTTACTTTCCCTTTTCATTGGAAACATAGATCTCATTTTACTATTTTACAAATGTTTCACAAGAAGTAAGCATTGAATTACTATTTCAACGTTACACATTCGTTCACAAAATTGTTCATAAAATGAAAACAGAAAATTCTTATCTGCTGTAATTTATCATAATACAGAATATTAGAAATAAATTCTATATTTTTAAATTCACCGTGTCCACTCAACGATCTCCGCGCCCTCTTTCTATTCTTTTATATAATATATAATTCTGCTGTACTCTGTCACGAATCACGACACGTGCGTTATAATATGAAGCTGTGCAATATCATTTAACAAGTCTGTGTTTATTTAAATAAGACTGATTCTAATTGTTGGTAAATATCCTGAACCACTAAATCTAAACACAGAAACTATACAAAGTATAGATTCAGAAATGTTAAACGTCAATCAACATGCAACAATAAATCAGAATTTGAAGTTCTCAAATTATTCCAGTATGGGGTTACCAAGTCAGTAATCATTAAGTTGCGCATTTTATGCATCAATAGCAGGGATGGGCATTTTTGTCTCAATTGAGACAAAACCGTTTCCACCATAGCGCCCACTGTCCCCCACCAGCATTCGCCGTTACCATAGAGGAAGGAAGTGCTTCGCCCGTTGCGAACAGTGCGCAGGCCTCGCGCATGAAAGAGAGGTTGGTGGAAGAAGCATGCGTTTGAGGGACCCCTACCGTGCCTATACCTGATCTATAGTATCCACACGAAATCTGATTAATAAACAATACGGAAAAAGTACATTTGCATAAAGATCGGCAATTTGGTAATCTTATATTGCACATCTGTGAACCACAGAATGTGCAAATTCTACCATTTTTATGAAAGCCGGTTACGTGCTACAACTTTGGTCATAGTTATTAGCGGGATATGACTACATAGTTGTAATTTCAATAACATGTCCGAGCAACGCTCGCAGGCGGTTCTGATTTATTTTCATCGTTTGCTATGCATGATAGTACGTTTTCATCTTGATGGCCGTTTTGATAATCAATTTCCGCGGATTCGAGCCCCGCGACAAGCGTTCGAATCCAGGCAAAAACTCCCGATAAGGTCGAGCGAATCGACACCCGGGGGCGCGTGGTCGATTGTAAAGTCGACGATTTAAAAAAATCTGGCGTCTGGCGACCAGACGGGCCATAAATTCAAGACACTTGCATCTAAATTTTTGGGGCCGCCAGCCGCACGCAACTTTATTACGCTCACGGCCAGTGGGAAGCGTTTCCTTCTTTTTTTCTGTCTAAGGGACTGGGCGAACCACTGGAGAGCAGGGAGAGAGAGGGAGAGAGAGGGAGAGAGAGAGAGAGAGAGAGAGAGAGAGAGAGAGAGAGAGAGAGAGAGAGAGCCTGACCAAGGGTAATCGATGAAATTCTATTACGTTTAAAATTCACGAACGTTTAACCCACCCCCACTGTGTGCAATTTGCATATCTTCCCGTACGGCCATCCTCCGGTCCTTTATAATCGCAATACGTCCGTGATGGTGCACCGCAGTGGTCGCCTGCAAAGTTACTATATTAAGACCAGAACAATGGGACTAACAACAGTTTCTGCTTTTACTTTTCCTCTCTTTCTATCCGAGATTTTATAGCCAACTTTCAAAGTGGACCTTTGGTCGTTGAGACTGCCGCTTCCATTTAGACCGCGGAACTTTTTTCAATTTCTCCATCTTTGAAATTAGGACGGCTTTGAATCTATTACTTTCCCTGAATTAGCGTGTTACAGATTGGGAAAGTTCCCTGTTAAGCGTTAGCACCGGAACTTCGATATTACTCCGTATAGCAGTAAAAAGTTAATTATTCCAGTCCGAATGCTGGATCAGTATTCATACGATGCATTGAATTGTAATATTATGGCACGGCTCGCGATTGAGGTACTGGCTCCGTCGATCCCCTACTAGCGATAGCCAAATGCTCGTTGGTAACTTAGTATAGCGGAGCTCGTTAGAAATGGGTGCGATGTATGAATGGCTGAATGAAATGACGCTTGTATGTAATACGGTTAATCCTTGGGGGAGCGTTTCTAACTACTGCACATTAGCAATGCTCAGGATCTATGTAGATCGTTATTTAACTCCTTGCCGTGCTATTTCCTTCACAACAGCAACGATTAGAATTTTGTTGGCCTTAACAGTTTCTTAGTAGAAAAAACTTATAGAAGGTGGCCAAAGTATTATTCTCATACTCTTATCTTGTAAGTTTAGTCGATGGAGTACAGTAGGTGTCTTAATTGTAATTAGGGTTTGCAATACGGGAACAAAAATACAATACCGGTATTCGGTATTTGTTTAAACACTGTACCGGAATATCGGTATTAGGAATTTTCAAGAAGGTACAAAAACACAGTTGTTTAATAGAAAAAAACATTAACTGATTTATTAACTACATATTTTTGAAATGTGAGTGTAAAAAACATAATGCATCTATTGAATTGTCTGTGAGCTTGGAACGTATTTTTCTGCAATAATTACCTGCAGTTGAAAATGCTCTTTCCGCATCCACGCTGGTTAGTGGTACTGTTAATAATGAGCGATATATTTTCTCTAAATATTTGCCTCTATGTCCTTCATCTTCTAACAACTCGGTCTCTCGTCTGACGGTTTTGGATAAACCCATATTTGTATTATTTTTGTATTATTGTTCGTGCCAATTTTTTTATTTATAGCTAATTGTAATTTCTCCTCGAGAGACAAATCTTTTTCGATATTAACATCAACATCATCTTCAACGAATTCTTCTGGATAGGTTTGTGTTTGCTTTTCATAAATGTTTTTGTGGAAATTGACGACGAACTTAATTAAATTTGACCTTGTTAGCTTCTTCTCTTCCTTTTAGTTTTCTTTTTTAAAGTCGTTATAATTATGTAAATATCTCAAAATATTTTCTACTTCACTATGCCTTTTCTGCATAGAAATTTTCAATGCACTGTATAATTCCTCAAACAGTGGCGTGCCCTGATCTTTAAGTGATTGCAACATAAAATTTATTGTTGCATTCGCTGTTAATAAGTTGGAATCCTTCCGACATAATGCTTCCACAGCCAGCTTTACGGGGAGCAGAGTTGATACAGTTTTTGATATTAAATCGAATTCACTACCGAAACAATTAATTTGTAAATTTCAAATAAGAGTAGATGCCCCCAAAAAAAATATTTATTATTTTTAGCTAATACCGAAACAACCTGTATTTTACCTCAGCAAATACCGGTTTCACGAAATTGCAAAATAGCACGAAATACCGGTATTCGGTATACCGGTGTACCGGTATTGCAATCCCTAATTGTAATGTTCTAACAGTACTTTTTAATAATAGTACATTTTAATAATACTATGTGTATTTAAAAATACAAATTACACACTTTCACTTAGGTTGCAGATTATATTTTACAAACTAATAAAATTATTCTATATTCCGTCCTTCCATCTTTAGCTTTTACGACAGCTTGGATTCTATGAACAAGTATAAGAACAATCCTGAATGTACAAGGTGATTCTGGGAACTAGGACAGGTTACTGCTCTTTTTTTATGAAAAAATAGAGAAAAAATGTTAGACGACAAAATTGTTTGATTCAAAGGGAAAAATATTGTAGTAGACAGAAAAATGTTTCCAAGTGTATTTTTTTCGAGATATCAAGGTTATCGAAAACTTTTTAAATGGAACTGTATATTTTCGTCATGACATGACCTACATATAATACCTTCACGTAAACTGGAATTATAAACAATTCAGAAAAGTGGGACAATTGATACAAATAGTGAACCAATGTCTGTTATTTTGCTCTGTTGATTACCCAGCTTTTGTGAATTGCTTATAATCCAAGGTCACGCGAAGGTCATAGTATTATAAGTTGTTAGATTCGTCTTGAATTCAACTATCACAGATCATACTGTCATATATAAAATTAATATACAGTTAATATTCAGACGCTCATAAAAGACGATCACTCTTTTATTATTGGACTTACATATTGGATTTTTTAATTTAGTTAACGAATAATTTGAATCGATGTTGATAAACATTGGTACGTAAACTCCGCGGTCTTACGGAAATCTTTGCTGGTATTGAAACTCTTACTTGATATCATGCACAGACCCTTTTCAAGAAACAAAGTGAAATTATTCGTTAGTTATTAGGTTTACCGTTCATAAAGGTCACAACTTTTTTACTCAAAATTTAATGCTCTTCGATATTTTGGCATAAAAAGTAAAGCATTCCATTTAAATAAACGAAGTTAACCTTCAAATCTCCGAAACACGTCCACTTATAAAAATGTATATGAATTACATAATGTATCCCTTCAATCCATACAACTTTTCTAGCGAAAGTTTTTTCATGCAATGCATACTTTGAAAGTTATTGAGGGTGAATAAGTTTCGTGGACCACCCTGTATGTATTAGGTGTAGAAATTAATTCGGTGCCTCTTTAAAACAAATTTAGTGTTTATTTATAAAGTAATCATATATCTTAGAAATAGTCTCCATTATTTCCGATGACTTTGGTTCATCTTTCAGGCAACTGCCGAATTCCTTCACGAAAAAAGATGGCGATTTTGATGCAATGAACTCATCAGTCAACTTTTCTGTACCTCTTACAATGTTTGGAAATTCGTATCTGTTAAATGATGTTGGAGTGATCGGAATAAATGAAAATCCGATGGAGCAAGGTCAGCAGGTATACCGCATGGGAGAGTATTTCCTAGCCCAAAGAACATACTGACATCCTTTGTTGCTTTTTCAACGTGTGACCGAGCGTTATCATGTTGCAAAATGACGTGCCGTGATCCGTTACCTGTAAACGGTCTTTTTCTTATTCACTTACTTTCTTTCTTACTTCTTGCTTACTAATAGTTTCTGTTTTGACTAGTCAAATGTTTCATAACTGTAAGTGTTTGTACTTAAATGTTATAAAATGGCGGGCGATTACTTACATTCAAACCAGAGTTATAAATAATTTAATATCAAGGCACCGAATTAATTTCTACACCTCAAATGTATATGTATTGCGTATTGAAAAACATCTATCGGTATCTCTATCAGAATTAAGTCAATCAATTTAAAGCTTTCCTAAAAATGAAAAAAATCCATAGAAACAAACGACTTTCTTATTTTAATTAATTACTGTTTTATAAGAAAGATTTTCTTAATTTATTATCGTAATAAGTGTAGTCAGAAATATTTGATTCAGTTTTCTCTATGTATTCCATACCAAAGCTATCAGTCTTAAGAGAAATCAGCAAAGATGCACAAATGACAACATTCATAACGTTACGATCGTAAATTACAACTCGTTTCTAATAAACAATGTTACTCGCTTTCATTAACATTTGGCGTTCGTGGATATCAAATATAGAACTGAAGTTCGTAGTCGCACTTGCGCATTATAACAATGACACATGACAAATTTCATTTATTTAATACTTTTTGTATACATATAACGAGAAACAAAAGTTTCAATAGAAATATAAAATCGCCCGGCGGGCCGCACAATTTAAATTGGCGGGCCGCGTGTTGCCCAAGCCTGTTTTAACACTGAACCTACCAAGCACAAAACATATAAAAGTGCAACGTCTTATAGAAATGAGAATTTTGAATTTGCTTAAACGTTGTGCGGTTTTCATTATAATTCATGCTTAAATAAAGAGGTCAATTTAGTAATGTACTATGACAACCTTTTTGTAATTTCAATAATTGTGAGATAAAAAACCGGTCAAGTGATCGTGGTAGGTTTAGTCTTAAAGCAAGGAGTTCAGAATTCAGAATTATTCAATAAATCTATTTCTTTTGATATACAGTTGCTCACGGAGTTATTCGATAGCCGTTTAAAACAGGATAAGTTTTTAAAAATTGGTACAAATGACCGGCCTTTTTAGCAATTAGTACCATTGGTTTATTAAATGACGTGCAAAAAAGATTTTGAGAAAATTGCGAATGGTGGGAATTACATGAAAAAATAAATGTACATTTTAAAACCTTTTTATTTGAGCCCGTAATTAAAATTGAGGTCGGACGTATATTAGTGCGTATAATATAGCATGGATTTTACATTACAAAGAGGAAAAGCTGGTATATCTATATTATTTATACACATGCTGAAAATTTCGTCGAAATTTATTAACGTACACATGAATTACAAGCGTTTAAAAATTGTGAAAATCAATGTTTTTCACGACTTTTTGTCAGTTTTTGCTTAAAATTCACACATTTGTACATCTTCCGATGCGTGCCGTTTTTTTCTGCATGAACCGGTTTTAGCATGTGTATACCTACCATAGATTTACAAAACGCATATTTTAATTTTCGTTACTCCCTCAAATAAAATGTTTTAAAAAGTGCCTTTTTTATTTTTTTTATGTATATCCTGCCCATTGCAAATTTCTCAAAATATTTCTTTGCACGCCATTTATTAAACAAATGCTATAATTGCTAAAAAAGAGACAGGTCGTTCAACCTAATTTTAAAAGAGTTCTATTTTAAAGGCCGTTCGGTTACTTTCGTGAGCAGCTTTATATTAGATACAATAAAAATCGGTTCTGAAAATAACTGTTATATATCGGTTCTGACTGTGATGATGTCGTAACTGTTATGAGAATATCGGTTCTCGCTTATATTGGTTACGGTTACGGTTCTTGAAAACCGATATTATAATGGTTCTATAACTGTTATTTTTAGGTTCTGGATTTCCGTTTCGGTTTCGGTTCTTCAGACTTCAGAACCTATAATATGTCCCGTATCGGTCTCATATCGGTTTTGCAGTTCTGCAACTGATATTTTTTGGTTCCGTATCGGCTATACAGGATGTTTAAAAATTCCCTCAACATCCGGAAATGGGAGGTTCCTGAGATCATTTGATGCGACATTTTCCTTTGCAAAAATACCGTCCGCGGCTTTGTTAAGGAGTTATTAACGAAAAACACGGACCAATCAGAGCGCGGCTACAGCGAACGGAGTACGACTCGGCGACAGGTCCCGCTTAGCGTGGCGTCGCCTTTGGCCGAGACAGAATCAATCCGCTGTAACTGCGCTCTGATTGGTCTGTGTTTTTCGTTAATAACTTTTAAACAAAGCAGCCGACGCCATTTTTGCAAAGGAAAATGTTGCTTCAAATGATCTCAGGAACCTCCCATTTCCGGATGTTGAAGGAATTTTTAAACATCCTGTATAGCCGATACGGAACCAAAAAATATCAGTTGCTCAACTGCAAAACCGATATGAGACCGATACGGGACATATTATAGGTTCTGAAGTCGGAAGAACCGAAACCGAAACGGAAATCCAGAACCTAAAAATAACAATTATAGAACCGTTATAATATTCGTTCTCAAGAACCGTAACCGTAACCGATATTCTCATAACAGTTATAACATTTTTTCGGTTCTCGTAACTGTTTCAAGAACCGGAATCGATATCATAACTGTTTTCAACCCCTACTTCTAATGCTTTGTAAATCTGCTATTTATTAATAACTTTGTAGCTACTTTTTTTTATCGCGATTAAGAAAGTGTCAACATATTTTTGGACAGCACCGAATGCGTATTAATTTCCCACGTGAAAGATCCCCGACACGCACCGATCAAATCATTTTTCAATTAACTGACAAGATTGTTAGAAACGATATTTATGCGTGCACACGTTGAAACGTCCACGTTTCCGCGACGCGAGCTTTGGTTGGATAATTAAAATCTGTTTGGAACGTTTACATTTTTCAACTTGCTGGTGGAAGCTGTCCGACGCAGCGCGTACTCATCCGTTTCATCCCTCGGAGTCCTTCGCGCGTACCGCATTAGCTCGTTAAAACTACTGCTCGCAATTTAAAACCAAATTGTGGTAATTCGCATCGTACGAAACAAATTATTCCGTCGGTTGCGAGAGAAATCCTGATTCAAGATCGGCTCTGGGAAAAAGAAGGCCTCCCACGGTTGAGAATTTTCACCGGCGGAGGCAAAAGATCACGCTCAGAAATCGGTTCGAGCACAATTACCGGGTCCGAGAGGATCGTTAAGCGAGGTTTACCCGGCGGTTGACTGCTCGCGATTACCTTTGATTAGACGATTGTTTGTCGCTTCCTCGAGCTACTCGCTGCACCAAACAAAGCTGCCTCTGCATTCTAATGCACTGTCCATTCGCCTCCTCTCTACCTTCCTCTCCCTTTTCTCTCTGTCATTCTCTCTCGCAAATCACAAACGTCCGAAGAGAAGAGGAGAAAAGGGAGCGATTGAAAAATTCCGATTTTCTCCATAGAGAGCCAGGGAGTTAAACCGGAGTCGGGCGCAGAGGGACGGTGTATCGTTTCGCTCTGTCGTAATCCAAGTCACGGTATTGTCTTCGTTCTCTTTCCGAAAGTCACCGATTTTTTCTGTCAGTACGTCTGCCTGTTTATCTCCTTCTCCCTTTTTTTGGGTATTATCGCGCGGAAGACGGATGCAGCATTTGTACAGGCAGACAGCAAGGTTCGCTCGTTCAAAGCGCAATAAGTAAGCGAGGCATGTGATCGACTATCTGACAGTAAATCCTCTGTGGTGAATGTACACGGTTCCTCTGTGCCCGTATCGAGCCTCGGTTACCGCCGGATTCCAACTTCGTATTTACTGGTTTCTCTGATATACGCGACGATTGGTAACCGCGTCGTCATCGTGTGTATACAGCTTGACGCACGATGAGGACACCATCCGGGGAACTGTTTTCACGTACCTATGTATATACCTAGGCACGATAGAGCGTCAGGGATTGTGATAGAACGCAGTTATTTCGCAGAGAAACTCGTTGCTATTAATTTACGAAGAGTGTTTGCATACACCCGTGACTAAGGATAAAAGAAACTTTTTCGAGCACAAGAAGGAATTAGTTTGTCTTTGCTTAGAGAAATATGGGGGTTGTCTGAATGATGTGAGCTAATTTATTAGATTCCGAGATTAATTATGCTGAGCGACTGTATTTTGCGAAAATACATCTAGGTCCCGCCGCCGGCGGAGGATAAAGCCGGGGTTATAATATCATTTGAAAAACAATATGTTTGAAAACAAAATTGCATAGAGATTTTCAGTTCAGTAACCACTGCAAATTTTGCATTTAAGCATTTAAGATAATTTAGTCTATTAATCTATTAAAATGAAATACAGTATTTCATCGATAATCGTCGCCACCACGTGTCCATAATGCTGTTCTTTGACTTGTGCCGAACGTAGAAAAGTACAGCGAAGCTCGAGAGGCCTCGGTCGTCGAGAAGTGTAACATAATACGAGTCGAGTATGTCGGTATGAAAACAACACATAACCCATGACAAAACTTCTTTATTTTTTATTATTTCTTGATGGAACTTTCACCAACATATTGTATGGTATTTACTTGAGTAATGGACGATGAAAGTTTCGGTCGCAAAGAAGAACAGCGCATGGGAAAGAAAGAGACGCGGAAAGTTGCAGTCGGCGGCACAGTTCAAAGGCGTCCTCACAGTGTTATGCCAATAAAAAAACTTTTTATTATTACTTATGTTTTTATGAGACTTTCTCCTATATATTTCTCGCATTTTTCTGATTAAAATAATACCAAACACGATATAATTCGGATCATATTTACAATAATTTTCCGAAACTTTTATCGTCCATTACTCAAGTAAATACCATCGGAATTATATCTTATTTGTTAAAAAATAAAGAAGTTTTGTCATTGGATTAGTAGTGCTCTCACCGATATATACTCGACCCGTATTCTTTTGCGACAATTATCGTTCAGAATTTCACGATAATTAACGATGAAATACTATACCAACCTTTTTATCAGTTCTTTTTGTTAGTTTTATTCTTTTTTATGGTTTTTTTCCCTTTTGAAAATTAATAGATTTGTAGTTTTTGCACTTACTTTTCCGTGGATGATGAAACGAATTAATCTTATGAAACATATTTCATTTATTTAAAAAATTATATAGTCATTTATAAAATGAACTGATAACAATTCTTCTACAATTATGTTAAAGGTTTCTTTAGATCATACTACTATCAAATAAAAGAATTTATGCGAAAGTATCAGGTTTTTAGAGTTTATTTGTCTAGAAAAAAAATTGTGTACCTTCTGCGTGGAAACATTTTAGAAACAGCATGGATTAAGGTCTTACGTGGTTACTTACTCTGTTAATTGCACGGACTTTGTAATTACTTGTATTTTCTGTTCTAACGTTGTTCAAGTATCGAGGCTTTAGTGTATCCACGTGGTCGGAAAGTTTAATCAAGAAATGCTCCTTGAAAATTATGACCCCGGAATAGGAATTTTTAATCAAGTGCATAGTGTTTTCGTTATCAATAGGTATTGTATCGCCTTGCGAAAAAGATAATTGGAAAGTTTTGAGAATTTTTATGTGGAAGGAATATTTTAGTCATTTGCGGAATACAGAATCAATGGAAATATGGAGATTATGTCTCCCCATGGAACAGGAGCTATATGTATTTTATAGCAACAATGAATGTCTCGTAAATGTGCGCATCATGGAACAATAACCGCAAGCAAAGTATGTATAAGTAGAAATGAGAAAATAGGTATTTTATTTCAAACAATGGAACACGTGAACATGCCAGCTGGACAAAAATGAAATAAAATACATGTTTCTGTTGTAAATATTTGGCCGTCTTTGGGACATTATGCTTTCTAGCCTGTTTAATAATCTGTTTGTAAAATTGTCAAGAAATACATTCACTTAAAATCTTAAAGAAATATTAAATACTAATTTAATTCGATCACTCGTTAATATCTGATTTTTTCAGTGCTATTTATAGTCAAAAAATTTTGGAATTTATTCAAAGTCATCATCTTATCAAAAAATGATCTTATACATATTTTTCTGTTAATCCCGTTTTGTTATTTCAAATATAGGTTAACTGTAATTATAACTAACGTTTCAACTATGCAATTATTCTTATGTAAAAAATCTTAACGCATGTTCGCTCGTTGCATGTATTGTATGCACAAAATAAAGTTATACATACAGTAGATCCAGAAAGTGTTTGAAGACTTTTACAATTTGTATTCTAAAGAAGTCGTTGATATTTAGACTGTAATGATTTTGTTGATAACAATAGTACAACATAAACCTAGTCTCATTTTAAAACTTAAAGCATCTACTTTAATTAGCCATTAACTTTTGCCTGAGACAATCTTGCACGACATGACAAGCGGAAAGCTGAAGAGATGTTCTTTCTTGAAAATACTACCAATTAAAGCGTCTCTAAAAATATTGAGAAAACATTTGGGTGAACGAATCTTCCGTAGATTGGAAGATTAAAGTCTACGCTTTACAATGGCACCTTAAAAAATGATGTACGATTTTTTGTTGTTGTTATCGAGCTTTGAATGAGAGGTGTATCGCCAACTTTACAGTAGGATGAATTACGCCAGCGATGTCCAAACTCGGCTCCGTGAGCTGAAAGCCGTCCCCACCACCATTCGCCGTTTCCATAGCGTCGTGACGCAGCGAACCGATTACCAATATGCTCGCTTCCCGCGTTAAAAAGATGATCGTCGATTATTTTATGACACGCGGGTCGGTTACTCGGTTTCTTGGCTGGCGAGGTGAGAACACACTGCGTCTGCGCAAACTGACAGTAGGAAGGGGAAGCAGGCGCGCAAGGGGCACTACGCTGGACACCGCTGAATTACACCATGAGGACTTTAGATCACCGAACTTGGTCCTCATTTTTGTTCCATAGAAGAGTGAAAAAAGAACGTACATCAATTTTTGAAATGTCGTTATAAAGGGAAGACTTCAATCTTCAAGTCTGTGGAAGATTGATTCACGAAAAATGTTTGTAATGTTTTTAGAGAGGTTTCAATTTATAGCACTTTTTGTTAAGGAAAAATGAGTCTTCAGTTCCTCGTCAGCTACATCGCGTAAAAATATCTTGGAGGATAATGAATAATGGTGTGCGAAACTTGAAACTTGAAACTTTAAATTTTAAAGTTTAAAATGAGTACAAGTTTAATGCTGTTTTATACGAAATTACAACAGGTTAAATTTCGTCAATTTCTTGGAAATCAGAAATTTTATATTCAAGTACTTTTTGGATCCACTGTATATTCTATGTGAATGATGTTGTATAAACAAAGTTTTGCACAGAGTAATGGAATACCACCAGTGTTGATGAACGCGATATAAATTATTTAGAATGGAAGTTATTACTTATTACATTTAATTAATATGTCATTCACGGAAATAGGTAGTTCACTGAAAAGTTGCTGGTAGACGTCCTATCAGAACCAGCTTTAAATCCAATTAAACTTGTAGAACAGAACATATTAAGCGATGTGAAAGTGTACATTTGAAGTTGAAAGTTTACCCCAGATTATCTAATGCGAATCCCGCGGACAGAATGCAAGGCTGCGTGTGCAAATAGGACGAGCGAATATTCTAAAATTCTTCTTCCGTCGATGATACAACGTGATTAACTTTTAATCTGAAATACAGAAATAAATTGTGAGCGAGTCCCTATGTATGCACGGGATTTCGTCGAAATGATATCACGAACGAAACCGTGAAATAAAATTTTTTCACCTCGTAGCGAAGCTTCGGTTTCGAGTAAATCGATGTTAAAAATGCATCGGGTGCACGTGCGCTTTGATAACGTACGGTTCATGTGTCTGACCATTGCTGGTTATTTCCTTTTGCATCAATGTTTATAAACAACACTGGCGTGCTACTATAAAACTAGCCGAGCCAATGGAAAACAGATAACATCGACCACCGTAAATGTTTATTATAAATGTAGGATGGGTTATCCAGAGAATTCGAGAAATAGCTAAGTCGCGATAACGATATAAAAATGATATTTATTCAACAATAGAGATATAAGAACATCAGGCAACGTTTCCGTCAACGATTCGCATCGTACTGCCATTTTCGGCTGCGCACTTGGTGACGGCTCCACGTAAATACATACACCTACACGCTCACGCGCGCTTCGGCCTACTGCGATCAATCCTCGATCAGTCGCTGTACGCTATTTTCATTCTCATATAAATAGTACTGACAAATAGTAGATCGAGTTTTTGGAATTTTTAAAACCAATTCAGTCATAACCACATTTTATTTTAAAAACGTTTGGAATGAGTTCCTTTTAGCACCCACCTCCGATTGCCTTCTAACTTACTCTGTAGACGTCCCACGAGGTGTCTGACATAGTGTCGCCAGATCGCTGAAATCGAGGGGAATACAATTTACCACCTCTCTGATGACCAGAGTAATATGTAAAACGTTTCGCGGCACGTCACGTGACCAGTCTACGGCCTTACTGGGGTACGTTGGAGCGTGCTCAGGAGTGGAATGAGATAGTGGAAGGGGAAAAGGAGGAGAGGAAAATCAAGCCAGTTTTGGGTCGATCTGGCGACACTGGTCTGACAAAATGAAGGTGGCGCCGTCGCGCGGAAATCAAATAAATTTTTTGCTGGCGAAACACAATTTTAATACCGAATTGAGGTATAAAAGTACAAATCAGGATTATTAAGCAAACCCCAAGCCCACTAAACCTAACCTAACCTAACCTGACCAAATAAAGTAATATAACTAATTTAATATTGGCCACGCGCAACATGTTGGGCCACTTCTTGCGGCTTCCACTCGGGATTATTTTGTTTTGATTAATCAGAACTTTCACTCATTGTAACTTGTCAAACTCATTAAAAACAAGAAACAACAGTTTAGGGTGTGTTAATAAGTGAAAATGGCGGATACGAGTCATTAACGCAAACAGTTGGTCACGTGACCAACGCACATGACTCTACTGGGCAGGGGTAATATTTCGGGTAAGTTGGGAGCCAATCGGAGGTGGGTGCTAAAAGGAACTTCACCCAAACGTTTTTCCAAATTCTCAATTTCTTTCTTGTTTATTCAGATTCAATTTTCTTTCGGTAATAAGAATAGTTTTTATTAATGTTTAAAGTAGCTTTTAGATTATTGGATAAGTAAAATCATTTCCGGTTCTTCTTCACTGTAACTTACATTTTAAATTATAGTTTACACTTGTAAAATGCTAAACGTAAAAGTCCAAAAATCGAAATTAAACGTTTTAGTACTAATACGCTATTCGGTTTTTCTGTATTTACGCTCCATTTCAAAATAATGCAGTACGTTTACAGTCGGTTTGAAACTGAGAGAAGGCCTGTTTCAATTTAATCGATTTAATGGGTATTCTATTTTTATCACTTAGCACTGTTTTATATATGCGTTACGCAAGGGTAATGTTCTAAAATTATTAAGAGAACTCGATGTTTCCGACAGCGTGAAACGCGATAACTTTTAATTGAAGCAACTGTCAACACCATTTAATCATCACTAAACTACAGATACACCTGCATTTATAATTTACGAGGATCTATAAAAATTAATAAAATGGTAATCAGCGTACAATTTCATTCATCTTTTTATTACTCTAAGTACCAAAACTATTAATGCGGGAGGTAATTAAAATTCAATTTTACCCCATGTTCAGGATAGTTGGCGATAAAAATGTAAATTTGCGTAAATATCGTAAAGTGGTCAGTTAGATAAAGTTTTTAAATATCTCGATCACAATAGAGCCAAGCTACCTCGTATACGGGTTAATCACAGACATTTCGCCGGAGCATATTTTGAGTTTTAAACTCGACCAAATTTTGCGGGCGTACGGCGCAGAAAAGTTAATGTACTATTTCGCCATGTATGCATACAGTCCTCGTAAAATAGACAGGTTTCGGTTTTGCACAGCGAAAGCTCATTAACTGACAGTTTCAAACAAAATGGATTGACCAGTTTACAGAGTTTTCGAGCATGATTTTCATCCTGCCGATGCGGTGCGGCGCGCCACGGCCCGTTTAACGAAATTCGATCACCAGAAATAAAACTATATTTGTCGACGTAGCTTACGAGGATTGTCTCATTTTGTGGAAAATAACTTATGATCTTTTAATGAAAATTCAGCATTTTCAATTAATAGTCAGAAAGATTGATTAACTAGTCCACGGAGGGTTAAGGCGTTGTAAAATGTTGTTATTGTGGAGATTAATTATTAGTTGAAAATGTTAATAAACCTTACGAAAACTATGAGAAAGGTTAAACTATAATATTTAGATGGCGGATTTCAGACACGCATAACAAAAATGGGTTGATACAATTTGAAACAACTGTACGATTAAAAGAATTGAACAGTATCGATATTATTACTTTTGATCTATTAGAATTATTGATGAAAGAAGTTCCTAAGTAGCTCCTATTTTTGGTAATAGATGCCGAAAATATCTATTAACTTTTTATAATTTCCGATTTCATGATGCAAAGATGTAAATTCAGGTTTATCAATATTTTATACGTGGACATATACAGAGTGTACCGCGTAACTGTCGCCACGATTTTTCAGGCAGTTCCGATTATAATGTAACAAAACACGTCTCGAGTAAAGGTTAATCTGTTCTTAATCGGCTACAAATGTTAGTATAAAAAATTTCCAGAAATTTGATTTTTCAATATGAAGTCAAGGTCACATTGACTTATTTACGTGACACTACATATTTTAGACTTCATATTATAATAGCTGATGTTAAGAAGAGTTCAACGACCTAGTATACTTTAACCTTGAGATGATCTTGAACCTTTAAATATTGGCCTAAAGTAACAACCATTTTGAGGTGTGCAATTTGATCGAGATAAAAGAATTTAGAACGATAATGTTATCCTTGATAAGGCCAATATTTTAAGGTTCCGCTGAAGTTTGTTATAAACACGTTTCAGCTAAATTATCGAAAATGCCTAGGCAATCGTACAGATCCACCCTACATTGCGTTGAAGTGACCGTGTATGAGGGGGCTTCGACATTTTTCAAGAGCTTAGGGCCCCTAATGATCTTCACACTAAACCTACCGATCCTTAAAAATGACTGGTACATACAGTATTTAATCGATAAGTGTCGCCAAATTCTGAACAAGAAGTGTCGCGAAACAATTCCCACTTTCGCGGGGTATAGCCCGAGAGGGGCCGCGCAGCTCGAGATGCCTCGGTCGCCGCGAAGTGTAACATAATACGGGTCGAGTATATCGGTGAGACCACTACTAATCCAATGACAAAACTTCTTTATCTTTTATTATTTGTTTATAGAACTTTCACCAACATATTCGTGGCATTTTTCTAATGAAAGTGATACCAAATAAGATATAATTTCGATGATATTTACTTGAGTAATGGACGATGAAAGTTTCGGGCGCAAGGAAGGACAGCGCATGGGAAAGAAAGAGACGCGGAGATTCGCAGTCGGCGACACAGGTAAAAGGCCCACGTGTCCTCACGGTGTAATGCCAATAGACTTTTTTATTATTACTTATTTTTTATGAGACTTCCACCAATATATTTGTGACATTTTTCTGATTAAAATAATACCAAACACAATATAATTCGGATCATATTTAATTTCCCGAAAATTTCATCCTCCATTGCACAAGTAAATATCATAGCAATTATATCTTAGTTGGTATCATTTTCGTTAGAAAAATGCCACGAATATGTTGGTGGCAGTTCCATAAAAAATAAAGAAGTTTTGTCACTGGGTTAGGTATTGTTTTCACACCGACATACTCGATCGGTCATGCCGATACTTCGCTGTCCTTTTCTACGTTCGGCACAAGTCAAAAGATAGTACACTTGAACACGAAGTGTCGCCGGCCGGACCCGTGGTTTGCGACTTTTATCGATTAAATACTGTACTTCCTTATAAAAATGACTAGTTCGAATTTATTTAGATTTTGTACGATTCTTATTGTAATGTGTACTCTACTAAAGATATTGGTTCAATCATTTCTTATAAAAGCATCATTATAATTACCATGGGGTTTGGAATAATGACACAATATGTATTATTATTACTCTATGTTTAATCATGTTGAATATAAGAATAAGAGGAGGACGGGTCAAGGATCACGGATCAACAAGTTGCGGCCCTTATATAGCACCTGTCGATCTATACTATCTAATAATAATTTCAATAATTGTAAAATAACAAATTTTGACCGGTGATGGTACGTTTAGTGTTAATCCGACACTTAATATACTATCTATGAACGATTATTCCATAATTTTTTTAAGTCTATGGGTTATCGCTGAGGATTTTTTAATGGATCCTTCAATAGTAACAGAAACTTCAATCATAAATCAACAACTCAATCGCAGTAACGTAATCTAACAATTACGTTTGGGATTATTGTGTAAACAAGGATTTTCAAGCATTCATTTTGTACAGCACAATTATCGAAATGCCTATTAATAGTCTTTCGATAGATAAGGCGTTTAAAGCACGACTGTCCTTCCGAAGAACTGAGGAAAATGATGAATTAATGATCATTGCAAAAATATAATTACAAGGACGCAGGAGTCATGGATCGGCTTCTTGCATTGATTCGAGCGTAGATCGTAAACGCGCTCGCTATACGAGCTTAATCTCTGCAACGAGAGCATTGTGGATAGTCATTACGTATTGCCGAGGCGTGTATGCATATATCCGGTGCATAAAACTCGACATTGGAATTGATGATACCGATACGAGGAAGGAGCGGAGGTGACGCAGATTAATTTATTAAATCCGGTTAGAGCGTTACTGCATGATAACGCCAGCACGAAGTGAGACGCGCGGATTTTTGTTCGCTCGTCGATACGATTGCCCATAGAAAAATGAAACGGGCAGCGGACAATAAAACGTCGTGGCAAACGACGCTCGAAGGAAGACTCTACACAGAAAACTTAATGCAATTTTAACCGGCGCGCTGGGTCATCAGTCAGCGTATCTGCGACGTAAAAGACCGATAGAATTCACGGGCGCAAAGAAAACGAGACTAATTTCTATGGAATCGCGGAACGGCTGCCGCGCGCGATAGTTTTTATTCGCTGGTCATCGAGAAACGTTTAATTCCCGATAATAAACGTTTAGATGACATTATCGCCTCGCGAATGTTCGAAGGCTCTTACAGATTCTCCAAGAAAAATATGGAATAGAGATTTCCACTGTTTTGTTCTCAGGGAAATTAATTTCGGCGTTTTCTTTGACTTTCGTTCGTCTGGAAATGTAGACAATGGACCGTATCGCTATTCGGAACTTATTAGACTGATTGCTATAGAGGAAATATAAATTGTGATCTAGTTGCATATGCATAAAGAGGTCTTGCTTTACCGTTTTGTTGTTCAGCAAGACGGAGATTGCAAATCTCCGTTCAACTCCTTTCAGAGTTAGTTTCCGAAAAAAACATAATTGATCATGTATTTTTATAATTATATAATTCATGATGTTTATGACACGTTAGTCTTCTTTTTTCTAATATAACAACTGCCTAATTAATTTTATCGCCACAAGCTGAGTAATTAAATGTTGATTTTGATATTTTGGATCAAATAGACCCAGGCTCCGCTGTTGGAGGGGTTAAAATGTAGTGAGATTGCTCACGTGAATATTAAAATTTTATGTACTTACACGGGGTGTTTGCGAAATCGTGGTACATCTGGCAAGGGGATGATTCCTCACATAAAATCTAGTCGAAAATAAGGAATATAGTTTTTTCGTGCGGGGCTTCATTTTCGAGAAAATCGAGTTTGAAAATTCAGCGAATACGCGTACCATTAGATAGAAATCGGCTGTCGCGTCTGATGAATGAAGCCCCGTATGAAAAACTATACTCCTTATTTTCGACTAGACTTTATGTGAGGAATCATCCCCTTGCCGGTTGTACCATAATTTCACAAACACCCTGTATATATAGGAAATGAAAACAGTCTATTAACTATTTTGCTGAGTTTACCTAATTGCTACACTTATAGCACTGCTTTAAAATTATGCCGGAAGTAAGAAAAGAATTAACAAAACCAATCTATAACTATATCTGAATTTATAAAAGTACTTATTACAATTTATTTAAAAGTTTGTTGGATTAAAATAATGGAAATCTAAGTATTCCTTATAGAGTCTCTTGACTGCGTTTAATGAGTTAACAAATATTTTTTCGTGTTTCTTTTTTATATAATAGTGATTTTTTGAGAACGAACTATCGTATGCAATTTATAATAGGTTTTATTTTTGCGATTTATTTTTACTGCAAAATTTTCTCTGCAATTGTGTCATTATTTTGCTGATATGCTGTACACGTTTACTGATTCACTTTTAAATTTTATTAATTGCATTTAGATCCACATGAATAACCATTATCTTGTAAAGATGGCTCGTGTTAAAAATTCGTCAATTGTCTACAGTGGAGTATATTGTACACGTAGAAGAAGAACCATGGTTTTTTATAATAATTCTTAATAATTTGAACAAAAATAATTTAGTATAAAATAACACATACAGCTACGAAAATAATACACCATTAATATACTAGCTGTATACGAAATTGTTTAGTCGTTTTCAATCGTTCATGCGCTAGGACTTGTCAAATTATAATGATTTTAAATTTTCGCCTTTTTATATATTTGTTTCTTTGCTATCGATATGTTATCTCATGTCTCATGTTGCTATTTCGTGTCTCGTGTAAAAGTAAAAGAGAATTGAAAAAGGATTGAAATTTTTGGGTGTACCTAATATGTAACTTTTATACAGGGTGTTCCAAAAATGTTATACTTCCTTGATAGGGGCGATTCCTGAGTTTATTTGTAGTAAATTTTTCCTTTACGAAAGTATTCTCCACGAATTTGTTAAGGAGTTATTAACTAAAAACGTGGACTTATCAGAGTGCGGTTATAGAGAACGGATTTTGGTTCAGCCAATGCCATCGCCACATTCAGCGGGACCTGTCGCCGAGCCGAAATCCGTCTGCTGTAGCCGCACACTGATTGGTCCGTGTTTTTCGTTGATAAGTCCTTAACAAAGTTACGGAGAACATTTTTGCAAAGCAAAATATAAGACAGACTCTCTAGAAACATTGAACTAACTGTTCAATTAGGGATTGCAATACCGGTACACTGAATACCGGTATTTCGTGCTATTTTGCAATTTCGTGAAAGATTTGCTAAGGTAAAATACCGGTATTCTCGGTATCAGCTATAAATAATACATTTTTTTTTTGGTTCATCTACTCTTATTTGAAATTTACAAATTAATTTTTCCGATAGTGAATTCGATTTGATAGTAAAAACTGTATCAGCTCTGCTTCCAATAAAGCTGGCTGTGGATATGTCGGAAGTATTCCAACTTATTAACAGCGAATGCAACAATAAATTTTATGTTGCAATCACTTAAAGATCAGGACACGCTAAAGTGTGAGGTATTATACAATGCATTGAAAATTCGTATGCAGAAAAGGCATACTGAACTAGAAAATATTTAAAATGGAAGAAAAGAAGCTAACAAGGTCAAATTTAATTAGGTTCGTCGTCAATTCCTACAAAAACATTTATGAAATGCAAACACAAACCTATCCAGAAGAATTCGTTGAAAATGATGTGGATGTTAGTATCGAAAAAGAATTGTATCTTGAGAAGAAATTACAATTAGCTATAAATAAAAAAATTGCCACAAAGAATAATACAAAAATAATACAAAAAATAGGTTTATCCAAAACCGTAAGACGAGAGACCGAGTTGTTAGAAGATGGATATCGAGGCAAATATTTAGAGACAGTGTATCGCTCATTATGAACAGTACCACTAACCAGCGTGGATGCGGAAACAGCATTATCAACTGCAGGTAATTTTTGCAGAAAAATACGTTCCAGGCTTAAAGACAGTTCAATAGATGCATTATGTTTTTTACAATCACATTTCAAAAATATGTAGTTAATAAATCAGTTAATGTTTTTTTCTATTAAACAACTGTGTTTTTGTACACTCTTGAAAATTCCTAATACAGATATTAATACCGGTATTCCGGTACAACGTTTAAACAAACACCGAATACCGGTATTGTATTTTTGGTCCGGTATTGCAAACCCTATGTTCAATGTATCATTGCGTCTTTCTTCTCTAAACATACTGTACCATGTCCTACTTTATTATGCTTATGGACGTGTACGAACATCGATACTATGGCTGTGTCGATGATCGTCTTACCGCGAACAAAATTGGAATAGACGCAATGAACTCTTCTCCAGGAAAATATTAGACTCTGTCGTGAGTAACAATGCAGAATGTTTTTCTTGCGGCGAGTTCGATAAAATTCAATCTAGGAAATCACACGTTCCGTGTGACCAGGGAAAGAGGAGGGAGGCGCGCCGGGTCGAGGAAATAGACGTGGAAACGATTCGGTAGCGTTAAAGTGTAACGGCGAGCCGTTGTGTTCATTTCCCCCGGTAATTTATACGTCGTTTAGTTTCGCGTAATTAACTAGAAGGCATGGCGCTTTTGATTAAACAAATCGCTGGAAAAGAAGATTCGCGCAGCGCCGCTCGCCGGTGCTCCGACTGCGTTGCAAATTGCCATACAGATTCATTCTTGCAGCTGAAATGAGATTTCATCGGACTTCCAAGCACTGAGCACAAGCGGAACTTCTTGTTCCGTTGAATTAGACGTTTCGTTGCGTCAAATAAGGTTTTGCCTCGTTCGAGTTCTCGGCGTCCCTGAAGGTCGAATAAGACCGAGACTTTTAAATATTTATTAGCCAATTCGCGACTTTGCAGTTTCATTCGATTGGAAAATCTGAAATATGTATCTATATCGTAAACCGTTGATGATACATCAAATGGTTTATAATGGGAATTGTGTGGTACGGAGTGAGACATTGTTTCACATTCTAGATGAAGTTTGAAGCTTAAATTAATTGATTTTTGATCGCAGAATAAATGTTGTATGCCCATATAATGTACGGGGTGTAAAGAAATGTTTGGTCTTGGCTGCCATAGGCGTATTCTACATCTCGGATCGATGAAGATCTGTAAAAGAAAGTTGCCGTAAAATTGTCCTTGACCTTGAATTTCAAGGTCAACTTTTTCTTCATTGCATTGTACTGTACGCGTCATGGGAATAAAAAGTGTCAAAGGAACCATGTGTTAAAACTCAATAGTTCTCATAAAAAAGAATATCATGGTCTCATTATTAGTACTACTTACTTTCTTAAAAATTGTTTACATTTCTAATGAAACAAGTATTTAGTGTTGTTCTTTATATGCTGTTTATCAGAAGTCTGACATAATCAATATTAATTTCTAAGTCTTGAAAGATGATCATCTTCTATTAAGAAATATTAGGAAAAATCGATCGGTTCTTTGGCATAGAAGAAGAAATTGAGGGTGAACATTTTTCAAGACTGAGAAGGTAATATTGATTATGATTGATTGTGTTAGACTTCTGATAAACAGCATATAAACAACAACACTAACTACTTGCTTTATTAAAAATGTAAACAATTTTTATGGTAATAAGTAGTTCTTATAATATAATGAGACTTTGCTATTATTTTTTATGGAAGCTATTGAGTTTTGACACATGGCTCCATCGACACTTATTATTCCCGTGACGCGTAGAGTACACTGCAATGAAGAAAAAGTTGACCTTGAAATTCAAGGTCAGTGACAATTTTGCGGCAACTTTCTTTTACAGATCTTCATCTATCCGAAAATGTAGAATACGCCTATGGCAGCCAAGACCAAACATTTCTTTACACCCTGTACAGAATGTACCTCGTAACTGGCCCGAATTATAGCTCGGTTGTTATTGACGATCGACAAGAATTATACAGGAAAATTTTGTATGGTTTAACAAAGTTATATCATCTTGTAATGCGACTTTTTACGGATGTCCATCGGTGAAGTTGCAAAATGCAAATCTGCAGAATCACTGTTGGTGTAGCAACCGCGATTATATTTTTTCTCCTCAAGAGATGGCGCTATTGTTTTTTTCTACTCACTTGAAGTATATACGTATGTGTGTATCGCATCTCTTGTCAAACATGATTTTTTGTTTACCTTTTGACTTGAATAAATAGTTAATATAACGCTCAAAACATAAACCATTATTTAACATAACCCAACAATCACAATAGTAGAACATTTGACATTTACTGTAGATACTGCGGAAAGGGTAAATATTTCGAAAAATATCAAGTTCTTCGCTCATATGACGAGTGAATTGCACTTTGCAACTGCACCGATGTACTTCCGTAAAAATAGCGTTACAGGACGACAGTTTGTTGAAACCATGAAAAACATTCATGTACCATTTTTTTTCTATCTTCCATAACAACCGAGTTATAATTCAGCTGACAAACAATTAAATGTTAGATACATCCTGTATACTGATCAAATATTTTCAGTAAAATATTGCCTATTGATTTTATCTTTTACTGACATGATAGTACCACCGCTGTATAATGTTGATAGCATGTATTTACTTGCATTTGCAGAATGAAAGTAGTGGAAAGATAAACATTGTACATATCGGACAGTTTTTTTAATAACAGTATAGTTACTTTACTATAAATTCATATTATAGTTACTTAACAAATTTCAGATTTATATATGTGTGTGAGTTTTTGTTTTTATGGCCAAATTTCGAGAAAGAGAAGTCAAGTAAAATGTCATTTCTTGTGATTATTGTAATTTTGTTGATTAAAAATTCTTTATGATTACATTCATGTTTCTTACATTTTGTCAATTTGGAAATATATTTGTGTGCGTGTGTGTGTTCATAATAACTGTAAATACTGAAAGATTTCGTAAGTGATTAATGATACGAAAAATCAGCTAATATTTTTCTACATTTTTTTGACACTCTTTTTACACATAACAGTGCAAGTGAGATTTGAAGAGCAATTTAAGTCATTTAGTACATTCCAACGCAAACATTTGTACATTTATGTAGCCGTTATTAAACCGTGTGACTTTTATTTGTCACGCTGTGAAAAATATCGCATGTATGATAAGTTATAACGATTTAAATTGTCCGCACCGAATGTCAATTGTAACGCAAGCCAGGGGCGTAGTATGTTAAGCGTTACCCGCGCACGCTCGTTTCTGCGGACAATTGATGCGAACGAGCGTGTTAAATAATCAAACCGTTTAAAAATATACTTCGAAAGAAACGGACCGTATGGTTTAATTCGGGAGTACGAGGTATTTTATCGATATTGACGCATGAGAATTTATGCTTACGCAAATGAATATACGAAACGATCCAGTAAAGAGTAATAATTTTTCGAAAATTCAGCTCGAGTTGAGAATCAATGCAGCCGTTTAACACAATATTTCAGGTATCCTCGCGATTGGTTCATAATAGTCGAATAAGCACGAACACGAAATATCTCGTTAAAATAAATTCTCATTAATTTATCACGTGTTTTTGGAAGAACCAAATGTGTGAAGAACGGAAAAAATGTACAGCGTGACAAACGTGAATATCTCTCGTCGAAAATTTGCATCATTGCGCAAGGAAATTCATGGTTCGGAGGCGCGATAAATCGATACTTTTGTCATCCAGTAATCCAATTTTGTATGCTTCCCAGTGCGCGTAAACATTATGCGGCTTTTAAAAGAGTTATAAAACAAAGAGGTTGTCAATACAATTCTATCGAAAATTATAAAATATTATCCCGCCAGATAAACTCTGCTCATTGTTTACCGTGTATCTTTCTCTCTATTTCTCTCGTTCTCTCTTGCTTTCTATCCCTCTCTCTCGACGGTATTGTCAGCTTTCAAGATGCTTGACGTGTCGATCGTGATTCCCAACGCTTACAACGTGACACGCGATGTTAGACTCGACTGGCATCTACTTCGACACCTTGCATTATGCTCGATTGTCCTGATTCCACCATGCAGTTACCGGTCCACCCTGCTGCTTGATATAATACTTAGCTCCAGTATACGAGGGTTCTCGGCTGTGTGTCGAGCCGTTTCGATTACACCAGAAATTCCATAATACAGGGACCCGATTGGCTTCCTTACAAAAGATGCTTCTTAACCGTGCACGCCAGACACGTTAATTTTGCTATCATGGTTAGGTACGTAGATGACCTGTCGCACACAATTGAAGCAATGGATTTCCATGGTGTGATCCTTTGAATTGGTAGTTATGTGCTAATACGTCTCAGGCAACAGAGAATGCCGGAGCTAATTGCTGTATAGGCTTAATTTTGCAAATCGCTTCAAGCCTTTAGCAACGATGCTCTCTAATTCTTGGTCTCTTTCTGTTGTCTAGTGCTGCAGATATTACGGTTAGGTGTACAAATTAATTCTCGGCCTTTCCACAGAAAAATTGATATCTATTTATTCGAAATCAAATAACAGTTTAATCGGAAATATATACTCCGACAGCGTCTATTGGGATCTGACATTTTGAGTGGCGCCGTCTGCTGCCGAAAAGTAGAAATACTCTAAGCTTGGCTCGGCGTTGCGTGGCTTATAGCAGCTTACAGTGTTAACAGGTCTTAATTACAGTATAAACTTTCAGTGTTAAAACAGGTGTTAATTAAAAATAACGTTATGGAAGCTACAATTTTTCCACCGCGTAGCAAAAGTATTTTGATTACTGTGCAGTGAAAGATTGTGATAGTAGAGCGAGCAAAAATTTGTTGTTCGTTTCTAAAATATAAAAAACAATTTAGCAAAAAACAGTCTATTTTAACAGCTAAAATAGCGAAAAAAGAATTCTTGTAAGAGAATTCGTAAAGAGTAAGAAAAGAATTCTTCTCTAATAGAAGACATTTGTACAATTATTTGTGGATTAATTAATATATCCTCACCAATGCTGAGCGATTAGAAATTTCTGAAATTATAATTGTAAATTTAGAAGGTATATTAAAAAACAAATTTATTTTTGTAAAATGAATTATTTGATAAAACATACTTTAAAAAGCCGCTCTCCTTCAATAAACTTTCTTTCTGCAGGATTTGTACCTGCCCACTTACAAGTTTCACCCATACATACAAACATTTTAAGGAAAAACAATAAAGAAGATATCAACACGTGCCATATTGGATAGCTATATATATTGTCCACGCCCCTATGTCAGATCCCAATACATTTCTTTCTACCTCTCGAACAGTTGGTGAATCCCATATCTGTAAAATGATAGCGGTTTTGAGTCCATGATGATTTTTTCGACCTCTCCATACCTTTTGAAGTGGAAACCCACTGGTGTTGGAGGACTCTGAACAAGTGAAATTCCGATGTAGTTGGGTTTGGTGAATACTCAAAATTTCCTAGTTTAACGAATGAACAGCACCTATCTTCAATCGTTATTGCGATATGAGGCTTGGCAATTTCGTGCGGGACCAGTGATGCCAGATCGGTTAAATCGAGGGGAACGCAGTTTACCACCTCTCCGATGACCAAAGTAATATGTGACAACGTTGCGCGGCAAGCCACGTAACCAGTCTACGGTCTTAGTGGGGGACGTTGGGATGTGCTCAGGTAGTGGAATGGAATAGTGGAAGGGGAAAAGGAGGAGACTCACCTTTTCTTGACTTTTACCCAACTTTTGCTACCAGACAGTAACTAAATCGGTCTAATTTGCTAATTCTGTACATGATGAAAAAACAAACATATTCGTTATTATATTGATATTCTAATAGAACAAATAAAATTAGGAATTGATTGTTCATTACAATCATTGTCACGTTGCGTGAAAATTACAATAGTTCGAATTCTTGTCGACCGGTGACAAAAATTGACTGCAACTGCGGCAGGAAGGTGGTTAAAAACAGGAATTACGGTGATGAAAGACACGCGGGTCAACCCGATAATTGTTTCCGAAGACAACCAGTGTAAAGCTTCTGCGATAACGTCCCGTGAATGGCAAGCAATTCTGACGACGAAGGCGTGCTGTCCTTAAGAACGAGTAATCGATCGTATTGCTCGACAAGCTTGCGATGCGCTTCAGGTTCACACCTCGCATCGGCAAATCTATTACATTATCGGCGCTCTGGGTGATCGACGTGTCGATAGCGAGACTGGAAATTTCGAGCGTGACCCGAGATCCGTGGACTTATTCACGTAGATTGATTTATTCCGTTCACCGAGTTTCCCTATATTTGTCTTTGAGCAGTCCCGATTGCGCGCAAAGACTTCTGCGTGCGTGCCTGACGTTACGCCGTAAGTCTTTGATCGTTGGATTGCATGAGGAAATTGCTAACATCGTACCACTTATGGAATCTCGTATCATGGAACGAATGAAAAATAAGAGACATTCAACAATTTTTTTATGTGTATGAAATTATATTTCTTTAAAACAACGATCTCTACATCCTATTTTAAAATATTAATAGGATGTTTATGCAATTTTTAGTTTTTGTAGACAAATTTTAAGAAAACCTTTGTAGATAAAAAATAAATAAAAAACGTACTAAATTCTTGAATACCAATGTTATGAAATGTTATGATCAAGAAATATTATTATTGTACAATATCTTCAAGTTTAATATACAGTCGGGGACAGCATTAAGTGGATACCCTTTAAAAACTACAGTATTTCATCGTTAATTGTCGTGAGATTCTGAACGATAATTGTCGCAAAACAATCCGTCCTTCCTGAAAGAGGACTACTAATCCAATGACAAAACTTCTTTATTTTTTATTATTTTTTTATGGAACTTTTATAAACATATTCGTGGCATTTTTCTAATGAAAGTGATACCAAATAAGATATAATTTCGATGATATTTACTTGAGTAATGGACGATGAAAGTTTCGGGCGCAAGGAAGGACAGCGCATGGGAAAGAAAGAGACGCGGAGAGTCGCAGTCGGCGGCACAGTTCAAAGGCCCACGTGTCCTCACAGTGTAATGCCAATAAAAAGACTTTTTTTATTATTACTTATTTTTTATGAGACTTTCACCAATATATTTGTGACATTTTTCTGATTAAAATAATACCAAACACGATATAATTCGGGTCATATTTGCAATAATTTCCCGAAACTTTCATCGTCCATTGCACAAGTAAATATCATAGCAATTATATCTTATTTGGTATCATTTTCATTAAAAAAAATGCCACGAATATGTTGGTGGCAGTTCCATAAAAAAATAAAGAAGTTTTGTCACTGGGTTAGGTGTCGTTTTCACACCGACATACTCGACCCGTATTATGTTACACTTCTCAGCGACCAAGTCGAAGCAAAGTATTAAATGAACGTTAATTGTCGTCGGCCGGACCCGTGGTGGCGACGATTATAGATGAAGTACTGTAATGACTTTCGAAATGGGACCAAACGACTAAAGTTTTTTTTGAAACGTTAGAGCATGAGAAAAGTTAGCGTACTAGATAATGTGTAAAAATTTTTTTTGAAATTACCGTTGCTCGAAATTTCGAAGAAAAAAGTGATGATTACTTTTTTATCTGTGCCTATAATGAAAATTTAAGATATGCCTTTTGTAGATCTGTGTAAGTTATATACAATATGCAGGTAAGAATCTTTGAGTTTTCAGCTTACGATTAATATAAATCGCAGTTTCTCACTATTTTTGACATTTTAATTATTTTTAGCTCACAGAAACTTTGGTCGATTTTGTTGAAACTTTGATAACAGACATATTTTACATTTTCATTATAGGTACAGATAAAGAAGGTAAAGCTCGAGACCTTTACTTTTTGTCTAGCACTGGTCGACCAAAAGCAATTTTTAGTTAATTATTATTATACATTACCAAGCAAACTAATCCTCCTAACATCTTAGGAAAGAAAACGCAAGACGTTTGGTCCAACTTTAGAAAAGTTATTAGTTTTTAAAAGGTATCCACTTAATTTCGTCACCGACTGTAAATCATTTTAAGGTACAAAGCTGATCTTCAAGGTTCTATCTTCAGTTTTTGTTGAGATATCTAATTTTACTTTTAAATCAATTTTATTCTAACGTTAATCAATGCGAGTTTCGTGTATTCCTTTTATGTTAGTAGAAAAACAACACATTGACGATAGCATGAAGTGATGTTTGGTGAAAATGTAAGCAGAACACTATTCGTCAATAGTAAAAGAATTCAATTTCTACAGTAACATAGTCAAGAAACTTGTTGTTCATCGACAGAATATGTTGCTTACAATGGTGCTTACTTTGATCAACAAGTTTCTTTTAAAAAATATTGGGTCATTCCATGCCAAATCGATCACTTTTTGCAGGCACCATCGTCGATTTTGTTCTAAATAAAATATGTTGTAGTCCATGTGAAATGAGGGGCGGTTTCAGTCATCATTTTGCTGGTTTCGAATTTCTTTAGAAATGACAGGCTTTCGAAATTTGCAATTTTTCTAGGTATAAATATAAATAGGGTTATTTAGTCGTATACAGCTGCTGGTATTTTCTCGGGGCCAGCGCTGTAGACAATGGACCATAATAGCGGTGCGCTCGACTCGCCTCCACCTGAAACAGAGGTACACGGCGTCCTTTACAAGCTCATTGTGACGCCAATTTTCATATCGCAATCTTTTTCAAGGATTCATTTTAAGGGAGAAACTTCAAGCAATATAACCATACTTTTTTCAAAATTTAAATCACTCCGGCCCCTCACCGAGGAAAACGTAAAAAAAGAATTTGTTTAAATTTTTCGACATTATAAAGTTGATTGTCGAGGTTGATAATAGATTTTTTTTTCTATCTCTTAATAGCCTAAAAAGATCTAGGCACATATGTCGAATAGTTAGTCTAAATCAAATTCTCAAAAATCACTTGTTTTTATTGATATTACACAAGAATCTTCCCTTAAATAGTATTTTGTACATCTTACAACACAAACATAAATAAATGAAACGTTTTGCAGAATCTGAAAATACTGAGTTGCTGTACGAGAGTTAATAATTTCAAAATATGTCCGGAATTTACGATTTCGCGGTTCAAAATGTAGTTTAGTGTTTGATGGAGTCTTATTGTGTCGTACGAAGGTTGTGTTTTACAATTTTTTACGTGGGCCTGTACTGAAAATTAAAACAATTTTCTTCTGTGAAAAACTTATAAAAGAAGACCAGATAGTTTGATCCGATATTATGAGTGTATTCTCTTTTAAACAGAGGACATGTTGGCGATATCTTTGCAAATATTCATGTATTTGGGAAAAATGTAATACGAATCGGAAGTATATTCTAAATAGCAACACACTCCGACAGTGGATTAATAAAACTGGAAGCAAATGGATTTTGCACCAAATACAAATTCCATAAAAAATTAGTCATATATGAAATAGAAGCATGGAGAATGTATATTAGAACTCAAAATTTTAATTTACTGTATTTGAGAAGTACTTGTTTCGTGCAAAAAAATTGGTCGAAAGCATGAACGAACGTTGCCAAACTATGATCGATAATGGAGAAAATTGTAAAAGTAAAAGCGTATTAGTGTTTTAAATGTAGATTTGACCCATATACAGTTTTTGTATAAATATATAAATATTTACAGAAATATCGCCGACAAGCACTTGTGGGACAAACGGTATGTCGAAAAGTTCGATTCTATGGTTTGGCGACGCAAGCCGACGCACCAGCAGAATTTGCGGAACGGCGTGAATCTCGAAGCAGCAAACCCGAATCTCATAATCCAGTTCCGTATTGTGATGCAATGTACCAGTGGTGTAGATTGTCCCGTGATGATTTTACTTGCTAAAGGAACGGGGAATGTGTACCCGGATCGAGAATGCGGGAGACGTCGAGGTTACGAGGACCGCAAGCAGGCAAATAGATGCGTGTTGCGAGTAATTTAGGGGAACGGGAGGTGTGCGATGAAGTATTGATATTAATTTGCCTCGAAGACAGCGTAAATGTCACAATAATCTTCGGAAAATTATATGTACTGCTATCTCGATACGCCATTAAAAGCTGTTGGAAATTGTTCGTTGCATTCCTGTGGCAATTGCTAACTTAAACTTTTTTATGAACTCCTTGTCTTGCGGGGAATCTGATCGACTTACTAAAACATAAACTATTAGAGTTTTATATTAGAAAAATATTGAGATTTGTAATACAAAAATAATGTATTCGGTAACTATATTTATCTTTGTATTCATTACCCATTTATTCCCGTCACTATGAATTGTCCTGTAATGTCATGACAAACAGAGAATATAACAATAATTTGCTGCATCTACAGGGTGTTTCGTAAACGGTGGGAAAAACTTTAGGAATAGATTCCTAATGCTTAGAGAAAACAAAAAAGTTATATTAACATAGGTCCGAAAATGATTAATTTCCGAGTTATTAACGTTTTTGTGCCACAATTCTCGTCACATCGCATTAAAGGAAATGTTCAATATGTCCACCTCCTGTCTCAATACAACCTTCAATTCGTCGTCTACAGTCTACGTCTGTGATGGGCACAGTAGGGGTCCCTCAAACGCCTGCTTCTCCCACCAACCTCTCTTTCATGCGCGAGGCCTACGCACTGTTCGCAGCGGGCGAAGCACTTCCTTCCTCTATGGCAGGGAGTTCCAATGTATTCCCCTTTCATGGTGGCAGCTTCCAAGTCCAAGAGTGGGGGTAGAACCTAAGTGGGGAAGGTGCCCCGAGTAGCACCGAAGCTACTGGTTGGAACTACCTGCTCTGTGGCATGGTAACGGCGGATGCTGGTGAGGGGCACTGGGCACTATGGTGGCGACGGTTTTGTCTCAATTGAGACAAAAATGCCCATCCCTGGTCTACGGTAACGTATACATGTATACATGAAATACAGTATAAATTGTAAACAAGAATGCTACACCTCGATAACGTAAACATAGACCGGCAATTGCTTCAAAAAACATTGTTAATGCCTTTAAACGGGCCTTTAAGACGATGTGACGAGAATTGTGGCACAAAAACGTTAATAACTCAGAAACTCATCTTTTCCGGGACCTATGTTGATATAACTTTTTTTCTTTTTCTAAACATTAGGAATCTGTTCCTAAAGTTTTGCCTACCATTTACGAAACACCCTGTATAATATGATATTGAATACTGTGAATAGTATTCATTATGATTGAATAATTTGAAAATATCTAGGCTGCATGATATTTCTAGATATCAATATCTTTTTGGTGACATCAAATCAGTATCGATCATATTTAAGTAATGCGTTTCTGTTTCACAGAATTTGATAGAAGAGTGCAAAATTTACAGATTGTACAGTGAAATGAATTTACTATTATTGTAATTACAGCTTGGTCCACATTAGTGTGAAACAATCAGGTCTGATATCTCGAACTCAACGATCCATATGTTAATATAAATATTAATATCATATGACGAATCGTTTTGAATATACTGAACATTTCAAACATTCTTCTTTGAATTATCTTGTCATTTCAAAAAGAATGCAACAACATTGGAAATAATCACACACTGTGGAAAAATTCGTTTTATTTATTAAAAAATACATCTTGAAACAGCTATTAAAGATAAGCGGTTAATATATTGAAGAAGTTGTGGGCTACAATGAAAAAGATTTTATGAGGAACACTTCGACAAGATTTGATGGAAATCAAATGTGTAGTTTCGAAGATTGAACTAGAATCCGACGGAAATACTTGAATTCTAGTACCAAATTTTATGGTTGGGTAGACCCCAATATTATTTCAATAGAACTACTCTTGTTAATAAGGCCTTCCAATGCTTGACAATTTTTATACACAAAACGATATACAGAATATGGAAAAAGGGGATATTCAAAAATGGCATTCAAAAGGAAACATATACTTGCATATAAAATTGCTTAAATAATTATGTGTAAATAAAATACAAGATTTTCGCACAAAATTATTATTCAATAATTATTTTTTGCAAGCTTTCCAATCTGTGTGAAGATATTTTGTTGATAAATTAGTACAAGCTACAGTACATTTTGATTCAATTAACTGATTGGCGGGATTTGGACCAATTTGAATTCTTAATTAAAAACATTCTGTCTAAATTTCAATTTTCCCGATTATAATTACATTTATTAGCTATTTATAACGTTGAGTTATAACGTTATAACTCAAAATTATCTAAAAAGAACTTACTACGTATGATGCATAAAATACGCAATATATTTAACGTATAGTTAAATAATTGAAAATTGTAGTTGATCTTCAAGTGATCAATAATATTTTCATAATACAATTAAATTCTGTTAGAAAATTTGATTTTTATTATTATGGGATGATCTCCCCATTTACCATTTTCGTTTCACATGTAATATCAAGATTTCTCCTGCGTCACATGTTCCACTGAAACTATCCGCTTTTCACATAAGCGCGCGAAGGTATAACCGTAGAAGAAGGTCAAAAATTTTCTTGAACCAAATTTAACTTACGATAGCTCACTCGATAGCTTACCGAAGAAAAACATTTTGTACCAATATTCAACTCCTATCTTGTCCGGGCGGATAGTAACAGGGCTAACCGGATTACCCGTTTTAACTCTATTTTTCTTATTCTATCTGTGACAGAAACCGTGAATAAATCCTAGAAAATTTTTCAGATTTTTTGGTTGCACACTGATTACGAAATTTTTTTTACAAAACCTACTAAAAATGCGAATTTCTCAATGAAGTTCTAAAACTTATATTGTTTTTTTAAAGCAAGCCAAAACTAACTAAAATTCTTTTAAAATCTGTCGTTTTCCGGATGAAGTAAATATTTCGCATAATGTGTTTATTTAACAATATTGATTTAACATTGAAATTTAAAACCATTCTCTCGAATGCTTCCCGAAATATATTTTAATCAAAATAAAGAAAGAAGTTAAAGTATACGTTATGGTATCTCGGAATACATTAGAGACAGAGGGATGGTGTACACGTAAGTTATAAATTTTTGTAAAAGGATATTTTTTGTTATTTTTTCTATTCAAATATTAATCTATTTTCTTGAATATTTGTGTGTGTAGTGCATATCCAAATTCAAAATACGGATAACTCGAAATTTTGGGTTTTGCCATTTAAAAAAAGTTATTCTAATTTAAGAGCTATTTTCACCGCTTCAATATGAATGATGGCTGCTGAAGCAATATGTGCCTAATATTTATGCAAAAACTACGTCCTCGTGCTACAGTGTGCTTTATATGAAGAACTCAATTGACGTGCTCTAAAAGGCAATTCACGCCAATATAATTTCTAAGAATAAGCCAAACAGATATTACAAGTCAAAATACATGTCAAATTTAGTATATATAAATAAATTTATATATATTATTTAAATATTCTATAAAACATACCTCTATATTTATTCAGGTGGGTATACAGTCAATCACATAATTGATGACACACACTTGAAATCAGAATAACTTTTTTATAAATGGACCCAACGACTTCAGTTTTACTGGCAAGTTAGAAGGACTAGTTTACTAGATGACGTATAATGAAAATTTTGAAAAAATTTCGTGTAGTAGGAAATTAAGAAAAAAGTGGTAAAAGTTGCTGCTTACAACTCTTTTATTTGGGCCAGTAACGAAAATTTAGAAAATATGTTTTGTAGATTCATATAGTTATTATATTTTCAAGATTTTCAGCCTCATTTTGCCTTTTTATTCTATTGTTTGTCGATTTTCACAACTTTTAAACATTTATAACTCGTAAACCAATTGACTAATTTTAATTAAATTTTCAGAATGTGCCTATACATATAACTAGACTTTATGCAAAATAAAAATGTTCTGCCTCAATTGAAAAGTACTGAAATCAAATAAAACATTATTTCCTCTTTTAATAATTCTAATAAGTTAAGGATAATATTACGGGACGCGTCAAAATGACGCGTTCTAATATTTTTAATTTACGATTATTGAGATAATAAAGATGCATCCATGAGGAATTATTCAACAAATTTATTTCTTTGTATATATATATTATTTTAGAAAAAAAATAAAAATTTGGATAGACTCACTCTCATTATTTTTATAAAGTAATGAAAAATAGTTACTCTTCGTGCTCCGTAAATCTAGTGTTAAATCCATTTATCTTTCTAGTGTTTTATGTTTGGTCTACTCATTTTTGTCATAAATGCATAAAATCAACAGTCTACATATTGTATATGTATAACCTATATGTATCTACAAAATACATTTTTCAGATTTTCGTTACAGTCTCAAATAAAAAAGTTGTGAAAAGCAACGTTTACTATCTTCTATTCGTAATTCTGATGAAACGCAATTTTTCTAAAATTTTCATTATGACGTCATCCGGCAAATTAATAGGGTCCAGCGTGGCAGAAAATCTGAAGTTGTTTGGTCTATTTGCAAAAAAGTTATTCTGGTTTAAAGTGTGTGTTAACCCTTAGCGGACGGAGATTATTTTTAGCATACTTTTTGATAGGTCGAATAAATTTTCTTTGTGAAACAAAATTGTTTGCTGAGGACTTTGGTGTATGAATTAAATGAAGGGAAACGTGTTGTGTTCAGTAAAAATTTGTTTCATATTTTTCGGGAGTATTGACTGCTTTAAAAATTATTCACAGTCGCAGAACGGTAAAATTGTTTGGGCGACTGTCAGCAGACACGCGTCCGCAAAGGGTTAAACATTTCTCTACCGCCGGATATCGATGATCGCGGTGGCAGTGAACCCGTTAACAATTGAATCGCCGTAATGCGATAAAGCGGACGGGCCAGTGGACAGTGTTAGCTGCACCGGAAAATAATATAACTTGGCCGGCATGCATGTTTCGATTAGGAAATTCCACCGACAGAGGAATATTGCGAAGACGGTGGCGCACGGGTGGCTCCTCTAACAAAAGATCACGGGAACCAATCGTCGTTACATTTACACGTCGAGCGGCAGGCAACGATATAGCCAATCTTGGAATCGTTGAAAATTCGCCTTGTGATCGGCCGCTGACTCCTTCGGCGATAAAGAAGATTTAGATCGATTTAAGATTCCAATTTCCGGGGCTCCTCATGGGAGCTGGGGAGGTACTTGGAGAGACGACGACGTCGACGAGGGTGGAGATGTGCCGCTGGCATATCGTGATGAAAGGACGAAGAAGCACAAGAATGGTTCCCCGTAGATAGTGCCCAGGTTTCGGTAGTACCATGGAGTCAAAGTAGACGGTCGCTTCAGTCCGAATTACTAGGCTTTCTCTTTCGAGCTCTCTTCTCTCCTCTGCTCTTATATTGCTTTCTCCTTTTTTACCCCCCCCCCCCCCTCTATCTCTTTCTCTCTTTTTATGCTCCTTCTTCCTCCTCCTCGAACCTTGCTCTTGTTTTAAATCCTTCCCTCCGGGCTCCTTCCACTATCAAGTTACTTGTACCTCTCTGCTTTCACCCCTCAGTGGCTATATTATTTCTATAATTGGGTTTATACTTATACCTCTCGTTTCCAACAGACTAGCCGCATTTTTTAGCGTAATCTTGTTAGACAGCTTTATTAAGGATTTCTTTTTATTGAGAAGCCCGAGACCTCCTTGAGCGACCTTATTTGAGATTTTCATTTTATGAGGTAATTCCAGCGGTTGATTCTATTTCTTTCCTTATTTTTGGTTAGATACCGACGTTCCTTATGTATTATATAACGACCGTCCGTAATCCTCGATGTTCCTCGGTGATCGTGTATCTCTTCGTGCACCGTGCTCCGTCTATTTCTCCCGATTTCATTCCGCCTGCACATTATTCTTAGCCATTCTTTACTCCTGTATTTCTACCGAAGTCCGTCTAGCATTCTCTACCTATCGCTTCACCTGTTCGCGGTGGCCGTTCTAACAATAAGCGACATTCGGTTGTGTTCCTCGAACGAAGGTATTTCGGAGGAGATACGTTCGCAGAAGTCGTTACGCAGAATACGTATTTCGTCGTTTAATTTTATAATTTTCAGAAGAAAATTGCTGTTTACTGTTAGGAATTGTTGTTATGGATTTTCTCTGCAATTACGGGCTAATCAGCCGCACGTTGTTGTCCAAAAATACTTGATCAATTGCGATACTTGTAATTACGAGAAAAAGAATTAATCATTTATGGACAGCAACTGTGCACCATACTGATTGTAATGAATCCGAAGATATTATTTACTATACTGGGGGTTTTTATACAAATGAAAAATTGTTTGCACTAATTGCCAGATACAGGAGCTACGTGGACATTAATTTAATTTCTTAATAGCTTTCATGGGTTCAAAGTAGAAATCAGTGCAATAGCATTTTGAAATGGCTTGAATGTTTTTACTGATCTTCATTTGATCTATACATTTTTGTCATAAATGCATAAAATCCGCAATCTAGTTATTACACAAGACTTTTATGCGAGGTCACACTATTAACCAAAATTATTTACGATATTCACCTATTATTGTATACTTTCTAGAATTTTAAAAAGAGAGGGTTCACTTTGCCTTGTCAATTAAAATTATGGTAATATCGGCAAAAGATTTTTCATTGCTTGAAGATTTTCTATTTTTATAAATTTCTGCTTTGTATGACTGCCATCTTGTTAAAAAATTTGATGTCTGCATAATTTCAGTTCAAAAGATAAAATAACGTGTTGTTGTATGCCTGTAAGGTTTGACGAAAATTGAAAAATGATATGGTTCAGGAATCATGCAATAATTTAAATAATAATAAATATCGCATGAAAATTACAGTGTATTATTTTGAAATATAGCCAAACATGTATAGAATATTTAAACCATTTGATCAATAATAACCTCTAACCACTTTTTATCTCACAAATTGTCTAAGAGTGACGGCTCTAATTTAACTCTGCATCTTTATTTATTTTCTGTCACTTGCAACGGCATGAGAAAAATACTTCAAGGAAACTAGGTTATGGGCATATCCATAGTCATTCCAAGCTCATGCAGTAATGTTTATGGTTGATTGTATTCCAATGTTATCCCTTTCATGTTAAACAAATTAGAACATTCCATTTAAGAAGAGTGAAATCTTTCAAAATCAATGAAATTTTGGGAGACATGACCTTGAGATATTTTACCCTGAAAGGGCAATAACATCATCCTGAAGTATTTTCTTATATCTTTTCAAATAACGAAATAACTAAAGTTGGCAAAGTTGGGCTGTATAAATGAGAAATTTCAAAAGATATGACTTTGAGATGACCTTTAACTCATTTCTTTTTGAAAATGCAATAACACCCTCGTATAAATGCTGAAATGACCGTTTATAATATTTTCCTGAGAAAGAGTCAATTTCTCCACGAAACGAGTAGATATTCAAATATTTTGAATGGACAGTGTATTTCTATAATTTCTCTCGCATCACCTACTTACGCAGAGATTACTATGCAGGCTTTTACAACGGCAAACTACGGTCATGTTAAATTTCTAGCAGCGGCTTCAGTTAAAGTGGTCGACTCGGCCAGTATTACCAGTCTCCATTTTCCCTTCTTTCCACCCCCCCCCCTCTTCTGACAAACCCTGTCGCTCTTTTTACTTGTCTTTTCTTTGCTTTTCTCGGAGCCTCGTCTCCGCGGTTCCCTCCTTTTCCACTTTCCGACCCGTCCACCTCCTTTTGTCTAACTGCCTCACTTAAGTGCTATCTGAAAATTCCGCTTCTCCGTTATTACTACTTATTTGAATTTCACTTCCACTCCCATTTACCTCCGTGCCCTCCATACAGCGACGTATTTATACGTTTAACATATTCAACGTCGGAAAATTTTGTAGGTTGCGCCGGATGATGATTGCCGAGCATGCCATCTGCTGCATCGTCCGATGAGGATCTTTCGCTGCGAAAGAATCTATTGCAGATCGAAACTTATTATGCGCTCTCCTAATATGTCCGTTCGTATGTCCAATTTATTTTGCCCTGTGAATTACCGCGTCTTCCAAGTAACTGAGAATATCTTCTTGTGGTTATTAAGAGGCTACATAGCTTTGGTGGAATGAAAAATTTCAATTTTTAAGAATAGTGTATTCTGTTAGTACGGACCTTGTGGTATACTGCCCTACGGCTTTAAAGAACTAGATATGAGCCGTTTATTTTGAAAATGGCCTATGTCCATTTGTAAATTATTTTCTGTTGACCGTAGTAACATGTACAACTTGAAGTTATCTGTCATAATCAACATTTGCTGTTAAGTATATTCAGAGTATACACCAGGCATGTCCAGAAGTAGATCAGTTGGAGGCAAATTTGAGGGAGACGCCTACTTCTCCCGCCCGCGCGTCTCGCTCCCTGTGGCGGCCGTAGTCCTCCAAGCTCCTCAGGGCTCCTCAGAGTCTGAGGCTCAGACCCGTGCCTACCGCTTACGGTATGTACTGCGTGTGGCGCGTTGTGGCGACTCTCGGACCCACGGTAGGCACGGGTCTGAAGAGCTCGTAGGACTACGGCCGCCACAGGGAGCGAGACGCGCGGGCGGGAGAAGCAGGCGTCTCCCTCGAATTTTCCTCCAAGTGAGCTACTTCTGGACATGCCTGGATACACGATAATTGTGGACACAAGCTTTCGCAGTTAGTTCAATAATTAAAACCATTACTTTGAAAGTGGCCTAAGTCCAATCAATTATTGATAATGTCCGAAACTGCGGATTTTCAAATGTTCGAAGGCAGTGATGAAGGTAATTTTAATCAATTAGTATTAACAAGTTAACCTCAGTTTTTTGACAGTTGCTGAATAGTTGAATAATCAGTACGTTTAATTAGTGCAGTGAAAAAAATTCACGCGATACACACTTACAATTAAATATAAAATTTAAAATATTAAATTATAGAAATTAGTACACTCGTGGGGAAGAATAAAACAACAAGACCATTTGATTCAGATAGTGAACACGACTTCATAACTAATGATTTCAACAAAAAAAAGTTCGAAAATATTGTATTGACACCACTTTGTAAATATAAGACAAATTGCAACAGCGAAATACAAGGACATGATGGACTTACTACGATATACACCACCGGTGCACCATGTCATCCATCCCGCATACACAAAGTGTAGATGAGCAGTAAATTGTTATGTAATTCATGTATTTAGAAAATTTCCCGAATTGCATAAATTGTGTTTTTGAAGTGTTATAAAGAAATATAAAATAAATTGAGTATTGTTTTTTCAATTTGAAGCATTTTAAATCATGTCGAATGGACTTGGGCTTTTTCAAATTTTATAAAGAATCTGGTTGTTAACTTTCAAAGTGGCTTAACTCCATTTTTGGTAAGAAAACACATATTATTCACTTAATAATTGTTATTATTTTAATAGGAATTGTAAATTTAACTCTTTTAGATACACTTAAGCAGTATGACACATTGGTATTCTATACGTATATTTTTAATTTTATCCAAACGCAAACTCTTAAATATCTCAATTTAAGTATAAATGGACTTAGGCCACTTTCAAAATAGACGGCTCATATACATATCTTTTGCTCTTCTGCAAGATAGTCAGTTTACTTTCATTACTATTCGTGCTAAGATATCCTTCGCTGAACGATAGTGCTCAAATAAGTGGTGAAAACGGAAATGTATCAAAATTGTTTTTATATATTTATGGTACTAGGAGAATGCAGGAAAAATTACAGAATGGCTGCTAATTTGTATGCACAACGCTAGCCAGATGGACCATCAAAATCGCATATGGCATATAAAAGACTAGAACAGTGTTTTCTCCATCCAGGTTCTGTGCTTAAAAACTGCATAATGACCATTAAGTCTACGACGCGTGAAAACAAGAAAGTCTAATGTGCGAAGCTTGTTCTAAGATAAATGTTGAAATGTTGAGCAAAGTTAGAGAATAATTTAAACAAAGAATTGTTAAGTACATTAAATTAAGAGGTAATCGTTTTGAACACATGCTAAACTGAAGTACAAATAAAACGATCACACCTTTCCTGCATTTCCCTGCAAGTTTGACCTTGAATGACCTTGAGTCATAGGTAATTGAACTCATATTAAAACGCACTATTTCGCACCATTTAATAAAAGAAAGTTGACCTTCACCTGACCTTGGAGTGTCCACCAGGAAAAACAGAAGTCTCACCACATGATACCCTCCTCGGTCCTCAACAACATTCGTCTGAAACATTTTTGAGTATAATCAATATTTTTGGAGATATTTGTCTGTAACGCTTTATAATTTCCTCCCTACATATAAAAAATTGTTGAATTTTTCTTATTTTGCTACCGTTCAATTACACCAAACATTACAAGAAAATTTGTTTATGCACGTTGGTTTATGAACTCTTTCATATGTAAATTCACCTTGATCCAAAAGTTGCATCAAAGATGGAAATTACAATTTTGAGCAAGTAGTATAATATTTATTATCTTCGTTAAGTTAGATGCATTTGAAAGTTGATGTTCGTTTGATATATGATATCATATATTCTTCTTTGTTGTGGTTTTAAATTAGCAGGGCCATTATTGGAATATCTTCCTATAGAATGGTCATTATGCAGAACCAACAGAATTTCATTAGACTTCAGATCGTTTAAGTTTAAGCAAGAAACATTTCTTCAGTAGAGACATGTGAATAATAGAAGATTAATTACAGTTCTGAGTGTTTTGTAGCTAACAGTGAAACTGAAATTAGATTACCTTATGAGAAAATGTTAACCCGACACAGAAATGCATATAATGAGACATTAATTTGAATTAAAAACATTATAATGAAACATTAATTCGGATATTAAAATAAAGAACATATGTTACTGGCCCGAGTAGATTGTTTTAATTACTTTTAGTTCTGCAATGGAAATGCTTGGCAGGTAAAATTGTTTTCCCGTTCGATCGCAGAGGACAATACATATTAATACAAAGGGGAATTTAAATATGAATGAACATGAATGTTTAATACGCATTCAAAATTATTTTCTTGCAATGGATAGGTCTCGAAGACAAATTTGTATAAAAGTTTTATCTCGATTTATTGATTGTTGGCACCAACTATGGAATCCTGCTTAAGTTTATGATTTCGTAAGTTGCGTTTGAAAGAAGCTTTCCATTTATTATTACTATAGATAGTACTTTCGCACCAGTGTAGCACGGTATATTTTCTGCATTCTTCAAAAATTTATTATTCATTTTATTCAGTCTGCATTCAAATTTGCTGGATTCACCTGAATTTGCAATTCGTATGTAACACAAACAGGTTGGTTGTATGTAAATTCGAAACGTCAAGATATTACTTATTGCTCATATAATATTTTATTTTTATGTGATGAATGTTTATAAATTACAATAAGAGGGCGTCGTCAGTCGTCGATAGCGTTATTCTAGATTTGATTAAATCCGGAGTACTACTTGTTTTTCTATTTTTTCCCCCGATAAATTAGTTTCTTATTATTCAATGCTAATTTAGGTATTACTACATTTATAATCAAAATCTATAATCAATTACCAATGTGTTATCTATTATTTTCGCTCTCCGAATATTTACCAGCAAATCCATCAAAAATGAATGATAGTAGCTTAAATCGATAAATCGGATTCCATGAAGTAGGTTTTTAAATTTTCTACGAATATAGAACGAATAAGAAATTGAGAAACTCAATGCAATCTAATTAGCTAAACTATAGCTTCGATATCCCTCCTATAGATCTCTTGGGCACAGAAATCCAAGTCAAAAGTGTCCTAGTTGCAGATACACAAATCAGACGTCCCTAGACATCAGACTTCCATGTCAAAAGTATCTAAAACTTTGATGTGCGGTCTAAATTTTCGTCGTGATAGAAATATCCAATTGACTTTTTAACCCTCCGCGAACAACCTGGCTTATTTATGTCTGGAGCGAAATTTCACTTTTGAATTTCTTTCTTCTAAATATTTATTTTCTCTCATTGATGCTTCAAACATTTGAAGAAATTAGTTGTGAAATAGTATGCAGACGGCATCAATGAAAATAAGGTTGCAGATGAAGGTTCATTATTGGGATCTGACATTTTGAGTGGCGCCGTCTGTTGCCGAAGAGTAGAAATACTCTAAGCTTGGCTTGGCTTGGCTTACAGCAGCTTACTGTGTTAACAGGTGTTAATTACAGTGTTAAAACAGGTGTTAATTAAAAATAACGTCATGGAAGCTCCAATTTTTTGACCGTGTAGCAAAAAAAAATGTTTACTGTGCAGTGGAAGATTGTGATAGTAGAGCGAGCAAAAATTTGTTACTCCGTTTCCACATTTTGAAATGAAGTATGTGAAGTGAACTGCTTGAAATTTCTAAGACCTCTATTTCTAAAATATAAGAAACAATTTATCAAAGAACAGTCTTTTAACAGCTAAAATAGCTAAAACTAGAGTGCATATTGAAAGATCTAACCAGCGTATAAAGACTTTCAAAATTCTTGGTTCAGTGATGTCTGTGGCATTGGTGCCTCTAATGGAAGATATTTGTACAATTATTTGTGGAGTAATTAATATGTCCTCACCAATTCTAAGCGATTAGAAATTTATGAAATTATAATTGTAAATTTAGGAGGTATATTAAAAAACAAATTTATTTTTGTAAAATGAATAATTTGATAAAACATACTTTAAAAAGCCGCTCTCCTTCAATAAACTTTCTTTCTGCAGGATTTGGACCTGCCCACTTACAACTTTCATTGATACTTACAAACATTTTAAGGAAAAACAAAAAAGAAGATATCAATACAATGTTAAGACCAAGCACTTCGTCGCCATATTGGATAGCTATATATATTGTCCACGCCCCCATGTCAGATCCGAATAAGTAGACTGCGGATTTTATGCATTTATGGCAAAAATAGGTAATTTCAAACAATAAAGAGATAACAAGACTTGGAGAGTATGAATACATTTCTTCCTATTTAATGAAACCATAATAACGAGAAATAAATGTCTATTCGGCTCTTACGTCTTGCAATTAATGCTTACGATTTTCATGTTGCATAAAGATGCGTAGTTATAATTATAAATGCATCACGGGCATGTAGAGTACTAATTTGCAGATAAATTCGATGTTTTGAAGTATTGATGAAAACAAGAATCATGCAGCAGCTTTTTAGAAATTTTGAGAAATGTCTTTCTTCTTAATTGAGCATAAGTATTAATTAAGTGTACAGTTTGTTTTAGTATACTGAAGATCATATAAATAGGTAAAGATCTAAAGTTTCGTTATGTTACACACATTTTTTAATCTGAAACTTTACTATGTCACAAAAAACGCAACGAATATATTTTACCAGTAACTCTAACCTAGATACACAGAACGAAGGGATTATAAACGTGTTGCATGCGAATTTTCTAAAGTCGTTATACGCGGTACTACTTGAATATAATGTATGAATTTTACCTTTATACTAACAGTACATTTCAATTATGAGTTTTAACGAAATTCAAACAAATGAGTTTTTGTTGCTTGTTCTCATTCTTTGCTCTCGACATTTGTTTAATACAAGGAAATGTTATTATTATCTCTGGAATTATTAGATTCTCGTTACACAGAATTGCCAAAGATAATTATGAAGAATTTTTTATTGATATTATTAAGCCGTTAATATAAAAAATATGTAAATATGCTAATTAAATGGGTTTTGAAGTAAACTGATCATATACGCATGGTTTTGACGTAACACAGAATGTTTTTCACTGTTCTGAAAGTTCTTATAAATCCACGCGAAGTACGTATTCTAATTATTATTCGTTCCTCGATAAATCTTTTTCATGCACCTTTCAACAGTTGATAGGATTATAATTCCCTTCGTTAGCATAAACTCGCCATTCTTCTCCATTTGTTCAACAAAACGGTAAAGCATAATGTTCATTTGAAATACTTATTGCCATCCTGCGTGTCGTAATTACGTCTTTGACAGTAAATGATCAACGAGTAAGTGTCGGAAAGTTCGCGGCTCTAAATTAAGATGAGTGATCACTTCGACCCCGGAATACAAACTTCCCGTTCGCCTGTTTCGTGTTCTCTCCTCCCTTCTCTCTTTTTATCCATTTGTGTCGGTAGTTACGCCTGCGATTGTACGAGATCCCCATTTTCCTGTATCGAACTCAGCATGATTTTCGTTTATTTATTATGCAGGAAACCCCATCTTTCGTTGATCGGGACGTTGTTGATCGTTACTGTTCCTCGAGACTCCGTGTCTGGGGCTTGTTATTCCCCGCACGCGACACGAAAAAATTCCCTGCGTGTCCATTCATCCACCCTTATCGTTTCATCTTTTTTCCCCTGTTTCGCTCTGCCAACTTTTAATTCCATCCTCGGCCTGTTCGCTTTAACCTCGCCTTGCAAGCCCGTGCGCGTTGCTCTTTCTCTCGTTCTCTCTCTTCCTCTCTCGTTCTCTCTCTCTCTCTCTCTCTCTCTCTCTCTCTCTCTCTCTCTGTATTCGTGTCTGAAACCCACCTCCCCCCTTCTCTTCATTTAATCTCCGTACAAATGGGAGCAGATTAAACGCAGAATATTTCGTGTTTTAATCTGGCTGTTTAAACTTTACGCATCCATCTATCGTTGTAATTTTATTCGATTGTTCATGCAAATCACGAATGTGTTTGGTAATGCCGTTGCGCTCTACATGAAACACTATTCGTCTTGCGATGAACGACTGCTATTCGGATATTATTTAAATTACTTTTTTATTACCATATTATTATTATTATTATTATTATTATTATTATTATCGTGCAAATATTAGAACACGATCGTGAATTAATTTGACAGTATTAACTGTTCGATGCCGAGTCCACCGTAGGGATGGCTATTGAAATATAATATTTGGTCTATGCAGAGATATAATATCGTTAAATGGATTGGTTTCTAATGCATGTACAGTATAATTTATAATAATTCGGTAATGGTTTCACCCTTTGACAGTTAAATCTTCCGCTATCCGAGATCAATTGATGATGCTTGACTACTTTGTCTTTTAATCTTTTATTTATCTATTATTATTATTATTGTTATTATTATGGATACATTTTCTATCATAACTGAGCTAGGAGTTTGTAGGTAATTTGTAGGTAATAATGACGAACAGCGAACTAATAATAACTAGTAATAACAGCGAACTGCGAAAAGCCTAAAACTGAAAGAAAACTATTCAATATTGTAGGGAGTGTAGGGTGATACCCCGTACCGAATACCGTACCGAATTCTGCCGAATACAATATTTCATCGGTAAATGTCCCAAATGTCTCCCACATAATTGTCCCTGAGATATCCCCACTAGTGCGGGGTGTACCCCCTTGAGGGGCCGCGAAGCTCGAGAGTCCATTCTCGCGAATGTCCCAGTCAGGAGAGTGTGTCTTTAATGTCTTTATCATTTAATCTCTTTGTCTGTCACCAAAACTTACTCCATCGTCAATTAAAAAAATAGATATGTATGTATAATCAGAAAAATTTTGATCGGAGAAATATTACAAATATGATGGTAAAAGTCTCATAAAATATTTGAAAGAAAATGTGTCGTCATTGCATTACCCCACCGATGTTATGTACCTGACGTATACATGATGACCATACACCTGTATATGATCCGAATTATATCGTGTTTGGTATCATTTTAATCAGAAGAATGTCACAAATCTATTAGCAAGTTTCATAAAAAAATAAGTAATAATAAAAAAGTTATTCCGTGCTAATATATTGTGAGGACGCGCGAGCCTTTGAACTGTGCCGCCGACTGCGACTCTCCGCGTCTCTTTCTTTCCCATCCTTCCTCGCGCCCGAAACTTTAATTGTCTATTAAACAACTAAATATCATCGGAATTATATCATGTTCAGTATCATTTTTATTAGAAAAATGCTACAAATATGGTCATCGAAGTCCCATAAAAAATAATGAATAATAAAGAAGTTGGAAATTCGGATTAGTTATGTTTACATTTCTCAGTGACCGAGACCTCTCGAGCTGGGCTGTCCTTCTCTACGTTCGCCAAACCTCAAACAATGATATCCCTTGCGTATAAATGTCCCTGCGCAGACCCGTGTTGTGGACAATTATCGATGAAATACTGTACTACGACGTTAGTAACGGTAACGCCGCGACGATCTGTTAAACAACGTGATTGATAGCGGTTTTCAGAATAGATAATAAATACCGACGTGTGTGATTCGAGACGTAAATCGCAAATCTCAGACGGAGATTGAGACGTAAAAAGTGTAATCAATTGTATTTGTTGTGTTTCTCTAATTAAATTATATATTATTTTCACATTTATCGTCTCTGATCCTACAATATTTTCCACATTATTATATTGTTGCAAAAGGCAGTATCTTTCTTTTCCTCTTAAACGTTAATTTCGAGAAGCATGAATAAATACATTTCCAAAAATTGTTTAACCTATGGATTTGAAAAATTTTGTTATTCAGGTGTTGCTATACAATACGACCATTAACTTAAACTACGCTATAGTCACGGAAGAAAGTTGTTGTGCAATGTACTTTTATCTTTACTAACTGCCTTATTACAGAGAATGTTTTGTAACCCCACTTAGTAAAGACAACTTGGTAAGGATTACAAGGATTAAAAATAGGTAAGGAAAGTCGTCTTTTGACCCATATACCGGAAGTTCCCACTAAAGTATGAATATTTTAAAGTACAGTATTTTTCTTCCCTAACGTTCGCCTTCCAGCGCTCTCAAGTTTTAGAAGCGTTCAACACCTTACTTTTTGATTATCAAACTCTAAAATACTGATAAGAAGAGTCCACCGAATATACAGTTCTATGCAAAGCAAAGCGAAAAGTAGATGCTGCTGTGAGTTTGATAACGCAATTATGGAAAGCAATAATCACGGTTTTATGACTGCTTGATGGTTAGCGGTTTGTTTCCGTAAAATTATATTTCGACTCATCGTTTTTAACCTTCTTTCATTATTTTTTGTTATTTTTATTCTCTCTGTTTTATCGTTCACACAATCTGCTTACTGTTATTTAGCACGGCGAATTCGCGGGGATGGTGGTATGACTGTAAAGAGATTAATATCACTGCCACCGCATATTTTGAACGACAATCTGAACTTCGTTGCGTACAGATATGGAAAATTGATATATCGGTGCTGGTTGTCGAACCAATTTCGAAGAGCCGCTATTTTCTATATCAGTTATAAAGACCCGAAATTGGCGAGGATATCGGTTCCGGTTACAGTCTACAATCTGTTCTTATATTGGTTCTGTATTGCTTCTACGTACACTACCGACCAGAGGATTGGAATCATTCGCCGATTTCAAGTAAAATTGCATTGCGTGGCCAATTTTCTCTTAACTCGGAGCTAGTAATCCGAGAGACTTTCAGTTCATGTGGCTTTTAAATCAATATAATTAATTTTAGTTACTTAACACTAAACCTACCGAGCATTAAAATTGACCAGTTTGTATTGTCTTATAAAAATAATAAGATTTGATTTATTTAAATTTTGTGCTATTTTTATTATAATATGTGATTGAATAAAGAAATCCATTGAGTCAACTCCTATGAGGGCATCTTTATAACTGCAATAATTGTAGAATAAAATATCTGATACCGGTCATTTGACCGGCTGTGGTTTAGTGTTAAATGAAAAAACATGTTTCAAAATCATTTACAAATAGGACATTTACAGGTTCTATATAAAAAGGTGATATTGTAAGGTTTTGTAAAATGTTAACTTGTTATTACAAGAGAGAGAATACAGTAGATGTTATTCGTTTCACAACCTGCGAGGTATTGCCCGCGCAACGAGAGTTGGCACAGAGAAACTTGAGGGTACCACGTGATGCTCCCACTACGCGCTACACGTCTTCCGCGATTGGCCGAATCGCTTGACGAAAACAGCGAACGAGCGTATTAAGTGTGACTGTATCAGAGAGATGTGGTGACCATGAAGTAAGATGGTGGTGACGCTGAGCGCCTATGTCGACCGTTCCCGCCAAAACGTAAGCGTAAGAGTGGGATCCACTGATCAGTGGTGGAATCCGCAGCCTTGCGTCAAGAGTGGGGACTCGCCGTTCCCCCTGCACCCCACTGACGAGATTTTGTGTCAACTCTCGTTGCGCGGACAATACTGACATATGCAGAGCTGGATTAACCAATAAGCAAAATAAGCACGTGCTCGGGCATCTGGGGAATGTTACATCTTTTACATAATAATGATATTGCTAAATGTTTATGTGCATGAGTGTGCAAGAAGAAAGAAGGAAAGAAAGAAAAAGGATGTGATTAGAACAGTGACATAGGACCATAGAAATACCTCAAAATACAAATTGCTGATCTCACGGTAACAATACTTACTTTGAATACGTAGGAAGTCGTTCGAACAACTGCTAAATAAATTAAGAATAAGCGAAGGAGATCTCTTTATATGTAAACTTAGAATAGAATTATTGTATAAACTGTAATATGAAGAGGGCATTATAAATATTTTTTCGTTTAATACGAATTATGTACATTCAGTGAACAAGTCCTTCTCTGAACAGAAACATAGAGCCTTTATAAGTCTTAATCCGGCACTGGACATGTGGACGTTGTTTAACATCCATTGCATGACTTGATAACAATCGTAGATTATACATAACTATTATATTTATGTGGGATTAGGACTCCCCTGAGAAAAGTCCGAGGGTATGTACAGGAGCTGACCAGGTACAAATCGCGAGGCCCGGGTTTGATTCCCGATGTGCCCGCGTTTTTCGATTCATAACTGCAATTTTTCCCACTTTTAATCGTTTATAACTCATACACAAATTCACCAATATCGATGAAATTTGCAGCATGTATATAACTTATTTCAGTGTAAAAGATATATTTTTTAAATTTTCAATACAGGCCCACGTAAAAATTAACCTTTACTATTTTTCTCGCGGTTCCGTCTAATTGCAATTTTTTCAAAATTTTGTTAACTTATCTTGTAAGAAACTAATCCTTTCAACGTCACAAGAACACTCCAGTCATCTGTACTAATTTTAAAAAAGTTGTGCTGTTTCAAACAGTGTGTGGGCAGTTTTGCTCCTCACTGTATATTTAAAATAATGAGGAGAACTAAATATATAATTTACACATATGTGTCTTACACAATTATTATCACGTGTTTCGAAAATATTTTTTATGAGAAAGAGCAACATATTAAAAACCACTAAAAAATTAGTGTACATTCTTAATTTATGAAACAACCACCAAACTATTCGGAACATCTCTAATCTACAATTCTTCTTACATAGTTGTAATACAGTAACACGAAACACTCTTATTTATCTCCGAATTTCTAAAACATGGAAGGTAAAGTACAAAATCTCTTTACTACGAGCAATTGTCGAGACTACTATGTGTACAAGTTATTCTGACTAATAATATCGCGTTGTGTTATTATTGTATATCGTTTTATGTATTTAAAAATCACTATAAATATCAAAACGTATGTATCTCCACTACATGAACGATTTAGACCGAAACGCTTGTCGACAGTGACCGACAACGCGAACAGGAAGTTAGCGTCATCCCATTGATTGACATATCGAAGAGCGTGCTAAGAAAATGCGATTGTACAAGATGTTCGACTACGTGCACTATATATTTTATGGGATGATTCTACCAGCCGAAATAAGACAAAAATGAAAAATGATTTGACGGAGGTCTCACTTTTAAATTATCAACCTTTTTAAAGTTTACATCGCTCTAGAATCAGCATTTGATTTTATTGAAATGTCCCAACATTTTTACTATCAATGAAACACTTATAATTTATATTATAACTGCATGTAGTGTAAATTCAATCTTCATTTATAACCCATAATTGTAAATTTATTACTAAATTGAGATTTTGAAACATAACGAATATATATATGTATGTATATATATATATATATATATATATATATATATGTGTATATATATATATATATATATATATATATATGTAGTACGGTTATTTTGAATGTGGTGTATAGCCATTCTTTCTTTATTCGAGATATTTAAAGGTTTGCATTTTATTCGATTCAAAAATATAAATAAAGTGTATTAAGTTTGGCAATGTTTTTAAGAATTTAAAAATATTTAAATTGATTGCATAAATGACTTTTATGTGAATTTAACTAAAATAATATATTTTTTCTGGGTCGTCAATGGACTTGCACCACTTTCATAACCAACCGTTAGGCAATTTCATTTACTGACGAATTTTAAATTGATCAAAACATGGATATTTTAAAATACTAAGTGTGAATTTTTTATGAATAAAAAGTTAACTGTAAATTATTTGTTTATTTCGTGATCTCAATTTTTTCCAAAAATGGACTTACACTGCATTCAAAACAAACAGCCCACATGATCTTTGTGCTAATCAAAAATACTTTATATCAAAAGTTAACAATTAATGGTACGACTGATTCCACGTGAAGCGAATAATCTTTTTTGCTGTGTGTTTCGGATTTTGCTGAAATTGAAATATGTTGTAGTTCGTGTGAAAATAGGAGGAGGGGAGTTAAGTCATCATTTTCTTATCTTCGAAATTAAAAGATACAGACCATCAAACTTTGACAGATTTTTACGAAAACTACCTTCACAGAAAAATTTATATTGTCACGGTAATTATTAAAGATAGAAACATTTCTTTTTAAATAATTTATCATTTTATACGCAAATAGAAATATTTTTGTCTGGAAATTGACCTTTGTTGCAATTGTGCGAAATTTTGGAAAAATGCGACTATATCCTACAATTTTTCCTCTATAAAATTCCGTTTTTTAATTCGCAAAATCTCGGAAATTGCAGTCGGGACAGGCCAGCAACGGACGCAGCGTGAATTGGAAAAACCAATGTCCTTTGTAAATACCATGGATGATATTTATTAAGTTGCAAAATATTGTAGTCGGCGAAGTGATGCTATGGGTTTCCCGAAAATGAATATTTTATTATTTTCCTGTGTATCTGAAGTAATTTTTGATATCATTTATATTTTTATAATATACCGAAGTGCTCACTCTTTGTCAATGACACTCTCTCTGTAATAATTTGATTTGAAAGCTTAAATGGGCTTTGTTTTGAATTATGTGCGAAGAAAAAGACCATTGCTCGATGGAAACCAGGAGATAATAGTGGGTGTCATCCATTGGAAAGGCGAAGTGAAGGAGAGGATATATTAATATTAACAGAGAATTAGTCTAACATTCAAATATCATGACATTACATTGAAAAGCGTTCCATATACATCATTGGATAGTATTTTTGCGGAAATTTTATGATTTGAAATCGGCTAAAAGCGATGATAGCTTCTAGTGCCTTTAATTGTTTTTGCGAGTTGAAAACAGTGATCTGAAAAAGCTAAATGATATTTTGTTTCTCAATCGTAGTGAAGCTAAATTTATTATTATTAATGTTATCCGTAGTCCACTCAAATAATTTTGAAGATAAAATGATGGCTCAAACACTCCCTACTTTCACTTGGACTAAAACATATTTTAATTTCATCAAAATCCGAGACATAGAAGATACAGACAAAAGCCTTGATTTTTTCATTGTTTTCGTGTTTAAAATCGCCGCATACAGCATGGAATGAATCAAACGTCAGTAACATGATTTTTAAACTATCATGAATACTTGATTCTGGAAAGAATAACGAACTACCCCATCTATAATAATGTATTCTTTTTCAATATTTATGACTTTTTTGTAATATACATCATGCAATACGAACACATTAACATCGTAAAAAGTTATATCTTAAAAAAGAAAATGGTTTCAAAATCACGATACAACCCTACTACACGTAGTCGAACACTCTGTTTACAGGTAATCCTATATTACAGTAAAAGCAATGAATCAAGCAAACGGTCGAGCACTATAGCAGTTTAAGTGTGTTGGGTTCACGTATTTACCTCGGACGTGGTCGAAATGTTACAATGCTGTTTTCGAGGAAGTCATAAATTTCGCTATTGACCTCTTCTTCAGACTTACGGTACGGCTGGCAATTGCCAACGGACAGTGTCTGGTAATTGTCCCTGCCATATTGTCCTCAATGGCCATGGCAATTGACGCGTCATGGGCCTACACCTTAGAAAATTTATGGATCTTTAGGGTCCCTTTCTTGAAAGAAGTGCAATAGCCTTTTTGGTTACATCAGGCATTCTTTAACACGTGGGTGTTACACACGTAGTAAACCATAAGTTTCATTGATTCCACCGTATTCTCATCTACAGTTTGAGAATGTATGTGAAACTTCCCCATTTTAGAAATGAGACGATTTGAGGTTTTTTAAGATATTGGAAGGTTGGTTTACTAGCTGTTGTACGAAAAACAGATAAAGAGAACAGAAACAGAAAAATAGACAAAAATAAAATTTTCAAATTATAAATACGTTTTGCACATCTGTATCAATTATATGTATATCTTATGTGATCATCTTTAAATCTTTTTAGTTCATTGCAACATTGACCGATTTTGAATGTATTATAATTGACGCAGATATACAAAACGTATTTTTTAAATTTTTATTACAGTCTCGGATAAAATAGTTGTAAAATCAAGATAACTTTCAAAACAGGCACTAGCCCAAGTTAAAAGAATAAAATGACAGATCCAATTTTAGAAATCTCAACTCTTAGAAAGTGCTAGCAGTAGTGGGCAAAGGCCTACTTAAATTCCCCCCAACAACTATTACAGAAAGTCTAAAAAATCAGAGACTCGAACCAATATCCTGCTCCGAGCGCCAATCTATTCTTTTCGCAATTCCTGTAAATTAGAATGTTCTTTACACATCATTTAGTAAACTAATTTTTGAATATTCTGACTGGAGTCTAATACATAATGTGTGTTATTAATTTCTTTAAACCGAAATAAAATTCTATTTTGTTGTTGTTAATGTGCAGCCATTGGAGAATATATAGGTATACAATAGGTATTACATAGGTATACATAGGTATACAGTAGATATAAATTTTCTCCTTCTTCTAAGAAATTATGGACTACAAAGAAATTTTAATCATTGATACCGTAAAATAAATGATAGGGCAAGGAGTTAAAAGGTGGTGGAGACATTTTTAACTGACTGTGCATATACTTATGTATTTCATTTGATAATCTGTCCTGCCTCCGACAGCTATTTTCTACAACTTTACCAAGTTTAATAACTTTTCATTTCCCATTTCACGAAGAAAAATGAAGGAGTGCGCGATTTTAGAAATGATTTAGAAAATGTCAAGACAAATATCAACTTGGAAGTGGTGGGTTACGAACTGCAGAGGTAGCAGTAATCCCTGGTGCCTCCGTCTGATCTTTCATCCCTTGACCCGATCCTCGACTAGCATCCTACACTTTTCTTCGTTTCATCTAGCGGTGGATCTCTTTCGGTCCTACATAGATTCCGCCATCGCATCTTTCGTGCTTCTTCTTCACCTCCATCTTTCTGTCTCTTTTCGCCATTAATCGCGCTCCTTCGCTTTCGACATTGGCACGTTCCACGGTAAGGAACGTTGTAATTGGCCCTTCGACCACACCACCCTGTGAAGACAGAGTCAAGTCGAATAGGGCACGATGAAAGGGTCAGAGTCCGGTTGAGTTGGACGAAGAAGACGCACTCGCAAGCCCGGAAGAAAAGAGAAAGCGCCGCAGATGAATTCGAGAAGGAAAAGGAGAATATGCATGAAGTCGTCACGGAGGAATTGTATAAATCAAAGTACAAGGTAGACGAAGTTCGTTCGGTAACGAAGGAGTTTCGCGGCGAAGTGGCGAGAGGTTGGGCTGGAAAGGAATTATCCACATGAATATGAAGACACGAAACGAAGTGTAGTAAGACGAGTAAACGGAGAGGAAGATGTGCGAAAATCAAGGGTTCAAGAAACCGTGTGCGGATCTGCCGGAAATATTTATTAAAAGTTTATTGGTGCAGTGACCCCGCGATCCAAGTCCTGTTTCGGTTCTCTGCCGGGACTTAGATCGTGAAGGGACACTATTCTTTTGTGACCGCGTTGACCACGCCGAACGTAGAAAAGGACAGCATGCAAAGACGGACCGCGCGGCCGAAAGCGCAACAACAAATAGCATATCGGTGAGACAATACTAGTGCAATAATAAAACTTCTTTATTTTTTACTTATTTTTAATGAAATTTTACCAACATATTCGTGGCATTTTTCTAATGAAAATGATACCAAATATGATATAATTCCGATGATATTTACTTGCGTAATAAGTGATGAAAGTTTTGGACGTAAAGAAGGACAGCGTATAGAAAAGAAAGAGACAACAAGAGTCGCGGCAGGCGGCAAAGTTCAAAGGCCCGCGTGTCCGTACAATGTAATACCAATAAAAAACTTCCATCATTCATTACACAAGTAAATATCATCGGAATTATATCATGTTTGGTATGATTTTCATTAGAAAAATGCCACGAATATGTTGGTGAAAGTTCCATGAAAAAATAATAAAATATAAAGAAGTTTTGCAATTGGATTAGTAGTGATCCACATCGATATACCTGACCCAGGATCAGATTACGCGGCATGTTTACACTGCTCGGCGACCGAGGCAGCTCGAGCTTCACGGCCCTTCTGGGGATACCCCGCAGTGGAAGGAGTAGGCCAAGGGACATAGATCGCAATGTTTCGTTGGACTTAGATCGCGGGGTTACTGTATTCTGTAAAGGGGGAACTTCTCGTGTAACGGTAGTAAAAACAAGTGGTTTTGAAGAACTATTTCCAGAATAACTATTGAATATATGAAGTACAAGTCTTGAAGTACCAGTGTTTTTTTTTTAGTTCAATTCCTCTTATTATAAGATTTTTTAACATCTTCGATGGAGTAGGCATTGTAGTGGTGCGCGCGTTATAGTGATTGAACCACAGTGATTAAAACTTCTTTAATGCTCATAATTTCTTATAATAACAAAGTAATTCATATTTATTGAATGCCTATGTATTCTCCAATGGCTATACATATAAGGTAGTTCACGCAGTTGTTTCGGACGATAACTTCGTTACAAGTACAGTCACGGAAAAGCATCAAAAGAAAAGGATGAATGTTTTTGAAGAGTACTATATATGTGAGACATTACCTTCTTTAAAAGTGCAATGGTGCATGTGCAATCAACAATTGCATTATTTTTTTTAAATGGAAATGCACACTCTTTTTTACATAGATTCATTTCTCTTGCCAGTCTACGTAAAAAGGTATCGGGGTAGAATGACAAAAGATTTATTAGTTATCGAGATATTTTTAAAAAATGTCTTTATTGGAGAAGATGCTCGAACGCTTCTCCATTACGTTGAATACATTTCTCCCAGCGCTTCTTCAATGAAGATAGTTTTTAAAAATATCTTGATAACTACTCATTTTTTTCCCATTCTACACCAATACGTTTATGCGTAGAATGGTGAGAGGAATCTGTCTATGTAAAAAAAGTATACATTTCCATTTAAAAAATATTGAAATTGTTGATTGCACATGCACTATTGCAATTTTTTTAAAAAGTGAAGTCCTACGAATGTAGTACTCTTCAAACCATTCATCCATTTCCTTTGATGTTGTTCTGTAACTGTACTTCTAACGAAGGTATAGTCTGGAAGAATTCCGTGTACCACTCTGTATATCGACAAGAGAATAGAATTTTATTTGGATTTTAAGGGAATTAATAACATACGTATGTAGTTGATTCTCTTCAAAATCTTTATTACGAATCTGGCTCGTTGTTATAGTACAAGGGTTTAAAGTTAGATACTTTATGCTGGGATTGAGCCCATTTTGAATGAAGAATGTGGAAAGCTGGAAAAGTTTCAGGGTTGAGAAGAAAAGTTTATATTTTTTTCGGTTGCTCAGTAAAATTCACATTGTTTAAGAAAACATTACAAATAAGAAACCAAGAAGTTAATCCGTCCGAAGTTAATTACCTTACTAGTTTTTCATTCATCATACACGCCAGTTTACAAAATGTATTTTCGAGAATTATGCGTTATGTATTATAATAGGCAAATAATAAGAAGTAAACTAAAAAAAAATAGCAGTTGCACTTCAAGACTATCTGGTAACATTCTAAAAAGGCCTAGACCCATATCTCCAATAGTTATTCTAACAAGTAATTCTTAAAAATCACTTGTTTTCACTGCCGTTACACGAGAAGTCCACCTTAATGATTTAAAACCGTGTAATTTTATCTTTAGTAAGAGATACACGCAATGATGTTATCTTAACACGTTAAACAGCACGCCTATTTTACTTGCCTTTCCGTTTACGCCGCACTCTATCGTCAAGTACTTATTGGCATTTGAAGCAGACGTGTGATTTTTTAAAAGTGAAAACAATTAAAAAGACATGGGTTATATATATATTTTTATACAGTATCTATGTTTTAAGAAAATGGGTCGATGGTTGCCATGATTCCGGTCTTTCTACTGATCGGAAAAAAGGATGAAGTTGTTTATTAATCGGTATGAATGTAGTTATAGTCCGATTGAAATTGAGGATCAGTCAATAATATTAATCATGAAATTAAAAAGAAATTTCTTATATTTTTTAGCCTTTAGCACGATAAAAAAATTAAGAAAAAATGTACGGATTTTAACAATTATACTAATTATATTCAACTATAACTTTTATCCTTATATCTACACAGTATTTAGTATTGCTAAATTAAGATCGTAGGAAATCTAATCAGTCTTAACGGTATGTAGATTGTTGAAGCGATTCGATTAACAATTATTTATTCTGAATTTATCCGAATATTGCATCGTCAAATGAATTTATTGAAGCTATATACAGTCAGGGTCAAAATTGAACCAATAGGGCCGTTTTTTGAAACATCATTATTTGTGTACGTATCATGATAGAACCCCAAAAATGTCAGGAAGCACACGATTTTATATTTATCTAAGTCTGTTACATTCAGTTTACTAATTACAGTATTTAATTTTATTACGATAAACACGTAAAAGAGTGATTTTGTGGTTAAATGGTTTCTCTAGTTTAATTTTGCTCCTCACCGTATGTATGAACAATTTAAAAACAAATTCATCTATAATAAGCGTAACGAATTTTTAGTCGTGTAATAGCGTGTGTGTTTAGAAAGGACCCAAGAAAAATAGTCAGTTGCAAATGTGTGCCGACACAAGTATGTACCTACGTACGTGATACATAGAAAGTATGATTTACAAAATAAGCTGAGAGTACACAAAAGAAAGCTGAAAGAATAGAAGCAAATAGGAAGCGGGGACGAAGCAGATAAATTCGAGAAGAAAACCAGCAACGAATGATACCGTAATTACAATGATTAGAAAGTGCGGCAAGAACAATGCAAAGCTGAGGGGTAAAAGTAAAAAGATAAAGCATGTGTGCGAAGTGAAAAGCAAACACCGCAAATTAAAAACTAGGGGAAATTGTGAATGAAAAATAGTCGCGATAGTCGGCGAAGAGGAAAGGAGATAGCGAGAGAGAAATATAAGCAAGAAGCAAAACGCGTGTAAATCGCAAACCAAATGGCAGGGGGTGGGGCAATTGGTAAAAAAGCATTTATGGAGAACTAGATATGGTGCAAAGCGGAGGATAAAGGAAGGTTATGAAGAGTAGTAAAACAAAGGTCTTTATCGACAGAAAGGAAGGGGGGAGGTAGAGTTAAAACACAGATAGCTGTGTCTAGAGAGAGGGTGCGCGGAGAAATAGGACAACAAGAAACTGTAATTAGAGAAAGAAAAAAAGAAAACCGGTGGTCATGAGGAGAGGAGGGTGAAACTATATGGACAAATGGGAGCAAGGGAAGTATGTGGTAAAAAAGGAAACTTGTGTTGGCGGAGAAAGGGTGGGACAAATAAAGAGAGGTTGAAACAGAGAAACGGCGAAACGGAACGCGATTGGAGGATCGCCGGTGCCGGGACCCGGAGAAACGGAAAGCTGGAGTGTACAGATAGGCGGCGAGAGGGATCCAGGGGTACCGGGGTTGGAAAAAATAGAAAAGCGAGGAGAAGAGTGTGCCGCGAGAGGAAAGGACGACAAGAGCGGAGAAATAGCCAACCGTAAGAGGGTGAAGAGAGAAATATGGGACACGGGAAATTATGTACTAAAAAAAGGAGGAAAATCCTCGGAAAAGGAGGTACAAAAAACTGGCGAAGCACGCGAACAGCGGCGGGTATGAAGAATTAAAGAAACTCGAAACTGTACCTATAAAAGAATAATAGAAAAGGGCACGGTAGGTAGCCTGCCAGAGAAATAGAGAGCGAGAGAGAGAAAATGAGAGTGGGAGGAAGACGTCGAATGGAAACTGTGGCGGTGTAAAAAGGTCGTGAAAAGGACTGCGTGTAACATAAAAAAGCAAAAGAAGACGCGGCGGGGGTTGGGGGTGTTCAGCTAAAAGATAGTTAAAAAATTGAAAAATACAAGAGCGACCGATACGCACGGGAGGAGAGAAAGAAGAAACTATGTAAAGTAAATACGCGATAAAGAAAAATAGGCCGGACCGCCGGGTTCCTAAATTGAGGGTGAGAGGGGGTTGGACGACTTCCGCGAGGACTTTACCCTATATCACGGCGGGTTGCGGCAAGTACGAGGGATACGAAGCTTCGTTTCGCCCTCTTGGGAAAGGCGACTGCTCTGTCGAGCTGAACTTTAGCCGGGATGAGATATGCAGAAATTAAATATTCATTTGGGCTAGCAACCCTAGGTCTCCTACGCCTTCCGCCGGCTCCATTCTCTCGCTCGCCTCCTCTCGGTCTGTCACAGGGCGGCGGTACACCCTCACTTTCCTTCTCACGAAAATAATGCCTTGGCGTGGGGCCAGTTTCGCTGAAGGCTTTCGATGTTCGACCCCCCCCCCCCCTCCCTCTCCCACCGCTACACCGTTGTTTCGCCATGGCAAAAGATGGCGAGTCCTCCGAGTGCATGCTCACCTTATAAAGTAACCCTATTCGCTCGTCCCCCCGCATCCGCCACTTCATCCTTTGTCCCTCCTTTTTTCACCCGCTAATTCCCGCGACTTACCCCTATCCGGCGCTCACCCTATTCCACTTCGAACACTGTATCGTTTCGGTGGAGTGTACCTGTTGAGCGAACGGGTTCGATGAAATAATGACGAGTAGTTTATGCGGCATTCGACCCATTGCCGGCTGCAGGGCGTCAAAGCCGTTCCTCCGCTACCATGGTCGACGCGGCCGTCGCATAGTGGTCAAAAATCGTAGAAGCACGGGCCAAATTCTTAAATCTCTCATTGTGTCGTGTCATTACTCAATTGCAATTAGTGAACCGCTGAGGTACACTCCTCAAATAGAGATAGTGAATAAAAATAGTCGGGATTCAAATAATTGGTACCTTTAATACAATACAACTCCATTTATATGAACGTGTCGGGAAACAAGTTGGTTTACATAATCGGGTGGTTCATTAAATAGGAGTTCACCTTCCTCCCACTACTGACTATGATTTTTCGTTTATTTAACTGGAGTTCAAGTTCATATAAGAGGATTTCGTTCAGCCAGAGTTCAATTAACCAGGCATTTTTAAAATTTAGTTCATATACATGGAGTTCATATAAACAGAGTTCCGTTGTAAATGGATGTGAAGAACGGTATAACAATATAAAAGAGAGGTTGATTTTACCATAATTCGACTTGTTCCGACTTGTTTCGACTCCATTTCCAGACTGACTTTCCAACGAAGTCGTGTGAATATAGAATACTATTGGAGGTAGAGATTCTCTCCATCGAAAGATAAAATAGTGGGGCCTTAGCCAATAAAATGCATTCAGGTCGGTTTCAAAGTGGTTTCTAAAAAGCGTACCGCTCATTGATGAAATACGTCGACGCCATGAATGTCACCAAACAGAATTTGTTGTTAATAATAGAACATCAAAAAGGAGCATTCGATCGCAGTAATCTCGTTCTTCAATGATGGACACCTAAGAAAAATCGATTAGGTTGTTGCATATGAAATGTCCAATTTCAGAATAATATGAAGTGTTTTAATCAAGGAATAGTATTATAATCTACAGATTTGTTATATGCAGATTGCGGCTGCATAACATGTACAAACAGACAGATGTAAGATTCTAGATGTAAAAATAAATCGAAGAAAGGAATAACGTTTTTTCATTTGGCGCCTCGTTTTCGAGAAAATCGAGTTTGAAATACAGCAAATGCGCGTGCTATTAGATAGGAACCATTTGACGCGTCTTATCATGACCAACCAATTCTACTTCCTGCATATATTATTGTAGAACACGCCAAATGATAAAATGTTATTCCTTTTTTCCGATTTATTTTTACATGTAGAATCAGCCCCTGCCCGCTTGTACATATTATTCGGCCACACCCTGTATCATTTGAAGGTACAACGCTAATCTTTCAAGTCCTATCTTCAGTTTCTATTTACATATCAAAATTTAATTTTAAATACATTTTATTTAAATATTAGTCGACGTGATTGTTGTGTATTCTTTTTATACAAGTAGACTACAGATATTATGCATTTAGGACAAAATTGAATACGCGAAATAAAAAAGTATAAATACATCAGAAGAATTTAAGTTTGCCGTTACATTATTTTGGACACATTCAAATTAATAAGAAAAGAAATAAATTTTTATGTTGATTCCATTTTTAGTAATTGACACGAAAAATTGTAATTTTGCATAAAGATCCACAGTCTATGTATATGATTGAGGAAATGAACATATTGACGACAACATTAGGTAATGTTTAGTCAAAATGTGGTAGTAAGTGAACGCACAGTTAGTCAATGATAAAAAAAGCTCAAAAACAGATATTCCAATCTAATAAACGAGGAAGGTGAACGACCAAAAAATTCACTAGATACAATCTGCGTATCCGATCCGTACTGAACTGCATCCCTGAACCTGGAAGCCCAAGCCTGATAACAGAATTTGTATAATAAACTCATTTTATTGCGGGGAAACTTCCATCTTATAAATTTATACACGTTAACTGTCTAAGAGAAAATAGGAAATATGTTTTTCAAATATATATAAGGGGATTAATTACTTTTTTTTTGTTAATAATTTTTTTAAAAACAACGACCGCCGAGTAAAACTTTTATAACATTACTCAGGATGATGATCTTGGAATATATTAAAAAATTATCGAGAGAAAAACATTTTTTTAGAAAACTGCAATTGGTCGGAATTGTAGAAATAATACTGAAAGTTGTTTTTACAACTTTTTTATGTGGGCCTACATTGAAAATTTTAAAAATACACTTTTGTCTGGGTCAATAAATGTCTGTGTCAATAATTATATACATTTTGAAAATTTTATCAAAATCGGTTAACATTAACAAACGGTTAAAGATGTTGAAAACCGTAGTCTTTCATGCCTTTTAGCTCCGGACCGTAATAAAGCCGAAAATTCGTACATCTTTCTACGTCTGCTGAATTTTTCCGCATCAATCGATTTCGATAAAATTTTCAGAATATACATATATGATTGACACAGATCTACAAAATTTATTTTTTAAATTTTGAACGTAGGGCCACATAATCATATGTACCTAGTTATGAATCCAAGTCAATTTCAATACCCAAGGTTAGTTTCACAAGTTCGACTACTACTTGAAAACAAGAAAAGTTTGATGAACATACTTGCAATGTAATAATTTCACTCAATATAGTTTTGAACCTTAAAATGAGCACCTGTAGGTTCGAAAGTGTACTTGTAAGTACTTGTAAGTATATTCAAACCTTTTATGAGTACTAGTTAGACACAGCTCTGACAAGCTAGCAATATCCTATTATAGTTTGACGAAGAAAACATGAACCTATCGAGTGTGACAGTAAGAGGGCGACGCGGAACGTCACGACATCCCCGCTGTCCCTCCAGAACACGGCATCCCTTCCTACTACGTTAGCATTAAGAGTAGGGTCTCTTAGATCCCCGGTTACTCCTCTGTCGAAATTTGTCCCGTCAACACGTTCGTCTGGGTTGTTGGAGGGGATTGAGCATAACAAAGATAGGTCTAGCTCAGTGATGCCAGAAACAACCAGAACTGGTTGTTTTTTCCTCTCCTCCTTTTCCCCTTCCACTATCCCATTCCACTACCTGAGCACACTCCACAACGTCCCCCACTAAGACCGTAGACTGGTCACGTGATGTGCCGCGCAACGTGTCACATATTACTCAGGTCATCAGAGAGGTGGTAAACTGTATTCCCCTCGATTTAACCGATCTGGCATCACTGGTCTAGCTTGTCAGAGCTGTGCCTTACGTCAGGTACTCGTAAAAGGTTCGAATACACTTGGTCAAGATCCGAGTATATTGGAAGCACCGCTTGCGTTCCTTCAAGTACTTACAAGTATTCGAACTTATCTCTTCTGGGTTCGAGTATACTTAAAGTATTGTATTTGTTTTTTCAAAGTACTCATGAAAAGTTCGGAACCATCTGGCTAGGTTCGAACCTAGTTGTAATACATGTATACTTGATCCTACCTCTATCGGTGATACTACCACCGTTCCTCCGCGACCCTGACCGACGTGCAACGGGGTCGTCGCGACGCGTTGCATCCTGCGATGCATTCTGCGATGCATCCTATGCGAGCAGAGCACGGAGTCCGCCTATAACGTGGATGTGGATGTTGATCCGCCACAGTGTTGCGCAACGTACATACGTTTCCCCTGACGGTTGATGAAGTGTTCTCTCGGCGGGGAATTGCACAGCGCTTCCTTTTGCGCGAATACATCCTCCAGGGCGGTTAGACGCCGAGGGCCGAGGGAAGCGCGGAGGATAAAAGGATTTGTTCTGGAGCTTTCCTGGCGGGAAGGGGCCTGTGAGGCGAGGCGAAGCGAAGGAGCCGAATGAAATTTGAATATCGTCGTTGTTGCCGCACCAGAGTTCCGCGAGTCGAGAGCGTTGTGATAGCGGTTGGGTTAGGGAATACTTTGTACCTTAATCGTTGTATAAATAGTCATTAGACGTTGGGCTAAATATTTCGCGGAAGTATACGGCCGTTGCGCGCGTGGAACGCAATTTAATCCTAACTGGGACTACCAGTCCCGCAGAAAATTAGCAGTTAATTATTTTGGAATAGAGTACAAACACGCGGATAAATTTGCCTCTCGCTTTTTAATTTTAGTGATGTACGCCGTGCTTACTCGCCGGCGGAAAGAAAGTTTATCGCGTTCGCTGACGATGTTTGGTTTGTTAACGGTCTTCGTTGCTGCGATAGGTATTTTATTATTAAATGTAGTTTTCATGGAAGAATTCTGTGTAGAATAGTAGAGTTAGAGTTTATGTATTTCAATTAAATTGGACCTTAGTGGAATTTTATTTTGCTTACTGACACTTTGATGCATGTATTTGCTAAATAAGATTTGATGCGACAAAAGATAAAATTTATTATTTAACGCTAAATCTACCGAGTTTCAAATGTAATTGGGACATCATTTAACATTATAAGACGTGAATCAAAACACAAACAAACTTAAAGAATGCCGTTAATGATAAAAGCAAAGCTGTTGCAGTAACATTACGTTATTAAGAATTCAATCACCAAGTTGAGGCGGCTACCTCCTACGCTCGTCACTAGATGGCCAGACACACAACACCTTTCCCGCTAGTACCTGATCCGTTACCGAGGCATATACAGGGTGTTCGCGATAATTTGTACCAGCATTTGTTTCGTTAACGATAAACATTAAAAAAAATGGAAGCGGGGGAAGTTGTAGTATATTTTATTAGCAATATGATAGCTATCTCGAATGTTTTTAATATTTTTCTAAAAACAAAGGTGACTTTCCTTTTTTGAAATGGAATGCTACATGTTTTTTACATCATATGAAAGCAGACATTAACACGCGTTCAACCATGTCGTATGCTATGGTTTTCAGAGTCATACAAGGGCAGAAATAAAAGAAATAAATAGTACATTTCTAGTGCAACATTGGTAGTAACTACCAGCGGTGTGGTCAGCAGAACTCAGAAATTCATTTTTGCTAATAGAAGTCACATTGAAATGTTAAATTTATTTCTTTTATTTCTGTCCTTGTATAACCTTCAAGACCATAATACATGGTTGAATTCGTCTTAATACCCGCTTTCATACGATGTAAAAAAAATATGTAGCATTCCATTTAAAATAATAAAGGTCGCCTTTGTTTCTAAAAAACACAAAAAATTTGAGATATCTATCATGTTGCTAGTTAAATATACCACAACTTCCTCCTCTTCCATTTTTTTTTCTAATTTTTGCCGTTTTTCAAAACAAACGCTGGTATAAATTATCGCGAACATCCTGTATATACCGTCCTGAATCGTCCTTACGATATCTCTGTGTCTAATTGTAAGGCAGGACCCGCTAGATAGCCTTACTGTGACGAGTCCTCTAGCGGACCCCGGACAAAATGCTTCCTTTCCTTTTCCTCCGCTCACTCACATTTTCAGTTCCCACCAAAAAGAAATTGTTAATATTCTTAGATGTTGATGCGATTCTAAATTCACGAGAAAAAAAAATTATATTACGCTCTGCGAGGTGGTGAAAATGTTATAAAAATCAGTATTATAATAAACTTTGTCTTTTGTATTTCTGTATGATTAAATAAGTTGTTTTGATTTCGTGTGGTTTTCATGGACGTTGATGTGCCACTCAACGTACTAAATTATCATTTGTGTAAATTTCACAATCAACTTTTATACATGTAAATTCAAAACAAAATATTGGCTGTTAATATTGAACAATGTATTACTTCAATGTGTACAATGACTTAAAAAATACAGAATGCATCCGAGACCTTGGTGTAACTTCAACCAAAACTTCGTTAAATTATACTAAATTTTGTTTCTTGCTGGTTTTCGAAAACTTATACGAGCTTTAATTATATAGAGACTAGCAGTCAAATATTGTTTTGTTTTGTGTTGCAAAATCACCCTTCTCAGCTCACAGGATTGATAGAATTGATATACATATATTCTGTGATTACCGGACTGCGGATCTTTATGCATTTATAATAAAAATCGAGTCGTTAAATACAAATGGTAAGGCCTTAGAATAACTGGGATGATGTTGTTATATTATTCTCCATTTATTAAAATTATTAAAAGAGGAAATGCATTTTTATTTAACTTCTATTTCATAGAATCGATTTGGACAGTTATTTTGCATAGAGATTCGCAGTCCAGTGATTACTATAATATGCATTTTGTGTTTGAATGACGTTGTCGAATGCCAATTTGGTAATAATAAAATTATTTTGAATAAAGAGTAAAATAGTCTCTTAACTGGCCTATCGCTAGTGCAGATAACGAATATTATATGTGTTTGACATATACAAACACAATTTTAGACAGAGAATGTATGGTTTCGTGATTAAACTTAGTAAGAATTTCTATAATCCATGTAGAGAAATTTCAAACTATCAGTGTATGTAATTTATGCAGGCTTTACCTTCTGCTATGTGCATAACCATGGGCACAAGATCTTAGCATACTACTCGATTCTAGACATGCCTAGTCTAAGTAATCAGTGACTTCGGAATTACACTTTGCTTGAATTTCTACAATCTGCACAGTGAAGTTTGGAACTATCTATGTATCAGGGTTGGGCACATTCACTTTACATAAGGGAACAAATAATTAATTATTTCAAATGCTTTATTATTTTTATTTGATAAATAATGGCTTCCCGCTTTTTTTCTAAAATAATAGATATTGCTAATCTTGCTACATATATCAATTATTATGCAATCTGTTGGAAATGAAATAAATCCACAACAGTGTTTCCAGCGAGTATAGTTCGACTGTATAACCGTATGTGAAAAAACTACTACTTTGACCGACTGACGACGGTCCTAACATTACGCCCTCGCCACATTACACGATTAAATTTGTTTATATGTAATAAATTACTAAACATTTAAATATTGTATGAGGTACTATATCAGTTTCGTACGCATATAATGAAAAAAAAATGATGTACAATGGAAATATTCTAGGTTAAAAGAAATGTTTGATTTTTTAGTTGAAATAGCTCCGAGTGCAAAGGGTTAAGCCTACGCACTTATACTAAGACGCATGGTATCGTTGTATTCCAACACAAACCATCAAATGCTGCACAAGGAAACCAATCAGCTTAGACTGTTTTTGCGACAATTGAGTACAGAACTCGCTACATCCGTTATCGAATGTAGGCTTCAAAAAGCGCAAATTATTAGGCATTATGGAACCAAACTTATTGTCGAGAGCGTTCTTGGCCGGCAGACTAATCTTCCAGACATTTAGCCTGGGACTTCGCAATTCGCAAGCTCTAGATAACTCAGGAAGAAAGGTTATAACAGGCTTATGTCATATATGTTATAGAGCAACGATAAAGAAACACGGGAAACTAGGAAATCTTGCACCATGTGCGATAAACCAGTCAGAAATGAGCATACTATATGCTCATATATATGCTACATATAAAAATAATTAATTACGATTTATTGCATATAAATAATTGTTTTTACACATCGAATTATCCCAGCAACGACATCGTACTGCGATTTTTTTTGTTCATTCGGGATTAGTTCATGATCTTATGTTTTTATAAGTGGGTACCCGGTTATTGATATAAGGGTTAACCTTTTCGCTACAATGGACGAGATATCTCGTTTCCCCGAGTCTAGGAAACGATGCTATTGACGAAATATGTCGTCATCATGCTGTCGTACGTACAATGCTATAGTCGAGATATCTCGTCACCATGATTTCGTCGTATAATGTTATAGACGTGATATCTCGTGTATCTTTATTATTGTGATGACGTGTTTTATTTGAGCATTTAATACAAGTAATCGATTTTTAAGACATGTCATCATTAATGGCAGGTGCTTAAAGATGATAAATATAAAATACTCCATATTTGACACAGTTAGCGTTTATATTTTTCATTTTGTATGGATTGCTTGAAAGCATGAAAATGTTATATTATATTCTAATATATTCTGGTACATTCTTGTAGATTCCAGAGTATTCTACCATATTCTAGTATACTCTAGTATGCTCTGGTATATTCAAGTATACTGTAGAATATTCTAGTATATTCAAGTAGATTCCAGTATATTCTGCTACATTATAGTATATTCTCTTATATTCAAGTATGTACTAGTATATTCTAGTATATTGTAATATATTCTAGTATATTCTTGTAGATTCCAATATATTTTACTATATTCAAGTATGTACTAGTATATTCTAGTATATTCTATTATATTGTAATATATTATGGTATATTCTTGTATTATAGATTCCAATATATTTTACTATATTCAAGTATATTCTACTTTATATAATAAAGTATAACATAAATAAAGAATAACATTTGAAATGGTGCAAGAAATATTTCGTGCATTTAATCGACGTTACTATTTTTAACAGTGTGGTAATTTGGAACTGTTTACACGAAAATAAAAAGACTTATCTTGAAATAAGAGAATAAATTATTTTGAGTTTAGTGGTTAACTATTGCCAGAGTCATACTTGTAGTCGAGGTAGAAGATCCAATGTGAAACGCCGTTCCGTTTTAGTTATAATTGTCTTCCAGGTAAGATAAAACCAATAGAAAAAAAATTCATCCAACGAGACGATGTGTAGTTTGCAAAGACAATGGCTGACGGAAGGAAACAAGACATTTTCGTAAAAATTGTTCCGTCGTATTATATATTTGACCATGTTTTCAAGCACTCCATACAAAATGAAAAATAAAAACCTCTAATTACGTAAAATATGGAGTATTTTATCTTTATCATTTTTAAGCACCTTCCATTAATGATGACATGTCTTAAAAATTGATTACTTGTGCCAAATTTTCAAAAAAAAAAAAACACCATCTCAATAATAAAGATACACGAGATATCTCGTTCATAGGATTGCACGACGAAATTATGATGACGAGATATCTCGTTCATAGCATTGCACGACGAAATTATGGTGACGAGATATCTCGTTCATAGGATTGCACGACGAAATTATGGTGACGAGATATCTCGTCCATAGCATCGTACGTACGAAAGCATGGTGACGAGATATCTCGTCAATAGCATCGTTTAGAGAAAGGTTTAAATGCTTTTTGGATCCACTATAGATAATGCGTGAACGAACAGCTTCGATCGTAAGTTATTCAGCGGGAATAGAGCAAGGGAATGAAATAGAGATAAAAGGGGGCTGTGAAAACCGTTCAGCAACAAAGGTCACAGAGCACGTTCCCTCATGATTTGAATAAAATAAGGCTTAGTATCGCCTTTGCTCTTTAGTGAGAGCATCTCGAAGGATGAATATAAAGAACAGCGGGAGGAATACGGAATGCCGGAGAATAAGCAGATTTGTTTCATTGTTTCCGGTTTAGAGGAGGCCAGGATCAAAATAAATATGAAATTTGAATATGACGGTCTTTTGTTCCTCGTTCCTCGCGAAACCGGTAAACGATAGGAATTTCGTTAGTTTTTTTTGTTGTGTCTTGTGCCCTTATTCGGAGGTTGACGTTGCTCTCCCGTTTTGTTTCAGGTGCCTGCATCCTGCAGAATAAACACAGCGAGTCGAACCGAGGCAACAGGGATGAAAGGATTTCTTCGGCTGTGTGGGGAAAGGGTAAGACGAGCTCAGAATGTTATATCATGCTTCCAAACAGTCCTTTACGTCGTTTTATCGAATCTGGAAGGGATTGTGCGCGAAACACAAGATAGAAAATACAGAAATATTATAATCGTTTCCGTTAACCTCTTTTCAAACAAATCGCGCGCTACACAGACGAATTTTACGAAAGCAAAAGAACCATTTTTATTCTTTCGTTTCTGCCTTAACTCGTGTGCATTGTTTTAACTTGATTCGATGAAGAAGTACACAAAAATAAAAATGAAATAAAATGCTTTCAGAAATGTATTTGCAGAGATTTCAGCCATCTGATCACCTTTTCCATTGTATACAGTGAGCCCACGATTTTCACTTAAAATATCTTCAATGTTCTTAGCGATACGGGAAAATATTTGAGAAATTTTCGAGGTCATTGTTGATTTTTTAATTGGAATGATGTACTTCATAGCTCATGAAAAAATCAATTCCATCATATGTAATATGTTGACCTCCATATGACCTTTCGGAAGAGGTATTCTTCTAGTGTTTCAAAGTTTACATCAATGGAATCTTACTTGAATATAGTTTAAATATCATCTTCGTATATTAAGTTATGCTTTTTGGAAAGTCAGTCCTCTGGAGGTCATTTGAAGGGTAACATATTATACATATGGTTGACTTTGTTATTTCATTAGCCATAACACTCTGCCAATTGGAATATATTATTTTATTTAAGAAAACAACGGTGAGCTTGAAATTTTTGAATAAATGATATTGAGAGAAAAATCTTTTGGATAAACTTCCGAAAAGACCATACCTCCGATTTTTTTTATACTCTGGATTCTGGCGTATTTTGACGTACTGATTACGAATATGGTAGTGAAAATTGGCGCAAATGTTATTTTCATAGAATTTCGCGGAAACGACGAAAAACCCATAAGAATCATAGCTTTTTCCATTTATTTCCGTAAATAATGGTAATTTTGAAAAATACTACAAATAAAAGTTGTAGGTCTCATCGAAATACACATTTCATGCCGTATTGATTTTTGTCATAAAGACAAATCAAGTTTTATTATTAATTTCATTAGTTAATACTAGAAAGGGATACAGCAAAGCTCCTCCCTCGCCCACGTGTTTTCTGTATCATTGGATTTTTAACTTTCCACGCATAGCGAGATCCACCCTCTGCGGGAAGCTTCATCCCCAAAAGGAATAACCTAACCTTACATAACCTAACTTTACCGTTCGTTACAGAAGAAATGAAACAACCTCATATAAACTAAAAAATAAACTTGTTTGTGCTAAAAATACCTATCCTAAACCTAAACCCAAATTTAAACATTAAGTTAAACGACTGTTCGTTATAGAAGAAATGAAACAATCTCGTATAAAATAAAAAATAAACTTGTTTGTTCTAAAAAACGAAAACAAAGCGAATGGAACAATATCATGAAAACTAAAAAATAGTTTGCAATAAATAAAACAAAATAAAGCGAAACTACCGCACGAAAACTAAAAACCAAGGTATTCGTTTGAAAAAATATCTACATGGATATTTTTCATACTTCGATAACATATGTAAAGGACATGGAAATCGAGAGTGGCTCCGTATAAGTCAATAGTTACCTATCATTTTTCTCAGAAAGTATTATCTTTATGACAAAAATCAATACGACATAAAATGTGTATTTTGATGAGGCTATTATCTGAAGTATTTTTCAAAATTCCTATTATTTACGGAAGTAACTGGAAAAAGCTATGATTTTTATGGTTTTTCATGGTTTCCGCTATGAAAATAACATTTGCGCCAATTTTCACTATCATATTCGTAATCAGCACGTCAAAATACGTAAGAATCCAGAGTATAAAAACAATCGGAGGTACGGTCTTTTCAGAAGTACACCCAATCTTTTTATTACAATAATTGCCACTTTAAGTAAAATATTTTCTTCCTCGCACATTTTCTCGTATCACTAAAGACAACGGAGATACTTTATGTGAAAATCTTGGGTGGTTCACTCTGAACAATATCAACGTATGAAGTAATTTAAAAATATCTATGTTAGCAAGAAATATTCTACAGAACTTCATAATTTGGCATTTGCCTTTTAGCCGAGCAATGACAATAAATGTAGGATACTGATTACGATGGACGACACTTGTAATCTCCGGGACCTGCAAATAATTTGTTTTCCTTCAGTTGTTTCTGATATCGACTTATTCTATCGGAGGTAGAGATACGATCGCGTTTAATTGGATATTAACGAAAGCTTGTATCCGCTCTATATCGCTAGGAAGTCGACCCAAGTCGCCCGGCAGTCCAATTAAGTTAATTAACATTAAAGGACTTTAAAATTTTGACAGGAATGCTGTTCTATCGACCAAACGGTTCTTAATTAATTTTCACGATTGTTGTCTAGATAATTGTATTTTCGGCGACGAATTTAATTAACGACGTGACCTTTTGCTGATTCGTAAAAATTCGTCCGGAAGTAATGGTAAACATTTCCTCGAATCTCGCCATTTCTGTCATACAGCAACAATTCACAGCACTGAGCCAATTAGCTAGCGAGAATTTATTACAACGCGACTTCAATGTCACGAATTTGATTTTGGTTCTATACTCTTGCTGGGAATCCCTTTCTTTGACACTTTTCCACGGAAAAATTAATGAATGAATTTATCATAATTCTATGCATTCCGATCTGAAATTTTACTTTGAAATTTCTCGTTAAATATTAATTTGACGATTACCATATTTTAATGATTTCGAGAATAATGAGAACGGTCTAATGAAGTGAGAGGAAAATATTTAATTTCGTGCGCCGTTCATGCCAGTGCATTTCAGTCGGATTATCACCAGTATTGCAAAAAAAAATAGTCGTTATGCACTCGAATTTTCCTATACGTTTTCTCTGCAGACTCAGGCAAGAAAGTTTCTGCACGTTCCAATTTCTAATTCATACGAATGGTTACGAAATTTTGCGAGCGACCCCGTTTAACCCCTCGACAGCGGAACCTGAGTCTATTTGACCATAATATCAAAATCTACATTTAATTATTCACTTTCTGACGATTCAATTAAATGGACGGCTGTTACATTAGAAAGAAAGGAAGACTACTTAACACGTCTACACGAAATACCTTAAAAAAAATGTTTCTAAATATTGTTCGATAAAGCAGTGAATAGTCATAAACATCATCAATCATATAGTTGTAAGAACCATCCGCTGTCCAAGGGTTAAAATATATGTCAGGAAACTGGTAATCGTGCAAAAAATTAATAGGTAAAGTACAGAATTGTAAAGACATTGGAAGAAGTTAAAATTTCGGCTTACTGAAACTATTACAAGAAAAAATCAATTTTCATTCAACGCCTTAGACTTAGAAAAGTTTTATTTTGCATAGGAATCCGCAATCTAATTATCAGATAATTGACGGAATGAGTAGTATAATTTCTTAAAATAAATTCCCACACCAAGTTCGTATAATATATTATATTCTCTTTTTACTCTCAGCCTTCACATACGTTTTTGTTTAATTACACTGAGAGGTCACCGGCATTTACTGAATTATCGAATTATCATTATCACTATTCTAAATATCAAAATTATCGTCGTCTTACATTCATTTCTTTAGATTTCTGTGGTGGGTCATTTTGTCTTGTTGTCAATATTTATAATACGTATACCTTTTGGAGATTTTTATAAATATTATATATTTACAGCAGGAGTTGAAACAGTTCTGAAAATAACTGTTTGAAACAGTTATATATCGGTTCTGACTAAAACAGTTATGAAGAACCGATATGATGTTGTAACTATTATGAGAATATCGGTTCTCGCTTATATCGGTTACGGTTACGGTTTTTGAGAACCGATATTATAACTATTCTGTAACTGTTATTTTTAGGTTCTGGATTTCGGTTTCGGTTTCGGTTTCGGTTCTTCAGACTTCAGAACCTATAATATGCCCCGTATCGGTCTCATATCGGTTTTGCAGTTCTGCAACTAACATTTTTTGGTTCTGTACCGGTTATACAGAGTGTCTCAAAATTCTTTCAACATCCGGAAATAAGAGGTTCCTGAGATCATTTGAAGCGACATTTTCCTTTGCAAAAATGGCGTCCGCGGCTTTGTTAAGGAGTTATTAACGAAAAACACGGACCAATCAGAGCGCGGCTACAGCGAAGGGAGTGCGATATGGCGACAGGCTTAGCGTGGCGTCGCCGTTGGCCGAGCCAGAATCAATCGGTTGTAGATGCGCTCTGATTGGTCCGTGTTTTTCGTTAATAACTCTTAAACAAAGCAGCGCACGCCATTTTTGCAAAGGAAAATGTTGCTTCAATTGATTTCAGGAACCTCTCATTTCCAGATGTTGAAGGAATTTTGAGACACCCTGTATAGCCGATACAGCACCAAAAAATATCAGTTGCAGAACTGCAAAACCGTTATGAGACCAATACGGGACATATTATAGGTTCTGAAGTCTGAATAACCGAAACCGAAATCCAGAACCTAAAAATAACAGTTATAGAACCGTTATAATATCGGTTCTCAAGAACCGTAACCGTAACCGATATAAGCGAGAACCGATATTCCCATAACAGTTATAACATTTTTTCGGTTCTCGTAATTGTTTCAAGAACCGGAATGGATATCATAACTGTTTTCAACCCCTGAATTAAAGTAACGGGGTGAGCAAAACATATAATGCACATACATGTATCTTAACAATTGTTATTAGAAACCACTAAAAAAATCAGTGTAACTTCTTAATTTATGAAACAACCAGCAAACATTTGGGACATGTCTAATCTAAAATCCTAAGACTTATAATAAATACGACTTGGTTTTTTGTTACAAATGACGATATAAAGTCATTAAGAATGTCTACAACATAAGAGAAAAATGCATACTACGTTAATGCATAGAAAAACGGAATAAATAACGATGTAAGCCATCTTGTTTGAAACTGTTATGCAAATCTTCCTCGATGATTTAAAAAGAAACACCCTTCTGACCTAATTATGCTAAACCCCTAATGCCCTAGCCATGTATACGTACCAACTAAAAAGAAACTACAACCTACTTCTAGTGTTTGTCCGAAAATGTACATAAATTCTCATATTTTAGAAATATTAACGAAGTGAAATATTTGTGCTAAATAAAACTAAATCAACAAATGTAGATGTACATTTCTTCATTTATTTACATCTTCGTTGACTTACTAGTAGTAGAGCAATTGTTTTACTTTTCACACCAGATTCTATGCAGAAAAAATATTTTTTTCTGAAACTTTCGTCAACTTTCTATTTCTGGATTGTCGTTAAAGATATTATTAAAGATTAGTCCAATAAGGCTGCAAAAATGAACAGTCCATTCATTTGATAATACTTTGTTGCTTTATTATCTATGTTTTCGGAAATACAGTAACTTTGGTCAACTGTCCATTGCAGCATTTTTGTTAAAGACTTATATAATTACAAATACCTTTTAATAATATAATATAATAAGTATGTGCGTTTCTTCATGAACTTGCAATTATGTCGGTCAATAGTGCTATTGCTTTACTTTCTATGATAGATTCTATTCAGAAAGTTTGTTTTTAATCTTGTGATGTTAGCTTAGTATTACTACAAAAATTGATAGTCCATTCATTCGATGATACTTTATTATTTTACCATATATGTTTTAAACAAATGCAATAACTTTGGCTAACTTTACATTCTTGAATTTTCGTTTTCGTCTTATGAAAATAGTATTGTAATACGTTATTATACTTTTTCACACCACTTTAAGATGCATAGGTTCCACTATCGCTTAAAACCATGCCAAATTTGACGATAAAAAGATGTATTGCCACCAAAAAAAAATTATATTTCCTGTGTGATAGGCAGCGATACGGAAGGAACAGAGGGGAAAAGTTGAAAGGTCTAAAAAGATAGGAGAAATTGGTCTGATCCGGAAACGGGCGATCGTCATGAAATTGCGAATATAGGGGAAAAAGATTTGCTGAATAGAGAGAAACTGTCCTGCTTTCGATTCTGCGTAGGACCAACGGCAAAACGTGCGGGGATGTTCATCGTGTCGTTGGATGATCTCGCGTGCGTGTTTCCGGCATATTGTTTCGGTCCCAACTTGAACGCGGGCCAATTTGCGGTATATAACTGCCTGTCAGCCGCTAGTTTCTCCTTTATGAGGCAAATGAACCACGTCTATTCGACCGTAATAGCACCGCATTGACTAATAACGTAACTACAACATATCCGGAAAAGTCATAACCTCTAATTCGAAATCGATCGATTATTAGATGATAGTGGTCAGAACTGTGGTCGCTACGCGATATGATTAAACTGATTGATCCTTCAAAAGTTTATTCTAGTTCCGACGAGAGCGCTTCGACGCACAACGCCACAAGTCAATAGGATTTGAAACTGTTTTAACTAACTGATATTCCATCTTTTCATAATCTACTCGAACGTACAGTGGGTCCAAAAATTATTTCAAAACTAAATTTCCGATTCTCGAAAAATTGTCGATATTTAAACTATGGTAATTTCGTAAAAAAATAATACAACAATAAGCGTGGTCTCATTTTAAAGCTTGAACCTTTGCTTTCATACCTGTTCGTTCATGTTTTTTAAAAGATGTTTTTATTTGATGTAGTGAGTAGAAAATTGAAGATTGTAGTCCCCTTTACAATGAGCCTTTAAAACGAAATCCAAAATTTTTCTAGCGGTTTTAGGGAACATAAACGAATAGCATGTTTGGTTGTATACACCTCATAGCTTGTATAACATTAAAGTTTGCGGTACATCTATCATTCAAAATTCGATAAAATGGCCCGAGAAAATCGTAGTGCAATTCTTGAGGTGTCCTTAGAAAAGGGAAGCTTCAATCTTCAAATCTACGGTAGATTCATTGGAGACAAAAATTTTTTGACGTTTTTACAGACTTCTGAATTTGTATTATTTTCGAGTAAAATAGTGTCTTCACTTACTCATCTGCTATGCTATGACATACAAGCAAATCTTAGCAGAAAATGAACGGTGCATTGCGAAAGTAATATTTTTAAGCTTTAAAATGAGTCTTATTGCTGTACAATATTTTTTTAACAAAACTATCATAATTCAAACATCGAAAATTTTCCAATAATTGAAAATTCTCATATTAGAAAATTCTTTGCCATTAGAAGTCAACATCAGAATAATATTTCTATCATGTTGTATGAAATATTATCTTATCATTATTGAGATTTTCTTAATCGTCATTAATATTTCTTTCGAGTATACAAATTATACATCTTTTTGCAAAATAAACATTTTCTTTATCCATTGAAAGAAGCAGGAGTTAAATAGAAATTGATTTATCCTCTTAATAAGTCTAATTATTCAAAAATAAGATGACGATACTGCCACATTCATAGGATGCCTTCACTGTTTTGTGTTTCACTTAACCATATTTCTCAGAAGTGTATAAAATCCGCAGTTTATTTATAAATTTATTGAAGGACCAACAAGAAAGTTGTTTTTTTCATTTTGTCTTATCGACTATACAGGCTATGCGATGCGTCAAATTTGTCTGATTTACTAGAAATATTTATTGAAACACTTGAAATTAATTCAAACGTGTAATATCTAAATTAATTAAAAAATTGTGAAAATTATATTTATTGTTCTGAACACGTTTAATACGTTAATCACATGATTTATTAATTGTAGATAGTAATAGGAACGTAGTCATAAACGCGTAAAAATATTTTGCAGTGATTTGACCCGTGATACACGTAAACACGATTTAATTTATACAGCGGGGTATGCTAGAGCAGACTAATTGGTTCTAGAAGCTCGTTCGTTATAGCATCTGTTCGTTCTAGCGTATATTGAAATATGTACATGCATTTAGGGGTAATTTGTTCCAGATGCACAGTTTAGGAGCAAAGTTACCACACAATACACTGATTTAAACAAATAACATTTAATGAGAAATAAAAATCGTTAGCGTTAAAATAACTTGAAACTAAAATTCATTTGTCTTTAAATGTTCCAATATGATCTTTAGACATTAGTCGGTGATTATTTACTTTAGCGATTCCTCATCGATTTTTATGACCTCAAAATCTGTTGCCAAGGTCATCACTCTGAACAACTTTTTCCTATACATATTACCGCCGCTCGCCTTAATTTTTTAAATATTCGCCAACAACTGCGGACGTCCACCACAGCGAATTCTACTCTTGCCAATTGACCGAACACGTGTTTTAGTTTACAAAATTCGTTTAAAATGGCGGAGTTGGTTGTAAATAGTCTTAGACCATATTGTATACTTATAGACCCGGCTTCAGATAGTTAGCTATGCTCCGAGATGAAATCGTCTAGCAGACGAATCTTGTGGGCAAAGTGCTATAGTCTGTTGAGAATTCGCAGTACCGCGAAGGTGAAGTGTTAGAAGAGATAGGAGAATCGTCATCGCATCTCATTCTGTATAAATATTTATGGAAACTGTAACTATAATATACATACATGTATTTTATTTCATTACTCGTTCATTTTTACTTTGCTCCTATTATTTTAAATATGGCTAACTCATTTTGTTGATTATAATTTGGAAAAAGTTAAATTTCAATGTAGAAGTTGATAATATGAAATCTGTATTTATTTCCTCACAACTTACTTTATTTAAAAAAAGAATAGTAAGAACAGTATACATATGTACATATCGAATACAATCAGAGTTGGGCATTATTTAGATAAAAAATTATTGAAATAACGATTCGAATAAAAAGTATTTTTATTCGACGGATAAATTCTCGTCTCATGCGCTATCCACCATTTTCAATTATCTCGAACCATGACTTGTGCCCATGCCGGGTCTATGGTTTAATGTTGTAGTGGACCCAGTGATGCCAGGAATGTCAGCTTTTCACGCATGCGTACTGCGGCGCGGGCGAAATCCAGTAACGTATACGTGCCAAAAAAGAGAAACATCTAGGTGGCGTGCCGGGACATAACACTGCCATAGACGAACTTGAAGATAACGGACGTTATTTTTTATTTACTTGTTTATTTGTATAATTAGGAAATATGGTTTTGCTATTTTGGATGCTGGAGAGGTTTTTGGCAGTTTTCTTTTATCTTGCAACAAATGTTGGTATTTTTTATAGATTCAGCCAAATAAAATAAAATTTTATATTATGTTATGCTGTATAATCCGAACATTTTTAGGTAAAGAAAGTACGTGAATGTTGAATGAAAAACATTATTTTTAAAACAGGGCCTTAAAGAGCTCTCAAAAATTTGAAATTAGTACATTACTGATGCCACGCGCGAATACGCATGCGCGAAAAGCTGACATTTCTGGCATCACTGAGTGGACCTAGCAGTCTTTTAGAAACACCTCGGAAAGTATGGTCGAAAAAGTTGTTCAGACCTTGACAATATATTGCAAGGTCATCGAAATTGGTGAGGAATCGCTAAAGTAAATAATTACCAATTATTCTATACACTTTTAGACGATAATAACAATTATACGATGAAATACAATAGTTCAGTACATTTAAAATTTTCTTAAATATAACCTAGTTTTATCGCTTCTGAGCATATACATATAACCCCTCGATTCTTTCATCTAATAATTATCCATGTCACGTTCTGCTAACTTTTCTTCCTCGTCTGATGAACTACAGTAGTACTAACTACATCTTTTAATTTATGCTTCGTTACCAAGCCGGACAAACAAAGTAACACATAACTAGGTACTGACCGCTGGGGTATTTGGTAAAGCTGGGCTTTACTACGCAGAACACCAAGCAAGTTACATTTTGTTTATTTCTTCTACAGTAACATTTTATTATTCTAAACTGTATTTTTAAAATGTAATAATGTATTCTATGATAAGTAGACTGCGGATTTTCTGAATTTATAACAAAAATGAGTCGATCAAATGCAAAACATTAAAACTATTTACAGAATTCAAAAGTGCTGTTACATTTAATGATTGCAATCATTAAAAACGGAATCCATCAACTTTCACAACGTTAGAAGACAATTGTAGAAAATGGTGGCAACTATATAATTGCTAAAATAATAAAACTAATAAGATTGTTACATTAAAATTTCACTGCTTATGTTTTATTTTTGAATTGATCATGATCTATTGCAATCACCTACTATTATTAAACTGCAGATCTTTGTCCAAAATAAAATTGATTGCCTTGATTGCAGTGCACAGGAACCGAGTAGGACTTTATTTCTCTGTTTTCTAGGTTCTTTAAATTCTAAACAATGTTTTGGCAGTCTCATATTCTTTGAACCTTTCTGTTTCAAATCTTTCCTGTTTCAAATGACGACCTACCCATTTTTGTTATAAATGCACCAAATTCGCAGTTTTAAGTACTATTTCCAACTCATTTAAATTATTAAGAAAAGAAATAAATGTCTATATAGCGCCTGCATATTAATCCTCAGTTGGTATGATGCCATGTTAAAAAATATAATCCAAACGCAATAACAATATAACTGACGATCGGAATTTGAAACAAAATTAATATTTGAATGTAGCACATAAAGCTACATTTTATGCCGGAAACGTACGTTAAATTTTCTAATTGCGTAGGAACAACAAAGTCAACAATCTAAATTTTTACGGGTCGTCGGGGGCCCAACGATACCAATTAAGGGCTGAAGGTAACGCAGACAATTTTTTTCCATTCAGCCGAATGACGTTTAATTTTAATAAAGACAGGAAGTTTTTTGCATTATGCAAACTATGCTGCAATTATGGAGGAATTTTTGATACGAGATCGTCTCGCTCCTCTCATATTCGTCTGATCCTATGCTCGCGAACTTCCTCTCGTTCTCCCGTCTGAAATGGACTCTAAAAGCATGACGTTTTGCACCTTGAGATGCGATAATCGAGAAATCACAGGAGAAGTTAAACTTGATTCCAGCGTCCCTGCTTACCGCGTCACTTTCGGAAATTGAGAAAGAAGATTTTCAACTGTTTATAAGATTAACCAGTTAGCTGCTTTTGCCGAGTATACTCGTCATGGAATAAAATTAATTGCTTGCTTTTTATATTAAAATTTGTAGTGAAAATTAAAGCGCACTATTAATTTGTCGACATTTTAGAATTTTTCGAGTCAAAGACAAAGTAAAGAAACGAGACAAAGAAATTGACGAGAGGTCAATACGTGATAAATAAAGTTTTCAAAAATGTTTAGTAGCCACATACAAAGTCGGGCTACACAGTTAACTGGTTAAAAGAGTTAGTTAGAAGATGACGCCTTGCAGTTATTACGAATAACGCGTTAACCTTTTTCACTCGGTGTATCTAAGGCACCAGGAAAAATTTGCTATACCATTATTCAAAACAGATTTCATATTATTAAATTCGTCTGTATTGTACAAATATAAATTACTAAAACTTCAAGTGTTATATGAGAAAACAGATTCCATTTCATGCGCACAATGCAAAAAACATTTCACAGAATCAAAATGTTCTTGTCGTCCTAAACATTGATGTTCATCACTTTAAGGCATACTTAAACCAAAATTATTGAGCAATACAGTATTTACAACTTCGATTATCCGAGCCTCTGATGTCTGAATTCTTTATTGTCTGAATACTCTTCACAGAGAAATAGGTCCATCTAAACCAATCCATATGCTACACGTTTTATTGCCCAATTCAATAAAGATTTAGTTCTGAACTAAAACTAAGTAATTGTCGCATTTTTCGAACAATCATATTCGATCACTGATTAGCACGGATAATCGAGGTTCTACTGCAGTGGTTCTAAAACAGGATGCCGCAAGTACGCCACAAGGGTGCTGCGAAGTTTTGAATTGTTTTTATCCGTTTCAGGTACGTCTCATCCTACATATCTTTACTAAGTGTAAAAAGAAAATAATAATAATAATAATAATAATAATAATAGGGGTGCCGTGAACTTTGTTTAATGATTTCAGTGTGCCGCCAGACAACAAGTTTGAGGACCACTGTTCTATTGTATTTCAATTCAATACTATTGTATTGTAATGTATTCTAAAAACTTACTATGCGAAATGGTATTTATTTTTCCAGTGTAACATGGTATTATGCGAATTTTCCCTTTGCATGCCCACAGCCAGTGCGACTCGACGTTTTTGAATTGCCAGTTTAAATATGCGTTATGTATATTTTACTATATTAAATAATGATGTATGGTTTGCTCCTCCGAACCACCTATAGTTCGTTTTCTATCCGCGCGATGGTAATGCGTTTTTCCGGTATGAGAGAGCGCGTGTATTGTGCGAGCGTGATGACTGAGTCGCGTGCGGGAGCGCTTTGCGTTTAGTTTATTTTATATTTTTACTTGTTCATTTTTACTAACTGATAAGTTTAGGATTGTGTGTTCAGTACAGTAATGTTTCGGTAATTATATACAAGTTGATCTTCCTCACCGATTTTGATGACCTTGAAATATGTTGTCATGGTCATCATTCTGAACAACTTTTCCCATCATTCTGAACAACTTTTTGAAAAAACTATTGCTAATACTGTATTGAATTTTCTCTCTTGGATTTTCGTATATCAGCATAGACGATCGCTTAACGGCGTTCGTAACGTATTCTGCTTCTTACAAATGTTATGTTGACGGCCGGCCCTCTCCGCTTCCTCCACGATCTAATCACAACTCATTCTATTCACATGATTTTTCCATTACTAGATCAAACTCTGGATGACAGCTACAATGCAAAGATTATGCGAATAGAATGAGTTGTTAGGACACGGAGGGGGCAGAGCGAGCCGGCCCGACCACGCATACGGCAATCGAAGAGTAGTCTTTCAAAATTGGAAGCTCACCTCATATATGTATGACCAGAGTGAGACCCTGTTTTCTCTCTCATCTCCACAGCGTGTTTATAAAAAAAAGTAGAGCGGCGGTAACCTTGACAACATATTTCAAGGTCATCAAAATCGGTGAGGAGGTCCAACTTGTATATAATTACCAGTTTCAATAAACAAACATCAATTTCAAATAACGACGTCCATGAGAAACACGAATATAACTGAACGCTTTCTATTTAGCAACAAAAATACTTTACCTTTTAAAGAAGCGACGTTTCACTGATATCATTTCCTCAGTTTTTCCATCACGTTAAACGCATTGTTTACCACACAAAGTTTACTAATCGGAGTTTACCTTCCGCTCCCCCGAAAATTCGCTATCGCTCCACCGTCGTACAAAGTAAAAAAGCAACACGCGCTTGACGTTCGCAGTCACTCTTCCCGAGTTTGGTTAAAAACAAAAAAAATAGTGTTTTCTAAAGTGATATTTGTAGAACATGTGTCACTGATTACGTCACTGTACGTACAGGACATTCGTCACACGAACCGTATCTATCTTTAGAAAGTTTCTACACCGCAATAAGAGCGCCAACGGTTTACCATGAAATTTGCTATTCACTTAGTTATTTATGCACCGTCTTGTTTCCTGTTAAATGATATCGTAAATCGTGGCCAATGTAAGACCCATTCGTGAAATAAATCGATGTAATCATACTAATAATGTCGCACCGTTTGCATATAAACGAGCAAGTATACTTGTTACAGAAGAAGGAAGAATATTCTTGAGAATAGCGTGATGCGAGTAAAGCATATTTTACAACATAATAAGTTCACAATTTTAAAAAGATACACGTGTTGATCGATTGATAAATGGAAAAGGCTACAATGAAATAATATTTATACAAATTAAATCTACTTTGAAAGTATGATCGAGCACCATAGAACTTCCTCTAATAAAGTAAGGAACAAAACTGCACACACCATTTGAAACAGCATAACTTTTTTAATTAGTTCTGATGTATTGAGTGTTGTTGAGATGTTGGAAGGATTAGTTTATTGCAAGATGAGTACAAAAACTTTTTAAAAAATTGCAATAAGTCGGAACAGCGAAAAAAAAAAGTAAAAGTTGATTTTTACGACTTTTTTATCTGGGCCTGTATGGAAAATTTAAAAAATGTATCGTGTACATTTAAATAAATTATATGCATATTGAAAATTTCATCGATATTGGTTAATTGGTTTATGAGTTATAAACAATTAAAAGCGGAAAGAATTGAAGTTTTTCACGATTTTCGACTTATAACTGCAATTTTTAAAAACTGCAATTAACCAATATCGATGAAATTTTCAGCATGCATATAATTTATTTGAATGTATACGTTACATTTTTTAAATTTTCAATACAGGCAGATAAAAAAGTCGTAAAAACCAACTTTTATTATTTTTTTTGCGGTTCCGACTAATTGCGATTTTTTCAAAAGTTTTTTTACTCATCTTTTAATAAAATAATTCTTCCAGCTTCACAAAAACACTCAAGTCATCTGTATTAATTTAAAAAAAATTGCGCTGTTTCAAATGGTGTGTGTTCAGTTTTGCTCCTTACTGTATACTAGAGAAACATACACAATTCAAGATTATAATACATTGTAAAACGGTATAATTATAACTGTAATAGAAGTTTTTAAGATAATCTATCGGTAAAACATAATGGATGCAGATAAATGAAGACTTTAGTTTTATTCAATATGAAAGACGTCATAAGTCCAAGTAAATTAATGAATTTAAATATGTGCTGAATAAAATTCTGTCCAATCACTCGTGCAATTTATTTGGATGGTAGTAAAACTCCAAGTAATAAATCTGTTGGATTAGTATGCAGATGCGTTGAAGGTAAATGGAAGTATTAATCATAAGATCCCGGTAGTTACATCAGAACGCATTTGTTAGGTTGAAGCTTTGGATATTGCACTACGGAATAATAATCACTTTTATTTGTTCTGATTTCTTAAGCACTTTAAAAAGTTGAAAAAATAAAAAGATCTACTTCAGAAAAAACAATTACATAGTCGAAGTAATGATGAATAATAAATGTTGACACACGTATCAAAGGTGGTTTTTTTTTTAAATTATTGCATATATGTAAAAAAAGTAATTTTCTGAATTTTTTTGATACGAGTTTATTATAAATATGTGTATGTCAGTATCGACCAAGCGTTTAAGTAATAATAAATTTCTAAACATCAGTTACTCATTAAATATGGTAATTATTTAGAAGTTTGCCCTCCTCACCGATTTTGATGACCTTGACATATGTTCTTCATTTGTAACAATTTGCAATTCCGACCAATTGCAATTTTTTCAAAACAATTTTGTTGCACCTTGTAGTAAACTAATTGTCTTAACTTCTCAAAAAACTCTTAAGTTGTTGGGTCCAATATTTAAATAGTTATCGTCTTTTTAAAAGTGTTCAAATCATTATGGGTGTCACTGCATGTAATACATATACTTACCTAGTACATAAATACAAGTATCTCGTATGATCTGATACTACTAATTAATAATTGTGAAAGAACGTTAAATGAAATATATTATATATAATCATGGCTTTATAATCATTTTATTATAAATAATTCTGACATTGTTAATATTTGATTGATTTGGTCGAGCACTGAGAATGTTAAATAATATAGTAAAGAAAAGGAAAAGAAACGTACCATGAGAATTTTCTTATGGTCACATAGTTATTCTCACCATGTCAAAGCGTAATATAGTAGTAGGAAACTGTGCTATAGTTCTAGTCGTTGGCGAGTAAGGAGACAAAATCGGTCGAGCATATCACAATGTTCGAAACTTTGGACTGATAGCTAACTAAACTCTGTTCCTTGAATAAATGTTCGTAGCATATGATGTAAGCTTAATTATAGGCAGCGGGTTAACCAATTGCGCCGTGGGCACCGATGATCATCAGGGCTCCTGTAAAGTCAGTGTTCCATAATTAGAGAGAGAAGGATACACGCACGGTTCAAGAGCCATGGTATAGCAATCGCTAAAATTGCATCCAGTGACCGCAAGAATCTTTCACACGTTGTAGTAATTCGAAGATCTCGAAACTGGTGCGGGACAATGAGAAATATCTAATTTAAAACTTTATTTGTAATTATAATTTCAGTTTTAGTTTAACAAATCATCTTGTTCTCATACGACTACGGTGTGTAACGTTAAAACTTTAATAGTTACTGTCACACACGCGTAATTGACTGACGTTTATGAGAAGTTTCCGCATCTGTCATTAAGTTCCAGCAATTAGTCTGCAAGCATGGTTGCACTATCTTTTCCTTAATAACAGAAGCGGAAACATCTCATAAACGTCAGTCAAGAAGAAAGAAGTTTCAGGTATGTTTTCTATCTTGTTAAATTCCCATTTTTACTATACAATGATTCGTGAAGAATAAATATAGTGATAGAATGGGAATATAGTAATAAATAATCAATAACAATAGTAGATATAAATAATATTTAAATAAGCTGACATAATTGCGCGCTTAAAGTGACTGCATCGTCGTTACGCCGCACAGTGGTACAGACGCGGGAAAAAACCCAATTTTTTGAATGTTAAATATGTGTGTATGTCTGTGGTGAAAATGAGAGAGAAACATCTATGAATGAAACAAAAGTGTATGAAGTGAATTTGGTTTTATGTTAAAATGAAATGAATGGACATGGAGAAGCAATTTTGTTATTTTAAAAGTATGCCTGTGACATAGAATGGTTGTCATTAATATGTTGTGTTAAATATATAGGGTCTTTCGTCTAAAACAGGACACGTAAATATCTCCTCTACCTCTGAAAATACAAAAAATGTTTCTAACGTAATCTAAATGGTTTCAAAAGACGAATCAGATGGAAGAACCATTTTTTATAAATTGTAATTTTCTAATCGTTTTTTCAAGGTCACTCGTGTTTTTTTACATATATACACACATACTTTTTGTTGTTGTATGTTATAGCAAACATTATTGTTTATTCATCCATGTTTAATAGCACGACTTTGAAATGGCCGTGAACGCTAAAATTTGCTAATTAATGCAGAACTTACTTCCAGCGACATTTCAGATTTCAACGGTAACAGAAACTCGACCATGAACTTGAACTTGTAAATAATCGCATTTATTACTGCAATAAATGTTCGAAATGATGTTCTTCTGTTGTGATACATTTCATGAAGCGAAAAACTAAAGATTGTACAGCTCCTTCGATTATTTCAGGTTTCGTATCAGCACATGCAACAATTATTCATTCCTTCATATTTTCTGACGTCGTGCGCTGCTCTTGATAAACCGTACCCTTTAATGGTCCCCATAAGAAAAAATCAAGTGCGGTGAGATCGGGTGAACGAGCCGGCCATGATACAGGTCCATTGCGTCCAATCCAGCGATTTGGGAATTTTTTCCTATATTGCAACACGTGTCCTCAACGAAAAATCTGTTACCGTTGAAATCTGAAATGTCGCTGAAAGTAAGTGCTGCATTAATTAGCAAATTTTAGAGTTCACGGTCATTTCAAGGTCGTGCTATTAAGCAAAGATGAATGCACAATAATGTTTGCCATAACATATAACAACAAAAAAATGTGTGTAAATATGAAAAAAACAAGTGACCTTGAAAAAACGATTAAAAGATAACAATTTATAAAAAACGATTCTTCCATCTGATTCGTCTTTTGAAACCATTTAGGTTACGTTAGAAACATTTTTTGTATTTTCAGAGGTAGAGGAGATATTTACGTGTCCTGTTTTAGACGAAACACCCTGTATAGTTATTTGTTGAGATACATGATAATTCCATTCACTGCCTGAACAAAATATACAAGTTTTTTCATTACAGTTTCATAGTAAGATAGTTGAAATGCTGTGAACAATACAAAATTTTATGACAATGCCGTTAATTGTAAGGACTTTATAGCATGGAAGTTAAGGAACTCAATACTACCAATTCTGAGGCACAACCGTGCCCAAAGAGAATAATTGAAGAAAAATTTAACAAAACAATGGGACTGAAAGTAGATTACGTAAAACAAGACTTCAGTACGAGCAATTATGACAATACGTCAAGAAGATTTTTTAGTATTCATACACCAAACTATTAATTTGCGGTTGTACAATCGATCAGGAAAACTTTGACAAATATTGCAAAGAAACTGCCGACCTACATGTGCACCTGTATAGCTGGCACTTCATGTCAAACACAGTTCACAAAATACTTTTGCATGACAGTAAAGTAATAGAAGTTGTTATGGTGCCTATAGGAATACTAACGGAAGAAGCATAGGAAGCACGAAACAAGGATTACCGGCAGTACCGATTGAAACATTCGAGAAAATGTTCTCGCATTACAAGTAATGAAGATGTTATGCATATGCTTGCGGTTTCTTCGGCTCTATATATAAATACAATGAAAAAAGAGCCAAAGAAAAAAAACCTTGAATTTGACGAAAGTGTGAAAACTCTACTGACAGAGAGTAACCAATAATTAATGGTATTCTATTAAATTTTTGTTTAATTAATTTTTATCATTAACAAATCACAAAACTGTATACTTCAATGAGGAAGTTATACCTTTTATATTTATCGTAAAAGTTTGTTGATAAGAATTTTATTTGAGCGTGCATTTATAATATGTATAAAATAGTACTTGATTTGGAATTGTTTTAGAGATTAGTTCTGGAAAGTCAGATTGATAGTTTTAACGAAAGTATAGAAGTGCTATTGTAAAAGTATTAAAAAATTCTTTCCACAAATAGAGGTAGATTCAACCAAATGTTTAAAAATCTCTAAAAGGGGGTATCGTTAATATCAGGTAATGAATCTTAGACATCCCTGTGATTATTATGGCGGTTAACTAAATTTGCTGATCCATTATGCCATTTTTCAAGGAGTTAACTTTACGAGTAATTTACTAACTGCATAAAGATAAGTTTTCTATCACTGCTTTTGCCACGAATTATTCTTCTGAATAGTGTTATTCACATTACCTCTACTTAGGCTAGAGTCTAGACGCAGCAGCGATTATAGTAGAGGGCACAAAATGAACGCGAACCGCCAACCAATGGAGTGATCGCAGAATCATGTCCACCACTCTCCATAATTACGTTGTGAGTCCCGAGCGGTGTGGTTATAAGCCGAGAACACTGTATAGATCTTTACCGAGCGAATTTGAGATGACTGGCACGGTGTGCGAGCAACAAGAGCAAAAGTAGTACATGTGATCGTTAATTTAATTATTCTCTCCGTGAAAAAATTCATAAAAATATTAATATTAATTGACGGAAATAAAACGGAAGAATAATACAGTATAAGGTATCTAAATGTACATGAAACTGAATAACTACTAGTTAGGTAGTCAAAATCAATGAATTCTGCTGAAAATATAATACAGAACATGGCCAAAGATAGACAAAAAATTGCATTTGTATTATATGACGTTATATACGAAGACAATAACTTTTGATGGATTCTATTTTTTACAGTCGAGCGATTGATAGTAGGAGGATTATTCTATTCCGTGAGGATGAAATTCCGAAGCGCGAAACTAATTTTTCTGCTACACAAGAATATCATTAGCCTGTCAATCAATTCGTACTGCTGATCCAATTGTTCGCGTCATAGTCAATTACCGTTTTTCCGGGAAGATTGAAAATTCCCTGACCAGAGACAATGTATATGTGAGTGCGCGCGTGTGCGGATGTGTGTATATTTTCTATCCGAGCGAAAATTGAACACCCGCAGCAAAAAAGGAAATCTGGTTTAGATTGCCGAATGTTATAGCAAAGTAACATCCGGCTACTTCCAATTGCAATACGATTGTATTCCTGACAATTATCCCTCGTAGGTACGTTGTGGAAACATTCGCGTATTTTGTCGTAACACTTTGCACGAATTTCTGGTTATTTCAAGCAATTCCGTATTACAAACAGCAGACATTCAATTGCGGTATTAGACTTTCATATTTTTAGAAAAATTTAAGGGAATTAAAGACCAATACGTATAAACTTCAGGTTTATTAGTATTTAATTATGAGTATTGCGAAAACACACTCATTTTCTGTTTCTAGGCTCCGGAAGGTATTTAATTTCCCTTTGATTTCAATTTCATGTATTTGTTTAAAATATAGAATTATGAATAATGATCACGTAGATACAGTGAATCCATAAAGTATTTGAAGATTGAATTTCCATTTCTGGAAAAATGGTTTATATTTAATCTGTGGTATTTCGTGAAAAACAATAGTACAGAAATAGATTTGGCCTCGTTGTTGGACTTATCGAAATAAATTATTTGAGAAATAGTCGTTAAGATAATATATTTGGCTAGTTTACATTAGTTCAACATTCAAATAGTTTTTTCAAAATTATTTTATTATTTGAATTTTATATGAAATTCTTTTATTTGATCAAATAATACGTATTTTCCAAAATTCTATTTATTTAGTGTACTGAAGAACTATTTTAATAGCGAATACAGATATACATAAATTATTAAACTACAAAAATTAACAAATTTAAAGTAAATAATTTAGTTATTTCAGTAACCTCTTCTTGAGGTGAAATTATTTATTATTTTTTTTAAGAATGTGATTGAATTAAAAAATTATTCATATAAAGCATCATTTGAAAATAATTGATTTGATTTAAACGCCAAATAAAAATAAATTTTTTACATTATTTTACATTAAAATACAAATAATAGAGTGTTTAAAATTATTCATTATTTCAAATTATTATTTGTTATCTTATTTCAAATAAAATGTGCCGATCCCTGTAATTTTAAACCTCGAAGCATCGCCTTGCGATGGAAATTAATCATTTTCTTCTACGATCTTTTCGCATAATATAGAAAATACTATAAAATGAAATCTCTGTCAAATCATTGAAAAATTTTATGCGTGGCTGAATCCATCAAAGATTCAAGGTGGAAACCTCCTTTCTCCAACGACCTCTTAACAATTGTTGCACGATTTTTTTCATTGTTTTATAGAACAAAAATGATCAACAAGTTCGGTCGTGCAAAGCCCTCATGGTGTAAGCATGGCAGTACAGCTCCTATTCAAAGCTGAATACAACAGCTTCAAAAAATGGTACGCGAAGTTTTGTTCCTCTTTATAAAGGGGAAGTTTCATTCTTCAAATCTATCATTGATCCATTCACGGAAGTAATTTTTTAACGGTTTTAAAGACACTTTAATTGATAGCATTTTTGAGGGAAAATCTTTTCCGTTTTCCACCCTTTACCGTTCCATCGTTCAAAACCGTCTTAGGTAAAAACGAACGATGGTTTGTGCAAGTCGAAGTCTGAAGGTTTGAAATAGGACCAGGTTTATTGTTGTACTTTTTTTTCTAACGAAACTCTTACAGTTTAAACGTAGATTATTTTTGGCAAATCGTAAATGTAGTATTAAACACTTTTTGGAGCCACATATACGGCGAAACTGTAATTCTGAAATAATAACCAAAGGAAAAGTGATTGAGTGTAAAACTCTATTGCAAAATTGCAGTATATTTTCTAACTTTAAAGTATCACGGTCGAATTTTTTTGAAGAATGAATTTATTAATTAATATCTTAAACGAAAAATGGATTAACAAAGAAACGTTATAATTTCAGTTTGGCTGAAAATTTTTGGCAGCCATTGAAAAATAATATACAATAAGCTGATAGGACCAATAACTTGGTCAACGAATAGATTGATATTGAAATAAAAATATTCCAATTTAGCAAATTTCGTATTTCCATATTCATTTTACAAAATTTCGATGCAAGCAGATAAAATAAATTTGTGTTTCATGATCATGCTTTTCAAGATGAGAAGCTTATCCCAATATTTACCATTAAACATTGCCAACTTTCGTGGATTCAAACATATTTTATTTAGTCTCAACTCAATCATTACTGGGCTACGAAACGTTATGTAAATTTACATTTACGGAGATAAATTTCAAGGTATTGGAGTTCACAGAATTTTCCTTTCCTTCATCCTTCCGGGAATTGAAAATAAAGTAAAACGTTTTAAGATTCTATTAAGCTTTATGTTATACAATTTTTAATGATTTTTATATGTACAGTAATATCTTTATACCAGGGGTTGAAACGGTTCTGAAAATATCTGTTTGAAATAGTTATATCTGTGGTTGTCAGGAAGAACACCGCATGTCACATACTTTCACTTTCGAGATATTGCCGTTTAAAGTTTTGATCAATAATGCTTTGACATAGGACATCGGTTAAATTGCATTATTTTTTTGAGCCACCCGAATTTGTTTTCATGACTTTTTGTCTGGTAAATACGTAAATCCTATACTATAAAGCTCAATTAATGCATAAACTCAAATTTTTTGAAATTGTGACATGCAGCGTTTTTCCTTGCAACCACAGATATATCGGTTCTGACTGAAACAGTTATGAAGAACCGAAATGATGTTGTAACTGTTATGAGAATATCGGTTCTCGCTTATATCGGTTACGGTTAAGGTACTTGAGAACCGATATTATGACGGTTCTATAACTGTTATTTTTAGGTTCTATAACTGTTATTTTTAGGTTCTGGATTTCGGTTTCGGTTATTCAGACTTCAGAACTTATAATATGTCCCGTACCTGTCTCCTATCCGTTTTGCAGTTCTGCAACTGATATTTTTTGGTTCTGTATCGGCTATCCGCGTCCGCGGCTTTGTTAAGGAGATATTAACGAAAAACACTGACCAATCAGAGTGCGGCTACAGCGAACGGAGTTCGACACGGCGACAAGACCGTTTTTTTCGTTAATAACTCTTAAACAAAGCAGGAGGAACCTCAGGAACCCCTCATTTCCAGATGTTGAAGGAATTTTGAGACACCCTGTATTGCCGATACAGAACCAAAAAATATCAGTTGCAGAACTGCAAAACCGATATGAGACCGATACGGGTCTTATTATAGGTTCTGAAGTCTGAAGATCCGAAACCGAAACGGAAATCCAGGACCTAAAAATAACAGTTATAGAACCGTTATAATATCGGTTCTCAAGAACCATAACCGTAACCGATATAAACGAGAACCGATATTCTCATAACAGTTATAACATTTTTACGGTTCCCGTAACTGTTTCAAGAACCGGAATCGATATCATAACTGTTTTCAACCCTTGCTTTATACAGGGTGTCCCGCGACTCATGGTCAAACGATTAGGAGGTGATTCTACATGTAAAAATAAGTCGAAAAGAAAGAATACAATTTTCACATTTGCAACTTCGTTTTCGAGTAAATCGAGTTTGAACATTCAGTCGATATCATAACTGCTTTCAACTCCTGCTTTATACAGGGTATCCCGCGACTCATGGTCAAACGATTAGGAGGTGATTCTACATGTAAAATGAGTCGAAAAGAAAGAATACAATTTTCACATTTGCAGCTTCGTTTTCGAGTAAATCGAGTTTGAAAATTCAGCGAATACGGGTGCCATTAAAAATTAGTATTATTTCCCTGCTATATCTAATCTCGTATCGTGTTACACTTTTTGCCGATCGATCTTTTGAGCCATTCAAGATATACAGTGTTGTTGCGATGAAAGCAACCACTGCACTCATTTTGTACAGATACAATTTCTCCAGATTCCTTTAGCTTTTGGAGCCAGCGTTGATCCGAGCGATCAAAACAATCAACAGCAGCGTGTCGGTAAGCCAATACTAATGCAATGATAAAACTTCTTTGTTTTTCATTATTTTTTCATGTGAAACTGTCACCAATGTATTCGTGTCATTTTTCTAATTAAAATGACACCGAACACGATATAATTTGGGCCATGTATACTTGTTTAATTGATGATAATAAGTTTTTACAGTCCACATGTGCCTAGGCAAATATACATACACCGAAGTATGTCATATTTGGTCTCGTTTTAATAAGAAAAATGTCATAAATATGTTGGTAAAAGTTTCATACGGAAAGATTGAAAAATAAAAAAGTTTTACAATTGCCTTTATTGTTTCAGCGATCGATACTCGACTTCCAGTATCTCTTTCTTTTTCATTCGCTTTCTTTGCTGCGCCTAAAACTTATCATCGCCAATTAAACATGTAAATATGATCCAAATTATGCCTTATTTGGTATCATTTTTATCAGAAAAATGTCACGAATGCGTTGGTAAAAGTTTCATAAAAAACAATTTAAAACAAAAACGTTTTGTCATTGCATTAGTATTGGTTCCGGCATCATGTTGCATTTCTCACCGAGTCGAACGGTCGAGCTTTCCGGCCCCTCAAGGGGTATAGCCCGCAGTAGTGGGGATAATTGTATTGCACTTATCGTATCGTAATGGTAATAAATCTTTCACAAATGTCGTGCACATCTCCTTCACATGTGTTTAGACATTAATATACAGCCAACAAATGAACTTCCTCAGTAAAATTACGAATCGTCAGAATACAAGTTTACACAAAAATTACAATGTCAGCGATCAACTTTCATTTCCTTTCTGTCTGAGGGGGACCTTTGATAGATCAATGAGAACATCAACCATTTACGAGGATGTTATCCCGTCGTGTACTTCGAATATGCGTGGAGTTAAGCTTAAAGTTTGACACTGCAAAGTGGTTTCCCCAGTTCCACGGCGAAGTTCACAATTACGAGAGATCTCATTGTTCGAAAAACGTTAGGTTTTGATTCCACTTGGAGTTTGCCACTTCCGAATAACCGATAAAGTCGGACTTACAGGTCTACAATGAAAAACTTTCTCCCTAAACCGTGAAGTTGTTTGTTCTACAGCAAACATAAGTTCGCTATTTCCTTTTTATCGTTCTGTGAAAGGGATAGATTTACGAGCCCATTAAGACTTACTTCGGTTTGCCCAGAAAACGCAATTTTTTCCCCGTTAATGACTGAACTTCTTTTGCTGAGAGAATCAAATCTTTCACATTAATCTATCGTAGCCACATATTTTTCGGATGCGAAAAGTATCATTCATGGTATTGTGACCCATCAATAGACTGTGAATTTTATGCATTTATATCTCAAATGAATTGAAGAAATTCGCGATAACAAAAACGTCAAAACAATTTAAAAATGTTTTTATACTATTTTCGATTTACTGAACTTACTAACCCTTAAATGGAGCGGTGTTTATTTAGATTACAAAGTATCATACTAGGAACTTTTTAAAATTTTATACTTATAAATTTTCTCAAATGTCTAAGTATACATATAATTTTATAGTGAAATCGAACTCGATAACTCAAATCTCAAGGGAAGAACTAAAATCCTCGAGCTATAAAGGTTTCGATTTTATCGAAGTCTTCGAGTAAGAGAGGTTTAACATACGAAAATTCGACTTACAGGAGGTTTGTACTATGTACTTTGTACTAATAGTTAATAATTTGCTGATTGTAATAGCTTTAAAGAAAGAAATGTTCAATTTTTGAAGATGAGTTATTTTTTATATACATATAGTAAATATAAACTACTAGAATTTTATTCAGGATGTTTGGTAACTGGTGGTACAAGCGAAAAGTGTGTGATTCTACATGAACATATAAGTTGAAAATATACAATAAAATTTTTTCATATGAGGCTTTGTTTTCGAGAAAATCGAATTTAATAATGGTACGAGTTTCGCCGAATTTTCAAACTCGATTTTCTCGAAAACAAAGCCTCATATGAAAAAATTTTATTCTATATTTTTGACTTATTTTTTCATGTAGAATCATACACTAATGGCTTGTACCACCAGTTACCGAACACCCTGTATATTACTATAACATATTAAAGAAATCTGTGATTTTATGTTGCGTTAATGAATGAACAGATTGTTGATCAATGTTATTTTCAACGGTAACCAAAGCAGAGAATACATTTTCTTCAATATCATCGCATCTTCCTGGAAAACTTCGTAAAACACTAACTGCTGTTTTGTTTTTCAGCATTCGAGAGAATTTTAACAGTTCATAAAAAGGCGGCAGTATCGATCGATTGATTATTGACACGCGACACATAGTTGTAACTTCGAGTTATAGAGTTAGCGATGATAAAAGTTTGACTTATAGTGGTAAGTCTTGTAGAGCGTCTGGCTGTTCTAAATTCGAGTTACAGAGGTAAAAGAATGCATTTGAACTTGTTCGAGTTAAAGGAAGTTTTATTTCGATTTATAGAGGTCTTTAAAGTACAGAGGAAGGGAATGAACAAAATTTTCGTCTTATAGAGGTTTTCGAGTTATTGAGATTTGACTGTATTATCAATTATCGTACAATACAGTAGCGACAGTTAGTGTACAGAATGAAGAATAGTAGAAAATGGCCCAACTCTATGTACTTCCGGCAGTTACAGTATAATTAGAAACATAATTCTTCAAATAAATACATACTAATCAGTTTCCTTAAATTATTGTTTCATGCAGTTGTTTATTAATATTTTGGACAATTTTTTTATATACGACATAGATATTGACTTTTAAGTACATAATAGCGGTAGAATTTTTATATTACATGCATTTATAATATTTCAAAGCTTTCACCATTTAAAATCAGCAAATCACAATATTTCGCTCGGCTAACGCCCCACTTTTTTTGCATTTTTCACAACTTTACAATTTCTTAAGACCTATTGGAATTACAACTTAACGATATTTTGGATGCCGGAGCTGCACAGATTTTGGCCATTTTCTATTGTCCGCGGAACGAGAGTTAGCACAAAATCTCGTCAGTGGGATGCAATGCGTACGGCGAGTCCCCTCTCTTGACGCAAGGCTGCGGATCCCACCACTGATCAGTGGATCCCACTCTTACGCTTACGTTTTGGCGGGAACGGTCGACATAGGCGCTCAGCGTCACCACCATCTTACTTCATGGCCACCACATCTCTCTGTTACAGTCACACTCAATACGCTCGTTTGCTGTCTTCCTCAAGCGATTTGGTCAATCGCGGAAGACGTTTAGCGCGAAGTGGGAGCATCACGTGGTACCCACAAGTTTCTCTGTGCCAACTCTCGTTGCGCGGGCTATACCGTCCTTCTTTTGTTGGGATCATAAGAGACCGTAGTATACCACTTAAGGTTTAAGAAAGAAAATTAATTTTTATTTTACTCTAGTTTGTTGCAATTAAGGAAAACAGTTTTTATTTTGCATAAAGATCCGCAGTTTACTTATTAATTTGCAACTTAAAATTATTACTTACATTTGCATTAAAAATATTAAGTTCATTCTATGTACAAATAAGTTCGATACCAAAAACTTGAGATGTTTTATATTTTAATCATAAGTGTAGTTTCGTGCATACTTATGCAAAGAACGAAGATTCATAATTGTTTGACACTTTTCCAATATGAAAGCGAAAATTATTTTAAATGTAGGTTGCAAATAAGTATACATACTGTTGCATATGGTTATTTATTTATACCTACATTAAATGATATATCTACTTTAGTGGCTTCAATAAATCAGGTTTTTTGCATTTTCTTGCAGTTTTATGCATTAAAGACGTACGCACATCCATTGTCCATAAAGTGTTTTATACGTTGATTGCTCGCACAGCGACCACAATATTCGGATAAATCATAGCAATTTATTTCATAAAAGGAAAACTCAGAGGTTAAAATTTATGACATTAATTGCCTTTTTAATGCTCTTTGTGCGTGACATGGCATTCGACGTATTAATAAAGCTGTTTCCCCATGGATACAATCACTATTTTTGCATACAGACAAAAATTTTAGGATCTCCAAGGATTGATAAATATAGGCAGAAAATTTCATATTAATATTTATCAGATTATTAATTCTGCTTTCAAGAAATTCGCAAAAAATCCATCACTTTTCGTTGAAATACCTCGAGCAAAACGAATATTTAAACCTTTCGCTAAGAAGTCAAGTGCGTAGCCTAAATAATTTTGATAAAATGGTTGCCTCTGGTTCAAGATTATTAACCAGCAGAAATTAGGGAAATTTTTAGCGAACGTCGAGGTAGACTCGGTCGTGTAATCATTTGCCTGGCTGAGAGACGACCCAGACAGGAGAAAAAGAAAAGCTCGATTTTCATCTCAAGAGTCGTGCTCGTTCTTCCAAACGGGGTAACACGCTTACCAACGATTTCGGCGTCGGTATCACGTGCATTTTTCGCCGCGTCGGTTTCGAGTTTGAGCTTGAACCGAAGCCAATTCGCGATGCTTCCTTCGCCCTCGCGAAACGACGAATCATCCTGCCGCCATAAGGACGATCGTTATGGCAATTTACGATCGAATTCTTATGCCGCTGTTTTCGCGCACAACGTTGAAACCTTCTCTTCGTTTTACACTTTCGTCTGTGGTCCGAAATCGTAAGTCTAGACTAAATATAAATTTTTAATTTCTCTGAATATCTGGAATACTCTCGTCACAAATTTTTAATTCTAGATAACCAACCGTACGAATTTTTAGTAAAAAAAACCGTTTCGTAAACGCGACGAAACATTTCAATTTTGTAGTATTAGTATATGATCTTCTTAACACTAAACGTACCGAGATTTAATATACATACCTATTTGTACCGCAACCGGTCAAATGACCGGTTTTTAGATAAGGACTTTATTTTTCCTGATTGAATGGAGAAATATTGATTTTAGTAAGGAAATATTAAACAAAGTAACTTTAAGGTAATAATTAAACAAAAATTTATTTTTTTCATTACTATTAAAAACAAAAACTTAATAATAGGTAATTCATTGCGGACCGCATTTTTTACAGATGCAGGGAGGTTCCAATGTACATTTTCCGCAAACATATTTCTTACATTTAGAATAGATTTTTGTGGTTTTATTGTTTTTACAATACTTTATTTGAGATGTTTTATGTTTATTAGAATCTGTCGTAGAATTAGTCGATGTTCTTTTCGTATTTGTTATTCTTATTTGTTCTTCTCTGGCTTCTCGATAATTTCCTTTCTTCTTCTTCTTCTTTCTCTTTTCTTCTCTCTTCCTTCTTCTAAGTACTTGGACTGTCTTGATTGTTTCGACATTTTTCAAGGTATACGGTAACACTATTGTAACGGTAATGCAGTAACGCCCTAAAAAGCAAAATATAAACTAGCTACCAACAATATTTAGTTCTTTTTTACCTTTTCTTTCCACTGAAACGATACTTGCAACTTGAAATTTTAGGCACTTTATTGAAATTTCAATGCACAACTATTTTTGATTGAACTTACTACGCAACAGCCTTTGTAGAAGTGTACCGCAAACTCATACATATAATACGTAAAATGTGAATGCGCATTAGATTTTCGAATCCAATGCTCTTAAAAGGGAGTAAATATTTCTCTCTGTCAAATGACCTGTCGTGGTAAATAACGGCTAGGCTACACTAATATAAATAACTGATGTAAAATTAATTGTATATATTTAATAGAAAAAGTCAGGAAGTCAAATGTGAAAAAGCGATAACATTTCACGCGAATTTTTTAATCAAAAGTTTACAACCGGTCATTTGACCGGCCATAGTACGTTTAGTGTTAAACTATGAATTAGATTTTTTCCAAATGTTTTAATGAATAAATTCATTGTTAATACAACTGCCTTGTTTGTAATTAACAACGCAAAATTAACAGAAATATAAATTTAATCTATGTTTTCGCGGTGTCGGAGCACTATGCAACTGAAAGTTTGGAATCTGAACACTAATAGTCTTAGAGGTGTTATCATATTATATTACTAAACATTTTATTTAGTACTCGTCTAATTTACATACTTTTAATTTAATTTACGTACAAAAACTGGATAGTACAGGGTGTAAAGAAACGTTTGGTCCTGGCCATTATAGGCGTATCCTGCATCTCTGATTGAAAGAAATTGTTGTCGCTAAAGTGTTCTTGATCTCGATTTTCAATAACAATATTTTCTTTTCCATCCTACAGTACTCATCACAAAGAACAAAATTCTAACAAGAACAATAGGCTACACATGACCCGTTCTCTAGAAAAACGATTTTAAAGTTCGTAAACTATTTTATTTCATATGTCTACAGAATGTTATAGTACTATAGCATGTAATTTCGCATCATTCGAACCGATCACGTTTCCCCACTACGTTATTGTAGATTTCGCAGAAAGAATGCCCGGTGGAACATCTTCCGTAAAAATTATGGCTTGCGTTTCGACTAAACTCAGCCAAAATGATACGTTTATTGATTTCCTCGAAACACGAATGGCTTCGATGGAAATTATAGATTTATAGATTACGGATATTTTTCTAATAAAATGCTTATCTGCACGAGTTGAAGATTTTCGACTAAAGTGGATCTGAATAATAGCTTCCCTTCCCATTACCGAGAGACAGTATCAAACGTAGTTAGTGATTTTAATACGGTAGCTTTGAATCCGAATAATCGAGAATTCGAATAGATGGGTCTCCCCATACCATTAATCAACGTTGATCGATACTTTTAGGTAGTTGCAGGTTGTGAGAATTCTATTGAAACGAGGTCACCAAGTTCTACACAGAACTATTTGCTCTAACAATAGATATAGTGTAGAATGAAATTTACCGCGCTCAAGCCGATTAAAATAAAGGCTACCCAAACATTTAATAAAACGGATCGTCTGCCGTTAACGTTAACGGAATTGTCGAACAAAAGAAATACTGTTTTCTTATTTTTGTTTTATAATTTTGATTATTCCTTATTCTTCGAAATTAAATAAACTATAATTTGTTACGAAATTATTCATTGCCAACTTCGGGTATCCCTGAAGAAAGAATATGTTACGTTACGACACTGTATAGTTTTCTCACAATAAACGAGCAAAATGTTTCATTTCTTAGCTTCGATTATTTAAATAGTAAAAAAGAAATGAAAGAATGTGTGACTCTTATTTTACAAATATATTCAGAATTGCAAAATGTTTAATTTCTTATCTACGATTATTTAAATAGTAAGAAAGAAATGAAAGAATGTGCGACTCTTATCGTACAAATATATTTAGACCTTTAAAAGATTAAACAATATTGATATTGTATATCATAGTGTATAACTCCTGTTTTAGTGTAAACCTTAATATTTATTCATCAAAATCGTTACATATTAATATTTATGCATTAAAATTGTTTCTGGTTATTTTATGACATATTCTGAAATATACCGTAGGATAGAAATACGACAAACTACTTATAAGTTGAAACACGGCGATTGACAAGAGCATGATATGAAATTTAAAAAAGTTCATTTTAAATTACAAAAATAGAATTTTTTTTTAAAGGAAGTGCATTCTTCTTCAACATACAATGCATATGCATAACGTAACAAAGGGGACTATTTATACAGACGTACATTCATTGCTAACTAAATACTGGTTTCAATTTACAATGCTTACTTTTTAAATGTGGCATCGAGTTGAACCTTGTTTGCTCGCCCATGCAAAGTTATTTTATTAGAAAATAATTGTACATAAATACATTTTAACGAACTGTTCTACTGAGATGAAAAATCAATGATTATAAATACTTATTTTAGTCACTATATGCACATATATTTGCATCTCCTTTTATTTTGCAAATTTCATTATTTTAGCTTCATATCGATGCAAGATTCATTTTATTTCAAATCTTACATATTTTACGAAAAAAGGTCTGTAATAAAGACTGTAAAGTACGAACGTTATTCTTCTCATTCTGGTCTAATCAAAATTCTGTTCGTTTGCTATCAATATTTTACAAAGTAAACGCAGGCATACAATATACATATGTGTATTGTATTATAGATTTTAGTCGTTCTTTTCAAAAATTATTAGTGATAAAGAGGTCTAATCATTATAGACGTGAAGAAAATGATATAGCAAGTGGTTAAATAATTTTATTATATTACAAAATTATGTAAATGATATTTTTGGTTTAAATGTAACACAACTTATTTTGCAAACTAATGTAGGGCTTATCAAGTTTTGCTTATACGAACAGTGCAAGCATACATATTTGCAAGTATACACAATATATTTTACATATTATTCAATATGCTAATATTATTTGTCACGAAGGTCGTAAGATATCCCGTATAGTGTATGGATAATAAAAAATTCGCACATTAGAGTTTTGTGATTTCTTAAAGAAAAATAGAAGAATCCTTACTTTTCTGAATCATCGCAATGATTTTATTAGCCAGCAGACACTCTGCTTTCAACCATAAGACGATTTTTCCCATTTAAAATCACGGTGGCGCGGCGCCGGACAGTATTCCGTTACCGCTGCAGCGATCAAACATTACCCAAAAGTCTCGAACAGTCTCCGTCTGCTCAAATACTCAAATATGTAGCAAGAACCACGATATTCTCAAATGGAAATTTCCGTTGCCAAGGAAGGCCTTCGTTCTCTCATATAGCCGTCCCATGGCGGAAGATGAAACGTGTCGCGTTCGAGTTTAAATAGAACTTACCCGGTATAACGAACGTTCGTCAAATATTTATACCGAATACTTGGCTGTTATAGGGGAACTTCCGAAAACCTATCTCGCCCAACTTGGCCCATTGTTCCCGACGTTCATTCATTCGATAGTATGTATGTATGTCGCTCGGAGAATAAGTAATAACCGAACCTAGACGAGGACTTTGTGAAAATGGGAGAAAGATTCGGTACGTTACCGTGACTTCCTGTTCATTTGTAGAAAATGGCACCTGTTTGCATGGCTCGTGTAAACAATGCTCGAACACCAGTATAACGAGTTAATTAGTCACATTATCGCAGCAGTTTGTAGGAGAGACTGGGGTGGATTAATACGTTTTTGAAAAAAATGCTTGTGTAAACAAAACTATATACAGTCAACCCCCCTGTAGCGCCATTAATTCGTACTCAGAATTAGTATTTACATATCGGACCAAACTAATTTAAATTTAATACACAAAATCGCATCACTGATATGCGTTATAGGGAAACTGCATTATACGACGGTTGACTGTAGTATTTTAAACTCTTGCACTACGATTTATTTTACTCCTAGAAGAAGAAAATATATATGTATTGTAATCCTATATGTTCTCCAATGACTATATATAGACAATTATAAAATAGAGATTTATTTCTATGACATTTCTATTATTTTCATTTCTTTAATAAAATAATGCTTCCCTTTTGAAATATACAAAGATGTCAAGCCTCCGTACGTATTGATCTACCCCACAGTCCCTATACTTAACAACTAGATCTTAGAAATCAGCAAATTTTTATGCACATGCTTTTCTTATACCTCGTCCCTTTCTCATGTCAATTTCAAACAATTTTCACTAATACTAAATATACAGTACTGTCGCAATAAAATCTACAAGGCTGTACACGATAAGTACAATAAAATTATTCCCACTACTGCGGCATATACCCCTGTAGGGGCCGTGAACCTTGACCGCTCGCCTCGGACGAGAAATGTAACATCATACGGGTCAAGATATATCGGTGAGCCAATACTAATGCAATGACAGAACTTTTTTGCTTTTAATTATTTTTTCATAGTACTGCTAACAACACAATCATAACCAAACACAACATGATTTGGATGATATTTACATGTTGAATTGGCCGTAATAAGTTTTGGGCACAGCAAAGACAGCGAATGAACAGAAACAACTAGAAGTCGGCAAGCATCAAAAGCATCGATTGCTAAAACAATAAATGCAATTGTAAATTATGAAACTTTCACCGACATATTTGTGACATATTTCTGATTAAAATGCGATCAAATATGATATAACTCGGTGCATATTTGCGCGTGTACATTTGTACTTTATAAAACTTATTATCGTCATTTAAAAAAGTAAATTATATCGTGGTTGATGTCATTTTAATCAGAAAAATGTCACGAATGTGTTGGTTAAAGTTTCATAAAAAAATGATTAAAAACAAAAAAGTTTTGTCATTGCATTAGTATTGACCCACCGATATATTTAACCTGACACGGTGTTGCCGATTGTTTTGGTCGCTCCGCGCGGCGCTGGCGGCGAAAGGTAAAGGAATTTCCAGGAATCGTGCCTGTACACGATGAGTGCAATGTTTTGGCCCGAGGTCGTTGCTTTCATCGTGACAACACTGTAGTGTGATCTGTACATCTCTTTATCAGTGGTGAATGATAAGAATAAAGTTATCTAATCTTACCTTAGGTTTTCATTCTGGAGGAAGAGGTTTACAAATTTAATTATTTATGTTTTTGTCATATTCATGTTTTACCATTGTGTTAATTTGACATCAAGGAACAAATCAGCGCTATACCTACCGAGCACTAAAATTTATTGGTGGTATATGATGCCTTATAAAAATTGCGAGATTGAATTTATTTAGATTTTGTACGGATTCTACCACAATACCCTAGTAGCATTTATTTGGAGTTAGTTGGGATATGGTTAGTGGTTTTGCCTACAGATCCCCAACGTAGGGCCGACGACGAAAAATGATGTGAATTTGCCAACGAATATCCAACGTTGGGCTTACAGATATTATGGTCGGTTGAATAACGTGAAATTGACGACGGTGATACTACATTGGCCCAACGAAAATCTGCCAACATTTAAATATATCGTCTAACAGACACCAGAAATGTAATGTTGCTGCAACCAAAAACATGTTATATTCCAAATTCATCTTTTTTCATATATCTAAATATACTCACAATTTGTTATTTTTGCGCGATAGTTGATGCACCAAATTTTTATTGTGTGCAGCCTTGGAGTTTATTTATTTCTTTAAGTTTCTCCATTTGACAAGGAGAAGGTACGTGCGTTGCATTCGCTTTTAGAACGACAGTATGCGGAGGTCTTAGTGCTCGTATACCGTAACGAAACCCTTTATGTATTATGATTTACATTTGTCGACGTATCTAGTAACCCAAATCATAGCATACGTAACCACGAAATATCTATAGTTACGGCGGTAGCGTATCAACTTACTACGCAGAGTATCCAGGTTCAAGTCCAACGAGGGTACGAAATTTTTTTTCTTTTTTCCAATTTTTACCGTGGAGATACATTGTTTAAGTATTATTTATTATATTTTATGAAAACAACCGTAAAAGAGAAGATCAGAACAAACGTATTATAGCGACGTAGGCTCCACGTTGGGTATGATGCAACGAAAAAAATAGCGATATTTCTAACGGTTGGCCAACGAATACTGCAACGTAGGCCCAACGAAATGCCAACCATAAATGCTACTAGGGTATGTATATGCTTGATTTATAATGTCACTAATTGTAAAATAAAACATCTGGAACCAGATATTTGACGACGATGGTATGTTTAATGATAAGTTGAAGAATTGAGAAACGGATCAATGTTAAAAAACTAATATCGTTGTCAAAAATGATTCTCCGATTTTTGTTTTAAAGATTTACGCGACAATGATTAATGCTAATACTATGCGACTGATGATATTGGTGGGAACTCTACAGTTTCGATAGAGACATTTAATTTATTGATCTTCTAGATTATTCAGCTTCGATGACTCACAATGCTGCTTCCTCCAGTCTCAGATGACTACCGTGGTGATGCTAAGTGGTTATACCACCTTGCGAAGGCCGAAAATGAATTTTCACAATTGTTGGTCAGAAATTTATGTGCTGAATAAAAATAGCTCTTTCGACATGAATAAAATATTTTTTGAAGTTCGAAAACAGGATTTTTATCATACTTTCTCAAGAAGTAAGAAGAGAATGGAATAGTCTTTATTTAACCATTTGCAGTCGGAACTATATCAGCTCTAAAATAACATTTCTTCCTACCTACAATATTTCAATTGTATCTGATTCAATTTACTCGTGCAATATTTATATATTCAATAATTTATTAGATACAAACAAATTTAATGGCGGCTCAGAGTCACCACTCGAGTGCATTGGATTAATAGTGCTCTCTGTTATATGATCTCATGGAAATTGTAGTTTTAAGGGAAAGTTAAAATCTGGTTGAAAGGGAAAATAGAATTGCAAGACTTTCAAGACAATGTTATTAAAATTGCTTATTCTAGATTATATTAAAATCGAGTAAATTGTATTTTTTCAATAGAATTTTTTATATAATATTTCACAATACTCAAATTATCGTTTCATAAATTGTTACGAAAATTGTTGTCATCTATCAGAGCGATGCATGATGAAATGTAATATTGTTTTGTATAATACTGACACTTTTGGAGGCAGACAATTGTTTATCGTGTTTATCTTCATTTATAGATATTGCTTATACTATGTGCTTATACACACAAGCGTCTCTATAAAAACACTAAACCTCCAGCTACTTATGAATTCATCATGTTGTGACGTCACAGGCAACATGCTGCCGAATATCCCAAAGTGCGCTTCAATATCGCAAAAGTAGGCTGTCTCTATACGCAAGCGTCCCCAATTTATCTTTTGTCTAAAGCGCTTGCCTATAGAGAAATCCTACTTTTGTGTTTTTTCAGCGTGATTTCGCGCCCCGCGGAACCTTCAAATTCGTATCAGATTCCTTTCTGCTCGTATACGTATATGCTGATCTAGCGAAATGTGTGTGCCATACATTTTCATTCGATCTTCTCCTAGCGGCCACTTGAAGCGCTGCGAACCTATGAGTCGACACCCTTAAAATTATATCTGCAAAAGAGCATATCCGCCAATACATTTTGCTGTTCTTTAGTCTCTAGAAAAAATCAACGCCCAACGCAACAGTCATTAATTAATAAAGCTTAATGCAGAATTAATTGATAACCGACCGCTAATAGCGTCCAAACGGTCGAAAGTCATTTTACAACATAATAGCGATAGGTCGAACGCTGTAAGGTCACTACAGAGACCATACCAGAATTAGGATGGGAAGCTTTCCTCATCCTACTTACTCTCAAGATGCTGCACCTTCAGCCTATCTTCTATTTCGCGCAATGCAAGAGCTCTGAAAGAACATCACTTCAAAAACCTGGATGAAGTGAGAAATTGGGTGGATAACTATTTTGCTACCAAAGAACCCGCGTGTTTCCGCTGCGGAATCAGTGATGCCAGAAATGTCAGGTTTTCGCGCATGCGTGTTCGCGTGTGGCATCAGTACTGTACTCATTTCAAATTTTTGAGAGTTCTTTAAGGCCCTGTTTTAAAAATAATGTTTTTCATTCAACATTCATATACTTTCTTTACCTAAAAAAGTTCGGATTATACAGGATAACATAATATAAAATGTTATTTTATTTGGCAGAATTTATAAAGAATACCAACATTTGTTGCAAGACAAAAGAAAACTGCCAAGAACCTTTCCAGTATCCAAAATAACAAAAATATATTTTCTAATTATATAATTAAACAAGTAAATAAAAAATTACGTCCGTTATCTTCGAGTTCGTCTATGGCAGTGCTAGGTCCCGGCACACCACCTAGACGTTTCTCTTTTTTTGCGCGTATACGTTACTGGATTCCGCGCGCGCTGCAGTACGCTTGCGCGAAAAGCTGACATTTCTGGCATCACTGTGCGGAATCCAACTCTTGCCAGCGAAGTGGGAAAAGTTCATTGAATCTGGTGGCTATTATTTCGATCGAAAAAACAATTGTAGCAATAATACTGTTTCAACAAATATTTTAAGGTAAAAAATCCGCAGAACTTGGTTAACGACTTAATAAATGTTATGAATGCAAACATTCGAATACTTTTGCAAACGATTGTATCCCACACTCTATACTGTTCGTAAGGAAAGCAGGAGCGAAAAATCGCTCGTCCACCACGAAGACTTTCTGCCGCGAATAATTTACGGGAAAAAATATCGAGAATAGAACTGGGTCCAAATGCATAGAACTTCTTTTACCGTGGCACATTCTTTACGCCGTTACTCGGCCGTACATTCTGATATCCTAGAACTCAACTTTGTTCCCGCAACCCATTTCAAAGCACTCTTGTGGTTACTTTGGTTCACCCAGCTATACATATGTGTATTGTGAATTCCGATATTTGCGACCGCAGCCCTTTATCCCCTGAAAACGCATTTGCTCCGAGTATGAGCTTAACCAAAAATCTCCGGCGAAAATTCCTTAGACCTTAGATCATTGGCCGATCTATTGAACTTGCCCGTCTATCTATTTTCTCGTTTATATGGGGGTTTATGGTTCTGATTGTACCCACGGGATCCAGCTTTTTCTGCTGAATTTTCTGTTTGCATTGTTATTAATACGTTTACAACAATTAGAAAATGACAAAAGGTATTCTAGCTGAACATATACACAATTTTTTAATATTTAACAAAGAATGCACAAGGAATAATTTGACGCAAAGTGTGTTTTAAAATCGTCCTCTTTCACTTGGACATGGAATAATTTATTTAATTAATTTCAGAATTGTTTAAAGTCTAGGTTATTACACATAATTGGTGTCAATTAATTCTTGGGATAATAACAAATATTGTACGAGATTTTCCTCTTACTAATATTTGGAAAAGTGTTTAAATTGTTTATATATGGTTATATGTGTATTTACATAAAACACAAAGATTTTAGATTTTTCTTTTGCCCTGGAAAGGTCATAAATAGACGGTGGATCCTTATGCATTAACGTATAGCATATGCAAATATTTAAAATACAAAAAAACATGTACATTAATAATAATGAATAATATTTTTATTATTTATTCTACCACAAGGAATCTTGTAGTCCATGGAAGAAATATTTCCTTGATTTGGTTTCCATAAACTTAAGTATGAATCTACCTGTTTGAAATCTAAAGTAACCTTAATTAAGTATACGATCGCATAAATTGCCAGCTAAGATTCTCATTTAGGAAATGTCAGTTCATAAACGTGAGTGAAATATTCCAAAACAATCTGTAATTTAAATGAATGCATGGTAAACAAATTTTGCAACTGTATCTACCGTAATTACGTTTTACAAGGTTCTATGAAAGCTATTTCAATTTTCCTCTCGCGAAAGTAAGATAGGAACCGTTTTTGTAATACTTACACAAATAATTTGTCGACCGAGGAACGTAACTACACGTCATGTTAATATTCTAGACGTTTAACTGGAATACCTTTCAAGGTAAAAGCGACGAATAGATGATACCAAACATAGCGAGAATTTGTCAAAATATGGGAACTGCCACGAGCGCGCGTATGCATTAATTATTGTCGTATCTTTTCGACTGCTAAATACCAATTCGGTTCGCATTTAGTCCAGGGACCGTGCTATTAGGATAGCTCGGTTATAGAGTTCTCTTACAGCAGTGTCTGCAGTACAGGAAAAAGGCACGCAAACTCGCAAATCACATTTGGAAATTCTTATTCTCATAAAAAATAAACTTGAACAACATCTAACACGATTTTAAACTGGCTTTGTTTATAGAAAATATTCCCGGAAGAATGGAGTTTTATGAAATATCAGTTTCTATAAGAATGTCAAATTGCATAAACGTCCGCAATCCATTTATTTGTAAAATGTATTGGTAACACTTTATTCTGGACTATGGTGAACAATTATAGCAATATGCTTTTAAACATAAACAGACACATACATACTTCAGTGGTGCATAAGAGGAACTGAAACTATGATAAACAGTGATCTATTTGAATTAAGGTGTCAAAATTTGAATATAATTTTAATATCTTCAATTATATGAACATAAGAGCAGAATGTGCAACTAATTATATGAAGTAGATAATTCTTCTTCAAAATGTGATTAGTAATGTATTTATATTAAAAATAGAGAAACTTCGAATTTTATATTTTCACCTAACACTTGATTCTGTTATTATTATTACTATAAACTTCGTATCATAAGAAAAATGTTTAATTCCATTATTATTGTGACATATTGTAGTCTAATTGCTATTATAGTGACTGCACTACTGTCCAGCACATTTATCTCACCATGCACTGCTGAAAGATCGAATCAATTAAAAACAAAAGTGGCTACATGCAAAATGAATGAGAATTACAGTATCATTTAATATTCTTATATTATGATAATTGGCACCATTTCTAGAAATGAAAATATCAATAAGATTTAAAGTATGCTTCTTTCGTTTACAAAAATTTTATAAACTATGGTTTTCAAACATTTAGATAACATTGCGTATGTACAATAACTTTCATTTCTTACCAATAATTAGCGCATCATTTGACTATATTCCGAGCTTACTTTGAACTTTTAAACAGGGGTTTGAAAAGGTTCCGAAAATAACTGTTTGAAACAGTTATTTATCGGTTCTCACTGAAACAGTTATGGAGAACCGAAAGTCTGATAACTGTTACAAGGTAAATATACGCAGCGGTGTCCACCGTAGGGGCCCCTCATCCGCATGCTTCCCCTTCCTACTGTCAGTTTGCGCAGGCGTAGCGTGTTCTCATCCAGCCGACCAAGAAACCGAGTAACTGGAGGACAAGGAGGCGGCAATGACAAACTATCGTTCTCGGATCAAGCAACCTACTACATAACCGCTACGCGTGACGATTCATTGATAAATTTTCTTCATCATATTCTGCAAATATTCCTTTATTCATCTTTTATTTATTTGTAAAATGTTCCTCAGAAATTACAGTTCAAGACAGATACATATTTAAGAACTGTCGTATCATCCTAGGAACTTTAAACACGCGTCTTTCTACACGTACATAGGTAACTAAGAAAAGGGAAAACGATATGAAAGCATAATAATAGAAAGCATAAGCATAAGCGTGAGCAGAAAGGCATGCTTTCCTGCTAATTTGATGCGCGCGTCATAAAAAAATTGTCGATCATTTTTTTAACGCGGGAATCGAGCATATTGGTAATAGGTTCGCCGCGCCTCGGCGCTATGGAAACGGCGAACGGTGGTGGGGACGGCGTTTAGCTCCCGGGAGTCAAGTTTGGACATCGCTATGGTACAGACGGTACAGCAGCGATGGGAACTCCGTGGGCGCTGGACGAAAATACTACCACCACTCTGACGTACCGTCTTCCCCTACTTTGCTTCTACCGCGCACGCGCTACACACAAGCGTACCTCTACTCTGTCCGTGTAGAGTTCCCATCACTGCGGTAGAGTAGTGTTCCTTCGCATGTTGCGACTTTCGTCTCTACGGATGTTGTGATAATTTTATCCCCACTACATGCTAGGGGTTTCCCCCTTGGGCAGTCGGTAGTGCTACAAAGTAACATGATCCGAGGTCGGATATCGGTGAGGCAATACTAATGCAATGATGGAACTTGATTACTTTTAATTATTTCGTTACGAAACCTTTACCAATGGATTGGTGGTTTTTTTCTGATTAACACGAGACCGAACACAATAGAATTGCGATTATATTTACTAGTTTATTAAGCTATGAAAGTTTCGAACGCAAAGAAGTTCTGACGTATGTACAGTGGGTGTAAAAAGTATTCGTACACCTTTAAAAATGAAATAACTTTTTTAAAATTAGACCAAACAACTTCAGTTCTTTTGAGATATTAAAAGGATTACTTTGCTAGGTAATGTGTAAATAACTTTTTCTAAAAATTGCTATTGGTCGAAATTGTGATGAAAAAAGTAAAGGTCACAATTTTTAACTTCTTTATCTTTGCTTATAATGAACATTTAAAATACGCCTTTTGCAGATCTACGTAAGTTATGTACATGCACAAAGTTTCATCGAAGTTGGTTAATGTTGCTATGAGCTAAAAACATGACAAGATTAATGTTTAAGAGTGAAAGTCGCAGATTTTTGGTCTTGTTAGTTAATTTTGTCCTTATGTAATCACCTTTTAATGTTTGTAATTCATAACAACGTTAACCGATTTCGATGAAACTTTGTACATGTACATAACTTGCTTAGACCTATAAAATACGTCTTTTAAATTTTTATTACAGGTACAGCTAAAAAAGTTAAACATTGTGATCATTACTATTTTCGTCGCAATTCCGACCAATAGCAATTTTTAGAAAAAAATTATTTACACGATACCTAATAAACTTATGCGTCTGACATCTCAAAATAATTGAAGTCATTTGATCCAACTTTAAAAAAGTTATTCGATTTTTAAAGGTGTACGAATACTTTGTACACGCACTGTATATCGGTTACGGTTCCGGTTCTTCAGAACCGATATTATATCGGTTCTTAACTGTTATTTTTCGGTTCTAGGTTAGGTCAGTCAATCAGAATCGATATATATCGGTTATTTCTCGGAGAGCCGAAAAATAACAGTTAATAACCGATATAATTTCGGTTTTGAAGAACCGGAACCGTAACCGATTTAAGTCAGAACCGATATATGTACCTTGTAACAGTTATGGAGAACTGTTTCAAGAACCGGAATCGATATTATAACTGTTTTCAACCCCTGCTTTTAAATATCGTTATTAGTAAAAATAACGATTCACTTTTGTTCGTTTCTATAAAATATCAGAACAAATTATGTTTTCGCAAAGATCCACAGGCTAGTAATAATATTTAAAATTTACAATCACGATGGATGCATAGTAATATTAAAACCAAAAAATGACTGAATGCCAGACCGCTTTCACGCGATACAATTCAGCACACCGTGAAACAAAAGAGCGCTCTCTTGGAAATAATGTTGCAAACTTGGTCAGAACGCGCACATTTTGTTATTGCCTCTGGTGCGTGCCGTGATCCTCTTCCTCGGAACATGTAATTTCAACAAACAAATTCAGACAACGTCCGCGAATAAATTTGCAAATCAAGCTAAATATTTTCTCGGCTATTTACGGTTTCTTAGTAAGAACACATTTACCTAATTGTAAGAAGCTGTTCTCACAGTTTCATCATTTACAAGGAGTACAGATAGTTTTACAATTATAAATCACAGTTTAATCATAACTATAAGATTGAACATTCAGAATATTCAACGAAAGCAAAAAAAATTACGTTTGCATTTCTCTAATAGAACGACAAGCTTGTATAATAAATTGTTTTTCAACGTATCTTAACACTAAATCTACCACGGTCAAATTGACCGGTTTTCTATTTCGCAATTATTGAAATTAGAAAAGCGATTTCATAGGAAATGACTGAATTGACTTCTTTATTTAAGCAAATATTGTGATGGAAACGGTACAAAGTTTAAATAAATTCAATCTTCTCACTTGTTTGAGGTGTTTTACTTTTGTATGTTTTGTGCTTGGTAGGTTTAGTGTTAAGTAGACTGTGAATTTCATGTATTTATTGTACAAACTCTATGTGATGAATACAATTCATGAACATGAATACATTCATGAATCCAATACAATTTAACAAGCTTTTCTTTTTATTTCGTCCTTAATAAAATTTTCTAATAGAAAACCCAGATTTTTATTTGATCTCAGTTTCTGTAAATTAATGTCTAGAAATTTGGGAGTATGTCCTTTGCAATATATTTTTTTACAACTCCATCGTCTTCATGTTGAGTATTATATTCTATATGTATTATAAAAAACCACAAGTAGTGAAAAAATATACATTATACTCTATACTATTCTCGATAAATTGTCGATATTTCAACTGTAATGATTTCGTTAAAAAAAATAATACAACAATATACTTGAACTCATTTTCAAAGTTTTTGCCATCCATCGTCTAAAATATTTTTGCATGCTACAGCGATTGGGAAACTAAGGACACTTCTTGGCCCAAAATGTTACAAATTGAAGCATCTGTAAAAATACGGGAAAATTTTTTCTCGTGACTGAAACTACCATAGATTTAAAGATTGTAGCTCCCCTTTACAGTTTGTGCTGAAAACTTGATCTACTATTTTTTCTAAACAATTCATTGAGCTTTGAATGGAAGGTGTACTACCATCTTTGAAGGCCTTATACAATGAAACATGTTCCTCGTTTATGTTGTATAGAACAGTAAAAAAATCGTATAGTAAACATTAAATTGATCGTTGTAAAGAAGATTTAATCTACAAATGTGTAATGGATTCATTACGAAAAAATTTTATTTAATGCTTTTGCAGACGATTTAATTTTAAATTGAGTCGAAATTTATTATTGTTCTATTCTTTTTTCGACGAAATTAACGAAGTTCAGTGTTCAAATATTTTGGTTGGAAGTGTATTACTTTGAGAAGGCCAAAATCATCTTCGAAATCTCAATTATAAATGTTACCACTATCTTGCTTTATTAATATAAATAAAATCCTGTTGCGACTTAAACAAGGAGTTCTAAGGAATCATACCATGACTTTTAATGAAATTGGTGAAAGGCTTTCGCACCGTTCGCTGTCTCCCAATGATTCTTCCGCTGCCTCTTGGAAGACTTTCATTTGCGTCCAAGGGTCTCTTCAACTTCGCCATCTAAGTTCCGGGAGAGTTTCACTTTTTAAATTCAAATGTTAATTTCTGCAATTAAACTTCCTTTTAATTTCGTTGCTACTCGCAACGTCATGCCGATTACCGTGTAACGAGAATTCGTGCTTGAAAAAGTATTGGAATTCGTAGGAGCGAAACCATCTTGAACAAAGTTGAATAGAACCATGATCATTTGCATGGGGGCTTTATACTTTATGCCGTCTCGCCCCTACAAAATCATCGCCGCGGAAACGTCCGTTTCATTGCGAGGTAACAAGTTGCGATGCTTCTTTTATCAGTCCTCATTGAATAGAAAAATTCATTGTCGGAGGGTGTGGAGCAAGATGGAGGGTTCGCTCGATGCAATCTGCATAATTAAATACAAATCGTTTCATTTCCATTTTGCAGTATTATAGGCGACTCTTTACTTCGACAAAAATGGCGTAACAGATTAAATTGAAAATCTTAATTGAACTATCTATTTACATAGAATTTATTCAAAATCATAATAGAGTGAAATCTATAAAATAATTAAATTTTTCCAATTTTTTAAATAGAACTTATTAAGAATCACGATAAATTTAAATCTATTTTTATAGATTCTTTAGGCAAATAAAGACTTCTTTAAGTAGAACTTTTTCAATCTTTATTTTATACTATTTGTATAGACTTGTTAAGAATCGTCATAAATTAAAATATATAAGGAAGTAGTTTTGTCCATTTTCTATCTATTGTACATAGATTAATAAATGTGATGAATTAAAATGTATAAAGAAGTAGAATTTGCCAATTGCTGTTAACCTAGGATTTATTAAGAATCGTAAAAGATTAAAATCTATAAAAAAGTAGAATTTTACAATTTCTGTTTACATAGTATTTATTAAGAATCATGATAAATTAAAATATATAAGGAATTGGTATATATTAAGAATCATGATGAATTAAAATATACAAAGAACTAGAATTTGCCAATTTCTGTTATCATAGGATTTATTAAAAATTATAATAGTTTCAAATCTAAATATAAAAAAGTCGAATTGTCCAATTTCTATTTACATAGGATATACTAAGAATGGCGGTGGATTAGAATCTATAACGAATTAGAATTTGCCAATTTCTATTTACATAGTATTTATTAAGAACCATGATAAATTAAAGTCTATAGAAAAGTAGAATTTACCAATTTATATTTACGTACGATTTATTAATAAATATTACTATACTAAAATCTGTAAAGAAGTAGAATATTTTAAACCTTACTAACAGAATTAGAAAATAAAAGATTAAATCTGAATAGGTTCACTAAATGAAACATGTTTCAGAAGAATGTTAAACATGTTGATCCAGTAACATGCTTCCATTACTCTCTCGTATATCACGTATATCACTCACGTGCAAGATTTATGGCTGAGAAAGACTCAAATTGGGAACGATACATCTGTTCTTACAGTTATTGTAGCTACCAAATTGCACACCAAACGCTGTCACATGATCTTTAAGAAGAAACTGATAACAGGAAAAGTTGAAAAGTGAACACACGAGCTGAAGGGACCCTGTAACAGCTTCCTGGACTGAGACCGTCATAAATCTTGCACAACAGCCACCAAAACCTTGTCCCATTGCCGGAGTCTCCCACTTTTCTTAACTAAATACCTACCCTAGATTTTTATGCCATCTGAATATGCCAGCTTCCGCGTAGCCAATAATGTTCTTTGGTAGTTTTTCCAGGGCACATCTGGTTGGATGAAGTTTCAGTCAAACATCGTTTCGAGCGTGAGAACGATTTTCTCAAAACAGGGTTTAGAACTATGTATATTACTATTCCAAATTTTAAATATTTTATATCTATTTTATCTTATATGTTTATGTTTATATTAAATTTATTAGTTAGAAACAGTTTTTAAAATAATATTTAAAATAGTATCTTATTTGAAGGATTCTCAAAATAGTGAGTATTTTATTTAGGGGCGTGATTTCTATGTACAGTGGCTCACGAAAGTATCCGAACGCCCTTTAAACCAGAATAATTTGTTTAAAATTGCACCACACAACTTGACATTTTCTTTCGCCATTAGAAGCATTGATTTACTAAATGACGTGCAAGAAATATTTTGAAAAAATCACAATAGGCAGGCATTACATAGAAAAATAACAATGGCACGTTTTAAAACTTTTTTATTACAGCCATAATGAAAGTTTAAAATATGCGCCTTGTAGACCTATGTTAGTAATACACATGCTGAAAATTTCATGGAAATCGATTAATGTATACACGAGCTACAATCGGTTCAAACTGATAAAAATCGCTGTTTTTCACGACTTTTGTCCAGATATTGCTTAAAATCCACAGATTCATACATCTTTCGATGCGTGTCGTTTTTTTCTGCGTCAACCTATTTCGATGCAATTTTCGGCATGTGCATAACCAACATAGATCTATAAAACGCATATTTTGGATTTTCATTGCGAACTGAAATAAAAAAGTTTTAAAAAGTGCCATTTTTATTTTTCCATGTAATTCCTACCAACTGTATTTTTTCAACATTTTTTTGCATCCCACTTAGTAAATCAATGCTTGCAGTTGCTAAAGAAAAGACAAATAATTTGGTCCAATTTCAAAAAAGTTATTCCAACTTAAAGTGTGTTCAAATACTTTCGTGAGCCACCGTATATGAGGAAATAAATTTCTTTCATTCGACGCCTCTTTTCGAGAAAATTGAGTTGGAAAATGTAATGGTTTCTTGCATTTTAATATTACCTGTTTCCTCCATCTATTTTCATCATCGAGAAATATTTTAAATACTATTTAACGAAATGTTCAAATATTTTAATGCATGTTTTAGATTACCAAAATACAAGTATTTTAGATTATGAAAATTAAAATATTTCATTTGCGGAAATTTTAGTGTTTCTTTAAAATAGTATTAATCTGAATTGTAGGGTAACGATTATTTCAATTGTATTTGAAATGTTGTTTCTCAAAAATTTTCCACAGTACTAACAGGATTCCGTTAAAATAAAATTCACCTGTATGTTTAATTTTTCTATTGCATCAATATGTAGAGAATATAAACTGCAATTATAATATAAATACAGATTATTCATTACATTAAATTTTATACAGAACGTATGATTTTTTCGTTTAAATCTACTTTTTTATGTTATTAACGCTAGCCTTACAAGGACTAAACGTGAGTGGATACATATTGTTTTATAACAATAATACGATTAGATTTATTCCGGCTTTGTACATTTTTAATCGTAATGCGTGTTAAAAACAAAACATTTATTACAAACTTTCTCTTAAGAATTTTAGTAATCGTGGTGATTTTAATAATTGTAAAAGAACAATTCAGAATTAAATCATTGTAACTCGTCCAGTCGTTAAATAACATGTAATTTTGTGTATAGATTAAAGTATTTTCCATAAAACTTTATATTACTTACTATTTAGCTGGTCTCAAATAAAGGAAAACACACATTATTACATCTGTATTGTGCTTTTCATTTAATTACATTTGATACGTGTCAATTTCAACTATTAATATAGGTTGACTATATCGAGATTACATAACAAATGCAAAATGTAAAATCTTGTAGATAATAAAAATAATAGAATTAGTTGCACTGTAAAATAATTATTTAGAATTGTATAAAATGCAACTTTATCTGTATTTTCTATTTGAGTGTGTACTTTCAAGTATAGATGGAAAATTGTTTAATAACTCATGAAAACCACAGTTGAATTGCTTATGAAAAAATATACAATGTTACAATTCGTAACGTGTTTTTAGTTCAAAATATATGTTACTCACTTCAATGTGAACGTCAACAGATAAAAATAACTTGGTCCACATTTTCGTTAAAATATTCTAAAATTGTCTATCGCAATTACATAAAAATCAGTAATATTCACTTTAGCATGTTATCTTATGGAAAGTACGAGCGGTGCATATTTATATCATGGAGTAAATTGATCATTAGAGAATGCATTATTAATTCTTCACCAGACCCGTTCAACAAAACACAACAAGTATTTAACGGATCGATATTTCCTATTCGGATTTGAAATATACAGTGTCCAGATTTATCACGTACATACCGTGGCCTCGAGATTTGAATGTTAAATTCACCGCCGCTCGAGCGTTTCGACAAACCTCGCGATTTTCGTTCCGTTCGATTTTTTCGCTCCGTTCGTTCAATCTGGTATTCAAAGCGAGTCCCTTCTCCTGGACTGCAACATTTTCGATATCTCTTAACCTTGTGCTCGCAACCCCATTTTGGATCACCTTTTCCATGGCACCCTTGTTCCTTCTTGTAGTTTATACTCGTTTGTTCCGACCAATATTAGCATAACGTATACTTTCCCTCGTTGCTGTTTCTTCTCGCGTATAGCTACTAGATATATCTACTAGGAATGGGATCGAGTTCGATGCATACTCATGAATTCAAACCGAATTTAATGCAGAAATTTCACTCTAGCGATTCGATAACCATTTACATCAGACAATGTGTCATTTTCTACATTAGACAATGTATTAGATTACACTGGCTTGTTTCGAATTCTATTATCAGTACAGTATTTCATCGTTAATTGTCGCCACGACGGGTCCGACCGGCGTCAATTATCGTGTAGAAGATACTATTTTTCGACCTCTGGCGAACGGAAGGACGGACACCGAAGCTCGAGAGGCCTCGGTCGCCGAGAATTATAACATAATACGGGGCGAGTATATCGGTATGAGACCACTACTAATCCAATAACAAAACTTCTTCATTTTTTATAATTTTTTTATGGGACTTTTACCAACATATTTGCGGCATTTTCCTAATGAAAATGATACCAAATATGATATAATTCTGATAATATTTACTTGTATAATAAACGATGAAAGTTTCGGGCGCAAGGAAGGACAGCGCATGGGAAAGAAAGAGACGCAGAGAGTCGCAGTCGGCGGCACACGTGCCCACGCAATGTAATGCCAATAAAAAAACTTTTTTATTATTACTTATTTTTTTATGAGAATTTCACCAAAATATTTGTGTCATTTTTCTGATTAAAATAATTTTCCGTTCATATAATTTTAATATGAAGATCCCGGGTCAAGTACATCGGTGAGCTCTCTCTCGAGCTTCACGACCCCTCACGGAGTATACTCCGCGGAAGGAGAGATTGTTTTACGACAGTTATCGTACAGAAGTTCACAACAAGTAACGATGAAATACTGTATTCCTGTATCCAGTGACTCACAGTAATATGCGGACACTTTTGAAAATACGATTACATTTTTTAAGATTGGACAAAACAACTTGAATTTTTGGGTCTATTTGACTCTAAATATAAAAATTCAAATTTAATTACTTATTTTCTGACGATTAAATGAAATGGACAGCTGTTATATTAGGAAAAAAGAAAATCTAACGTGTCTACAAACGTACCTTCAAAAATATGTTTTCAAGAATTCCAAGAATAAATAAAGCAGTGAATAGTCATAAACATTATTAATTATATAGCTGTAAGAACGAGCCGCCGTTCGAGGTTTAATAAGTGAATAAATGTTCTAACAACATTTTCGTTGAATTAATCGCGCGAACGCGTCAGAACGAAACATTTTGATGCCATCTGACATGGTCGCACGTTGTACACAAGCAAAACTGCGCCCATCTCCGACGCGGAATCACATACCCATCCTCTCGCTTCCATAAACGTCATTTTTCGTTTGGCGTCTACTACAACTGAAATCCTGGTACAACCAAAAACTTAACCCTGTTGCCGCGATCCATTTCACGGCTATCCAGTTTATTCTTGTCCAGTTTCCAGCCTGGCAACTCGACCGCTGCGCTTTTCCCAGATAATACATATATGTATAGCTCGGTGTGACAAGTCCATATCGGGGCGACGCGCTTTGTCGCGCCCTTTAATCCGATAACGCGCATCAGCCCCTGGAACTCTCTACGAGGGTGAAGGTTTGGTAGAAAATTAGCCAGCCACCCCCCGAGTGCCTAAGTTCCACCAGATCCCCGCGTGTGCTTACCCTTTATTTTCTGAATTATGTCATTCTTAGTTTTTATTGATATTCCACACACTTCAGTCTTATGAAGCCTGATGCGAATCGTCGAAAATTAACGATTTTTGGTAACTTATTGTAACTAATGGGTTAAACTAATCTTTTTGAAATTCTAGACCTATTTTATTCCACTATACAAAAGTACATAAAAACAGACTACTTGCGTGATTCTATGGTGGAAATTGATATAAGAAAGATGCCGCAAAATTGACTTTGAATTTCAAGGTGAAACGGTTAATAATTTTTTTTATTTCATCATGTTCTACTCAACATAAGGATAACAAGTTTAAAACTATGTGTCAAAACTCAATCGTTCTCTTAAAAAATGATTTTATTCATATTATATTTAAATTCCTGAGCCAGGTGGAGTGTATATGTATAGCGTGGTATACGTGAAGCCATTGGAAATTATTTCTTGGCGCGTGAAATACATATATCGAAAATGTGTATAATGTATGTTAGCGTCAACGTGTTTTAAGCCAGGTCAAGAGTTGGTATCGAGGCGACTCTTAGGCCTGGAAGGATTTATGGCAGGATCTTGGCCTGCGTGAGGCCTTAAAGAGGAACGCTTGAGACTAAACAGAACCGTCGATGGACGATGGCAGGCGACTGCGCTGGGTCTTCCGGCTATCGGCCGTCACGGGGATGTTTATGATAAACAGATGAGTGCAAATTGGAATGGCATTATGAGAAAGAAAGAGAAAGAAGAGATAATGACGAGTGAGCTCACGAACTTAAAGGACTGTGCCTAAGCCTGCGGCGTGTGCCAAAAGACGGAAGGGGTATCAACTTGTCGGCCATCTTGAGTGGCAAACACTGTGGTGCGCTATATAGGCAGTGTTGGGATATGGTGCAAGATTTCACGCGCATGCGCGGCGATTTCAGCCTCGGTAAAGTAAAATTCTCGATAAAATGGGGTACCTTGAGTATCTAGCAGAATTTTAAAAAATTGGTATGATTTGATTCTGAAAAATGAATGTATAACATGTCTATTTGTGTATATTTTGTAACTCGTAGGACACGTCCTGAAGTCTTTTTGTCCGGAACAGATTGTTTCGATACATTCGCGCCAATATAACAGTCTCAGGGCTTCACTACCTCTGTCATCATGATATAGATACATTACTATTTTGGCCGCGCATGCGCGTGAAATCTTGCACCATATCCCAACGCTATCTATAGGCAACTTCAAATACTAGTTGCTCGAATTTACAATGCAATCATGCGGGAAACAGATACATATAATTTATTTATAAATTTACTCAACCATTGCAATGATCAAAATCCACTTTACGACCATAGGATACACCTTATAAAGAGTATAATTAATAACTATGTTAAGCTTAGATACAATTATATATCTTAGCAAAAAAATAATGTTGCCAGTAGTAAAAGAACCTATTTTAATAAACTAATAATGTTTTCTGGCCATTAAATTGTAGGGTAGTGTTGAATAACGTGAGATGATGAGGTAGCAGAGCCCTGAGGCAGTTATATTGGAGCCGAATGTGCAATATTTTGTATATATATATATATATATATATATATATATATATATATATATACATATATATATAAAACACACTTGTTATGCATTCATTTTTCAGAATCAAATCATATCAATGTTCCCGCAACGTTGTATAGATGGCAACACTAGTTTTGCCACTCAATATGGCCGCAGTCTACCATCCCTCCCCGCTCGCGGTACGACCCCTCTCGCCTATATATCTACTTTACGCTCAGTCCTTTAGGTCCGTGAGTGCGTTGCACAAGGATTGGGACTAGGTGCTCGAAGGATCTGGCCACGGAGTGAGGAAGGTGGTTATGCCTTCTGGTAAGAGCACTGTGATTGACCGCTCAGGACTTACCCCAGAACCGTAGAGAAGAACAGTCGCCCTTTCTTTAAAAATATATCTAACATGTATTTATGTATATTCGTGTTTTTTAAAGGAAAGTTTTGCAATAAATCGTGAACAATTCAAACAATATTGGATGAAAGAACAGATTTATGCTGAACAAAAAACGTTAACGAATACATGTTATTCAGAAACTGTATAGATTCGTTTATTTATTTTCTATAAGTTAGTCGACCTTGATAATTTAAATAAAGAAGAACTTTTTTTTAAACTGAAAGTCCTGATTCATGATAACGTTTTAACAGAAATGGAAACTCCAAGTGCCTGTAAACCATAAAGGGTTAAAAATTGCTAGAAATTTTTATTGCAGAGATGATTACTTCGGGGCAAGTGTCGGTTCAATTATGAACTCCGCGAAATACATCCTTTGCCTCGGTGTATTTTCAAAAAAACTTTCAATCCGATTCCATTGGAACTTCTTAGTTCGTCCAGGAAAGTTCAGATTAACCAGTAATCAATGATTGTTCCACTTTCTCTAATGTTCGATAGGAAGAGAAGAAGCGAGAGAGACGACGACTATCCCACTCCTATGCACGTGTAACGAGATTTATGTTTGTTGTAAAGATAGCATCTGTTTGTCAAAATAAAAGTATATAAAATCAGGGAAATAGGTTGTTATCCCAGATAAAATTCTTCGGAACTTTTTAACGAGGAATGCACTGAAAAATCGAGCACGAATAATTATTTATCGGTTTGCCTTCTAGCTCGCGGAACTTTCAGATAAAATTATATGTTTCTAAGTATCCCGAAGTTTGTTGACTTTTGTTACCGGTACGCTACTTCGTTCTGGGGCTGTGCCGTCGCCGTTTCATTTTGAGGGATGTTTTTCTATGTGAGACGCTTCTTTTCGACTACACTGCACGCTGCACCGTTTTAACATTCTTTCTCCATTTTGTTCTAAATATATTCTTCAATAAATTATTTTTAAAGCTAAGAAATAATTATCTATAATAAGATTTTTCCAATTACTTTATGGTTATGTGCAATTTGTTTGAAATCTCTACTGAAAACATCAGTACGAATGTCGGACTTGTATACCATTCTAAGTATTATGTATATACAGGGTGTCCCATTTAAGTTGAGATTGTAAAAAATCTCGAAGACATGAGATTTAAAACAAACAAACTGACACATGTCCTTTAGTGTTTCGAGTGGGAAGTGAAATGACAGTACTAGTTTTCTAATGCGTGGGAGTTTTCAAGGTTATTTCAAGGTCATTTTGTCTTTTTTATCATAAACCCAGATTTATTATTTCGGAGTCCTATTCTACGTAAAAAAAATGCACAACATCTGTTTGAAACATTTTTTTGTAAGTTTAATATTTCTTAAGATATTTAGCTGATTTTTCATGTTTATGTCAAAGATAATTTTGTTTTTCTATTAAATGACAACGTTGCTTTCTTCTGAAAGATTTTTTATTTCATTTAAGAAGATCCTAATAAATGCTCGAATTTTTTACCCTCAACTTCGAGACACTTAGCAATTCGTTTAATAAATGACTCATGAACACATAATAAAGTTCTTATATGTATTTGCATGCACTGTACAGGTGGCTCGTTCACATGCCAGGATTGTATTTATTAAATCAATAAAACCATCTTACACCAGTATGTGAAAATGTGATCCTTTTTACACAAATGAATTTTTAATTTTAAACCATAGATACTCGTAATGTTATTTTGTTTGTATATTTACATATTTTTGTATTTAAACTGTTTTGGTATAAGAAATAAATAATATATAGTAATTTTTAGTTAGTGTGACTATCTTACCCTAGTTTTCTTTGATTGATTTGTACAGTAATTTTTTCGTTTTTTTTAATATTTAACTATGACAAATTTGAATTGTTTCCATATTCTCTTCAATTGAGATTTTTGATTACCATCAAGTATCATTGGACATTATTAGGTCTGCAAAAAAAAAATTAATTGTCTTCGAAATATTAATTCTGCATCTTAAGTAATCAGAAAAGCAGAATCATTTTCCGTTTATCATTTATAAATACATTATTCCATTCAACGCAAATTTTATTTATTTTATAAATTAATCGTGTTGGATGTCACATGGCGATGGTTTCATTGTTTTTCTCCTTTTTTATTGCTACAGAGTCTGGTAGTTATGAGATTATAAAATTATTCAAGTTTTAAAGCGTAATTATACCTAATTTCTGCAACATTAACGAACTTTGAATTTGATTTCCGGTTTACTTAATTTTTGTTGTTTAGAGATTAATTATTTTCAATTCACGTCGATTTCAATTGTATGGGGAAACGGTTTGTATTGCTGTCCTAGAAAGTAAAATAAACTTGAATATTCCAGAGGGAATAGGATCTCTGCTGCACTGAAATTGTTCTCTTCAAAGAACGTTGTCGATGAAAATTTATTCGCGTCGTTATGAAATACGCTAGTTAATTTTCCGTGTAGGTAAAAAGAAACGCCTGGATATTTCGGAAGCGAATTGAATTGCCCCGAATTTAAAACGTTTACGTGCCCAGCGTAAAGAGTAGTTATTCTAGCGATTTATTTAATAGCACATACAATACGATTGATTCATCGTGAACAAATTTCGAACTCATAAACTCTATCCAATTGCCCTTTATTTCAATAAATATCTAAGAAAATGCAATAAAAGATTCACTTTATTGCAAAATTAGTCGGACAAAAGGAAATTATAAAATGAATTTTTAAAAGAAGCAATAATTCAAGCACGCATACATTTTTAAAAGATCCCATCCACTAAGTTATAAGACGACGAGAAGACTGTATGAAATGTGACGTAATACGGATCCTATTTGAAAACTACATTTCCGATTCTCGAAGAATTGTCAATATTTAAATTGTGACAATTTTAGGAGGACGTGGTCATAAAATTTTGGGAGGACGTAGTTCTTACAAAAATATTAAATATATATTTTTGTAAGAGCCATCGTTTCTATTCAAGGGATGAAAACAGCCCTCAAAGAGTGGTCCAAATTGCAAAGTTGTGTATTTTTTAATAAGAAATGCAACCGTTCAACCCGATTTTAGATATATTAAATTATTTAAGAAATGCATTCAAAATGACACTTTTTTTTATCATTGTTCCATCCAAATGTTAATCCATGTTCTTGAATATTTGTGTGTGAGAAGTGCATAGCCAAATACAAAATACGGATAAAATAGAATTTTGATTTTTACACTTTAAAAATAGTTATTATAATTTAAGTATTTCTACATTTTCTGCAAGACTGTGGCTTTAAGTGCTAATAATCAAACAGATCGACGACTTCTATGATACTTTTAATTAGTAATATCAGGATGGAACACGGGATTTCATATGGAATGATAAAAAAATCTCTTTTAAGATATTTTTACATGATGTGGCATGTAGCGAGGGTAGGATGTGGGAAACTGAAGATCCATTTTTCCTAAAAATGCTGCAAATTCAAACGTCTCCAAACACTTTCAAAAATTTTTGCTGGTAAATGAAACTGCCATGAATATGAAGATTGAAGCCTCCTCTTTACAACGATTCCTTAAAACTAGATGTAGAATATTTTTCGACTATTTTATGGAAGAGACACGAGAAATAGGTGTAAAGTAAAAAAGTAAAAAAAAAAAAACACATGTTGCTGCTTCTCCTCTTCGCCTGCTCGGCGAGGCAATCTCCACCACGTCTACTCCGACTCTCCCTTTAGCACGGACCCCACGACACTGATATACATATGTACTATGAATACAGTATTGCCGTAAGTCAGTTACACAGCTTTTTGGTCCGAATTGAACGTATATTTGGATGCCAGCGCCGCTATCGTTCGACCGGTGTACTGTACCCCTCGTACTCCTCTTCACCTCCGTGATCCTCTATACTTCGCCATGTGTTTGCGTCCCTCTAGGTGGCGCTGCTTTCAATTGAGTCGATTGGACGCCATTGACACGCTACGAAATAAAAAGTGTCGATGACGTACAATCAACTCGGTTGAAAGCAGCGCCACCTAGAGGGACGCAAACACATGACGAAGTATAGAGGATCAGGGAGGTGAAGAGGAGTACGAGGGGTACAGTACACCGGTCGAACAATAGCGGCGCTGGCATCCAAATCTACGTTCAATTCGGGACATTTTCAGAATCCGAATCCCGTATCCATAGTATAGAGATCAGTGCCCCACGATGCTGCACCTACCTACCGTTGCAGCATCGTGGGGCTCGTGCTGAAGGGAGAGTCGGAGTGGACGTGGTGGGGACTGCCTTGCCGAACAGGCGAAGTCGAAAAACAGCAACATGTGCTTTTTGATCCAGCGTCGCCCATGCCTGTTCTATGGTAACGGCGGATGCTGATGGGGGGCAGTAGATGATATGGTGGGGACGGTTTGTCTCAATTGAGACAAAAATGACCATCCCTGCCATAGAGGAAGGAAGTGCTTCGCCCGCCGCGAACAATGCACAGGCCTCGCGCATGAAAGAGAGGTTGGTGGGGGAAGCAGGCGTTTGAGGGGCCCCTGCCATCCCCATCCCTGATGTATATGCAATCTGTATAGCATTTTCGGAAAAAAGCGTCTTTAGTTTCTCGCCCGCTCAATCATGAAAATTAATCGTAAAATAAAATAAACGATGGATCATGAAATGAGAGTCTAGCGTCTTTTTTTACAAAATGATCAGTTTAAATATAACCTAGTTTTTGAGGATCGAGTATTTGACGTTAAAATACTTCTTTCGATTCACTGCATATGAGTTGATGAATAATATTGAAAGTTTGAAGACGATGTGGAGTCTAGGCATAATAAATTTCTCTACAATAACTTTTAAAAGAATATATAAAGTTGAGTGGTGCTACGCTGTTCAGTACAGTTCTATTTTAAGAAAGTTATGCTTGTCTAAAGTAAATGCTACAAAGCCGCGCAAACTTTTCCCGGTAGGTAATATTTATGACCGAACCCAGTTACATTTTCCGATCATCCGCGAATGGTTCGCTGCGAATGCTAAGTAATCGTATTCCATAATAAATAGTTAGTCGATGAAAGATTAAAGGTCCTCCACTTTTCAATCGTCTCTTCGACGATATCAGAGGTTATTTCGTTTGAAGGGTAAATTTCATCGAGGTCTGACGCATAAATTTGACCGAAGCGAAGTCTGAGGCATAAATTTCATCGAAGTCTGTATTTGCCATGTTCCACCACCAAGGATCCCGGTATCCTAGAACTTAACCTCATTCCCTCAACCTACATCGAAGCACTCTCGTTTATTTTCGTTCGACTTTCCAGACACGCCGGGATCCCGCGGCATCCCACGGACTCCTGGGACCGAAAGCTGTTTGTTAGCTCTCAAAGGTTCTTCATCGCGAGCTATTCACGATCATTTCTTTGTTTCGTTAACAAATATTATTTGCTGACAAACGTTTCCTCGTATTTTGCTCCGCATACAAGTTTTTTTCTTTATACACTGCTGAGCGAATTGAATTCGAACGTTTTTACACGTGGCCATTAGAGTGATCCTTAAGGACCGCATCTCGTGTAACTACAGTGAAAACATGTGATTTTTAAGAATTTTTTTTTTAGAATAACTAATTGCGGTATGGGATTAGGCCGACTTGGGATGTTAATAGATAGTCTTGCGGAGCAAGTGCTATTTTTTTTAGTTCAATTCTTCTTACTTTTTATTGTATATTGTAATACATACCTACGCATATTTCTCGTAACTGTGTTTTCTAAACTGGCGTGCACGATAACTAAAAATACCAGTAAAGTAATCAACTTCGGACGAAATTTTTTCATTTACTCACATATCTTTTTAGAGGTTAAACCTAAGGTTTATAATTGATATTTTATTTATAACATTTTTTTCAACAATATATATTTAACTAATCGGCCAAAAAATAAATTTTTCTTCTTAACTCTAAAACTTTTCCAATTTTCCATATTCTTCTTTCAAAATAGGTTCAATCCCAGCCTAAAGTATTTAACTTTAAGAAAATTTCTCACGTTTGCGTTTTGATCACTGTGACAAACGCTACGTTGCACGCCAACAATACACTGCCGAAGCTGATAAGAAGTCTTGTATATTATACAGTAAATAATAAACAGAATCGAACTAAAAAAACAATTGTACTTCAAGACTATCTATTTACATCCCAAAGACGTCTGGTGTCATATATCCTATAGTTATTCTAAAAAAAATTCATAAATATCACCTATTTTCACTGCCGTTACACGAGAAGCCCCCCTTTCTTGCAATATAACATGGAGTCAGACTCGAGATGGTTTTGAACAAAATCTACTAAATTTGTATGTTATTAATCTTTTCTAAACCGAAATTAAAATTTTATTTTGTTGTTGTCGTTATATACCCATTTGGAGAAAACAGAAGTATACAATAAATATAAACTTCCTTCTTCTTCTAAAAAGTTATAAACGGCAAGGAGATTCCGGTGTAGGAAGCTAAAGAAATTATCATTTGCGGGATTCTTTTTCTAACAAAATAAATAAAATAACAAGCTTTGGTTTTGGGTGGCCTATAAAGGTCAAAAATTATTTTTTCAAATTTTTCTTTGTCTTACTCTCCGAAATTATAACATTTACACACAGGATGGTATGTGCTAAATTTCAAACTGATTAATAGACTGCGGATTTTATACATTTATAGCGATAACGAGTTGGTTCAAATTAAGATAGTTAAGCTATTAAAAGAATTTGGGAATATCAATACATTATTTTTAACTTACATATATTATTAAAGCAAAATAGAAACATATGTATGGCCCCTGTTTCTTGCAATTGATGCAGATAATTTTTATTTTGCATAAAGATCCTCAGTCTACTAATTAAACAACGAGAACTAATGCTGTAATTGAGCTAAATGTTGAATAACAGTATTTAGCTGTATGTATTGTTTCCAACAAAATATACGGAATCTAAACATTATTTAAAATTAATATACTATAATATACCGTTTAAGTCACTACAGGCAACTACTGAAATCCTATTTTTTTATGGTTACTCTATTTAGTATTTACAAAAATTGTATTATCTGCTGCTTTCATATAAATATATAAGTACCTATTGCGTAAAATTTTAATCATTTACATAGTAGTGAACAGAATGCTACTGGAACTGAACTTCACTTATGTGTCGCGCATAATTACTGTGCTCGATCGTAACAGATGCAAACTGACTAGAACAGTGTAAAACAAAAACTTTAGTGCACAGTAAATTGCCACGGACCTTATTTACTTTATCGCGTAGTAAAACTATTCGTTGATGTAAGAAGTTTTCATTTCATTCCTTGTTCCATAAATTAGATCGTAAACAAGTCTATTGCATTAGCATTTATGTTCTAATGTTTATGCACCTCGTAAAATCGTTACTGTCTTCGCAATTTACAAACTACACAACTTACAGGTAATTTCAATGTGTACTAGTTTTAATCACTAATTTACCAGAAACAGGTTATTTCGAACTGTCGAAGCACCGCGTCGTATATTATGCATAATCATATGTAGCTATTCTGGTAATTCTCCATTTCATGAAGTAACGCACAGAATATTTTATTTCATTAATTTGCGAATCTATGTTAATTAATCCTCTTCCTTGCTAAGAGTTGGGTCAGTCGAATCATTTTCAATTTCCAGTATTTTCACTTTTTTCTTTGGAACACTATTAATATAAAAGGATTTACCTTGGATTTTAGAAAGTACTCCAATTTTATTCAAGAAACGTGACATTCAATTGATATTATATGGTCTATGCTGGTTATTTAATACAGTATCAGCGTAAATATGAAGATGCCTACATGAGGGTGGTATTTTATTATTTACGCAATTATTTTTATCCATGTGTTCCATATATCGTGTATTTTACTAAAAGCAAATACCGGATCTCCACATCTACATTTATGATATAGACGGTTTTTGGAAGTCAAACAATTCAGTACATTAAGTTTTTATAGGTTTAGTATGGATTTACAGTATACTACTTCTATTATGCCAGCAACAATTGAACCAGCTGTTCTATAATGTGATGAATGTATATATGGAAACGATTTAATTTTATTAAAGGTATCAGTTTCATTACAGTATCACTAAAAAGCTTAAATACAGTAACCCCGCGATCTAAGTACAACGGAACATTGCGATCTATGTCCCTTGGCCTACTCGTTCCACTGCGGGGTATCCCCGGAAGGGCCGTGAAGCTCGAGCTGCCTCGGTCGCCGAGCAGTGTAAACATGCCGCGTAATCTGATCCTGGGTCGGGTATATCGGTGTGAATCACTACTAATCCAATTACAAAACTTCTTTATTTTTTATTATTTTTTCATGGGTCTTTCACCAACATATTCATGGCATTTTACTAATGAAAATCATACCAAATATGATATAATTCCAATCATATTTACTTGTGTAATGAACGATGGAAGTTTTTTTATTGGCATTACATTGTACGGACACGCGGGCCTTTGAACTGTGCCGGCTTCCGCGACTCTTGTCATCTCTTTCTTTCCTATACGCTGTCCTTCTTTACGTCCAAAACCTTCATCGTTTATTACACAAGTAAATATCATCGGAATTATATCATATTTGGTATCATTTTCATTAGAAAAATGCCACGAATATATTGGTAAAATTTCATTAAAAATAAGTAAAAAATAAAGAAGTTTTATTATTGTACTAGTATTGTCTCACCGATACGCATGCTGTCCTTTTCTACGTTCGGCGCCGTAGACGCGGTCACAAAAGAATAGTGTCCCTTCACGATCTAAGTTCCGGCAGAGAACCGAAAAAGGACTTAGATCGCGGGGTTACTGTAGTATTTTCCTAACAACTGACGGAGCTACTATAATAACTAAACTGTGGACTTTTATGGAAAATCAAAAGAGTTATTTCTTTTCTTCATAATTTTAATAGGTAGGGAATAATAAAACAGTACCGTTACATCATGTAAATGTTTTTACTGTTTCACATTTGATCTACTAATTTTTCTTAGAAATGCATAATATCCGCAGTCTAATAATAAGAAAGCAGTTCCGCTTTCAAATATTTACAAGTTTCTAATTAAACCATTAATTAATTTCTACATACTAAATTTAATATTAAAAATCAGCTTTTAAAAATTTGATATCTGATTTTCCAATTTTACAAATTTATTTATTTAAATTTATCTATTTATTTAAAAATGAACAAGGCTGACTAATAATAAGGTTTCGTCAGTTTCTATATTTCTATTCACGGCTTTATAAATTAAATCAAATAAGTAGTTTTCAGTTTGCGTTTGATGTAATATTTCTCGAGACTTGATTAGATTCCCGACGTAAAAGAATAGATAGAGGATATAAATCTCAAAATTCCTAAGAATCTCACGATATGTGTCCCCAGCCAATATTCTGTTCGCATCATGGGTTTTACTGTACGCACATGTCACACAGGATTGGAACTATTGGATTACAACAAGGTGCATCGGTAGGGACGTCAAAACAGACAGTATATCCTCGAAAGAAGCACTCTAGATTCTAGATATGTATATCCGTGTTTCAACAGGCTCATAGCTCTTTTTTGTTTCCATTTATTCCTCTTAGAATTTCATGTTGTTATGGTAATAGGGCGTATATGGTACTCACGTAGGGTAAGGTTGCTCAAATCGTACCTCTTAAGTAAAAAACCGTATAAAACTTAGGACTCGTCAAATAAATAGAAATTAAATGTGCTATTCAAAACTTGTGTTAATATTGTTGATATTTATTACAACGTGCACCCATGATTTCCATTTCAAGCATTAAATCATGTTTTCCTCCCGATCTTCTCCACAAATAAGACAAAATTAATCGTTTTTCTTCTTTTTAATTTTTAATGCCAATTCCTTTTTATTAATTACTGTGTTTCTTTTATTTGCCGCATTTTTTATGTTTTCTTTATTTTCCGTTGACGTTATACCAGCACGACTTAGGAATCTCATATGTCATATGGGTACGACTTAAGACACGGCACAGGTAAAATTTAAAAGTAAACATAATCTAACACTGAATAAAATTAATACGATTTCGTTTCAACCAAACGATTATGTAAATTCTACTGCATTTATATTTAATAAGGAACATAATTTTATCAATAATTTACTTGCAAGATTAACTACCAAACATATGATGACTGTGAAACATATACGACTACCACATACTTGATGACAGGATTTATAATGCGGCTGGTTTATGGCAGACAATAATACGTAAAGCAACTTGGTTGACTCAGGTGTATATTTGATTGCCGTTATATGTGCTGTTGTCACCGTAGTTCGTTCAAAATTCAAGTGGTACGACTTAAGCACTGGTACGACTTGAGCAACCTTACCCTATATCTACCTACATTTCTGTCTGCACGTTTTTGGAAAGCTATAATGAAAATATGTCGATAACTATGCCAATTATACAACTCTACTAATATTTTACCTATTGCTTCTATCTCATATCGGCAGGTATAATTAATGAGTTATCGGAAAAGCTTTTAACTTGTTTTAATTAATTACCAGCAAATCATAAAAAATTCTACACTAACGGTCAAATAATGGCGCCATTCACGAGATACCAGAAAATCGTTTATCATAACGATGCATATGTAACTTAATTTTATTGTCACAAAGGTTGAAAATAAAGCTCACGGTTAACACTAGAGAAAGGTTTAAAATGTAGCTTCCGATCACTACTAGAAAATGCTATTTATTGTCAAATTATATTGATCAAATTATTGTTTTAAATTCATTAATGTTGGAAGAATACAGCAGACCCTCTAGGAAAGAATTATTTCAAATGTCCCTACTTCAAATTTGTTCGTAATTCTGAATCTTCGAACTTTTGAAAATTACAAATTTTTAATCTTGTTTTAAGTTGATAAAAAAGAATTGATTTCAAAATACATTCATATTATAGTAACAATAATATGTTAATAATTCCAAAGTCCAAGAAATTATCCAAATACATGTGAACATTAGTTCGCGTGTTTATTTTATTGGTCAACGTTAGATCGCTTTCAATTGAATTATTGACAAAATACAAATAATTTACAATATTAAAAATAGTTTCAACTACTTCCGGAACTGGCAAGTGTGACAAATAGTCGAAAGTTTCCACCTCGACCAGAAACTACGCGTTATGCAACAATGTTAACCCTTTGCACTCGGAGCTATTTCAACTAAAAAACCAAACATTTCGTCTAACCTAGAATATTTCCATTGTACCATAATTTTTTTCATTATATGCGTACGAAACTGATATAGTATTTCATACAATATTTAAATGTTTGGTAATTTATTACATATAAATAAACTGAATCATGTAAACAATATTCTGAACAATGGAGGAGCAATTTGTAGTGGCGCCTCAGAGTCGCCATTCGAGTGCTAAGGGTTAACATAAAATACTATAAAGTTTCACGATTTTCTAGAGAAACACATTCGGGTCAAACTTCAATGAAATTTATAATAGTAAGGCAAAAACTCGTAATTAAAAGATGAAAAACTGCATACAGAAACTTTCAATGCCACAGCAAGTAATAAGGTATTAATGGATGCGTTTCTATTTTTCAGGAGCAAGTGAACACCCGCTTGGTAAGTTTGCATTTCTATCTAATTCGTAGTGCTGAAAAATTTGAATAAAGAATCGATTTTTCGATCAACGCTTTCTTATAGAGTTTTTTGCGAAAAAAACCTATTTTTCAAATTTAAACAAATATTGTGATGTTATTATAAAAGATATTGAATTGTTCTTCGCAGCAAAAGATTCTGTAGACTTTCTCGAATACAGAGATATCCAATATTAATACATTATGAATGTTTAAACATGTTTAAACAATCATTAAAGACGGAGAGACACCACTTTTGCACCAGTTTTTGAGGATATTTTTGAATTTATATAATTATGAATTTATATTATTTATATTATCAGAATTATATCATATTTGGTATAATTTTCATTAGAAAAATACCACGAATATGGTGGTGAAAGTTCCATAAAAAAATAATAAAAAATAAAGAAGTTTTGTCATTGGATTAGTAGTGGTGTCACCGACATACTCGACCTATATTGTATCACATTTCTCGGCGAACGAGGCCTCTTGTGCTTCACGGCCCTTCTCGGGGTATACCCCGCGGTGGTGGAGATAATTTTGCGACAATTATAGGCGAGATACTTGGGAGACTTATCAATAAAATACTGTATATACGAATCGGTCACGAATGAGGTATTGAAAGGCGTTGTCTGTTTGTCCATCTGGTGGCGAATGCAGGAGGTAGCCGCCATACTTTAATAATTTTAGTGAGTTAAAAATAATACATTGATGTTTCTAAATTCTCTTAACTTTTACACTATTTTAAATTGGACTACCCATTTCTGTCATAAATGCATAACATCCGCAGTCTAGTTATATCTGACGTTTACCATTTCCATTATGAACTATGTACCTAGCTTAGCATAGAATCCACCACATCTTCTTACAGTGGCGATCTACTGCTTAAGAACACCATTTAAAAAAGAATAACTTTTTAAAATTGATCCAAATTACTTGAGTTTCTTTGACATGTTAGAAGGATTAGTTTACTAGATTATGTGTAAGAAACTCTTTTTAAAATTTCTTTTAGTCGGAGTTGTGAACAAAAAAAGTGAAGATCATGATTTTTAACTTTTTTTATCTGTGCCTATAACAAAAATCTTAAACATGTTTTTGTAGATCTAAGTAAATTATGTACATACACAACGTAATCGATTAAGGTTGCTGCGCGGCATAAATTCTTAAAAATGGCAAAATTTCGCTGAAGACGCCGATTGGCGTTTTTCATTTTCCGAACATTGCTGACAAAAAAGCTGCAAAGAAAGTTTGATAACAATATAGGTATGCTGAAGAGCGTTATAGGTATTCTTATTTATCCTAGTTTAGGCTAAAATTGTTAAAATATAAGACTTTAATCTTATATTCAAATGAAGAACAGTTTCCGCCTGCACCAGCTGGTTTTGTCTCGATATCGCCGGTCAGCAAAATATTAACCGAAGACGACGAGTTAATTCGTCATTCGAGTGCGTTACCACTAGACTGTGGATCTTAATGCGAAATAAAAATTGTCTGTATACATTTTTAAAGACAGGAGCCAAATAAAAATTGTCATTCTATCTTTAATGATCTTAATCAGCTCGAACTAGCACATTAATATCTTTAAATTGTACAATTTGTCCACTGTATTAAAATGCACACACTCATTTTCGTAAAAAACGCATAAAATCCGCTGTCTAGTCATTACGTTTCAGGAACTATCCATTTTCTTCTTTATTCGACGAATAACTCGTTGAATCACAAACACACAACTTAGAAGAAGCAACAGATGTCCACGTTTCACTTTGAAATAGTGAAAACGCGACAACAATAAAATACATTAGACTGCCCGACTGCCAGCAACGATTCCATTGTATTTTCGAAGCTGCAGACACTCTTGGCCCTTTACTTAACCCTGTTTCCACAGGGTAGATTAAATCTTCCGCGGCTGCCACTCGATCCTCAAAAGACAACAGTGTTTATGCTAATCCTTGGATGTACTCGAGTTTCCGTGCTTTTCGGCCACTGCATAACGGAAATCTCGAATTCTGCATTACGTCCGGCGAAGGCTGTTATACTGCGCCAACATGCTATATCACGGACCGCGTACGATAACACGGAAGTCAATAATACCTTCCGACCAGCGGCGCCGAGACGTTCGGCTATCGTGCGCACTGAAAATACCGAATTTTCTTGTCACGTCGTTCTTTTTTCTTTCCACTTTACCTTCTCTTTCTCTCTCTCTCTCTCTCTCTCTCTCTCTCTCTCTTTTTGTCAGCTCTGTTCCTTTTTATCTCTTTCCGTTCCGTCGCCATTATCTTTCCAATAACAGCGGCAGGGATGAAAGTACAGCCGCGCCGCGAGATCTAACATTAACGGGAACCGATAATTACTTTTTGGGCCATCTTAAATTCTCTGCCCTCGACCGTGATAAACCATGATAACGCGATAACCGAGTTGCTCTTGTCAGTCGAATTTCCCGTCTCTCATTAGCACTTCTAATTAACGCTCTAATATCGATCGTCATCGGAAACCAAATTAATTGTTGTCGTTCTACGATCTGAATATGTTCCCTGACGGAACGAAAGCTTTCCACCTGGACTCGAGATTGATTGCGGAGAACGTTTTCGGTTGTTAGGTGCTTTTAAGCTTTCGAATGAAGTAAGAATGCTTTGCTGGTAAGTTCGTGTAAGCCGGAGTGACCTAACATCGAACAGCACTTAATGATAGACGCTATTATTTTATTATATAATTGAAGCGTAACGAACGATTTAAGAGGGGTTTCTTGTGTAACTGCAATGAAAACAAGTGATTTTAAGAATTTTTTTCAGAATTACCATTAGACATGTGGGACTGGATCTTTTGGGGATGTATACAGATAGTCTTGATGGACAAGTATTTTTTTGTTCAATTTATCGTATTATTTATTGTATAATGCGCATGTTTCTCGATACTATGTTTTTTTAAACTGGAGTGCACGATAATTAAAAAACTACTAAAGTGATCAACTTCGAACGAAGTTTATTCATTTCTTTACATATTTCTGTAGGGATTGGACCTAAAATATATACTTGATTTTTTATTTATAATATTACTTTGAACAATATAAATTTAACTGAGCGACCCAAGAAAGTGAACTTTTCTCCTGAGCCATAACTCTTTTCCAACTTTCTATATTCTTCTTTCAATGTAGGTTCAATCCCAGCGTAAAATATCTAACTATAAGGAAATTTCTCATTTATTGTGTTTTGATCACTGTGACAGACACCAACAATACTTACACTGCCGAAGTTGATAAGAAGTCTTGTAAATTATGCAATAAATAATAAGACGAATCAAACTAAAAAAAAAGGCACTTGTACTTCAAGACATCATCTTTTTATTTTTAATTTTTAAATCAATGTAAGCATAAAAGGAATTAACCATGCACAATAAACTTTTTTAAAATTATACATTAGTATCTCAATTTTCCGACTATACACATGTTTTATAAGTTATGGACCATCTTTTATTTTCAAAACAGCAAGAAGGATCTCTTATGGACAAATCTAATATTGTTTATTGGCCAACTTAACGTACCAACTTGTAAATTACAAAGAAGTTTCAATGTTTATTATATTTGCAGAATTTGTCTTTAATTTACATATAACTTCGTCATTCATTTACGAGACATGAAACTGGGAATATGTTATTGTCCAAGTTGCTAACCTGCTTCATTTAATCGAAAATGTTGAATATCTTGTAAACCGTTGAATATATGAAGCAATTGGCATTAGTACACAAAGTGTTACTACTATAAATTATGGTTTATCAACGGTGACATTGTTCAGTGCAATGAAATTTCTTTTTGTTTATAGAATTATAGAGAAAATTTCGAGATCAGCTTAATTTCTTAAAGTAGGTTATAAGTATCTTATTCTACTATGACATGTTATACATTAATGAAGATTTATTTCTATTTCGCATACAGTAGATTCCCGTATAACACGACCAAAAAATTGTTTAAAAGTACTGTATAAATGTATAGCGGTAAGTGGTCAGCCAGGAGTCTTTTTAAACGATATTTTATAAATTTACACTACATTTACTGTCACATAAATATTCTTAAACAGTCTTTAGGTTGTGTTATACGAGAGTCTACCATAATGTAAAAAGGAAATTCTTTGATTTATTTGAAAAAAAATTAAAACTGTATGAAACCAAAAATATATTCTTAAGGTATACATTTCTGTTAGTATGAAATTGTTACTTACTAGGTGCGAGTGTTTCAAATCTATCAAGAAGTAGCACAAGCGTGTACGCGTATCTACGGCTAACAATTTATTTTCATCTGCATACTGAAACAAGTTGATGCATACACCGACATGCTAGTAGAAGTTTCGGTGGTTACTCAACGCACAAAACTTTGTTATATATTGTTCTTGTTGGGGTTTTCGAGTGTAAGAATTCTTGTGCAAAAATTATTCCGACAATTCGTTAATAATGCTTCAACGATGTTTTAATGCGCACTAATATTTTATCAGTATCGGGATCCGTGCTACAACTTGTGGGTATCGAAAATTTCAGCGATCAGAACTACCCAAGAATTCCGATATCTAAAAAGTGAAGATCATCGCTCATCGCCAGTGCTCGGCCTGCCTAAAAGAGTTCAACAGCTCCGATGCATGAACAGGAATTAATAAGAGATTTGAGACTTATGGCGACATTTTTAAGCGGATTATAAGTTTTTATTTCTTCGTTTGTTTTGAAGGTTTATTTTGTTATCCTTTTTAAAGAACTGAATAAAATATCCATGTAAAGTTTTGCACACTTATTTATATGCTTTTAAATATGTTAATGTATTGTTTGGATTGTTCTGGATTGTCTTTATGTATTTCTTTTATCATAGACACTGTAAGAATTATTCACCAAGAAGACAAACCGTTGTCCTGAAATGATTCGCAGGATAACTGCTGCTGAATTCATCTAAAATTAACTGACAATAATTGTTGATTAATATAAACGTAATTAGCTTTTAAAATACAAAAACTGAAACAAGATGGTTCGTTAATGTTACTTTCATCCTTAAAGCACTTTCAACATTATAAATATTTTCCGTCGTTGCTGAATTAACGACATATACATCGAACATGCCCTAGAAATTTAAATTTGATTGATTCAATCATTTTTGAAATATCGTGCAAATTATCCGAGAGGAATTGCTTATCTCCTCTGGGAATAATTACTATAATGTTGGTGATGGCGATATCTGAAAATTCACAACTATAGGTCAAACGTATTGTACATATATTGTAAATATATTAAAAGTTCGAAAAACAAAGTATACCAAAAAGTCTGTAAGCCGTACTACACAGCAATGGAAGTCCTGCAAAGCATTCAAGTTAATAAAATTTGTAATCACAAATACGTAAAATTAATCTTACTTTTCTTCACCTAGATTTTTCACTTGTTTCATTGTTTTAGATAAACTGTTAATTCTATGTAATTTTTTATAGTTTTCTTGTTTTTACTATTTTAGAAGATGACATTTATAAAAAAATCATTGCTGCTTTGAAACGAAATTACAGTTACTTTTTTTCGTTAGTTTATTTATGGTGGCATGAATAGTTTAGGTTATTAAACAAACATACACATTGTTATTACATATTAACAATATTTGAAACCTAAATAAAGTGGAAAACAATCTACATTTCTGTAATCATTAACTTAGATTTTAAGAAACAATAATGCGTCCCCTAGAACGGGACACAGTGAAAACTACTAATAATAATTTACAACGACCGCAAATATGTATAATGGTCAAGTCAAAACATTCTAAGATATCGTGACAAGCCTCGTGGGCCTATTTTGGGCAGCCTGAACATTGAATCTAATATTCCTCATTATTTTCTAAACAAACTACGCAAATTATCAGCTGGTTCGTGTGCCTTGGTATTGTCCGCGCAACGAGAGTTGGCACAAAATCTCGTCAGTGGGGTGCAGGGGGAACGGCGAGTCCCCACTCTTGACGCAAGGCTGCGGATCCCACTCTTACGCTTACGTTTTGGCGGGAACGGTCGACATAGGCGATCAGCGTCACCACCATCTTACTTTATGGTCACCACATCTTTCTGTTACAGTCACACTCAATACGCTCGTTTGCTGTCTTCCTCAAACGATTCGGCCAATAACGGATGACGTGTAGCGCGTAGTGGGAGCATCACGTGGTACCCATAAGTTTCTCTGTGCCAACTCTCGTTGCGCGGGCCATACTAGTGTCCTAGTAATCTGAAGTTTATTTTAAAAACTTTTCCTTTAACCCTTTTTCTTACTAATTATGTTGCTTGGGTGTATTTCTTAATCACTGAAATCGAAATAATAAATAGTAGAACAAAAAGGATCGCACAAGATTAAGATTTGTACTGTCCGGCAATAGGGGAAATTATAGATACTGTCCGTTACTCGGAGACAGTGAATCCATCAAAGAAAAATACGTTTATGCGCTTTCTAGGAACATAATTTAAAAAATACTTATCAAATGATCTCATTGGCTGTGCACACGTGACGAAAACGTAATAAAACGTGATTATTGATTATTTTTGTTCCTCTACAACTTACAATGACTTACATGATACAGCAGCTCGGTAAAATTTCATGTGTTCAAAATACGTATAGCTACTGTCTTGCATTAGGTACCGCCCGGGGTTAGAGGGGAACTTGCCCTATAGAATGTGAAATAAAAAACCGCACAAACTTGTTGGGATCTGACATGGGGTCCTTTTTTGTTTTTACTTGAAATGTTTGTAAATCCTGCAGAAAGAAAGTTTGTTGAAGGAGAACGGCTTTTTAAATTATGTTTTACCAAATAAATGATTTTACAAAAAAAATTTTTTCTTTAATATACGTTCTAAATTTACAATTATAATTTCATGAATTTCGAATCGCTTATAATTGGTGTGGACATATTAATTACTCCACAAATAATTGTACAAATATCTTCTATTAGAGACACCAATGCCACAGGCATCACTGAACCAAGAATTTTGAATGGTTAGATCTGGTTAGATCTTTCAATATGCACTCTAGCTTTATCTATTTTAGCTGTTAAAGTAGACTGTTCTCTACTAAACTGTTTCTTATATTTTAGAAATGGAGGTCTTATAAATTTCAAGCAGTTCACTTCACATACATCATTTCAAAGAATCTTTCACTGAATAGTAATCAAAATTATTTTTGCTACGCGGTGGAAAAATTGGAGCTTCCATAACGTTATTTTTAATTAATACCTGTTTTAACACTGCAAGATTATAATGTAATTAACACCTGTTAACACTGTAAGTTGCTATAAGCCAAGCCAAGCCAAGCTTAAAGTATTTCTACTTTTCGGCAGCAGACGGCGCCACTCAATATGTCAGATCCCAATTGGTCAACCCAGAGTGGGCCAGGAGCCCCCCAAAACTGCCCAAAAATGACATAGAAAATTAACATAAGAAGTAGTTGAAATACATTGTTAGTTTTGTATCTGTTAAGGAACTTCATCAGCAGCAGTCTTTCAGTTGTTACGTACAGAGAATTCTCTTTTCTTTCTTTCAATCAGAGTTCTTTTAATCTCTTTCCTGAGAACGGAAAACGCCCTATTACAGCCTTTGCTTATAGAAGCGATGACTATGCTCCAGCTGATTCAGTATATGGACAGTTCCACAAGATTCCCTAATATGGATATCTTGAGATCATCCCCACTTAGATTTCACAGTATATAAACCCTCGAATTTTAACCCTCTGGGGCAGTGCTTAAAGTACAAACGGGCTATATACGTCGTTACACTGAATCTCCTTTTGGATTTGGTTGTATTTAGTGAGATCTAGTCACCCTTCCGATTCAAGTAACCTTATAGATTCCGCGAGTACGGTATTAATCTATCTAGGCATAATTATTCAACCTCTCTGTGTTCCCCGCATCGCCTGTGCGTCATCCAACAGGCACTAGTACTTAGGTAACTACATAACATTTTCTTACACACTCAATTCTTATCGCGACACTAACAGTTGTAACAGAGCCAGTTTTCTGTAATATACAATTTAGTTCAAGGTAATTTTGAGTAACAATTGATTTTAACCCACCATTCAAATCCAGTAATTCTTAGTTGACCGTTCCCACATGATACAATCTTACCGCTCGGGTTGTATCAATTAATTTATAATATTAAAGTTGCGAGGCCGTTACTAACATATCCTAGGAGCTACCTGATCTTGTATCAGGAACCCAAACTGTTATCCAACCTATGCGGCTCCCCGATTTCGCATCGGGTTCGTCTGCGCGTCTATCTCCTAGTGGCTCCCCGATTTCGCATCGGGTTTGTCCGCGAAGTTTCTCAAATATCCTAGCGGCTCCCTGATTTCGCATCAGGTTCGTCCGTGCACCTTGCTAACAATTAAAAACCACATTCCTCTTTAAACCATAAACTGTTCGTAACACAGTCGATCAGTAGCAATCAACCAGTTCAGTTTTAGAAGCGACAAGCAAAGTGCGTTAAGGAAGGTGTAAAAGTTATATGTGCTTGAATAATTTTGGAACATAAACTTTGGATTAAATTAATAACTATGTATTATAATTTAATAATCTTGTTTTGTGATCAATAGTTACGTGATGGCAGAGGTGACGAGGTACTCTTAGGTGCAGCAGTTTATTCCGTTTTGTGCATCACCATTGCGTCGTAGATATCTAGAAACTATACCTTATTCCCGTAACCCACGACGAATTTCCCTCGTTTATTTCAGTTCAACTACTCAGGCACGTTACTCCTGTTGTCCCGATTACCCCGAGGGAATTGTCGGTAGTAGGTCTTTCTCTGGGTACACAACTCGCCGTGATCCAATAATAATATCTTCCAGCTTACAAGGCTCTAAGTTTGTCAATTAATTCTTTTCTGACCGAACCGACCGAACCGACATGAATGCCGTCGACGGAGTTTATCCTGACGGAGCATGAGAATTTAATAACGTATATGGTTACTAGTGCACTTCTCAAGGACAATCGATTCTGAATAGAGGACCGTATTAACCGGTTAGGCGAGGCAAAGGTTTTCGTATGTTGCTTGATAAATTCAAGTTATACTTTGTAACATAGAAATCTTTAGATACCAGTTCGAAATGCTCAATATTAGAACAATATTTAGAAGCAGAGATCCAGTTGAACTTATTCTACTAAACTAAACATTTATGATAAATTGTAAGGCATGATAAATAAGTAGTTGACACGAATTTAATATTTCTGTAACCTACTATGAAGAAATGATTTAGACAAATTAATTTTAATTTATAGATCTGATTTTACAAATTTCGAGGTTATTGGTGTAAACAGAAATTAGAACATAATTTTATTTAAGTAGGTACAGTTTGATATAGAAAACGTAATTATATGTTTACATTTTCTGGTAACAAGCAACTTTCCAAGGCAAGTAATACTGCTAGGAATATAGTTACTTTCAAAAGAGGTCGATAATTATCAAAAGATGTAAGTAGGTTAGTTGTTATGTTAAAATAGACAATTTATTGAGTCAATTTTATTAGTAAAAATAATGTTTTAAATTAATTATGTATTATCAATCTCCAGTAGAAATTTGAATACTCTGTTTTATATAATTTAATAACTAGACTGCGGGTCTTTGTTGAAACTAAAAATTTTTTATCTCCATTGCCATTAACAGGAGTCAGATGAAAATTTCTTCCTTTCATTCTTTCATGATTTTAATCAATTGAAAGTAATCTACACATAGACATTCTTAAATCCTTTTAATTAGAATAATTTTTTAATCTTCATCTATTCCGTGTTTATCATAAATACAAAACCCCGTTGTCTATTAACACATCATTTACCAGCAATTACTTCATAATTTTCGAACGTCTATGGCCCATGGCTAAAGATTTATTAATGGATCTTGCAACCAACAAGTCACCTTCAGTAACGTAATCTAATCATTTCGTTTGGGATTATTATGTAAGAGAGGATTGTTAAGGTTCCTTTTAGTACTGCGTAATTATTGAAAAGCCGATTAATAGGCTTCCGGCAGATGAAGTGTTAATAACTGTTCCCTTGTAAATGTATGTGCACAACAAGATTTAAGTATTTTAGGTTGAATGAAGAGTTTGTTATATTGCTTCGCATCCTCACTCGCATAGCTTAAAGCACTACGGTCTTTACAGAAAACGCGTTTGAAAGACGGATGCGAGCCAAAATGATTGGAAAACTATGGGCTAGTGAAACTATGACTAATATAAGAGGAATATAACGTCGCTGCCCCAAGAAATGTTTTTACTGACGTGGTACGATATTCCTGGCGATTCCAACAATGGCAGCTATTAACGCATTATTTATCAGTCGACGGGGAACTTTAAATGTACGCTGAGTGGAAAGAACATGAGACTTAAATCAACTGTGCCACGTTTTCATTGGTAACTACAAAAGTTTGATTGTTCTAACTAGCAATAACGAGCATTGTACCGTTAAAATGCAACAAACATATTGGACAAAGAAAAAGAAAAGGTAAACAATAATTGCTTTAACCTTATTATGTTTTTAGAAAAATATCGAGTCAAATTCTATAATAATTTTAAATCATATTCTATCACTTTTTCAAAATCAATAAGAAAAATTTTTTTCAATGAAACGAACAATTTTTTATTATTTTTATTATTGTCCACAGCATTTGTACTATTGTTTTGTACTTACTGATTCAATGAAGTCTGTTTTAACACTTCCTAATACGATGCTGAGTAATTTCTTATCTTACGTGATACTGGAGTCAAAACATATATTGGTCCGACAATCATAATCCAATGGCACAACTTTACTGTCTTTACTCATTCCTACAAAACTTTTACCAATGTATTCGTGACATTTTTTTTTAATAAAAATTTTTATTTGCTTGATATTTACATTATTTACAACAGGCGTAAATAAAAATACTAAAAACTACCTTAGCATATCTATCTTATATAAAGTAGGAACATATTTTTGGTTCATCGCTTTATAACTATATTAATAAGGGTAACACAGTAGGGGCTGGATCGACGCTTATACAGGGTGGCCCACATAACTCTGAACAGCTCAATATCTCGAAAACTATGCCATCGATTTTAAAGTTCTTAGTCTTAAATTGCATGGAACTGAAGGGCCTTTCTGACTACATAAACGTGAAGTGGCCTCCCTTCCCCTTTAACGGGGGAGGGGAGGTACCTTTGTAATTTTAAATGGAACCCCCTATAAAATGTTACATATTTAGATTCTACAGGAAAAAACAAGTCAACTTTGTCTGAAACATTTTTTTGTCAGATACTTCCATGATGAGATATAATAGTTTGAAGTTTCGAGTTGTAGGTACTTGAAGCGTTCGGAAATAGCGTTATGGAATTATACGCGCTTGAGTCCTTTGCTTATTCGTGAAGAAATAAAATGTACTTTAAATTAAATGTTCAAAATGTCCACCACGGGCTTGTAAACATTTATTTACTCGAAACATCAAAGTTGTTCTAACATTTTTTAACATTTCGGGAGTCACTGAAGCGCAAGCGTCACGTATTCTTTGTTTCATATCCTCTTTTGTCGTCGGTGGTTCAAATATAACTTTGTCCTTTACATATCCCCATAAGAAAAAATCTAATGGTGTTAGATTGGGGGATCGAGGAGGCCATTGACGAGATCCCCCACGACCTATCCATTTGTTTCCAAATTTTTCGTTCAAAAATTGCCTGGTGATGATTGCAAAATGTGGAGGAGCGCCGTCTTGTTGGAACCACATTTCTCTTCTAACGTGCAGTGGCACATCTTCCAAAAGCGCAGGCAAATGATTTTTTAATAAATCACAATAACTTGCAGATGTTACAGTTTCTTGAAAAAAATAAGGTCCAATCACAAAATCTCCTATTAGGCCACACCAAACATTTAAAGACCATCGATGTTGAAAGGGAACACATCGCATCCAATTTGGGTTTTCCACGGCCCAACAATGCAGATTATGTCTATTTACATGCCCTGAATTCATAAAAGTGGCCTCAACGGAAAAAAGTATTTTGCACAAAAAGTCATTTTCCACAACACCCTGCAGCCACTCACAAAATCTTACGCGGTGATCGTAATCTGCTATCGAAAGCTCTTGTGATAAAACCATGTGATATGGATGATACTTTTGCCGTTTCAAAATTCGTTGAATCGATGAACGACTAATGTGTGATGTTTGTGCAAGTGTACGTTGACTAATATGAGGATTTAATGTAATTGCAGCAAGAATACTGGCACTATTATTTTCATTAGTGACAGCTTTAGGTTTATTGCGAGTTTTTTTACACAATTCACCGTGCTCGCGAAGCCGCTTTTCTAAATTATGACATGTTGCATGACATTTTTTGATCCCATAACGTTCAAAAAACATCACTGTTGCACGCCGATAATGTTTTTGGCATTCACCTAACGTTAATAACATATTCACTTCTGTGTCAAAAGTAGCCATAATCACAATGTTACTGCTTGAATAACAGCTCTAAACTGAAAGCGTTTTCATAGATTATTGTTTGTGTTTCTTCACGAATAAGCAAAGGACTCAAGCGCGTATAATTCCATAACGCTATTTCCGAACGCTTCAAGTACCTAGAACTCGAAACTTCAAACTGTTATATCTCATCATGGAAGTATCTGACAAAAAAATGTTTCAGACAAAATTGACTTGTTTTTTCCTGTAGAATCTAAATATGTAACATTTTATAGGGGGTTCCATTTAAAATTACAAAGGTACCTCCCCTCCCCCGTTAAAGGGGAAGGGAGGCCACTTCACGTTTATGTAGTCAGAAAGGCCCTTCAGTTCCATGCAATTTAAGACTAAGAACTTTAAAATCGATGGCATAGTTTTCGAGATATTGAGCTGTTCAGAGTTATGTGGGCCACCCTGTATATAAATCAAACTTGTTGCTCGTTATATTTGGTACAGGTAAAAAAGGAGTGGTAAAGTGGTGGGGTGTTTGTGTACGTGTGTATGCGTGTGAGTGGGCGTGTATTCGTGACATTTTTCTGATTAAAATGACAACAAACACGATGTAATTTGCATCATATTCGCTTGTTTAATTGACCTTAATAAGCTTTTAAAGTACAACTGTACATAGGCAAATATGCACTGAATTATGTAGGTAATATTTGGTCTCATTTTAATCAGAAAAATGTCACAAATACGATGGTAAAAGTTTCATGAGGAAAGAATGACAAATAAAAACAATTTTACAACTGCATTTATTGTTTCAGCGATCAATGCTTTTGATGTTTGCTGACTACTCGACTCCTTGTTTCTCTTTCTTTTTCATTCACTGTCTTTGTTGCGCTCGAAACTTATTATCGCCAATTAAATATATAAATATGATCCAAATTATATCGTATTTAGTATAATTTTAATCAAAAACTGTCACGAATGTGTTGGTAAAAGTTTCATGGAAAAATAATAGAAAACAAAAAGTTTTGTGATGGCATTAGTATTAGCTCACCGGTATATGTATGTGCCTTGACCTGGATCATGTTACGTTTCTCCGTCGAGTCGAGTGGTCGAGATTCTTGGCCTCTCGAGGTAGTGGAGTAGTAATGGAGATAATTTTATTACACTCATCGTATACAGCCTTTTACCGCGACAGTACTGTATCTTTTTCTACACACTGAATACCGTGCGAATTACATTTCATTCACGCTGTTTGGTTAAAGGATTTTGCGAATTAACCCATCATTAGTCACGTCTCCCTTATGTCTTCTTACGAATATCAGAAGTGGGATGCCATCGTGTTCGACAACGTGTATTTATGGTGACGTGTCGCGGGTCGGAAATTTTGTGAACTTTACGGACCTTATGAATCCTTCGAAACGTACCATTTTATGTTGAATATTCGGTTTATGTTATGGTCTTTTGTGCAGTGATTTGGTTTAAGTTAGGATATCTCGCGTAAGAATTTTAACGCAAATATGGTTTTGGTGTCCGAGCTTAAAGAAATTTTGAAAAAAAATGACTTGACCACTACGGGGGCGAAGAACGAATTGATCAAGCGGTTGATGGACGCCGGGATTTCGGTCGAAATACCGATACCGACCTCGGTCGAAGTACCGCTTATGCTCGAGATGCCGGCTATCACGAGTGACTTCCGCGAGGAACCAGACGTGTCACATCAGTCACGTGAGATCGAGATATTACGAGCAGAAAGAAATTTAGCGGCGCGCGAAGCAAAATTGCTACACCGAGAACTCGATTTGCTGGTTATCCGTGTGCTCAAATACGTTAAAAAAACCCGCTTTTCGAACGGCTTTTCCTTACAGTATCATTTTAATCGGAAAAATGTCACAAATATGTTGGTAAACGTTTCATGAAAAAATAATTAAAAACAAAACAGTTTTGCCATTGGACTAGTACTGGCTCACCAATGTACCCTGACCCGTATCATGTTACATTTCTTGGCCGAGGTCAAGCTTTTTAATCCCTCTAATGCTATACCCCGCAGTATTGGGGAGAATTTTATTGCACTTATCGCGTATAGCCTTGTAACTTTTATTGTGACAGTGTGTATGATCCAAATTGTGTCATATTTAGTATGGTAATTCGAAAAGTGTCACGAATATATTGATAACGATTTCATGAAAAAATCATTACAATAAAAAAGTTCTGTCATTAGATTAGTATTGTTTCACAGACACACTGGGTGTTTTTTTTTATTCGTTATCGTAAAAGCAAGAGATCAAGGAACAGTGTCTGTACACAAGATATGTGATATTTCAGTCCCGAAGTTCGCACATATGTATATGGAGGCCTTACTGTAACAAGAAAATCATCACTTCATTATGCGAAAGTTGTTTCATCTGACGAGTTTGCAGAGTCGTATCTCCATCGCGTTGAATCGCTACAAATTTCAGAAATTGCTGTTTTAGACTGGATTGTCCTTAATACTTCTTTCCACTATTTTATCGTAGATTCTAATATACGAATATAAAGTGTTTCCGTAATCCACGCAGAATTTCTCTCGTCTCTTCTGGTCCAACTTACCCCACGGCTAGGGCGTGGTACCCATTCCTCTTGGGAATGTATTCTCTCGTAAGTGCTTCAAAGACTACTCGCCGTGATTCAATAATGCCGCTAGACTACTACCGGGAACGTAATATGAAAGACTTGAATTTCTAATTAATCGTCCCGAGTTGCATCTGTGCGTTGAGAACTCGTGCGTGTAATGCGAAACAGAAAAAAAATAGAAGACGGCTTAGAGACCATGAAAATCGCAGCTTTTTTCCGCGGCCGATTTCAACAAGTTAAAGCTTGCCTTCCTGCACGTCTTGCGTGAAATTGAAACTACAGAATGTTTAAACAATGAGTTTTAAGATAAACACAACAAACTTCAGTTCGGCTACTTTGGTAGTCGAAACTGTTAGGTCTATAGAAAAATGGAAAAAATAACTGAGTAGAAGAGTAAAATTGCATGTCTGAAAGTTTAAAAACGTGTTATGAAGAGAAAGTGGGAATCTTCGTCATGGAAATTATACTTTTATTTACTTAAAATGTACAATAAATGACATTTTAAAGCAAAAATGGGAAACACATTTCTTGTGTTTCTAATAAGACACACAAGCTAAGAATGAGTAATTTATAGAAAATTGGATGTAATTTTTATATAAATTATGTATCGACAGAAGAATTAGAACTGAAAATTTGTACTAATTTATAAAATAAGGAATTTATTACATGGCACAAGTAAACAAATTTTAATGAAATAATTTAATAAATATGAACGTATCGAACTTATTTGAATTCAGAACAATCAATTGTTTAAAAGAAAGATAGCGTTATGCACAGTTCTCTTTTTAAAATCTGAGCATTCTGAACTTTACTTTGTTCCTTTCAATCATAAATTCTGGTACAGTGATTGAACCTTTTGTTGTGATGTATAAAAATATAGTAACAGCAGTGGTCGTAAATGTTATCACAGTCTTTTTACTTCTTTTTCAAAATGTTTACTATGGTTTGTTACCGCGGACTGAGCGCGCTACACTTGTATCAATAGAATTGATTCTGTTCTAACAATTCGTATTCAGTCATTGTAAGAAATACGTGTATTGCATCGTATCACTGGCAACTGTATAAAAGAAAGTAACTAGCTCCACTCTTCTGTTCAATCAAATTTTAGTGCAGATGCACTTGGGTGATGCTGATTTGTTTACTTTTAAAATAAACTCTCTTGATAACTGTATTTTACAACACTAAATATCAACATTTTTTATGGCAGTTGAATAGTTGGTAGTTGATAATTTATATTGTAGCTTAATAAAAATAACAGAAAGTTTATAAACATTCTTCATTTTGCGTACCGATGTAATAAAGTACTGTGTTCATTAATCTGAATATTAACAGGATAATATTTTGTTGGTAACAATAATGAGATCTAGTTACATTAATAGGACTAGTAATAATAATGTAGTTTTCATAAATAATGTATGATAACGAACTTTACAATAATCAACATTTTTTTAAATATTCGGTGATGTAAATTTCCTTTTTAATTCCATATTACATTTGTCAAATTGATATAACTCCCTTGAGTAACATTAATGGTAATATAGCAGTACTAATATAATTTTAAACCTATATGTTTATAGATTTTACATGTCGTATAAACATTATTATACCGTTAGCAATATAATAACAATATTTGTTGGAATATATAATTTAGAAAGAAATTGAAAATAGAATGTGCATAATTTCATTTATGTTCTTACCTTTTAATTTTACGAAGTTATTTAGCGATTGCGTAACTAAAATGTTAACACAAGTGAGATATGAAGTATGAGAAATGTATGTTAAATCTGTCAAAAGAGGAACAACTTTAATTCCTGCATTTAATTCACTTCTGCGCGAGTCGCTCTCAGTTACATTCAGATTATATCATGACCCAGTAATTTATACTTCATCTCATCAAAAACAGTAATCACAGGGGCCCTAAACTGTCCATTTAAGAAGATTCGAAATAATTGAAACGCTCTTCGTGTCTTTCGAGATTTTAATTTCCACCGTGGACGGAGACGATAGATTTATTGCTGGAATGCTACTTCATCGTCAGCAATATCTCGTCTGCGCGTAACGTTCTTTTCCTGTTCCCCGTCTTTTTTTTCAAAGTATCCTCCGTATTCCGCAATTAAATTTGTAAATTAAATTCGCCTCATAAATCCGAGGGTGATGGTACGCGATGTAATTTCCAACGTACATCCTCCGGGGGTAATTTATGAAAATTACGTACTATCGGGAACGCGCGCAGGAAGTCATACGTTTCGTTTTTCTTGTCGCTGTTATGAAAAAGAAGAAAAATCGCGACCACTTTTTAATCATTCCGATTCGATGCCCTTTAAAGAAAGCAGTCCCCTCTGGGGACCCGAACGCTGCACGCTAGCCATTTATCGACGTTCCGAGGAATACTCATCATCGTTAAATCGATGACGCTTCCCGCGTATTTTTTCAGCATTCGCTGAATCCATGCGCTACTATTTACGCGTGGCATGTTCTCAACGGATCACCCTGGCTTTTTTACTTTGAAATATTGAATTTTTTCTTTTTGCTATAGATTTGTTCAATTTTATTTCTTAATCCTCGTACATTCCTCAGGGAGAAATTCGTGCATTTCCAGTGTTGTAGCGATGAATGCAGCGAACTCAGGAACAAAACATTGCACTCATTGAGACAGATACGATTCCTCGAGATTTCTTTACCTTTCGCGGTTTGTACTTGAGCGCCCGCATCGGTATCACCGAAGCCTCGACAACGACATCTGGCATATACTAATCCCTCCAACTTGCCATAAATATTTAAGTCGTTTGATCCAATTTCAGAAATGTTATTTTCTTTTAAAAAATTTCCAAATATTATTGTGAGTCTCTGCAGTTTCTATTTAAGATTTGAAATATACAGTTTTTGAGAAATGTCCTTATGTTATGAGTAGACTGCAGATCTTTACGCAAAATACAAATTTTAAGAGTCAGTTGTAGGCAACAGAATTTAAGTGAAAATATAGTTTTTCTTTTAATAACTGCAATAAGTCAAAGATTGCGTAACAATGTAACAAGATCGGGACAAAGGCTACATGATTAAATAAAACTTAATAGAATTTGATCAAAAGTAAAATCTTCAGGAATTTTATAGAGAGATTACGAAATAAAATATAGACGATAACACCTTGTAATCCAGTGTTACGAATGTGACAACAATGCCTTCAACTTTCAAAGAAAAAAGATTGCTTCACGCGTGGACTTAGATGAATAATTCGAAATTCTTAACAAGATCGGAATCCAGGACCAATTTTCCTTACTTGGCGGGATTCTTTTTTCACTTCCTCGGCGTTTCTTCCGGAAGTAACGGCTTTGCAGAGACACATCGACCAGAGCGGGGGCGTACATGTATTTATATTCGACTTAGCCGAGTTACGTCGGTTCCACGATACCTTGAGATTCTATTTCCCTCGGGATCCTATAAGCCTAGCGGTCCTTCAAAGTCTGCTTACAGTCTGCTTTCGGCATTACCTGCAGCTTGCGCGCGGATCACCGAGTCAATCTTGTAGTCTCAAAGCTGTATTCTCAATTAATCTCGCGCCGCTCCGCTCTAGAACCGTTGTTTCTCCGAGCGTCGGTGTTTTAACGAAGTTAATTTTCTTCGGGCCGAACAAAGGTTACCCGGCACCGCTCGAGGAGAAAATTGAAACCTATATTCTATGACGTCGGTCGCGCGCGAGCTCTTGGTTTTGTGCCGTTCGAATTGCTGCTACGCTATCAGTGATTCCGTGCATCCGAAAGACATTTATACTGCTGCACAGTGGGGTATTTCACCCGAAAAGCGCGCAAAAAGTCAATTTTTTAAATTTTACGCAAGACGTAAGATGTTTGTGTGAATGATGATTGTTTATATTGTATGTGAGAGTTCAGAATGAATGATACAGATGGAAGAGTGAGCGCTAGATTGAGTGAGAGTCCGGAATGTGAGGAAGAGAGATTGTTTGAGGTTAGGGTTCAACGTAGAGAGGTATATGCACGATGCATGGCACGAGCACGTGTGAGAGCTAAATATTGTTTCATATCTAGTTATAAGTGTTATATTATTAAAGTATATTAGTAAATAAAGTGTTTCCAATCGTTTATTCACCACAGTTTGTTATCTGAGATAGTTCAATATATAGAGAAATCATGAATCAATATTGTTATTCTCATTTATAAACTCGCAAAGCAGCAGTTGAAAGATTTTATGACACACGTTTCATTCTTAACCACTACCTGAAACGTTCACTTATTAGCGATTTTCAAATGTTTTAAGGGAATTAAAAGATTCTATCAACTATTTTCTTATGATGTGTCACTAGATGACACGCTCTTTTTCGTATCATTACATTCGGTACAAATTTGTGATTGCAAGCCAACCAGGCGTGGTTCTGGTTTTGTCTGCATGTAAGTTTTATAGTTAATTTAGTACTAAGCGTTCGACAGCGTTTCACGTATCGCTAGCCGTGGCTGTAAGCTCGGCGTCGCTGGGCCTCCGCTTCGCGAGTTTCTTCTATATTCTATGTAACAGTTTAGATTTTTTATTTCATAATGTTGTAGCTGACGTCTTCAACGATATGTCTCAAAAATGTTGTAAATCCCTGAAATGGTCGGTTCCTGAGATTATGTAAAGTAACGTTTACCTTTACAGGAACGGCCGCCTCGGCTTTATTAAGCACTTATTAACGAAAAACACGGACCAGTCCGAATACCGTTACAGCAGACGGATTCCGGCTCGGCCAATGGTAACGTCGCGCTCAGCGGGACCTGTCGCCGAGCCGGAGTCCATCTGCTCTAACTGTGTTCTGATTGGCGAGTGTTTTTCAGTAATAACTCCTTAACAAAGCCAAGGCGGCCATTTTTGCAAAGGAAAAAGTTACTTTAAGTAACATCATGAACCGCCCATTTCAAGGATTTATCAGGTCGTTAAGTATGAAATTTGACAAATGTCAATGTCAGTTGTGTTTTATTTGTCAAGTTTTATACTTAGCGACCTGATACAACATTTTTGAGATACCCTGTATAATATTATATCCTTTTCGGGCCAAATGCCACGATTTTTCAAGCGTTCCCGATAACTTCACAAGAAGATATTTCGATCAAAGGGTAACTACTATTTACGCGTCTAGAAATTTCAATATAAGAAGATTTCAAACCATTTATTTCTAACTGAATTCTGAATGATATCTGAATTCTTCATTATTCGCATGTTTCATCCATTCAAATATGCGTCGGATTATGTCATGTTCATTGAAAATTGAACACTCAGATTGAATATTACGAAGCCATAGTCTAGTCGGCAGTCAAACTACTAATAACATTTCTGGATACAGGTAAGCATACAATGTGATTGTATGTTTATTTATGTTCTGTGACCCTTATCAATACTTACAAGAGCGGTATGCCAATAACTAGAGAAGACAAAAGTATTTGAAGAGTGCTTTGAGACACTTTATTTTCTATTGCAGTTGACCTTGCGTGACCTTGAATGACCTTCATAATAGGTCATTGTATTCGTCTTGAAACACACTATCAGAATGTAAATAAAAAACCATACCGTTCTATTTAAAAAAACAGAGTTGACCTTCACATCTCCTTGACGTCTCCACCTATAAAAAAATTAATGATATCAGATTACGAGCGCCCCGATATCAAGTAAGTTTGGTCTGATGCATTTTCTTCTATTTTCAAAAGCAAGCGAGTTATTCAGGTGACCTGTTTATAGTGCCACACCCTGTATATGTGCTTAAATTACCAATACAATAAAATGATATACCTAACTATTATAAAATAATTTCATTCAGTTCGATGGATCCAGCATTACATTACGATCCACGTCTACTAAAAACGGAAAGTAATAAATTAACTTTTAAAGGCGCTGACTCAAACATTAATGTTACGACAGGTGGAAGTGCCACTTATCCGTGTCGTCTCAAGAGTAGCAGATTCCAGTGGCTTGTATCGTAAACTTCACTGTGTAAAAATTTCTACAAGACCCGTATTTGCATTGCAACACTTTGGACTTTACTCTGCAATAGAGTGCACTTCTTAACTTCCCCATATACAGGAGAACTTGCTGTTTCAGTTGCAACCGAATCCTAACGAGGAAACCATAACATCGATTTTTCATTGGAAACTGATCTTTTATCGGACTGGGTAGCGGATACTATTACCAGACCAAGAGGAGTAATATTTTTAATTGGAAAATACGAAAACCGAGCAGCGGATTCATCGAACGCGGAAATCCAGTCGCAGTTTAACACCAAGCCGGCGTATTCTATTAGCAGCTTGATTTTGCTGTAATCGAAATCTGTTAAGGACTCGTTTAATGGTTTAATCGAGATCCTTTGAGTATTACACTTGGTGCCTGACTAAAGTTCGAAGGACCAAATGTTAAGGACTCGTTTAATGGTTAATCGAGATCTTTTGTAAGAGGCTATATCGATCCGAACACGTATGTTCTCGTCCGTGGGTTATCCGAAACTGCCGATTACCGTCTTTTTTCTCCGTTTATCGTATATACACACATTCACATTTTGTTTTTGGAAACTTCGATCCATGCCAGTCGCAACGTGCACATGTACAAACAATTTCTAGAAACTTCGATACACGCCAATCGCACCACGCATACACATTCAGCGCACGCACATTCAACGCACGCACACACATTCAGTTACCTACACTTTTGAGTATTGCACTTGGTGCTTGACCAAAGTTCGCAGGACCACCCACTGATATGGGGCTAATTGAAGACTCACAACCACTTGTGGGTTGAACACTGGTTTATTTGTATATACTTAACCTAATCGTTACGACAATTGAATATATGTTACTGTGAATCTAACTCAGCGATGTCCAGCGTAGGGGCCCCCTCACTCGCCTGCTTCCCCTTCCTAATGTCTGTTTGCACAGGCGCAGTGGGGTCCCCCCCCCCCCCCCCCCGCCGACCTTTTTAACGCGGGAAGCGAGCATATTGGTATTGGAATCTGACATTTTGACTGGCGCCGTCTGCTGCCGAAAAGTAAAAATACTCTAAGCTTGGCTTGGCTTGGTTTATAGCAGCTTACAATTTTAACAGGTGTTAATTAAAAATAACCTTATGAAAGCTTCAATTTATCCACCGCGTAACGAAAAATATTTTGATTACTGTACAATGAAAGATTGTGATAATAGAGTGGCAAAAATTTGTTGTTTCGTTTCCACACTTTGAAATGAAGTATGTGAAGTGAACTGCTTGAAATTTATAAGACCTTCGTTTCTAAAATTTTTAGCAAAGAACAGTCTATTTTAACAGCTAAAATAGCTAAAACTGGAGTGCATATTGCAAGATCTAACCAGCGTATAAAGACCTTCAAAATTCTTGGTTCAGTGATGCCCGTGGCATTGGTGCCTCTCATAGAAGATATTTGTACAATTATTTGTGGAGTAATTAATATGTCCTCGCCAATTCTAAGCGATTCGAAATTTATGAAATTATAATTGTAAATTTAGAAGGTATATTAAAAAACAAATTTATTTTTGTAAAATGAATTATTTGATAAAACATACTTTAAAAAGCCACTCTCCTTCAACAAACTTTCTTTCTGCCGGATTTGTACCCACCCGATTACAAGTTTCACCCATACTTGCAAACATGTTAAGGAAAAACAAAAAAGGAGATATCCATACAATGTTAAGACCAAGCACTTCCTCGCCATATTGGATAGCTATATATATTGTCCACGCCCCCATGTCGGATCCCAATTGCCCGCGCAACGACAGTTGGCACAGAGAAACTTGTGGGTCCCACGTGATGCTCCCACTACGCGCTACACGTCTTCCGCGATTGTCCGAATCGCTTGACGGAGACAGCAAACGAGCGTATCGAGTGTGCCTGTAACAGAGAGATGTAGTGACCATGAAGGTAGGTGGTGGTGATGCTGAGCGCGCCTATGTTGACCGTTCCCGCCAAAACGTAAGCGTAAGAGTGGGATCCACTGATCAGTGGTGGGATCCGCAGCCTTGCCTCAAGAGTGGGGACTCGCCGTTCCCCCTGCACCCCACTGCCGAAATTTTGTGCCAACTCTCGTTGCGCGGACAATAATCGGTTCGCCGCGTCTCGGCGCAATGGCAACGGCGAACGGTGGTGGGGACGACGTTTAGCTACCGGGAGCCCAGTTTGGACATAGCTGATCTAACTGATGGTACCTGAGCTAGCCGGACTAGTCATGAACCAAGGACAATCGCAAGCAGAACGGTGTCGGCCTGGGTAAGCCTGGCTGTCAGATATGTCGAAGGATTCGTCATCAAAAAGGCTCGCCCAGGCATAGGTAAAAAAACAAACCTAAAAATATTTTACGCCGGTCGGGGTTTCCGAAAGCCTGGTAACGGCCGATCCGCTACAAAAGAATGTTTGATACCAGATTAGGATAACTCTGATCATTCACCCGATTTCCATTGTTTCAATAGAAAAATGTTTGTGTAAAACTGTTTTTACAGGCTGCTATACAATACAAAATTATTGCTAAACAGTATTTGATAGTCATTATCTCTCATTTTGGTATTAAAATTACTAATTTTAGTAAAACAAAAACGTAGAAAGTTAAGCCTTCAATAGATTCAAAGTCATCTGGCATTCATATATAGGATAAAAAATCAGAAAAATCTTCGTTAATACAGTGGTTTCAAAAAGTATTGAAACACTACGTTTCGATTCTCGAAAAGTTGTCGATATTTATATTGTTATAATTTCGTAACATCAAATATTACAATCATTAGTCTAGACACACATGAAAGCTTGAAGCCTCTACTTTCGCAAAGCAATGTTCATTTTCCTCTAATTGTAAGATATTCTTACATGATGTAGCAGGTGACAATCTGAAGACCCATTTTTCCTAAAAAAATGCTGCAAATTCAAACGTCTCTGTTGGAAGATCGCGGTGTACAGTGGATAAAGCCACGTGGTAGAGATACAGAGGAACCAATGCACCATTACCGATTAAAACTATTTATTATAATATAAAGTACAAAAAACTGATTCTCATCGTTGCACGCTTACAACGCACGCTACCGGGCATTCCACACACACACTCTCTCGGTTTCCCCACTCTCCGCCTGTCTATCTTAATGCGCGTCCACACTGGAAGTCATTCGCTACAGTCTCAAAAAACTTTCAAAAACTTTTCTCGTGAATAAAGCTGGCGTAGATGTGAAGATTGAAGCCTGTTCTTTACCATGACTCCTTGAAAAATGATGTACAATTTTTTTTCACTGTCTTACGGAACAGAATTGGGGAACAAGTTCGGTCGAGTAAAGCCCTCATGGTATAACTACTGCAAAGCAGGGTAAAACCACTGAAAAACTCGTACATCAATTTTCAAGGTGTCGTTGTAAAGAGAAAGCTTCAATTTTTAAATCTATGGTAGTTTCAGTGGCGCAAAAAGCTTTTCAAAGTTTTCACAAATGTTTGAATGTATAACAGTTTCGAGAAAGTCTTCAGTCTCTCGCCTGCTACATCATGAAAGAAATCATAGAAAAAAATGAACGATGGATTTTGAACCAATGGCTTCCAACTTTAAAACTAGACGAAATTTATTGTTGTAAGGTTCTTTTTTACGAAATTATTACAGTTTAAATATAGGCATTTTCTTATCTGGTATTTAGTCTTCAAATACTTCTTCGATTCACTGTATACCGTACAACGTGTCTGATTAATGCTTGTCGTTTCTACTTCCACAATATTTTCAATGTATTAAATTCACAATACATGTACCTTATTCATTTATTTATTTATTCATTGCTTTAAACCTACATGTACCTTATTCTTATTGAACTATTTCTATTATTGCAGAATGCAGAATTTATGCATTTATCACTAAAATTAGTAGTCGGAACTTAAAACGGTGAAAACATTAGAAGAGTTTGAGAATATGATAATAATATTGTCAACCGATTAAAATGATTACGAGTCGAAGTGAATTTGTATTTAACTCCTCCTTGTTACAATCGATGCACAAGATTTTTATTTTGCATACAGATCCGCAGTCTATATATTATATTATCTATTTTTGATGGTGATAAAGTTTTATTGTATACAAACCACTGGTATTTAAAACAATGTCAAAATGTTATAAAATTCAAATAGACACATGTACAGAAAATAACGAGCTCAAGTAAGCCATATGTCAGCAGTTTGTGTGAAGATATATTTTAAATAAATTTTAAAGATCTTTATCGTCACAAGGAGACGATACCAATGACAATTCTGTAGTGCAAATATTATACCAAGCAGAAATAACTGGTAGCAAAACCGAATCTCGTTGGTATCCGTGAAACATTCAAAATCAATTCTCCGGAAAAGGAAACCTGATATATTTTCACATGAAAAATATTTGTTCAGTGGCATTGCAGTTTGTACTACAATGTGTATAATTGCAGTATTTTACTAATTATGCAAATATATCGAAAATTCGTGCCATGGAAAAAGTAAATTATAAATTCTTATAATGTGTTTATAGCCATCTGTGTATTTTTAAGAACGCTACAATATTTCATCACAGTAATTCAAGAATCATTCTTCGAAATGAGAATTTCATAAATATTTATACAAAATGTTAAAATACAATAATAAATTGCATATTCTCCAGGAATTGTGCACATTGGTGATCGAGCAGGATATTGCACAGGAAATGCATAATTTATCACATTTTTGTTTTGTTCTTTCAAATATTATCGATCAAACCTCAATATTAGTTTTGCATTGTAGATATTTATCTCGGAAATCAAACTGATCAGCTTTACGATTACTTATTTAATTGTATAATAATGTGTATCGAAAATGTAAATAAATACAGAGCTGTATAGGTGAATGTATACAGGATGACCCAAGAACAGAACAACTAAATTCTGAATGGTATCATCGCCGATGTACGCTATTTTGAGCATTTATAAACATAAACAGCAAGCAATATGAATAGCAAATTGTATCTAACTTTGGAAATATTAATATTTGAACGCCAGTTTAGCAGAACTTTCTTCCTCTTGTCTGTCGGGTAGGTCCTGTATCCATCGAGTTCTCTGAAGTTCGACATTTAGCAGTGCTTGGCAGTATTTTAAGTCGAGGTTTATTCAATTTGAAGAAATTGTTAGGTATACCGGGTATTTCACCTAACTTGACCACCTTAAATATATCGCTTATTTTGTATGATAGAAAAAATGTCAGGGGGAGAAAATATTTTATTTGAAGGCGCCAATTCGGTGATGGGCCGAATTTTTTCAATCTCAAGGTCATCGTATTTGACCTTCGTATCAATATGTTGACCTTCACGTGACCTTTAGTATATCGATACCGATACCGTAGATTGTTGTGCTGATACTGATTGTAGAGCGATAATCTTCTGCTAAGATTATCGCTTTGATAATAATGTGAAGAATACCGATGAAAGGAAAATACGAATGTCTGTTTACAAGCACCAGGGACAATTACACGGAACACTGTTTCAATGAAATTGAAATTCCTTCATTTACCGTCCCCGAACGCGTACTGAAGTTACTGACAAACATTTCATAATTTCCTCGCTAAAGGTCACGTGAAGGTCAACATATTCCACCTCGTTGGATTCGTTTTTTTATAAGCTATAAGACTGTTGTAGTGAAAATATGCAGTCCCATTTTAAAAAAATACGATGAACTTGAAATCTCGAAAAAATGACTTTGAGAAAACAAATCGGCCCATCACCGTATTGACGCCTTCGAACAGAATATTTTCTCCCCCTGACATTTTTTCTATCATAAAAGATAAGCGATATATTTAAGGTGGTCAAGTTAGGTGAAATACCCGGTATATACATATATGTATTAGTGCATAAAAAATTCAAATTTTTACCAATTGTTTGAAAAAGTAACTTTTCCTTTCTTCTGGTATATACGTCCAAATCATTATGTAAAAATAAACTATTTAAAAAATATGTTTCCCTTATAGCCTTTAGTTTTCTTGTTATCCCAAAAAATGAGTTTTTTTAGACTCAACCCTAAGAGTTTTCACTCCATAAATATAGACCACTGCAAATGAGAAAAGTATGTACCAAATATTTGTTGAGAAACTATAGGTATTACGCAAAAATGTTATTAACATTGTGTTCGATACGTTCTTACGAAAGACCGCAATGAATTTTGGCAGTTAGACTATAGCATTGAACAAAATGTAGAACTTGCGTTAGTAAATATAAATAATAATAATTATAATGCTGGATATAGTTATATTAATAGTGACAGCAATGTGAAATTAAATACAATTAAATCAAGTTAAAGATGAGTACTATATATTGTGTTACAACAAAGAATTATACAATGTGATGGAAAAGTTGTACAGCAAAATTATGGTTCACATCTGTCCCGTTTGAAGAGCCACCACGTGTGTCTATTTATATTTGGTACGTTAACTTATTGTTCGATTTATAGTAATGTCACTCCATGTTAGTATACAACAGTTAAAAATACCGCTCGTATAAATATTCTCAAAAACAACAAGGTTCGGTGTCACAAATCTCACTGATCAATCAGAATATACTTACAATAGCGACCAGCTGCTTAAGTACATTCTTTAAAAACAAATAACTCTTTTTTAAATTTGTCCAAACGACTTGAGCTATTTTAGATGTTAGAAGGATTACTTTACTAGATATACAGGGTGAGGCACTAACTATTGCCACCTACAATAACTCCGAAAGTACGATAGTAGTAGAAAAGTTTTCGAAATAAAAGTTGCATTGGACAACAGAGGCCGTAGTGCAGCGTTAACATTTAGTTGCTAGGTGGAGTCGCTACAGATATGTGAAGGTCACCTTTGTTTTTTTAAATAGAATACTATGTTTTGGTACCTGTTTTCTAATAGCGGCTACTGAGACGAATCCAACTAGGTGCAACATTCAGGTCTTTCAAGGTCAGCAAAGGAATATAAATAAACTTGCATTTACAGATGGTGTTCGAAGTGATTACCATTAGTATCAATACAATCCTGCAATCTTCTTATCACGGATTGAGTAGTATTTCTTATCATTTCGGCACTTTCGAAGACTTTAATGCTGCACCTCGTTGCATTCGTCTCAATAGCGGCTATCAGAAAACAGGTACCAAAACATAGCATTCTATTTAAAAAAGCAAAGGTGACCTTCACATCTCTGAAGCGACTCCACCTAGCAACAATAGATTAACGCCGCACTACGCCCCCTGTAGTCCGATGCAACTTTTATTTCGAAAACTTTTATACTATTATCATACTTTCGGAGTTATTGTAGGTGGCGATAATTAGTGCCTCCCCCTTTAATGTAAAAAAATCTTTTTTAAAATTGCTATTGGTCGCAGTTGTTAAGAAAAACGTGAAGGCCATGATTTTTAACCATTATTATTCAAAATATTGTTTGAATTATCAACACTAGAACTATCGATCCCTAAACGAGAACAATGTATACTCTTCCATAATAATAAAAGGATTGCACTTATTCAGATTTCATAGCATTTTTATGGTAACATGCACTTGAATAAAGAAGTGAACTAAAAAATTTCAGGAATTGTAAAAGAAAAAATCTGAAAATCGTAAGTTTAACGGGCTCGGTAGTTCTATTACTAAATTTGCTAAAATATAATAAATTACCAATCATTTAAATATTGTATCGGGTGTTATGTCAGTTTCATATCCATAAAAGGAAAAAGATCATATAAAATGGAGATATTCTAGGGCGGATGAAATGTTCGGTTTCGAAATGAAAATATCTCCGAGTAAGGGTTAATATGTGAATTTACACGAACTCTAAGATCGGTGTAATTTTTTTCCATCGATTGTGTCGTTCCTAAAGCGTCATACATTTTTTAGCGATTCAGAGAGTCTGATGTCTCATTTTTGCGTGCATTCGCAGAATTTTAATGGGGAATCATGCGTGTTCGCGACCGAATTCATCGAGGCTCCCACAAAGAGCCATCCGCCGCCCCCAGTACATGTAAGTACAAAGTTTCATGGAAATCGAGTGACGCATGAAAGAGCCATAAGCGTTGAAAGATGTAAAGACATTTAAATTTCGGGTTTAAATCGCATTTTCTCATAATTATTACCATTTTTTATTATTTATGGCTCGTAGCAACCGTAATTGGTTACGTTGAAACTTTGCGTATGTCTTTACTTAGATTTACTTAGATTTACAAAAGACATGTTCTAAAGTTTCGTTATAGACACAGATAAAAAAGTTAAATATCATGACCTTCACATTTTTCTTCACAACTACGACCAATATCAGTTTTAAACAAAGTCTTTTTTACACATTATCTACAATAGTAAACTAATCCTTCTAACATCTCAAAGAAACTCAAATCATTTGTACCAATTTTTAGAATATTATCCGTTTTCAAAGGGTGCATTTAGGTAGTTGGACGCCACTGCATGACAATAACAACATTATTCAATATCATCTCGCAGATAATCTCCCATACGTTAAACCTGTTTCATAGGCGGTACCAGCGCGTCGTACCGGCATATTTACCGTACATATTAGCCCATTTTACGTGTATACTTGGCCATACTTCCGGCTTCCACGCTTCCTGCATATTTTCCGTGCGTAAACATCCGACAGTGTATTGATAATACCTACAATTAGATGCACTCGACAAACCGTGGAATCGTTTCGTTCTTGAAGAGATATCGTCCGACCGTGAGTGACTCTTGGGAAGTCAAACCCAGCCTCTCTTCCCCGGGTACTTTTGTTGTATTTCTGCCTGACTTCCTACGAAGCTATAACGTGTTATTCCCTCGATGGTCGGGCTTCCCCAAGTGTAACAGTAACGGGCCTTCGGAGTCGCGCCTGCAGCAGTCACTTTCCATCCGCGTTTCCGCGCAAATTCAAAGTCTGTCAGTGACGGAACAGAGAGGATACGCGAGGTCACAGCGTCATGCCGCCTTTTGGGCTCTATCTCGTGCGTGTTAGCTTTGCCCCTGGTCTCCCATGGCAACTAAATCGCCGCGTACCCCTGCTGGAACAGATGCAGCGCGGTTATAAAATGGACCGGGAGCGAAAGCACTCGTGTCTCTCTTACCGAGGTACAAAAGTCGTCAGACATATTGGTCGCGAAGGGTCTTGCGCTTCGTCCAGATCCTACTGAATCATGTTAACCAGTTCAGACCTAGAGCACTTTGTACGATACAGTTCATTAGCACATTGGCTGTCACGTCGCGTCGCACAGTGGTGCCAAATTGCCAAAATTTGGTCAAAACCTGAAGTCGTTTCTGGATTTAATTGGAAGTTTGTGATTCAAAGTGTTCAAGGTCGTGGACTACGAATCTGAACTTCAAATTTTCAAAAATACAATGGGCTATCCATTATGGCGGACGACTATCTAAAAAAATTATTTGAGTTTTACATAGATTGGTAATATACTGTTTTCAGGATTTCAGATTACGATGCTGAACTTAAAATTTCTAAAAACAAAATGGCTGATCCAATATGGCGGTCATCTACGCCCTTGCGCTAAAAAATTATTGCTTGCGGTCAAAAGGTAAATATTCTGGGGTTTTCGAGTTTGCTGATTACGAATTTGAGTTTAAAAATTGGAAAGAACAGGGAGGTTGATTCAAATTTGACAATAATTTGGAGCCATTGCTATTTTTCATATTTTTGTTGTTTTTAGTAAATTATAGGATTTTTATATTCAAATCTGCGAAACAAAAAATTTAATATTTTTGCATTGAAAAACTATAGTTGAGGTGAAAGATGCTGTGTTGGTTAGTTTTCGGTTTTTCGGTTAATCTGTCGGTCCGTGCTCGTGAGCTTAATTAATTACCAGTTTTCCTGAAATTAAGTATCAGAAATTCGAATTTCCGCTGTAAGATGGCTGTTTACATGTAATTGTGGTGTGACGTGGCAATTCTACTGATTGGATAACACGTAAGTACAAAGCAATATGGCAGCGTTCTAACCTGTCCGACGCGCTTGAAATCGAGCAACATTAGTCGGTTATAACTTTTCAACCACTGAACTCCGCGTACTAAAACTTGCATTCGTAGGACTAGAATTTAAATTTCTATCATTTCTTCGTCGAATTGTGTAATATTACATTCAGAAAAGTTAAAAATTTTTGGTCCCCTGAGCGAGAGTTTAACCAAAGAAAATATTTCTATCTTTAATAATAACCCTGATATAAATTGTTTTGTGAAGGTAGTTTTCGTACAAATCGGCCAAAATGGCAAGCTTTGAAGATCTGTATCTTTGAAGTAATTTCAAAGATAACAATATGATGCCTCAGACCTTCCCTGCTTTCATGTTCATTTGCCTCAGGGGTGTGCTCTCAGCATAAATCCATTCTTAATTTAAAAAATACAAAATTGTAGAAGAAATACCATTTTGAACAGACATTCATGTTTTTGCCAAAAGTTTTGCAATAAAAAGTCAATTATTCAAACAATATTAGGTATAAAAGTTGGTTCGTACAGAACAGAGAACATTAACGAATAGGTGTGCACTAAATTAACTCAAATCGATTGAATAATGTTTTCGTTACGTTCATGCTATGTATGCAGCTTTCATAGCTTTCATGCAGTATACCTAATATTTTACACGGGTAATTAGACCTTTGTGCAAAGCTGGATAAATCCATATTTTGAAAATTCGTCACTATGTAGTCAACACTATATAAAAATATTCCAATTTTACTAAAAAGTAGACTTGCCCGGTCTTTACAACAATGACTACTTTTATTTTCCTGCGTATTTCACTTAAATTTTTTACAATCGAAGGCAGACAGTTGAAATACTTACTTTTCTTCATATTCTATTTCCATTGTTATATCTAAGGCAAGCGTGGTTTGATTTTTGAAAAAAGAGTCTGAAATACATTGAGAGTAATTGTATCTGAACAATTCAGCATCAACATATTCTATAAGAAGAGCCGAAAGGTAACCAACTTTTAGGAACCCGGTATCGATTTTTCAGAATTGCATTACTTTGTTACATACTTTACGACGCTGTTGACACCCGCTTGATACCTAATGAAATGATCGATAGCCATGTATCACTTCATGAAGCTACCAATACCCGTTTGGCGCATAATGAAATGATCGATACTCATTCAATATTTTACGAACTTGATAATAGTTATTTCATAAAATAAGCATCTGATAACCCACAATTAATTTACGACTAAATTTATAAAGTATAACGAAAGTTTGACAAAATGCTTTAATTCTTTGGTTTTTGAGAATTATTTCGTTTTAAACAAATAAAGCACACATGCGTTTATGTTGTCTTTGAACATTGAATCCCTCAACTTTTTCCATCTGTATTATAGTAACTTTTCATAAGGTGAAGGCCGTTTCACATATTGTCATACATTTGCAAACACACTTAATTATGCCTTACTATTAATAAATGTTACAATATGTTATAAAGGAGAAAGCAGTGCAACCAGTCAGAAATTATTCAATTTATAACAAAAGTAACAAATCTAAGAATTGTAAATAAACTGAACAGGACGCCGTTAAGCGTTAAACCAATACAAATTCTATCAGTTTAGCCCACAGGTTCGTTCGCGCATAAGTCGTATATACAAATGTTTCACCCCGATCTTCCACGATTCACCAGTGCACTTTCAGTTAGGTCATATTATGCCCTCTTTAGCGATATCACTCACTTGTTCATCCCGTTTTGTCTACGTCGGATCTAAAACAGAACCCTTAAAACATTCATCCTATCCGAAGGAACTTATGAACTGATTTGACCTTTACAAAGATCATTTTCGTAACCAACATAGTAACTTAATACACAATAACGTTTTCATAAATCGACCAAACGACTTCAGTTTCTTTGTAAAGCTAAAAGAATTAGTTTAGCAGATAACCTGCAATACAAAAAATTGTATTCTGCTGAAATCGTGAAAACAATGGTAAAAAACAACTTTTTACGGTAAATATTACGTTTAGGGGAGGCACCTCGGATGTCCTTGACCTTGACATATGTTGTTAAGATCACCTTTCTGAGTAACCCCCAAGAGATTTCTGACAGCGCTCGTTGTTTATTAAAAATTTATAAACAAAAGAAGTTTTCAAAATATAGCAGTTATTTTAAGTATTGAAGGCTAAAACAATATGCTGTATTGACATATGCTGTCAAGGTCACCTTTCTAAGTAACCCCCAAGAGGTTTTAGCCGTCACTCGCTTTTTATTAAAAAGTAGTATTTAAATGAATGTGATTTTGGATTGGACATATGTTATGGAAGACATTCTCTGAAATTGGACGACCTCAAGATGGTGTTAGGTCTGGGATAGGTCTGGTAATCTAACCAAGCATAACCCAGAGCTAACCCAGACTTAACACCATCTTGAGTGTTTAGCTGTCGCTAGTTTTCTATAAAAAAGTTAACAAATCAACTTGGACTATGTCTCCTTTTGACAGCTTGTACGAGAATAAAATGTACTTACAACCAAAATTTAACGAAGGTTTTTTGCAATTATCTCGGAAAGTAAGTCCGAGCGACGGGTAGATGTGTAGAGGAAAGTTGTTCAGAATGTTGTCCTTGAAAACATATGTGAAGGTCAAGGTCATCCGAAGTGCCTCCCCTAAACGTAATGTTTACCCTTTTTACAACTTTTTTTATCTGAATCAGCAATGAAAATTTAAAAAATATGTTTGTAAATCATTGTATAATTATTTACATAATTACGCAGTACCATTATTTCGGAAGACATCAAATCAACATCGATCCTTTGGTGACGTATCAAACAGGTATCTAAACTCTGTTCCACGAGAGAGTAGATTCGCTCAGTAACCGGTTTTCGTTCGTTCTGCGCATCTCCCACTCCGTACGCTCCCTTCCCAATGTACAACGCCAATCCGCATCATTCATAACGTTCTACCAGGTGTTGCCACATAACAATTTCGGGGTTAAATTGCATGTTACTTCGTACCTCTGTCCGTACTATTGTTTCACTGTGTATAATAAACTCGCAGTCAACAAAGTGGGAGTGCGCAGTGGAAGGGGTCGCTGCGCCCCTGCCATCTTCCAAGCTGCGCGAAATGAGTCTACTCTCTCGTGGAACAAAGTTTATCGTGCATGCACCTAATTTGCCCTATAGAGCACGTGGCTCCATCGAGCTTGCGAATTTTTCTTTTTCTAGCATGGAATCATTCGTTGCTCATGCCTGACCTATATATTTGATACTACTTGATACAGAACCATATTCCTGCAGATTGGAATCGACAGTATTGATCCGACATGTTCCGATGACTAACCTCGGGGCTCGTCTTTCAAAAACAAACTGTAGCGACACATCCCACTCAACGATCAGTTTCGACAGATATTGAAATAGTGGGACACCGAAGTTCGGCGATCGGTGATCTATATTACAAGCACGGACGTTTGTCGTTTACACGAAAAGGCCACGATCCCCGATCGTTATTACGAATTACCGGATCCCGTGACAAGTCCGTTGAGAAAAATAAGTCTCGACGGCCAGCGCCGCGATCTCGGTAAGAACTGTAGACGCCGCTACTCGACTGGCCACTCGTTGTCTCCGTCCTCTGCTGCAACTCGCTTTTTCCTCCCGACCAGACCAGACTTGCTTCTTTCCACGAGGATCCGGCCGCTCGTTCCGCAGGATACACTGCCTGACGCCAAAGTGTCACTCGGAGACTGCGGTCTTCTGTTTCGCGGAACTTTCTCGGCGAAAGTGTTCTCGGGAGGAGAAACAGTTCCACAGTGACCATCGTGAATGCAAATTGAAATCGTCGACGCTACGCCTTGCACTCGCAACGTTCAGATTGTTACGCGCAATTTTATCCTTGCTTGCATTCATATTGTCGAGCTGCCCGATTGTGGCCGATATTTACAGTGCCGGACAAAAGTATTGGTACATCCTTTGAAAAAATATAATTTTTTAAAAATTTGACCAGACAACGTGTTTTTGTATTTTTTGTATTTTAGAATTATTTAAAGTCTGTTATTGATCGAAATTGTGAAGGAAGAAAATAAAGGTTACAATTTTCAACTTTTTTAACTGTGTCTATAATGACAATTTAAAACATGCAAACATGCCTAAGGTCTCATCGAAATCGATTAACGTTGTTATGAGCCGTAAATGATTAAAAATGGCAGAAATCGTGAGATACTGCGACTCAGATCAATTGTAAGTCCTAAATTAAAAAATTCTTACATCTTTCAATGTCTATAGATTTTTTATGCGTCAACCGATGTCGATGTAACTTTGTGCACATATGTATATAACTTACTTAGATCTAGAAAACGCATTTTTAAATTTACATGGTAGGCTCATTTTCAGAACCGATATAACTTATTATTAAGGCTTCGAAAACAGTTCGATTTACGACCTAGCGACGGAGGATTTTTACTATACTTGCAATTTAGTTGTTAAGCCAAAACAGATGTACATCGGACTAGGACGCCGAAGATTGCTTTACGGCTTCCAGTTGGCACCCACAAGGAAAATTCGCCAGTTTCCTCCCTCCTTGGGCCCGTCCATAGCGGCTATCTTCTACCCCCACAAGGCTTGTAGTGGGTGGTAACTAGCAAATTCGAAAAGGGCATGTCCCAAAATCCACTTGATGCCAATAGGCTAATAGTTAGATCCTCCCACAAACCGATTTGTATATAAGCGCGACACACTTATCCACAGTGTGATTCATAAAGTCCGACTCATGTAAAACATATTGTAAATACACACATTCTTAGTCCACGTAGTTGTCCGCGTTTTCTACCAACCTATTACAGTCCACTTATACATTCATACATCTCGACAGGACTTCATATTCGGTGAAGTTCCTCCGCGTTGTTCGATCGTCGCTAACCTAATTGCCGACGCCGCGACGCACATACACTTATAACAATTATGAGACTTTTTCGGTTCTCCATAACTGTTTCAATCAGAACCGATATACATATAACAGTTTGAAACAGTTATTTTGAGAACTTTTTCAATCTCTGGGTGTTTTGTGCTTTTCCGATTCACATAAATCGACTGCAGATGTGTATGCAAAATAAACATTGTCAGCATCATTTGGACAAAACAGAAGCCTCTTAGAAATTTTTTTCTTTCTTTAATAATTTTAAAAGTCAACCCGCCGTAAACAACGCGTAATCTTTGCTGACACACGTAAGTTTTAAACTTCCACATTTTATCCGCTCCAACATGAGGCTCAAGGTCATTTCAAGGTCAAAAAGGTGGTATCCACTAAATTCAGTTTTTTATTGTCTATCATGCTATCGTAAAAAATATACTATTCCATTTAAAAAAACATCGGTGACCTTGAAATTTCATTAAAAAACACGACATAAAAAATTTTTTCTCTTTACCATTATATTTGCCCCCTGCAATAGTGTCACTTTTCCTTTGAAGTTTTCTGATAGGACTGTAAATACGACAGATATTTAGGTGTTCCCATTTATGTGGGACACTCTGTACATATAATACATGAACCAGAATATGCAGGACGCACATCGCATCAAACACGTGCACACTATACGGTCTAAACCAACGAACACACGAAGACGCGGGATACACAAAAACAACGCGATCCGAAGCACACAACAGAATCGCCAACACAAGACGAACACAATCCATTCCAACACTGCATAAATTGCAACGTGAAGAGGACATCATACATGTTATTTTTCCGTTTAATACAAATTATGTTGATTTACTGGGAGGTGTTCATTCACTGGACAGGTCACCCTAGATGCTGTGTGGTTGAGTGTGATCGTCCATGCGATGATTATGTTATGATATGTTTGATCATTATGTTTATCGATTGACGCGTTGCGTTGTCTTTTAGGACATCATGACCACAAAGGAACGCCATTAAAAGGTTCCCTGGAAGTGATTGAACGGAACGTACGGCCGATGCCAAGTCCTTGTGTACACCATCCTTATCCTGTTTTTAATTAGAGCCACTCATTTTTGTCATAAATGTATACAACCGCAGTATAATCATAAGCAATATCATTTCTAATGTTGCATAGGGGATCCTAGAATAATACTCATCGTACTTCTGCTATACACTTTAAATCAACAAATTATGTTTTTTTATTTTATTATTTTTTCCATTTCTAATTGTTTAAAGAAAAGCATTTTTAAATTAAAAGTAAATTAAACATTTTGCGCGGTCTAATTAAAGAAAATGGGCAAATACTCACTCTAAGGATCGCATTAGAATTAATTTAGAAATTATTCGGAACAGCGGGGACCGATGACCTTGAAATATATTGTTAAGGTCGTTATTCTGAACAACTTTCCCCTATACAAGTTACCTCGGGTCGGCCTTGGTTTTAGCAGTTACGTAAATCGCCTATATTTTATATTACATATTGTCTAATCGATCACTTTCCGTTACTGATAGTAGTGTAGATACTGATAGCAATTTTCTATAAAAATGTTCGTAAATGTAGGTATAAAAGAAAGGTGCCAATATCATACTCTCCCTCATAAGTTGTAGGGCTAGAGTTGAATATAACATGCTTTTTGTTGATGCCCTATCGAATGGCGCATCTGCGGTTTAATTCAGTTCAAGGGCACTTTTGACCCTCTTATTCGGTCTCCCCGAGGACTCAGAATTGCTTAAATGGTATGATATTGGCAATTTTCCCTTGTACCTATACTTACGGAAATTGGTATAGAAAAGTATACTACTGCCTGTAGCAGAAAATGTCCGAATAAAATTATTAGGCCTTTCGCTGTTTGCTGAAATGAGAAATTGCATCTAGTAGAAAAAAATATCTATATATCTCTTATAGTTATTATTTATATTGCTTCATTTTATACTCATTACATTAATGATCTTCACACGATGTATTACATACTTTTTAATGTATCATAGTTTTCATAACAATAACAATGTTCGTGTATTAAAAATCTTAAATGTATCAATTGGCGATATTTTAAACATATCATAAATATTACTTTCATTTCTTCACTTATTAGTATAAATCTGTTCACTTAAATGTGAAAATTATAGACACGCCATTCTTTAATATCTCAACGGAGAGAAATGATAGTACAAGTTATTATCGGAAAGCTATCTAACATCTGGAGCTAAAATAACGCTTCATCAAATTAGTGTTAATTTCTTTTATTCTGTGTTTTACAAAAATACGAAGATATTTCTATAGTAATATATTGTTTATATACGTTTACTCTCTTCTAATTGCTATAATTATTCACTACATTAAATATATCATATAGAGAAGCAACAATAAACATCGCGATTAATTTGGAAACCTATTTCATCGAAGGAGATCAAAGAGATATTAAACAGTAGCCGTAACAGATTATTAACCCCTTGCCATACCATTTTCTTTACGGCTACAATAATTAGAACGTTTTCGCCCCCAAAAATGCCACAGAAGAGGAAAGAAAATTTATATTTTTGTATGAGCACATTTACTTCAATGCTTAAATGTTGATTACACAAAAGTAAAATTTTATTTCGTCTGAAAATAAAGTTATAACTTTCATCTTTGTTAGACTTTATTTAATATCTTCATCACGAGTCTAACTCGTTAAAATACGGCAAGGGGTTAAATGATGTTTCAACACGTCTCATCGATGGAAGAGACCACATCGTGACACGATTGGTACTGTCAATCTTGCTTAAGTCTACAAATTATCTCATAGACTATGTTCTATTCAGATTCTCAATAATAAAAATAAAAAGAGTTTCATAAACAAGTATAGCCCTATCGATTGTCTGACTCGTTAAAATACGACAAGGGGTTAATTATACATCATGTGGTGCACTGAATGTCTGTTTTCGTCAAAATATATTTTTATAAAATAACGACTCTTCAACTTGAAGAACAACTGTTTCTGTATGCTTTTTTCCAACAGCTTAAAAAATGTATTGGTCTGAACTGGTTTATGAACTCTTAACCTAATGTTTTGCTAACATTTTTGTGGAGTGTTTTTTCATATAAACAGATGACATTCATGCAAAAATAATGCATATGCTTTTCCTTATGAAACAGTTGCACTTAATTCCAGCAGTTACAGAAAGAGAATGTTTGATGCAGGTCAAGTTATTCTCGAGACATTTTTTTAAAATTGTAATTAGACAACGGCTCGATTTTTCACAGTTGGATGTGTATGAGTCTACATTGTATAAATAAGATTTTTCAATACCAACGTTCTATAATCCTATTTTTTCCATGGATATACACATACGTATGTTTGAAACCAGCAAACCTCTAAATACAAATTAACGATGAAATCACAAAAGAATAAAAAATTAATTCTGTTGTGCGAAGTAGGAATTGACAATCACGCGGTGGCTAATGAAGAAATTATATTAAAAAATATTGATGTATTAATAGTGACTTCGAAGTTTTACGAAGGATTAAGAGAAGATCCCTCCGTTTATAGTAGATCTTTAATAATTGATATAAAACTATTATTTTATGAACTAACTACCACTAAAGCGATCGAAGTCCATTTGCTAGAATCACAAAAGACTAGTCACTGGCGAGGAAAGTGCTCAAGGACTCTTCATCGATCAACGTTAGTGGGAATGCATTCGTTCCCGAGAGTTCGTCGTGAAAACTACATTATCCTGGCCGAAAGATTTATGTTTGCAAGGATTATCGTTTATATTTCGTCGTTTGCATATTTACTATACTTCTATCGAGTATTATCCTGCACGGTTATTCACCGATGGCCTACATCGATTTTCCGTTTAGGTTATTTGATATTTTACGTACAAAAGAGATAAATAATCATGAATCATTTTATGATATCGTGCGTGCGAACATAATTACAGCGAATATGCGTTCTGATATTCGTACCATGTATCACTACGACAGCCTAATTAATGCTCGTATAACAACATTTTTATCTGGATGACGATATTATAGAAATTCTAAAGGAGTCATTTAACCTAAAGCTTTTACGATGGAATATTGGGGATCAATTTTTGGTAAAGTTCAACTTTAAAATAGGTCGTTGTTGTGAATTTTATTTAACAGAGACAAACATGAATATGAATCTTTTTACGGTATTTTTGTTAACTTTTAAATATGCATACAGAATATGAACAAAAAATCAAAATGAGAAAATGAGTTATTTTTATATTCAGAGATATTTTATTTGTCGTCTCCACTACAATAATTTGCAAAAGAAAAACAGTGTTATTTCTATATCCAAAAGTATTCTATTAATAATCACCACTGCAACTATTTGCAATTCTCGATTTTAAAAATTTTACTGTTATAAGAAGATTATAAATTGCTGATCCATTTTTATTTAGTATGTATCTTATTTCATTCTATACGCACCAGCATATTTTAGAATAATCTTTTATCAAGATATGGATGTTGAATTTCAACAATATTTTTCAGATGCAAGGTTTTAAAATTGTTATTATTTAAAAAATTTGAAAGACCGAGCGAATACATGTTTCATGTTTCAAAAGTAAATCACTGAAATCGATTATTGGCTGGACTGCGGATCTTCATGCAAAGAAATCTTGTTTTCACCAACTGCAACAAAGAGGCGTAAATAGAAATTCCCTTCTTTTAATGATTTTAATAAGCTTTAGATAATACAACTCCTTGTATTTACTACAATATCGAGTCAAACTCCTGTTTAAGATTTCAGACAGAGTCCATTAAATATGTATGTTATTAATTTTTTTAAATCGAAATAAAATTATATCCTCTTGTTGTCACTATATAAATACAGTATTTCATCGTTAATTGTCGCCACCAAGGGTCCGGCCGGCGTCAATTATCGTATAGAAGATACTATTTTTCGACCTCTGGAGAACGGAAGGACGGACACCGAAGCTCGAGAGGTTTCGGTCGCCAAGAAATATAACATAATACGGGTCGAGTATATCGGTGTGAGACCACTACTAATCCAATAACAAAACTTCTTTATTTTTCATACTTTTTTATGGGACAAATATGATATAATTCTGATAACATTTACTTGTGTAATGAACGATGAAAGTTTCGGGCGCAAGGAAGGACAGCGCATGGGAAAGAAAGAGACGCAGAGTGAGTGCAGTCGGCGGCACAGTTCAAAGGCCCACATGTCCTCACAATGTCATGTCAATAAAAATATTTTTTATTATTACTTATTTTTTATGAGACTTTCACCAAAATATTTTTGACATTTTTCTGATTAAAATGATACCACACACGATATAATTCGGATCATATTTTCAATAATACTCCGTTCACATAATTTTCTGTACTATGATAAACCACTATACGATTGACTAATATCCAGAAGACAAAACGATTAATGTGGATGACAACTTTCGCTATTCGAAAGAGAAAATATATTTTATATTTTTTGTATTTCGTATTTATCTTTTAGACCTATTTTGTTTTTTATAGTTTCTATATTTTGTACGGCACTACATTCTAGTTATGGTGAAATAAACTTGGTTACTTAACTATTGTAACTATGAAAAAGTTGTAGCCTCTCTTTCTTTATCATTTACTTGCTTCGTCTTCACCAAAACTTACTCCAACGTGAATTAAAAAAATAGATATGTATGTATAATCAGAGAAATTCTAATCAGAGAAATGTTACAAATATGATGGTAAAAGTCTCATAAAAGACTAATTAAAAATGAAAAAGTGTCGTCATAGCATTACTAATTATGTACCTCACCGATGTATCTGACCCGTGAACTTCTTATTAAAATTATATGAACGGAAAATTATTGTAAATATGATCCGAATTATATCGTGTTTGGTATCATTTTAATCAGAAAAATGCCACAAATATTTTGGTAAAAGTCTCATAAAAAAATAAGTAATAATAAAAAAGATTTTTATTGACATTACATTGTGAGGACATGTGTCACTTTGAACTGTGCCGCCGACTGCGACTCTCCGCGTCTCTTTCTTTCCCATGCGCTGCCCCTCTTTGCACCCGGAACTTTCATCGTCCATTACTCGAGTAAATACCATCGAAATTATATCTTATTTGGTATCATTTCCATTAGAAAAATTCCACGAATATGTTGGTGACAGTTCCATAAAAAAATAATAAGAAATGAAGAAGTTTTGTCATTGGATTAGTAGTGGTCTCACACCGATATACTCGACCCGTATTATGTTACACTTCTCGGCGACCGGGCCTCTCGAATTTCACAGCCCCTCACGGGGTATACCCCGCGGAAGGAGGGATTGTTTTGCGACAATTATTGTAGAGAAGTTTACGACAATAAACGATGAAATACTGTCATGCATAAACACGAATTTTTTGAAATTGTGACATGTGGCGTTTTTCCTTGCAACCACAGAATTATTCATAGCACTGTACAAGGGGCTTATACTTGTAAATAATTTTAATCTGTCTACTGCTTTAAATTGCACCTACTCATTTTTGTCGTAAATACACAATAACGTTTTAAAACATTTCGTTCTACAGTCGAACCAATCTAGGATCAAGTAATCCCTTTAGCATCAGTCGAGACTGTTCTAGGAAATACATGTCAATATCTGTAATTTTGTCCATTCTTTTCGAGATACATACTTGTATTCCGTAGTCTCTGTAGACACTATACTTTCTTCACCGATATTCGTGGTTATCCGTGTCCGCGAATCGCGGACAGATACAGCGCAACAAATGGTGTAACGTAGTTTCAGTGCATCATCGGTTAGAGACAAAAAAAACTGTAGATATTGAGAAAACTCGGAAACCGCGAAGGGAACCACGTACGCTTATAGTTTTACTGGACACGTGTATCGTAATCGTAAACTTTGAAACGCCACTAGGGAATCGTCCGCTCGAAATCGAACTTTTCTTTCCGTTTCCCCTGGTCGATAAACCATTTTACTAGAACTCCAGTCCGATTACGGAGAATCGCTTCTTTCATTGCTTGCAATCGTACCTATTTGCGTACGCGCGCATAGAAAATGCGTGCCCGCTATCTACCGAAAGTATAGTATATGGCATAAGGTGTTCGAAAGGATTTTTCAACCAAATTGAATTCTAAATTTCGAGAGTACCAGGTCTTTCTGTGATTCTGATATTTAAATTATTAACTGACAAATTTTGTTACTGTTAGATAAAAGGATGAGCCGAGAGACGTTTTACAAAATTTTTATTTCAACGTAACAACAAGGGTTATTGACAACTACAAGCTTACAATTAAGTGGTCATTTATAATTTAGATTCGGTTGAATAATTTTGTGTGCTTTAAGAAGTTGATTAGTTTTTCGCCAGATTCCTTTGAGTCTATCAATTTGATAGAGTTGAAACAAGAAATGATGCAACAACTTTCGTACTGCCACACAGTGATGCCAGATTGGTTGAATCGAGGGGAATACAGTTTACCACCTCTCTGATGACCAGAGTAATTTGTAACACGTTGCGCGGCATGTCACGTGACCCGTCTACGGTCTTAGTGGGAGGCGTTGGAGTGTGCTCAGGTAGTGGAATGGAATAGTGGAAGGGGAAAAGGAGGAGAGGAAAATCCACCAAGTTTTGGGTGGATCTGGCATCACTGCTGCCACATGGCTTTCATTCGCACTCACACACACACTTTCCTACAACTACTAGATGGCGTTATATCTTTTCTAAGTTATTATTTTATATGTGCCGGCCGACTAGTTCCAAACGCTACAATAGATGTCGGATCTAATTTAATATAAATGTACCTTAACACTTAATAGTTACTTTGGAGCTAAATAAATGAATGGAGTCAGCAAATAGTTATAATTTTGTTTCATATAATTTGGGCGGACTTCTTTTAGTTGTAAATGGAATTCGTACTTTAGTTAATTTAATTTGACAAAAATTGGGCGCATGATGTAAGAAATATTTAATTCAACACTTTGAGTATCACGTTATATATCATTGTACATGACAGACACCATTTATTTACTAAACTTGAAAATCAAATTTAATACAACCTCTTAAGCCTTAAGTAAACCAAATTTCATTAACATCTACCAGGTGTGAGAATGTTATAAAAATTATTGTTATGGTAATCTTTTTCTTCTGCATTCTTGTATTGTTAAGTAAGCTGTTTTGATTTTGTATGAGTTTTATGAGCTTTTGATGGGCAGTTACGTCTACTGACACACATTTTGTACACACACCCTCGTCTGTAAATATTAGAACGTAATTGAATACTGAGTTTTATGCAAATTCACAGTTTTATGATGAAATATTGAAAATACGAAATAAAATAGAACTTTTCGTTTGTGTTAATACTTAATACCCTTATACATTTAGAAACACTGTTAAATGTAAAACAATTTTGTTTCAGAAGCTATTTTTTTTAAGTTATTCAGGAGCTATGATAGCATTGGAAGTGCACTTATCAAAATTTGAAAGAAATATTAAAGCTATTACACAGTTATTGAACGTACCATGACTAACGATACACAAAAAATTGATTGGGAATACAGAAAGTTTTCGAAAATTCAAACCTTACAGATCTTTTGCGATGATTCTCGGCCGATAGATATTGAGATTTGACATAGGGGCGTAGACTTTATATATAGCTATCCAATACGGCGACAAAGTGCTTGGTCTTAACATTGTATTAATATTTGTAAGTATGGGTGAAACTTGTAAGTGGGCGGGTACAAACCCTGCAGAAAGAAAGTTTGTTGAAGGAGAGCGGCTTTGTAAAGTATGTTTTATCAAATAATTAATTTTACAAAAATAAATTTGTTTTCTAATATACTTTCTTGTACAATTATATTTTCATAAATTTCTAATCGCTTAAAATTGGTGAGGACATATTAATTGCTCCATAAATAATTGTACAAATATCTTCTATTAGAGGCACCAATCCACAGGCATCACTGAACCAAGAATTTTAAAAGTCTTTATACGCTAGTTAAATCTTTCAATATGCACTCCAGCTTTAGCTATTTTAGCTGTTAAAATACACTGTTCTTTGCTAAATTGTTTCTTATATTTTACAAAAAGGAGGTCTTATAAATTTCAAGCAGTTCACTTCACATACTTCATTTCAAAGTGTGGAAACGGAACAACAAATTTTTGCTCGCTCTAGTATCACAATCTTTCACTGTACAGTAATCAAAATATTTTTTGCTACGCAGTGGATATATTGGATCTTCCATAACGTTATTTATAATTAACACGTGTTAACACTGTAAGCTGCTATAATCTAAGCCAGGCATGTCCAGAAGTAGCTCACTTGGACGCAAATTCGAGGGAGACGCCTACTTCTCCCGCCCGCGCGTCTCGCTCTCTGTGGTGGCCGTAGTCCTCCGAGCTCCTCAGACCCGTGCCTACCGTGGGTCCGAGAGTCGTCCCAACGCGCCACACGCGGTACATATTGCAAGCGGTAGGCCGGGTCTGGGGAGCTTGGTGGACTACGGTCGCCACGGGGAGCGAGACGCGCGGGCGGGAGAAGTAGGCGTTTCCCTCGGATTTGCGTCCAAGTGAGCTACTTCTGGACATGCCTGATCTAAGCCAAGTCAAGCTTAGAGTATTTCTACTTTTCGGCAGCAGACGGCGCCACTCAAAATATCAGATCCCAATAGACAACGGACCACAACAGCGGTGCGCTCGACTCGTCTCTAACCTGAAACGGAGATACACGGCGTACTTTACCAGCTCATTGTGACGTCAATTTTGATGACTCCATCTTTTTCAAGGCTCATTTTAAAGGGGAAACTTCAGGGAATATAGCCATATTTTTTTCAAAATTTAAATCACTGCGGCCCATCATCGAAAAAAACGTAAAAAAAGAATTTATTTAAATTTTCCGACGTTATAAAGTTGATTTCCAAGGTTGAAAAAACTATTTCGTAATAGCACAATCCTTTCCGAATAAAACAAAGAAAATGTAGCTCAATCGGACAAACAGTTCATGAGATAAAAATTCGTAAGTGAGGACCGTTTTCGCCAAAATGGGCAAAAATTGAAAACTTTGAAGGCCTGCCATTTCTAGAAGAATTCGAAACCGGCAAAATATTGACTTAAACCCCCCCCCTAATTTCACATGGACTACAACATATTTTATTTAGAACAAAATCGACGATGGTGCCTGCAAAAGATGATCGATATGGCATGGAATGTCCCTTCCCTGTCTGTACTCAACTTCTAACTAAATTTCTAACCTTCATGGGTTATTTGTGTTGCTAAATTATGTTGTTCGCATATTGGAAGAGTGTTTACTAGCTATTCCATGAAAACAAATATGAAATTTTAGAAATAGATTTTTTTATTTTTGAACGCGAGCCATCACGCTTTGGGCCAGTTCAGACCTACAATATCATTGAACTATTACGGACCGTCAAATGTAGTTCAAGTATGTACTTTCCTAACTTGCTGCGTTCATAGATGTTTAGGCAAACGTGATGAAGTCGACTCGCTTTGGACCAGTTTTTACGGTTGTCGATCGATTTTTTAGTCTTTTCATCGAACCACGTAGCCCTGTAATGTTTCGGATCATTTCGACAACTTTTGAAGACTTTGAAACGGTGTTCCCGTGATTGCGCTCACTTTTAGCCGCGTGTTTAGGAGCAGCCCGTAATTCGGTGGCAGATTTTTTATCCGTGGCACACTTCGCGACGCCCTGTTACATTTTTTGGATCAGATTCGACGTCGAGATAGACGACACAGAGATGACAACTGTCACCAATCACTCAGTATCATTTTCGAGCAGAATAACGACGAAGCGCCCCACACACAATTTTGCCGGGATTGTTTCTGCCTCTTGTGATGGATTGGTTCGGAATGTTTATGTAAATCCGTTTATTGTGGATTAACATGCGAAGAATGTTACCCGAATGGCAACTATAATTGTGAAGAAGTACACATCATTTATATTCACAGGATGAAAAATAGCATCTAAAGCTATTTGGGATTGCAACCCCATGTTTCATCATTTATCTTGAAACTATTAATTATGAAGAAAAACTTTTAAATTGATTCATTGGTCTTCTGATTCTGTATTGGTCCATGTAGACAGATCCATTAGAAATGTTTGTTTAACACTTCACCGTACAACTGGTTTCGCATTTTTTATTTGATAATTATTGAAATTAGAAAGATGCTTCCATTAGAAATTTTTAAATAAATTTCTTCATGCAAGCATATGTTGTTATAAAACTTCCAAGAAATCTTAATACATACAAATACGGTCTTGTGATGTTTATAAAACTTGAGAGTCACCAGATCAGGTTAGTCAAACTCATTTATTTCAGATTTTTGCTTTTACAATTATTGAAACTATAAAAATATTTCCATAAGAGATTTTTGAATATTCTTCTTTATTCAAGTAGGACTGTTGTTATTATTATACAAGAATATAGATCAGTCGCCTTTTTTCGTTTTGCAGTTCTAGTGTTAATATCAGTGCTGAACTCGAAGCAGATTAACTCTTACTATACTATACTTTTGACTATTTATGGAAGTTGCAGCTCCACTAAAATCCTTACGTGTCAATTTTCATTTATATATTTTCGGGCGTAGCTTTTTTACTTCTCACGGGACCTAATACATCTAAATAGTTAACAGTTTTATTGGTCGCTAAAATTTAGAATTTAAATGTAGCGTTTATAATTAGACTGCGGATTTTATACATTTACGATAAAAATGGGTAGATCAAATGCAAAATAGGAAAGTCGTTTAAAGAATTTAAAAATACTTCCACATTATTTCCTATTCAGACAAAGGATTGAAGGATTGAATTTCTCTTACTTGTAGTTAAATAAATGACTATATATTTAATATAATATATTATATAAATTGTATACTCGTACATATAACATGCGATCAATTAATATCAACCATATTTAATCTAGTGCTTCTTCATGCATATTGATTTTTCTACTTTACATAACTGATTCAATTCATACATTTTTGTTTTTCTCTTTCTCATTCGCACCACGCAAATCAACACATTTTCACCTATTTGCAATTTCTCGGAAAAGAAATGAATGCCTTACAATTAACTCGGAAAATTTTTATTTTGCATACAAATCCGCAGTATATTTATAATGCCGGGTCAAAATGGACCCAACTCCTATTATCCGACGATTACGGAAAATAGGAATAAAATGACTGCTTCTGATGTCATTTGAATAGTTTTATTGGATGAAGAAAAATATTTGTCTTGCAGTTTGCAAAGCAATTCTTGAACTTTGTGGTCCAATAATGGGATAACATTACAACATTTTTAATTATTTATTTGTTAGTAGTCTAGCTCTCATGGAATTGTTTTCATCGATGTGCTTATATTTTGTACGTTTATCCTGTATAGAAATCATTTTTATTCGAACTCGTTTTACTTCGCTGTTCTTGTATCAAGTTTAAATGTAACTTATTCTTGTGGCCCGTTCCTTTAGAATACTTAATTTCATTAATAAAAAGTACATTATCACGTTAGCTGTTCTAAGGTAACTGCAAATTTATGGAACTATACACGAGTGTACTACTGAACCACGGGCTACTAAGATTAAATCGCAATTAACATAATTACAATGGTCAGAAGTGTACGCAAATCCAGATCACTTACACGCAATACTTTATTATCGCATCTTAAGTAATCTTGATTACTTGTATCACGATAGTTTGTATCGTGTTAACTCGATTTCGATTAATAATTCTGATAAATCGCACGTATCACGTACGCAAAATGAATACTCGAAACATTGGTAATACGGTGGCTCACAAAAGTGTTCGCTCGCCCTTTAAATTAGAAGAACTTTCTTAAAATTTAACCAAAGCACTTGACTTTTTTTGAGCAATTAGAAGCATTGATTTAGTAAATCACGTGCAAAAAAGATTTTGAAAAAATTTCAGTTAGCAGGAATTACATGAAGAGATAAAAATTGCACTTTTTAAAACTTCTTTAATTTAGCCCATAATGAAAATATAAAATATGCTTTTTGTAGATCTATGGATTTTAAGCAAAAACAGACCAAAAGTCATGAAAAACTGCGATTATCACCACTTTCAACCGCTTGTAGCTGATATGTTCGTTAACTGATTTCGATGAAATTTTCAGCATATGTGTAAATAACATAGATCTACAAAACGCATATTTTGAATTTTCATTACGGGCTGAAATAATAAAGTTTTAAAATGTGCCATTTTTATTTTTTCTTGTGATTCCTACTAATTGCAATTTCTTCAAAATTTTTTCTGCACGTTTTAAAAGTAAATCAATGTTTCTAATTGCTCAAAAAAGGTCAAGTGGTTTGGTCAAATTTTAAGAAAGTTATTCTGATTTAAAGGGCGGCCGAATACTTTTGTGAGCCACTGTATATTTATCTAGTTATGAGAATGTGAACCACATTGTGCATAAATCCGTAGCTTTTAAATACTTTTTTCTATAAATTCTTAACTTCTGCTTTTAATTCGACTTCACGTATTGAAATGTATGACAATATTTCCCATATTTATTTATTAGCCCATAAACGGTATGATTTATATTAGGCAATTATATATGTATGTGTATTCATAATGCATACATTAATTTATGGAGGCACATATTAAACGAATGTTTCGCCCCTTATTGTTCTGTTCCGGGACATAAATATACATGTAGGGTGGGCTGAAAATGGTGGTACAAGTGGGGTGAGGTTACTCTCTGACTCGCAGGAAACCGAAACGGTAACATTAATTCTTGTTACTGGAAATCTAATGCTTGAGAAAAACAATACATACATTCGTAATAATTAACAAATAGATATAAGGTTTATTTAAAGTTTCAGTAGGTTAATATTAATATTTACTGTATTTTCTTGATATTTTGATGCTAATGCTTCTGCTAGTGTTAGCACACTGAAATCTGGATCTGGAAATTGGATTTTTATTACAAAAATGTGCAATTTACTGTTCTGCTCAAAGTAAGATGGATTTGAATTAATTTATCAACGAAAGTGATGCAGTAAATGCTTCTAATGCTGTACATGTATGCTGTAACAGTAAGCGATCAGTGTTATGCAATGCAATATTTAAATTTTCTCACCTTTTAGATGAACCTAAATTTATTTGCATCAATATATGTATTTAGTAATAATATGCTAACAAATAATTTGTATACTTTTAATGCTATCGCAATAAATAATGCTTCACCGTTTTAACAGATTATTAACCTCAGTGTAATCATACGGATGCACTTAACAACCATAGAACATTAAAAATCTCGAAAGATTCTCGTTAAGTGTTCCAAATTATGAACTGTTTTCAGAGGATTATTACTACAGCGGATTTTATGCATTTATGACGAAAATGAGTAGGTGCAATTTGAAAGAACCGGAAGATTAAAAGAATTTGAAAATATGGACGTATTGTTTCTAAGTTGTTGAAGCAATTCGAGAAATAGGAAAATTTTTACTTGGTTCCTATTAGTTGCTATTAATGCAAACAATTTTTATTTCGTATAGAGACCCGCAATCTAGTTACTACATTCCAACGAATTTTATTGAATATTATTTTTTGTGAACCAGAAATATACACTTATGATCAAAACGAATAGGTAAGAGTAGGCAATTTCAAACAGTAGAAAGATTAAAGGAATTCTAGACTATCAATGCGTTATTTTTAGTTCATTAAAGTTATTATTGGAAGAGAGGAGTAGGTATCTATTCAACTTCTATTTCATGCAATACATGCAAAGGATATCTATTTTGCACAAGGATCCGCAGTATAATAATTTTATTGTCGCCTTCGCAAGACAAGATTACTCAGGCTCGCGTTCATGCGGCAAAATCTTGTTATTAACGGGACGTTTTGATAGGAATTCGGGTTAAAATGATCGACGAACGTTCTGCACACCCGCGAGAATAATTTATTCCGCTTATATCGTTAACTAGAAAATATAATTAAGCTTGTTACAAAGATCGTCGTTGTCGGATCCCGACTTCCACGTTTCCTCATCCGACACGCGAAACGAACGAAATTAATCTTCGCCGATTATTAAACTCGGCGTCGATCAGAAAGGATGATAAATGCCTCTCGATAATTTTATCAGCTCGTCGCTCCGTACACCGGCGCGTTGATTATAATCGATGCGGTTTTACGTCGCGGGAACACGCTTCCTTCCCTCCTTTCCATATAACGCGAACACGCCTCCCCTGGAGCTTAATCCTCCGATCCTGATGAAAACTCGTGTTGAGTACGTTTTATCGAGGCTAATCTTGTTGGCCGTTTATGAATGATGAAGTAGCGCGATATATCGAGCCTGCCTCGCCAATATTTAAGGCGAGCATAATACGATCTTAATGATGAATGGTAAGCCGCTTAAGATGTGCACTTCTTGCATCACGAGCGCAAGCGCAAACGCCAAGCACACAGGCTCGCCCGTGGACTGAATTATCAGCAATATGAGAGAAACTGGGTCCGCGGAGATCTATTTCAGCTACGCGGACACCGGGCGCATCGCGAAGTCACGTTTGCGAAATTCATCGCCTGCGGTCCGCTGATCCCGGTCGTTAGATGCGACTTTTTGTTCTTCTTCAATTTCGCCGCGCTCGGCGAAAGATTGTTTGACGCGAAACCGCTCGGAATAAAACGTAAATGGAATTACATCAAACACTTTTTTTACACGGTAGATGTGATCCTAAACAAACCGGGCGAAAAAAGTGATGAAAACATAACTGTATAAGTACTGTAATATGTACAGGGTGTAAAGAAATTACAGTAATCCCGCGAAGAGTGCGACAACGCACATTGGACTTGTAGCGAAAATAATACCCCTCCTACTGCGGAGTGCACCCCTCGAGGGACCCAGAAGCTCGATCGCTTGAATCGGCTGAGAAATTGTAACATGAGAGGGATCAGGTATATCGGTGAGCCAACGTTAATGCAATGACAAAACTCTTTTGTTTTTAATTGTTTTTTCATGAAACTTTTACCGACGCATTTGTGACATTTTTCTGATTAAAATGGTACGAAACACGTTTAATTGGCGATAATAAGTTTCGGACGTAGCGAAGTCAAGAATGAAAAAGAGAGAGAGACTCATAAAACTTTTCTCGTAAACACTTTTAAATATCATTCATAATATTCGAAGGTAACATGGTGAAAACTACTAGCATGATTGCACTAGAGGGGAGAGTACGATTTCCGTGGCCCCTCGTTTTGAGGTTATATTTGTGTTCTTCATCAATAAAGTACCGTAAACAACGGCCAAAATGACTCCACTAGAAAATTCATTTTTGAGGTTTTGACCACGTTTTCAGGATTTCGGACCACTGTACGTCGTGCGAAATTGTTTCAGGCAAAATTGAATGATGGTTAATAAAATTAGACTTCTGAAACTTTTATATGAGGCCAGAATTATTATTATGGTATTTGTTTTAACGAAATCATCTCTATTTAAAAATCGACGATTTCTCGAGATCCGGAAATTTAGTATTACCAGTAAATTAGTTAGTTACCAATTCCATTGGGAGTTTTTGTTTCATTAAGATAATAAGTTATTTACTAAAGATACTACATAGACTTCATCATCGATCCTCAATATAATCAAACACTTGAAATTATGAGCGATACGATTAGTATAACTATTTATTCATTTATTTATAGTTTATGCTAACGCAGTTAACTATCGTTTAACCTGTTACCCGGAGAAATTGAATGAACTTATCATCCGTGTTTCTTGTCAGCGTTCAATCAATTTTTAATTTGTGTTACAATTTTTGTTACATTTATTTTATTGGGCTTTGGTTACGTCTTAGTAATTGTTCAGATTTGAGACATCACACGATTATGAGTTTAAATACGTCTAAACGTTTATGTTGCTATTAAAACTATTCTATTTAGTAGAGTGTATGGATAGTGTGGACAAAGTCTGCCCTGTAGGGTACTGTCCCGATTCCGTCGAAATCAAGAGCAACGAAACCACGCCTCTACACAGGGCGCTCTTCACACAAACAGAGAGGAAGAGGGAGCAAGATATACAGTCTTTTATCTCTTTTTGACGTCATTTGTCCTGGAGCATCACTCTGTGGGTAAAGCCAGAGCGCTTCCCGAGGCAAAGACCGTTTTCCTGATCTATAGAATCGTTTTCAGCAAGAACTGTTTGTATAGCTTTTACCGTTGAAGCAGAAGACATTTTTACAGCTGAAAATGTATCAAAATTGGGTGAAGGGATGAATTAAATATTGTGAATACATGTGGAACTTTAACACATTTGCTGCCAAATAGAAAAGAACGGACTCTTAGCCACGACGCCACGTATTTTTATTATACAGCAAATCCAATCCACGAATAAAACTATATTTTAATATATTCCTTGTCGAGACGTTTTCAGACTTAAACTTTCAAAAAAATTATATGTTTTGAACGCGTGTGCCATGAACAGTACACGTAGTGTGGAACGGGATAACACATTTACCACCGACACAGCCACCATCAAAATTAGATAAAATTAAGGCAAATTATTTAAAAAACGAAAACTGAGAAGTTGAGATTCGTGATAATAATTACTCTTCGAGACTTCTTATATTTCTTAGATCGTGAGCAAATTTGGTTCACTCAATCTACCGACACAAAAACTCACCATTAATCTTATCACCCGATCATGGGAGACGTGACTAATGATGGGTTAATTCGCAAAACCCTTTAACCAAACACAGCGTTAGTGAAATGTAATTCGCACGACATTCAGCGTGTAGAAAAAGATACAGTACTATCGCGGTAAAAGGCTGTACACGATAAGTGCAATAAAATTATCTCCACTACTGCGGGTTTAATGCCTCGTGAGGTCAAGAATCTCGACTCGACGGAGAAACGTAACATGATGTAGGTCAAGGTAAATACATGCATATATCGATGAGCCAATACTAATGCCATCACAAAACTTTTTTGTTTTCTATTGTTTTTTCATGAAACTTTTACCAACACATTCGTGACAGTTTTCTGATTGAAATTATATTAAAGACGATGTAATTTATATATTTATATATTTTATTGGCGATAATAAAAGTTTCGGACGCAACGAAGACAGTGAATGAAAAAGAAAGAGAGACTAGAAGTCGAATAGTCGGCCAACATCGAAGGCATCGGTCGCTGAAACAATAAATGCAATTGTAAAACTTTTTGTTTCTAATTATTTTTTCATGAAACTTTTACCAATGTATTTGTGACAGTTTTCTGATTAAAATAAGACATATTTGCCTATATATGGACATTTGTACTTTAAAAACCTATTATCGCCAATTAAACAAGCAAAATATGATCCAAATTATATCGTGTTTAGTGTCATTTTAAGCAAAGAAATGTCACGAATGTGTTGGTAAAAGTTTTATGAAAAAATAGTTCGAAACAAAAGAGTTTTGTCATTGGATTAGTATTGTCTTACAGACATACTGCGCTAGTGTCGATTGTTTTGGTCACTCGGCTCGACGTTGGCGGCAAAAGGTAAAGGAATTTCGAGGAATCGTGTCTGTACACGATGAGTGCAATATTTGACCCGAAGTCATTGCTTTCATTGAGACAACACTGTACTATTCCATTGAAATCTGAAAAAACTCTGATTCATTTCATTCTACGAAAGAGTGCACAATATCCTCACCAAACACAACGTGAATGGAACATAATTCAAACGATATTGTATTAAATTCCGAAGAAGCTGTGGTTCATTTAAATCTTCGAAAAAGTGCACAAATATCTTGACCATGCATAGCGCCAGGGAATTATAATTCACACGGTATTTAAATGGTTAAAGACACAATCACATCGAAATCCGAAAAAGCTCCGATCCATTTAAATCGTCCAAAGCGTGCTTTTTCCGCAGAACATGTAATCCTATTCGGGTGGCGTTAAGGCGTGTGAAATGGGTAGATGAAACGGGAAGTAAAATTCATTAATTTCCCGAATGTCTTGTTGCTCCGTGTCTTTATTCCCGGTTTCCATTCGAGCGATTTTCTTGCCTTCACGATTTATCTTCCGGAGCGAAATGTGCATTAATTTGCCGGGGCGCGATAAACGTAAATATCCTCTGGGCAGCATTTATTAAATCCTGGCGACGACGTATGAGAGAGAGAGAGAGAGAGAGAGAGAGAGAGAGCAACAGTATCGTTTCGTTTTCATAAATCAACCGGGAATATTCACAGGCAACCGGAGCCGCTTAATTCTGCTCGCTTCTTTCAAATAAAAACTGAATGATCGCGTTCGAGCGAAAGTTTGACGGTTTCCGCGTAGCATCCGGAGCGGCTCAGCTGATAGCGCTGAAATAGTTTCGGAAAGCATTTTGGGGGCTAGCCTTTTCGTCGGAGAAAAAACTCGACGGAAGAGCCGAAAAAACGGCGATGGTATCGTCGACCAGGAACTTTCGGGGAAAACTGTCGGGTACCGAGGCGCGCGGACGTCGGCGAAAGCAAACTGCCCAGGTTTCGCGCTGGAAAAATTACGGACGGGGATGAACCGAGCAAATGAACCGGCGCTTTTTACGGCCCTCCTTTCTTGCTTGACCGACTTCGAGGCTCTTCGGAAGCATATATCAGAACGTCTCGAAGAAAGACCTCGATAACGAAGACCTCGGGGTTCAGGGAACAATTCGCGCGGTACTATTCCCTCCAATTGTGCTGTGTCACGGCTGCAAACGGCTGAATAGTTCGACAGGAAAAAAGATCGCTCCACTGCTGCGTCAATGGTAATTCATTGCTCATTATTACGTCATCTCCGTGCGAAGACCTTGGTGCGAAAACCGGCCAAGTCCATTATTAGAAATACGCGAATTTTATTTTGTCAAGGTTTGTGATACGGGCGTGACTTCTTTGCTATTTTTGAGGGAAGGTTCCGGCAGGCATTTCCGGTGTCTCATTGATGTATTTAATCCTTTATTACTTTATTTTGTGTCAGGAAGAAGACTCGGAGTAAGTTCTTCCTCTGTCCCAATACTAGTGACGTATCATAACCTTTGATATCCTCCATGATCACACGCGAATTGCCAATATCCGTCTTGGGTCTTCTCGTAAACCCACACTTTTGATGGAATGGAAAACGAATATTTATTCAAGTACTAATTATACATGAACATATCATATCTTCTACCTTTTAAATTTATATTATATTATGTTAATTTTTCTGAAATAAGCATGGAATGTTATCATCATTATTAGCATCATCGTTTGATGCGAATAACGTACCATATTACGTACACTTAACATATTTCGCATTTGCTACAGACACATTTCGACAGAAAAATAATAATTATTCTAAGAAGAAAATGAATTTTATTGTAAAGTCCTTTTGAACACTGAAAAACAAACATGTTTATGATAAATTATGCAAAAGTACTATTTTGTAACTTGCTTTCACTAACAAACTTTACTACTTAAGTCATACTTAAAAAACAAGTCTTTTGTAGTTTTTCGACGATGGACTTGTCGGTTGGTATACTTTTGTATTTTATATGTATTATAAAAATTTATATTGATATGCATATATTTGTTATTTAGTTACTAAGAAATTGTGTTCCATAGTAGGTGCTGTTTCGTGTAGTTATCCTAAGTAGAAATAGCATGCAATGGTCAGACACATTAGAAGAGTATTTTAAAACGTGATACTTTAGGCTACGTTCAGGATATTTTTCATGCATCTATAAGACTTTTATCAATCGAAAACTTTTTGCGTACACTTTTGTGTATGTTTTAATAAAACCCACCAATTTTTAGACAAATGAAGGAACAAAATTTCGATTGGTTTGATATAATAGGTAATTTAACTTCATATTCAATATAAGCGTCACTACAGATGTCGTAATGAATGAAATAAATGAATAATTAATATATTGACGAGATTTTGAAGATTGAATATTAATTTCTTCCCCTCTTTTAAATTTTTACTGGCTATAATATTGATATTTATGTGTAACGTATGGAAGCTATGCGCAAATATGACACAAAAGTAGTGGCAATTTTGATACACCCTAGACGAGGGTCGATTTTCTTTGAAAAAAATGGGTAAAGTGAAACACGTTACAACCAATTATTTTCTTTGCCAAAATTAGAATGTTAAAATGAACATTTAATTAAACTATATTTGTCTTTCAGATTTTCACTAAGAAAATAATGCTCAAATCTTTCAAATTCTCATAGTTTACAAAAGTGAAGTTTTTAATAAATCAATAAATTAAATATATCATCACTTTCTTCCTTATACAATTGTTTATACTCACTATTCAATAATTTGTACTTTAAACCTTTTCTGTATAAACCGTTGAGTTGGATGGTAACTTTGTTCTGGTCTCGGTTTGCATTATCCCTAAATGCAAATATCTTAATGTATGCTAGAACGAGCAGATCCTATAACGAACAAAGTTCGAGTACCAATTAATTCGTCCCAATGTAGCCCACTGCTGCCCTTATCAGTAGCACTTACGACGTATTAAGAGAACACTGCGATTGTCCTGTAAAAAGAACGTCATCTTAACATTTCAACTTGTTGACTTTTGGATTATGAACATTTGCGAAGATGTAACGAGTGACAAGTATAGTCTGTCCCACAAGAGCGTGTCGGTGATATTTCTGCAAATATTTGGAATGTCAAAGAGGTTGAGAAAGTATACAAATAATTTTTTTAATGAAACATTTATTATTAATTCATAAATTGCTCGAAGCTTTTACCATCATGTTCGATACAGGAAGGCTATCGTTCAAAATGTTGACCACAACATGCGTTCTCAATCTCATTAAAAATTCCAAATCAAATTCAAAAATACTTAACAATCCAGTTTACTGCTCGATAGCTCAGATGTTGATTATCTCGTAAACAATGCATCATATAAATTTTTTACCAAATATGATTTTGACGGCAAATAACTCCAACTTCATGTATGTGTAAAAAAAATGGAAGTATAAATTTAAAAAAACGATGGTGACCTTCATAACTCACGAAGGTCACGAGTAAAAAAAGATATTTTACGTGCAGTTTATAGCAGACTTAAAACCGTGCAAATTTGTCTTATTAAACTTTCTTGTAACTTCAACCAGTTATTAAATATGTGCTCTGACATTTACCGCGCGTTTTCGACCGTGCGATTTGAACCGCGTCAAAATTGATAGTCGTTCAGGAAGAGGCGGTAACCGTGCGGACATGCAGGAGAGGGGCGAAGTTTTAGCTCAGTACGAAGATAGATATCGAAGAAGCAATATACAACCGCGCGATTTCCTTCAAACACCTAATTAGAGACTTTCAGGATCAACCGCGCGGAACGGCGGAAACCGCGCGGATGCAAAGCGCACGGATCAACCGCACGGGACCTAACCTCAAATTCTCTAAAGCACTGTCTCCTTATTTTACCCAGTCCCGTTTTGTTTATTTAACAATATCCCTGTGTCTAAGGCAGGACCCGCTAGATTGCCTTATTGACGAGTCCTCTAGCAGGTCGAGGATCGGCTCCTCTAACACATTTTCGACAACCGCCAAACATAATTTCGAAAAATATGCATATACATTATAATATACAATAAATAATGAGAAAAATTTAACTAAAAAATAGCACTTGTACTAAATACAGGACTATCTATACCCCAAAAGGGCCTAGTCGCAAATATCCACAAGTTATTTTGAGAAAGCTCTTAAAATTCACTTGTTTTCACTGCCGTTACAAGAGAAGTCCCCCTTAAGAAGAATGAAAATAGTTTTTGAAAACCTATAGCGAACTCGAATGACGAATGAGCTTATCATCCCCAATTGAAAGGTTAATTGTAACTAGTTCTGGAAACATACGGTCAGTGGTGTACACAATCGGAGAACTGTTTCTTTATGAACCTACCGTTTGCCTTGCGACGACAGTTCAAACATACTTTATGCAACTCGAGAATCACGGATTCTAAATATTGCATAACAGTCTAGTCAGCGTGGGGGAACGGTAAATGAAGCACAAATAGTGCAGATGTGGGGGGTGGGGTGGGTGGATGGAACAGGAATTACAGTGACAGAGTTTCGTTTACTGATACAACATTTAGGTAATAGCAGTTTCGACCGTTCCGTTGCAAAGACTCCACTCGGGGCGTATGGTAATGCCAAGATAAAGCGAAAATGTAGTATGAAAGCGGTCACTCAATTCGTCGTCGAATTACACGGTGTTCAAACCCTCCGCCTGTGCAATTATTGACTTTCGATCGAAACTTCAGCGAATTCGGTTGTACGAAATTGCCGACTGGTCCCGTGGAACAGAAATTGATAGTACGCGCGTGTAAACTAGACATGCAACGTTTCATCATTGAGAAATTAAAGGGTTATTGAATACGTGACAAATGTAGTTTCTTCTTTCGGGGTCACGCGGAAATAATTATTTCAGATCACATTGTTTATCGAATACATACCTGTTACCACGTTACCGCGTGGTAGTAGTTTTGAATCGCTTTTTAAAGTGAAACTTCTTTAGGCGCGTTAGGCGTAAAATCTCGACGCGGTAGGAGTAATACCGATCTGGCGATGAAACGATGAAACGATATTCTATTCTATTAGCATATACGGTTGAGGTTCGGTACGGGTTTAATTGCTTAATAAAGATTATGATAAAATTCCGATGATACTAAGTGGAGATTTCAACGTGAACTTTGCATCGGAACAATCAAAATTATTAAAAAATTTTTTTAGAAGTAAATTAAGATTGGAAATGGTAAATAATCTTAATGAAGCAACAACAAGATCAAGAACAACTTTCGACGCATGAATCAAGAATATTTATATCATATTTTAGCTATCACAAGCCAATTGTTTCAATAATAGAATCACAGAAAATTAAATATCATAAAGTGTTAATAAAAATTCGAAAAAAATTAATGAAAGAAGTTTCACTTCAGCCATGTGTTCTAAGCACACACCAATTTTTTTCACGCTTAACATTCTTGTATTTCCTGTCTTCGTTCTAAATGGTCTCTCGTGAGCCATTCGAATCTGTTTGAATCGAAAGAAAACTTCTGCCTGTTTTCACTTCATTATGCTTCAGAACAAATTTCTGAAGAGAAGTTATGCATATACAGTGATTTCAAAAAGTATTTAAACGCCACTTTTCCGAGTCTCGAAAAATTGTTGATATTTAAATTATGATAATTTTGTAAAAACAAGTAGTACAACCATAAGCCTGAACTCATTTTAAAGCTTGAAGCCTATACTTTCGTAAAGCAATGTCCATTTCTCTCGAAGATATTTTTACACGCTGTAGCAGGCAGGAAACTGAAGACGCATTTGAAAATGCTGCAAATTCAAACGTCTTCAAAAACGTCCAGAAATTTTGCTTGTAAATAAAACTGCCATTAATTTGAGTATTGAAGCCTCGTCTTTACAACGACACCTTAAAGATTACTGTACGATTCTTTCCCCTGTTTTAGGGAACAAAAACGAGGAACAAGTTCGGTTATGTAAGGCCCTCATTCTGTAGCTTTTACGTCTATACAGTTGACGGCACACCTCTAATTTAAAGATCGATAAAACGATTAAAAATATCGTACGTCACTTTTTATAATGTCGTTGGAAAGAGGAAGCTTCAATCTTGAAGTCTATAATGGTATCTGTGACGAAAACAAATTTTCAAAGTTTTCACAGACGTTTGAATGTATAGCTATTTCGAGAGAAAACACGTTTTCTGTTTCTCACTCGCTACGTCATGAAAAGAAGCCTTAGAATACAATGAACGGTGGATTGTGAAATTAGAGGCTTTTAGTTGTAAATGAGTCCAAATTTATTGTCGTGCGATCGTTTTTAATGAAATTATAAAAAGTTTGAATATTGGCAATTTTTTGAGAATCGGGTATTTAATGTTCAAATACTTCTTAGATCCACTGTATCTTTACATTAGGTTTAATGAATGAAGAAAAAAAGTTTACAAACACACGACTCGTGCATAATTGTAAAATTTAAGCCAAAAATGAATTTACGAATATATGGATGATTCAAAGAACATGTGTACATTTATATTTGATCTTTAAAAAAAATGAATTAATGTAACTTCAGTGGATATCGATCTCGCTCGATCTCGCTCCAATTTAATTCACGAAATATTAATGCAGTAACTAGCTGAACAGTACATAAGTTACGACTATTCGTTGAAAATTTGTATATGTATATAATTTACTTGTTAATCTACGAAAAGTATATTTAAAATTTTCATCATAGATACAAATAAAAAAGTTAAAAATTCTTATCTTCACTTTTTCCTTCACAGATCTGACCAATAGCAATTTAAAAAAAGAATTTTCTCTATATTATCTAGTAAACTAATCCTCCTAACATCTAAAAAAAAACCCCAATCATTTGGAGCAATTTTAAAAATAAGTGAAAAACGCACCACACAATTTCAGTTTTCGTTTGAAACTCCGATTTATCGAGTACACCTGCATTTTGACTAAATTCCGATACAACATGCTGTAACACAATTTTTTAGAAAATATTTTTAACTGTGGAAACTACTTTTTACGTGGAATTACTTCATTTAAAATTGTACCACAATTTTTTTGAAAAATTCATGTAAATGTTCAGCAGCGTTTAAATGGATTAAAAATTAGTGGTATAAGAAATGGAGAAATGTTTTAATTCCAATATACTATTCCTAAACTAACAATGTAAAATTTTGTTGTTGCTTTATTTATTGTACAATAAATATCTACTTCATCGGTGACAAAAGAAATTTCTGTCCAGGTCTCAAAATTTTACCTACTTCCTATAGAAATATGCATTTGCAGAAACATCCACTGTCTAGTAATCACTTAATCTTCATGTAAGCAAAAACGTTCCTGTGAATGATACAGTAGGTCTAGAGCCACATAAACCACAGAATAATATTGCATCTATACAATATAACTGTACAGCTGGTGGTGTTTGCGTTAATGTTATGTTACACCTACAGTGGTGTGAACCCTGTTTTGCATTTCATCCCCGTCTACTTCGTACAGTAATGAGTTTTCGAAACAATTATAGAGAAAATCTGTATGCAAATCAGTTGCTCATCGGTATTAAGCAATAGTGAAGTAGCGTCTTTAACATAACATAAACACAGTAAGCAATAACAACATCATCACGCGTAAATTTTGTTTAATGATAATTAGCACAAAATGTTCTTAGCAATTACAGTAAATTATTTATTATTTACAGGATCAATTTGGAGGCACCACATATGAGGACGGAAGAGAAGGAAAATATTCGTGCAATAAGAAAATTGTGAGTACAACTATTATTATTATTATAAACATAATTATATTGCAGCTTAACATACAAAGAGTGATAGGCGTACCAAAAATAGGTGTTCTACTAATTCTTCAAAAGTTTCTACGAAATCCATAAATACTTTCATAGAATAGTCTTCAATTGATGAAAAGATGCTACAGTACTGACAAATAAAAACGATCTATAATGCGCGCTAAATATACCAACACTTCTGACCATAATATTGAAGTTAGTTGTAATGTTTGATAACTAGACTGCGAATCGATATATAAAATAAAAATATTTTAAGTTTATTGTAAAGGACAGATGATAGATGCAGATGAATGGCTTAGTTCAATTATTTTAATAGGGCGAAAATGGTATATTAATATTCTTGAAATGCATAAAATTCGCAGTGTATTGATAACAAATGCTGCAAATTAAGACCGCTATAACATCAAACAATAAATAGAACTTTCGGTTTTGCAGTCTCATGTAATTCAAATTAGCACATTAAACGTGACATTTGTTGCGTTAATTATGTTATTTACGGTACCTCTGATTTAACAAAATTATTTATCGTGATATTATCACATTAGTTTCGAACAATCAAACAGATTGCTGTTGCCTTCATAACTGGGTTACTATTATTAATGAATAGAGTACTTTGATAACTTAATCAAAACATATTGTGCAACCACTAATTGCATAGGACCCACATGATTTCAATGAACGCAATTATATTTGACTGATATTTTCAAAAGCAACCGTTTGAGGGAATTTTCATACTCATAAACCGACTTGCGAAAGCAAAATTTGAACTAAGTGTTCATTAAAATTCGTGTTCTTTTAAAATAAAGGTGAAACTTTTGATAACTTCTGCAGAAATTCTTGTATTATTTAATTTTGTATATTATTGAATAATATATATTTCTAAATACCCAGATCTGTGAATTCTGATTTTACTTTGTTGCGTTTTAAATTTTCCGTATTCTTCGAAGTATATACCACATTATAACTCCAACTAATAGCAAAATATAGTACAAACATTAATAAATCTCAATCACAATTTTTACTAATTAAAGTCCACGAATCATTTCAATATTGCTCATTCTTGGCGAAGTTTTAACGAGCACTGGATATTGTAGATCATTTATGAAAAATGCAAAATTATTTCAATTAACTCGAGGAACATTTTAAATTTCAATTAACTCCTCGCAATTCTGTCTATCCTTCAAGGTTTAAAGATGGAAAAAATCGTCGAAATAACGTTAGAAACCATTTCGCCCAGGTTCGTCGTATATTCGTCGAGGTGCCAGTGGAAGCAAAACTTCTCTCGTTAATTTTCTGTTCTGTGAAGTAATTGTATTTTTTCCTATTTCCTACTTTTAGAGCACACGTTAAACGTGTCTCTCGTATTTATCGTTTCGCCGTCCCGTTTTTATTTATTGCATTTTGCACGCAAAATACGACGCGAGCGTAGTTCATAAATAAACTGCTCCACCGAGTGGTGCACGTTATAAAGATGTTTGGTTAGATTTAATGGGTTACCTCCGACAAAGGAGTCGCGCTCAGTTTCCTTTAATATCGACCTAAACACAGTTCGGCCACGGGAAAACTTGACTTTACCTGAAATTACTGCCTGTTGTTCGGCATGTATAAAACCGTGAAAAGTGATTTTTCTGCAAATATAACATGGCCGATGTAGGGTGCATACACACGGGCAAGCAGGTATACACGCATTCAGTTATTTATCGCCGAGACTGCGCCGAGTTCGATATAGTTCGACATAGTATCGTGTGGTTCTTTAGTGCAGCTATTGGGATCTGACATGGGGGCGTGGACAATATATTATATATATATATATATATATATATATATATATCCAATATGGCGACGAAGAGCTTGGTCTTAACATTGTATTGATATCTTTTTTTTCGTTTTTACTTAAAATGTTTGAAAGGAAGCAGAAAACTCTGTGTTGAGGGAAAAGCATCGGTATTATGGGCACATCCAGCCGAGGATGGCAGTGTTAAATTTAGAACTAACATATTTTGTTACATATTCTAAGTTTGACAAAAAATATTTAGCTTTAAAAGTTACGAGAAATGACAGTTTTATTTCTTCAATGTTGACTAAATTAAAAAATATTTATTATACGAATATGTTACATAAAATTTGCTTATTTGAAAAAAATATGTGATGCGAGTAAATAGACTTAAGAAATAATAAAAAGTGACGAGAGTACAGACTTAATAAATATTGACGAATTTAATGTTACTTCGAAAAGATATATTTATTAAATATATGAAATAAATACCTGTATAAAAATCAATAAAGTATGTTTTGTAAAATAATTCATTTTACACAAAAAATTTGTTTTTTAATACACCTTCTAAATTTACAATTATAATTTCATAAATTTCGAATCGCTTAGGGTGAGGACATTAATTGCTCCACAAATAATTGTACAAATATCTTCTATTAGAGGCACCAATGCCATAAGCATCACTGAACCAAGAATTTTGAAAGTCTTTATACGCTGGTTAGGTCTTTCAATATGCACTCTAGCTTTAGCTATTGTAGCTGTTAAAATAGACTGTTCTCTGCTAAATTGTTTCTTATATTTTAAAAATGGAGGTCTTATAAATTTCAAGCAGTTCACTTCACATACTTCATTTCAAAGTGTCGAAACGGAGCAACAAATTTTTGCTCGCTCTGCTATCACAATCTTTCACTGCACAGTAATCAAAATTTTTTTTGCTACGCGGTGGAAAAATTGTAACTTCCATAACGTTATTTTTAATTAACACCTGTTTTAGCACTGTATGTTTATACTGTAATTAACACCTGTTAACACTGTAAGCTGCTATAAGCCAAGCCAAGCCAAGCTTTAAGTATTTCTACTTTTCGACAGCAGACGGCGCTCTTTAAATGTCAGATCCCAATAGCAGTCGGTAAGCAGCACTGTAGCGAGCTTATTTTTAAAAATCGACGATTGATTCTATGAAAAATCACGTTGTTTACGAAAATTGTTCGATAACCATAATATTTTTCGCCAGACTGGTGAGCATTCAATATTAGTATTAAACCTGTCATCAACGGTCAAAATAACCAATTCCTGAGTTTTTACTTTACAATTATTGGAGAAGAAGCTTTGGTGGCGAATGATTAAGTAAATATATTTAGTAGTGCACGCATTATAATACGAACCGCACAAGGTCCAAATAAATTCAATCTTGTCATTTTTATAAAATAACATACGCCAGCTACCTTTAAGGCTCGGCAGGTTTAGTGTTAGGAAAAAGTTGCTAATATTATTGCAATAAAAGAATTTTGTTTTCTCGAGGAAATTTGGTATGTTTTATTACTTTAATGAAATTTCTGCATTTCCCTGCAAGTTTGACCTTGAATGACATTGAGTCATAGGTAATTGAATTCATCTTAAAACTCACTATTTGATGGTGAATAAAAAAAGTATCATTCCATTAAAAAAAAGAAAGTTGACCTAACCGGGAGTGTCCACCGGGAGAAATAAAAGTTCCACCACGTGATGTCCCCCTCGGTACTGAACAACTTTCATCTGAAACATTTTTGCGTATAATCAATATTTTTGGAGATATTCGTCTGTGACGCTTTATAATTTCCACCCTGTATATAGTTAATTAATTCAGCTGGTTACTAGAAAATTACAATTTAGATAGAACGTTTATAACTCTTTGTCGAAATGGGCACAAAGCCCCCAATCCGAAGGTTAAAGATAAACTATATTAATAAGCACAGAAATGTCACAGTTTAAAAAAAGAACAATCTTGGGTCACGATATTCTGTAAAAAAGTATGTCAAAAATTGGGAAAATAGATATGTTAAACGTACAGAGAAATTGAGTCTTGAACCGTGGTTATTTTACTTCAACGTACTATTCCTACTCTCCAGTCTACTTTATCTCAATAGCATACAGGGTGGGGCAATAACTTTGTTCACTTTTAATATTTCCGTTACTTGTAATAATATGAAACAATGATATATACAAAAGTTGCACAGAATAGAGGGGGAAATATTGTGACGTAAACATTTTTTATGTGCGTGACGGCATTTCGGAGATTTCAAGGTCCCCTCCATTTCTTTAAATGAAAAGATCTACTTTTTGTATCATGAATCGATAATTTTCTATATGTTCTCACCATATTCAAGTTGAGGGACATCAGTTCGATAAGATACCAGGCACATAGTTGGTAGTATTGAAAATTATTCAACTTTTGTATATATCATTTTCTCATATTATTACAAGTAACGGAAATATTCAAAGTGGACAAAGTTATTGCCCTATCCTGTATATTATTTTAATACTATACAACGACGAAATCTAGTATTGTTCGAAGACTCAACTAAATTTGTGAGCCGAAGGTAGTCTTGTAGTCCCCTCGTTAGTTTCTTGCACTCCTTCGAGACTATGCACGACCTAAGTCCCTGCTATAAATCCTTCGAAGCCTTGAATAGTGCCTTGCCATCCAACTTCAATTCTCTTGTCTCATTTAGCAGCGTATTTTTAGATTAATTTCCATTAATAGACTGCGATTCTTTATGCAAATTCTCATTTTCATAAATTGCTTTATAAAAATCGGTAAAAAGAAATAATGCATTTTTTAAAAATTAAAATTGATTAATGTTCGTCAACCTAACCGTTCTTTTATATTTTACACATTTATAATAATTTACAAACATTATTTATTTTAATCAAATTCATACTATTGTACCACAATATAGTCTATCATTTTACCTTGCAAAACATTGAGTATAGAAATAAATTCCTTTTTATTTTTCGGTAAAAAGTTCCTTTCAAATTAATTACAGAAAATATTATTTCGCTACTATTAGTAATAATTATATTGCTGTTTTTGTGCATTTACGCCAAAAATAAATTGGTGGAGTACAAAACCGTGTAGTGCGAATTATTTTCAATATATAAACATGACTCAGAATAATAATATTATTTTCTTTCAACTTTTTGTAATGTCTTACACAAACTTTCTGTCATCTTTTGTACACTGTTGTGTAAAAAATTTAAATCACTCTGGCCCCTCATCGTAATAAACGTGAACAAAAATTTGTTTAAATTTGTCGACATTATAAAGTTGATTGTCGAGGTTGAAAAAATTATTTTGTAATATCCCAATCCTTGCCGAACAAAACGAAAATAAATGTAGCACAATCGGACCAACAGTTCCTAAGATAAAAATTCGTAAGTGAGGCCCGTTTTCGCCAAAATGGGCACAAATTGCAAACTTCGAAGGCCTGTCATTTCTAAAAAAATTCGAATTTAGCAGAATGATGTCGTAAACACCCTCCCCCCCCCTAATTTTAGATGGACTACAACATATTTCATTTGGAACAAAATCGACGATGGTGCCTGCAGAAAGTGATCGATTTGGCATAGGGCTGTTACTTTCCTTCGAATTGCGAAGCTTCGATTTCAGAAACTTCGAAGGTGATGAAAATCGAAGTTTCGAATCTTCGAACCTTCGAACCTTCGATTCGTTTCCAGTTAACGGATAAAAGAAATAAATTTTCATAATTTGTTTCTATATTCACTATTTGAATTATTTCAATAATTTATTGTTAAGATAATATATTTATAATTTGAATAATCCTTTCGATAGCACATTGTTAAAATAATTGTTTAAATAAATAAATTTTTATAATTTGTTTCTATATTCATTATATGAATTATTTCAATAATTTATTGTTAAAATAATATATTTATTATTTGAATTATCATTTCGATGGTTCATTATTAAAATAATTGTTTAAATAAATAAATTTTCACAATTTGTTTCTAAATTCATTATGTGAATTGTTATTTCAATTATTTATTGTTAAAATAATTGTTTAATTAAATAAATTTTCATATTTTGTTTCTACATACGTTATGTGAATTATTTCAATAATTCATTGTTAAAATAATTATTTCAAGAATGTACAAGTATTTACATAATGAATATAGAAACATTTCTATAGATTATAAAAATTTCTATAGATTAGAAATTTTTATAATCTATAGCAATGTGTTCCTATATTAATTATGTAGATACGTGTATATTATTCAAACAATTATTTTAACAATAAGTTATAGGAATAATTCAAATAGTGAATATAGAAACAAATTATGAAAATTTATTTTTTTTATCCATTAACTAGAAACGAATCGAAGGTTCGAAACTTCGATTCTCATCACCTTCGAAGTTCCCTTCGTTCCTTCGAATCCTTCGAAGCTTCGAAGAGTCGAAGCTTCGGAAAAGTAACAGCCCTAATTTGGCATGGAATGAGCCTATGCTGTCCTTCGAACGATTATCGGAGAAGTTACACAGGAAATGCAATATTCATTTATTTTTATACGCAGTAATTCTAATTTTGCAAGCAGTATTTTGCATCATATCTTCTACCGGTTTTCACAAAAGTGTTCTTCAGTTTTTTTTCCCTGGTAAAAGTACAATGTTTTTCTGCTTTCCCTATAAATCTCCCGCTTTCGAAAAAAACGGGGCACTAGCCACCGTGAAAGCCCTATCCAAAAAATTCACGACCGGCGTAAAATACACAACGCGACAGTTCATGCTATGGAATTATTACGAAGCATTTGGATTCGTTACGTGTGCGTCCAACTTTGACATCAAGCGTAACCATGCATCACGCTAGAACAACATAAATCGGCTAATCTAGACGGTGACTCGATCTGGGTTACGACGATCCCGTAGAAAGCACAGTCTGGTGCAGAAAATCACGCATGTACATATTTATCCTTGCGTGTTTGCCTGATCACTCTGCGAGAGCTTGCTGGTTCTCCGCGATACGCCACGACGAAAAATCGTGTTCCCGAATTCATGCTGGTATTTTTTACTTGGACGTAACAAAATAAATATCAGCGCAGAGAACCGTATTCAAAATACCTGCGGGAATTATACACGCCCGATTCGCCCCAAATTTTGACCATAGCGTGGCTCTATGTGTGTGCCATTGACTGCACGCATTCATTACTTATCAGAAGTTAATCAGACCTTCTTTATCCTTTATAACTTCAAAGAAGAGATACGAAAATTTTCAATTATTGCATGGTTACATTTACTTTAATGCTTAAATATTAGTTACAAAAGAATAGAATTTTATTTCGTTCTAAAAGAAAGACAATATTTATATTCAATAGATTTTATTTAAAGTGTCCATTACGAGTGTGGGCCATTATTATACGACAAGAGGTTAAGGAGAAAAGAGGAAAGCACTCGAATTACATATCTGGTTACAAATCTTTAATACTAATGATATATTTAATTAGAAATCTTTTCGTCTAATGGTATGTCTAGTCTAGTGGTCTGTGTTTTCAGCACATTCTGAGAGAAATAAGATTCAATTGTGTTTATCCTTCGCAATATAACTCGGAGATAAAATATTTCAACATGTGTTGATACACACTATTCGCTAGAACATAAAATGAGAACATAAAAATGTTGTCCATTCCTTTCAAATCGAAATAAAATTTGTATTCTTCTGTTATGAGTAGACTCTGGATTTTATAAACGTGAGTAGGTTCAATTTAAAACATTGAAAAGATTAGAAGACTGTAAGAGTGTCAATATATTATTTTCAATCATATTAAAATTATCAGTGAAATATATAAATGTCCATTTAGCTTATGTGTCTTACAATTGATGCATAAACTTTTTATTTTGCATGAAGAGCCGGAGTCTAATTATGAACGTTGTAGCATTTATGTGAACGTAGACCTGCAGTTAATAGAAGTTTATTGCTGCTACTAGGAAATTATTAAGGACATAGAGATTCTTAGCATTCTAGTTTAAAAGCTAATTTTTTATAGATAATTTTACATCTGCGATTCTTTTAAACATATTTGAGTAAACAAGTTTGCAATGTAAGTTAGAAACTAGTGTTATTTCTTTTGTAGAAGAGCCTAGGGAGGATTAATACGTTTTGAAAGAAACGATTGTGTAAACGATATGTATACAATGACTCACATAAATATTCGAACACTCGTAAAACGGCTATAATTTTTTTAATATTCGATCCTTCGACTTGGATTTTTCTTTCAAAAGTTAGAACAATTGGTTTACAATTTACAGTATTCTCTCGGTTAGAGTCGTAGCTTCGGGTTGTCGTGCGACACTAATAGAATAGGGACTACATTCTTTGTGTTTTGTCAATGAAATTTCTACCATCGAATTCGTCGCTTTATTCTGATTAAAGAGACATCAAACACGATATAACTACGATCATAATTACTTGTGTAATAAGCGATTAAAGTTTCGAACATTACATTTACCAAATTCGTCTTTCTACTGTGAATGTCAAGTCCGAAATTTCAATCGCTTGTTTCACAAGTAATTATGATCGTAAGTATATCGTGTTTGAGGTCATTTGAATTAAAAAAACGACACGAATACGATGGTAAAAGTTTGATAAAAAAAATGAAAAATTAGAAAAGTTGCAAGCTATTGCTTCGCTTGCATTAGTGCGAGTCTCACATATACTGGATCCCTCGTTGGCTTGGTCGTCCAGTGTGTTTATCGCTTGACTGACTCCAAGGAGAATCCTCCACTGGTGGGGATAAAACTTCGACATTCACGGCATAGAACTTTGCGACACTCACGGAGAGAATATTGTACTACATGAAGTGAACAAAATTTTTTTAAATTACATTTGCTCGAAATCATAGAGAAAATACTAAACGTTGTATTTTACAACTTTTATGTAGGCCTATATTGAAAATTTAAAAGATACGCTTTGTAACTATGTCAATTATACATATTCTGAACATGCTTAGTACATCTCAGGGTTGCATGGTTGTGTTGTCAAGTAAATCCGCAACATTTCTTCCCCGTTGTCATTAGTGTCACCTGCGCTAAGATGTATGTATTATGCACTTCAGAGATCGTAAGTTGCCGAATACCTACAAACTGTATTAATGTATTATTGTATATCATTTAGTAGATGATGATATAAACTGTATAATTATTTGGACCTCTGGACAATATCTGCGACGACGAGGAAAATCGAAGAGTAGCGACGAATTCAAAAATCTTTCACACCTCGTTTGCGTCTAATGAGTCGGACGAATGGCATGTGCCAATTTGTTACGGATTATGCGCATTCTGGCCCGTCGCAGAAGGAAAAACGTAGATCGTAGTTAGCGGTTACAGCTCAAGTAGCAGGTTTTATGAAATTAATGAATGGTTTTCATGTGTGAGCGAAACCGGTCTACAGACGACGAAAGTCAAAAACCGTGTTCGTATTTTCAGTCTCGCGTGTCCCTCTTTTTTTTCCTCGTTTAGCAGCTTAAATTCCCGGCCTGGCAAACAAGAACAATCCCCTCGCTTATTTTCTAGAAGTACTTTCTGTAAACTCGTGTACTGGCAAAATTTCTGGTTAAGAAACTTCCTAGTGCCGCGTCTAGTTTGCCCTATGCCCTATGTTATCGCGACGATCATTCCTAGAAATATCTCAGCGAATCTCATTAAAACTTGCCTAATCTTGCGCAATTTTCACCACGAAAATAATAAATAATTAATATTTGTCATTCGATTTGGAAACGTTGGTTTCACCTTCGTTAACAAAAAAAATTGTTATACTTTAGTTTCGTTTCATTTTCTTGGCACTTCTTAATAGCCCGTGCAAATTTTGTTTTACTTCAGTTTAACTATAAGACTATGAAATAAAAAGTGTATAGTGATGTTTTAAAAATAGGGGTGACCTTGATATTTTATAAAAAAGAATATTATTTTTTCAAATTGTTTGTATTGACGTTTATGAGAGACTGAATGCTGATTAACATTTGTTCCACACATCTTTTGCCAGATCATCGCATATAACTTCGAGCTGCTATTCAAGATTCAAGTGTAAGTGCCTAGCCAGGCGTCGAAATACCACGAACCTTCATTTGTTAATGATTCGTCTATAGTTCAAGGTTGCCGAAGGTTGCAGTTAAAATTTACATGCTCTTCTTAGCAAATGTTCAAGCTTTCATATAAAACAAGTCCGATGCTTAACACTCTTAAGCATTTTTGTATAACTCTTTTCATAGCTTGAAATGCTATTAATTTGCACTGTTCGCATATGGACTAAAAAATGCTTAAGACTGGATTAAATATTTCAAATACACCTACTCACATATATAAAACCATAATTCAAATATGTTTTCTGATACTCTATAATTGAAATCTGGGGGAGATTACGATTTCCGTGGCCCCTTGTTTAGAGGTTAAATTTGTGTTCTTCGGGTCATTTTAAGAAAAAGATATACATATATGCCACAGGTCTGTGTTAGGTCTGGGTTAGCCGGTAAAGTAGATTTCCTGTTTTTTATAAATTTGCAAATATGTCGGTAACTATGCGAAATATGGCAAAATATCAAGAGACCTTTTTTGTAGAAAATTAAATTTTCAGCAATTTATGTCCTATGACATTTTTTTATCAGCTGCGCAGTTTCCGAGTATATTTATATTTCGGTGAAGTTGCAGAACAACTGCCTCCCTCCCGAAATGATGGTCGGGGGAACATAATTGCTCCGTTCACAACTGCTTATACGAGACTCAAGAAATGTCTATGTATTAAAACTCAATTAGCAGTGAATATTATTGACGTATTACGTTAGGTTAGGTTAGGTTAGGTTAGGTTAGGTTAGGTTATGTTAGGTTAGGTTATTTTGCCATATGTCCCATAGTTTCCGAGATATTTGCAGGTTTATAAAATCAGGAAATCTACTTTACCGGCTAAACCAGGCCGATTTGGTACCTATAACATATACAGTTATTTTCTTAAAATGACCCCAAGAACACAAATTTAACCTTCAAAGTAGGGGCCACGGAAATCATAATCGTGCCGAAATCTGAAACGTTTAATTTTACTTTGAACTTTCTGACTTTGTCTTTAGAACGCTACATCTCATCACAGAATTATTTAAAATGAATAATATTTTGGATTTGGGAACTTTGAAAGAATGTTACTTTATAGCAAACAAAATGCTTCAATGTATTAAAGTTAAAAAAATTAAATTCTTGGCATGAAAACGGGAATTTTAGACCACTGTGCGGCGGTTCGGTAGCTAATAACAAGCGAACCAAAATTGCGAGGCTGACATTCATGGCGATCAGTCATTCATTATCACGCTGGTTCTGGTAGGGTAGGAGAAGGGGAACCGCCCGGTGCCGAGACTGCCGAAGCTGAATAATACGCGGCTCCGTGATGCATAATTACCTTTCTCAGATTGGTAGCGATTGCGCAACGACAGTACTTCCAGGTGTAATACCGTAATTTCAATGGGGAAGCGAGAAAGCGAACGGTTAGGAACGTCTACGGGCTCGTCGGCGGCCCATAATGGGAATCGAGGCGTGGGCGGGGAACCATAGAAAGGGTGAAGGCGGGAAAATGGGGAGAAAGGGGGGAGTGCAGAATGGGGTGTAGGGCGGCAAAGGGTGCGAGGGGCCTCGGGAAGGAGAACGAAATAAATTAAATCGGCACGATTCAAAGAACGCGGCTGCTGATCGAACGGCACGCTACCCGCGCGCCGTGAGGATTAATTAATTAAAACCGATATTGCGACCGCGCCGCCCGTTGTTCGATTCTTCGAAAGTCTCGTAAATATTTATCGGCTTCCCGCTTTATGGTCGCGACGCTTCTATAAACTCTTCGCTCGATCGACGAAATCCCTTTCCTTGACGGCGTGTAGACGCCACTGTTTGCCCCCGAATGATTTTTACCTTTTTGCGCGCGACAGGCGTCGCGCACCGATCGATTCGCGCTACAACTTTTTACGCCGGTTTTTGAATTTCTCGCCTTTTGTTGTTTTCTTCGATAAGTCGCGTCGGCGCTATTCCTCGTTTTTTTGTTCGATCAATGTCGGAAATATTAATACGTTGAACGCCACGCGCCACGGTGGTTATCGATGACCAACGCTATGGATTACATACTTAACACTAAACGTACCAGCGCCGGTCAAATTAATCGGTGCCAGATTATTTGTTTTTGAATTGTTGAAGTTATAAAGTCTCTTTCATTGGAAATGTTTGAATAAATTACCTAAATCAAACATGTACTGTTAGGTAGTTGCATATGAAATGTCCGATTATTAACAGGAACGTTAAGCAAACATAATCTTCTTCGAAATAAACTTATGGATCAAAGTAAACATCATTCTAATCAACGAATTCTGTGAATGCATTGCAAGAATCTTGATTGTATTAAAATAGAAATCGGATTTGTTTTTGTTGCTCACGTTCATCATTTATAAGATTTTCATCTCCATTTTGTGGTCTTTTTTACCGTCATCACATGATGCTATCGTTAAAATGTTATTTTCCACTCGTTTAGAATGAATCGTCGACAATCACATTGATTGACATTGAAGTAAACTTTATTTAAAAGTAAAATTGAACATCTAGACAAAAATTGAAGATGAGACCTTTAGGTCAGCTTTGTACCTTAAAATGATGTATAATAACCCCATAGATTGTAATAGCATGGTGGGGAAGGTTTTGAAAAATGCCCATCCCTGGTTTAGAATTTCGATTAATGTCATAGCCCAATTATGTTTAGAACTATCTAAATTTTAAGAACATTTTGTTCATTCTGCTGTGAGAAGTTTTATTGAATTTTAACTTGTAGTTTTCTTCTTCAATACTTTTCCGTTGTCCACTATCGTTAAGAGATATTAAAATTGTAGCATAGTGCTCCCTACGTTGTTTAATTCACTAGAGTACACCCAATGGCGTAGTGAAAATTAAATTAATTTAATTTGGCAGAAGTTATCAATTGTCCCAATTCAAAAGAAAATTTATTACTATTACAAAAATTTTAATATTGAAGTTTGTTTATAACGTATACAAGAACGAGTCTTATGCTATGTAAAATGGAAAACGTATGTAGAAAATGATGGGGATTGTTTTGAGATAGTTGAATATATTCTGGTTATTTCTAAATAGGCGACAATGAACGAATTTTTCGCGTTTAAACAGAATAATAAACACAATGATGCAATAAATTGAAAATATTAATCTTGTACAGAATCTTCTAACCTGTTTTTGATGATCTTTTGATGATCTTTTGACGTAATAGATGTAAAGTAGACTTGTAATTCATTGACCAAATGCATTGATTGTATTTTAGTCATTAAAATCTATTTGAAAAATATTCTTAAAAATCGAACATTTCATGCACATACGTCTGTATGTATGCATAATAGTTGCGCTTGGTCGCCTCGGAATGGTTATTGAATGTTGTCGCATAAACGTGACTTGATTGTTCTTGTTTCTATCATACGAAAAGATATTTTGAATAATGTTATAAAAAATCGATAAATATTGTGTAGTTGAAACAATGATGGCTCCATCCATTCTCAAACAACACGAACCTCTTTTTCTTTAAATTATGTATACAAAAATTTGTTAAACAAGTCAATGGTAGACGTTAATTTTTCTAACAAAATGTATGGTCATGAAAATGTTAAAATGTCTATCTTTAATTATGGTTTGAATAAGCATTGGTTTATTCGGGTATGGAAATGTAAATAAATGATACTAGCAGCCCTAAATGGAAAAATAATTCAAAAATATAAGATAAATTTTGTTCATATCTCTCTTCGTGTCAAAAAAAATTTAATTCGAATTTTAGCCAGAAATACGTGTTCTTCGCTAGACGCTGAAGCTTGGTTAAAGAATCTGCTCGTTTTTATCGTTTTTATATATTAGAAGCACGAATACGTGTGCATTAAATAAAGCTGTGTACGAAATATTTTATTTTACTTTTTCGATTCATATTTTGCATTTAAATTTTTGAGATGTATCAAGTTGCGTAGAATGTATAATAAGGGATTATGCTATTAACAAAAATGAGTCGAAAAGAATATTTTTTATTTATCTACTTATTTACTTATTCCTGATTGTCTCGCACATTCTGCAGCATATTATATATAAATTAAATCTGATTTATTGATCAATGGACGCATTTCTTTGCAAATTTTCAGAAATGGCAAAATAATTGACTACAATATAATTGCAAGTAGCTTCATGCAGATTCAATTAAATTTTCCATTACATTATTCATCGCTATAGATTACTAGAAATTAAAAAATTAAAAAAGCTGTAATAACTTTCAATCATTTCGTGAATCTCATCGTAACGTGAATCTCATCGTAACATCGTAACAAAACTCATGTCGATTTCGAAGATAATTGTAAATGCATTGAAAATTCGGCAGATGTTATTGAAATGAAATTACCATCGACATTTTACTTAATAAGTTCGTTGGCCAGTGAAAAGTCAAGTGCACTCGAAAGTAATACGCTTAACTGTAATATTGCAAAACATACTGTGTGGCGAATCTCTTCTCGTTAATCAATGACAGCAAATGAATTCAATACGCTCCTTGGAAAAATAACATTCCTCTTTTATTTGAATTCTTCAATAATATTTCATTAATAAAAATCGAAATCAAGCTTTCAAGTTTCACTTTGATCCTCGGATATTTGAAATGGTAACGGATAAATACAATAGTATAAAATATACGCGGATAAGTCAATTGGCTCCCTTTTGATATTTTATATCGTTACACGCTGTACGCAACGTAAAATCGTTATTTAATTACCTAGGTACCTAGGATCATGCATGTATACATATAAGTTTAGTATCGTAAAAAATTATACGACTCTTGTATGCAGGAAAAACACCTAAAACGAAAAATTATCTGTAATATTATTATTTGCCATGCTCACGGGCGAAATCTCGCTTCAATTCTCAACCACCGTTTGGAATCCGATTTAGCCGACACAGAATCAGACGAATTTAAAGCCGTAAATGGGAAAATATGAGGATATAGAAAGCACCGTTTTCCCCGTCGTTGCCGGGATTACATCACACGACAACGTTTTACATCGGCCGAGAGAACGATTATAAATCCACGCCTTTTCGTCGTTCATTGTACCAGCGCCCGGTAAAAAGCAGACCTAGTTGAAAAATCGTTTCTTTCCCTGTTATCGCGCCATTCCGTTAGCTGTCTGCAGGACACTTTTCATAAGGAGGAAATTAAATAATCTCCACACGCATATTAATTTCTCCAGCGATAATTTGGTAAGCGATATTACAGCGAATGTTCCAAAATGCGTTGCGCAAAAATAATCGTGCGTGCAATTGCTGTTAGATTATGGCAAAAATAATTGCGTTTTTTGTTCTTGAATTTTAAAGCTATATATTTTTCTTTGTTTGCCAATTTAAGCTAAACATCGAATGACCGTTGTACGTATGTTGCATACCTTATACTATTGCTGGATAAAAACAATAGAATTTGATTTCTTCCGTAAAGGAAGGTATAACATTCGTAGTTCATAGATTTTGTTTTAAATCGTCATCACGAGTCTGGCTCGTTATTATATGGCAAGTAATATTATTAACCGCTGGGTTACAGTTGACTTTCGTGTAATACGATGAAAAAGTTGTTTAAAATGACTGTGTAAACTTTTTAAACTAGTTTTTATACATTTACTGGCACATAAAATATAAATATACAGTAATTTCAAACAATTCTTTAAAATTAAATTCTCCAATAATACTCTCGAATCAGTTTTAACAGTTCCTCAACTGTACGTGCTTTTGAATTCATTTGCTCTGAATCCTGTTTAATTATTGGTAGACTGTTGATTTTATGCATTTATGGCCAACATGAATTGGCCCCATACAAAACCGTCGTCCTACGGATGTAGCACTCTTCAAACCATTCATCCTTTTCCTTTGATATTTTTCCGTAACTGTACTCGTAATGAAATTATAGCCTGAAACAATTGCGTGATCCACCCTGTACATTAAACTTGAAGATTGTAATAATACTTCTTGTTCATTCAAAACGCTTGACAACATTTGCATTCTAAAATCGGACGTTTCATATGCAACAATCTAATGCAGTATTACATCGTTAAATATCGTCAAATTCTAAACAAGAATCGTCGCAAGACAATCCCTCCTTCCGCGGGGTGTACCCCGTGAGGGGCGGTGAAGCTCGAGAGGTCTCGGTCGCCGAGAAGTGTAACGTAATTCGGGTCGAGTATATCGATGAGACCACTACTAATCCAATGACAAAACTTCTTTATTCTTTATTATTTTTTGATGGAATTTTCACCAACATATTCGTGGCATTTTTCTAATTAAAATGATACCAAATGAGATATAATTGCGATGATATTTACTTGTATAACGGACGATGAAAGTTTCAGGCGCAAGGAAGGATAGCGTATTGCAAGCCTGGGCTCGACTGCGTTTTGGAGAACTCCGTGTTCTTAACTTTTTTGAACTTTTTTTTATGTGATCCTGTAGATATCGATGAAGACATTTCGAAATTGTGTGTATGGTTGTTAGGAATTCACTGGTTTATAAGTTATACGCGTGTAAAGATGAGCAGTTTTAAGCGTTTTTGACAGGTTAGAGCGTCGCCATATTGGATATTCGTTGAGTGGTAGAGGTAGATAGGTCTGTTCGGCGCATGCGCTGGATAGATTGTGAGTGTTCAGCGCATCTATTAGATAGTATGGTATATTTGCGGCTTGCTAAATAGTACTGAACGTATACGCTAGATAGCAATTCAGTGGTTAAACATACTTTGTAAATATAAGCAATTTCAAGTGTTTTCACAAATTAATTATTAATAAGTTTATTGTTGATTTTGAAATAGCTTGTTCAAGTATTAGAAATTTTAACTTTAGAGACATGCCAAGTAGTAAAGACGAACCAATTACTTGGGCTCAGGATTGTGGTTTGTTGCGGAAACTTAAAAAATGTCGTACTCCTCGGTGCGAAATGATAATTTATAACAATAATCATGGAATCGGTCGTTTTCGGTGTCCAGTAATTAAAATATACAGAATCATATACAGGATTTCAAAAAGAAGGTGCGGTCCAAGATGGTTTGGGGTTAGGTCGTCGTGGGAGCGCAGAAGGCCGGTCCGACCATGGTATAATGTTTCGCATTTTGATTTAGTAAATGTGTTATTATGTATTACGTACGTGTTGGTGCTGCCATCTAATGGATTTGTTCGGAAGTATTTAGCCTATTTTGTATGTATTACCTAGCAAATATATCAATATGGCGGCGCTGTAACCTGTCAAAAAGGCTTAAAAGTGTTCAACTTTATATGCGTATAACATTTTAATTAATGAATTCCGCGCAATAAGATTTTCATTTTCGGTGTTTTCTGAATGAAAATTGAGAAAAAGAGTTCTCCAAAACGCAGTTAAACCCAGGCCTGGGCACGGTTGGGGTTCCTCAAGCACATGCTTCCCCCACCAACCTCTTTTTCATACATTGCTCCACCGTACGACGCTTACTGGAAGGGAACAGTTAGCGCTACGGCGGGGACGGTTTTGCCTCAATTGAGGCAAAATTGCCCAACTCTGGCGTATTGGAAAGAAAGAGACGCGGAGAGTCGCGGTCATCGGCGTAGTTGAAAGACCCACGTGTGTTCACAGTGTTAGGCCAACAAAAAACCTTTTTTCTTATTACTTATTTTTTATGAGATTTTCTCCAATATATTTGTGGCATTTTTTTGATTAAAATAATACCAAACACGATATAATTCGGATCATATTTACAATAATTTTCCGTAACTTTCATCGTCCATTACTCAAGTGAATACCATCGGAATTATATCGTTTTTGGTATCATTTTCATTAGAAAAGTGCCACAAACATGTTGGTGGAAGCTCCATTCAAAAATAATAAAAAATAAAGAAGTTTTGTCACTGGGTTAATTGTTGTTTTCACACCGACATACTCGATCCGTATTACGTTACACTTCTCGGCGACCGAGGCGCTCGAGCTTTGCTGTCCTTTTCTACGTTCGGCACATATCAAAGAATACTATCATCTGAACATTAAACGTCGCCAGCTGGACCTGTGGTGACGACGATTATCGATGAAATACTGTACTTGATATTTCTGACTCCGAATTCTCATAAAAGCGTCTAAGCGCCCAACGAGTTCCACGATCTAATTCTCGAAGATTTTCCAACAGGAAACGCTTGCTCCATTCGTTCAAACTTATTTCCCTGTGTGAAGTCACACGTGAGGTTGCATGACCCGTTCGGTAATACCGAGCACAATTTAATAATCACACGGGGAAGCTCTCACTGCCATAATATATGGTCTGCGTGCACAATCTCTTTAATATGACCCGGGCAAAAGAGGTTAGAGTACTTTTCATCAAAGAACGAGAGACCTCCTTTCGGAACAGTCTCAAGTGAAACGTGTAGAGCCGAGCCACGGGCAAATAGGCCAGCCGTGAAAAATCCTGCGTTTATGGAAAAGGCTTTATCTTTTGATCGTTGAAACGGCGTACAGTGTCAGCGGTATTTAATTGCGTGAGGACTCCGAGTACAAGATCACGGTTGCCCGATCAAAAATCGTACCGCTGTCATTTCGATCGGATTGAATTGTTGTAAATATTTATTCGCGACCTTTATTGCTAACGATTCCCAGACTCGCGGAGCTGCTACCCTCTGGAACCCAGGTTTTTCATTTTGGCGTAGCGAAGTTGATTGAAATCAGTGTCCCGAAAAGGGAGAAGGGTCGAGCGGAAGTTGGACTTTCCGATATCGATAGACCGATGACACGAAGACAACGGATATTCGTTTAACTAGAGAGCTTTACGCTGCTGTAAATAAAATTGCAATACACTACTGCCTGTTGGCCTTCCGTCTTTCTTTTTTCTTTCCACTTTACCTTCTCTCTCTCTCTCTCTCTCTCTCTCTCTCTCTCCTTTTTGCCGCCCGATAGCTTACAAAGGAGGTCGAGGGAGCGGCAATAAAAATGTAATTAAGTTTCCGCGGTTTCGTCGTTTCGACAATGTGTCATGGAAGAGGAAATGTATCTCGAGGAATAATGATCCGCATTGAGTAGCTGTCAAATTCGAAGAGAATTATTACGGCTCGTGGAACGGTAATTGTAGCGGTAACGAATGGATTTTGTGTCCGCGCATTTCAGTCTTGAAAGTCAGATATGCTCCGATTCCACAGCCCAGCGAAATATATACTTTCCAGGAACTATTTCATACATTCGAACGGGACCCATTCCAAACATGACAAGTATTCCACGAACATGGCATAAGCACAGATCGAAATAAACAATTATCTTTCGTTTTCCTACAAACATTCTGTTAGAATTTCTACGTTTCATTTAATCGTTATACGTTTCTCGACGTGAAAATTCGTTCATTTACAGTTTTTACATATTGTAAAATAATTCATTTCTTCCTATCTTCATTCTTGTGAAATATATCTCTTTAAAATGTGATGCTATAGTGCAGCGTAATTTGTTAATTTAAAATTTAAAGCAAAAGTGAAAGAGATATTATCCTAGGATCTTTTATGTAACTATTTCTGAGGGTCGAATGAGGGTTAGATGAAAACTCAAGACAGAACCCTAAATATTAATATATAAATAACATAAATTATGCTTATCAATACAAATTATGTACACATTACACCAATTTGAATTTCTGTAACACTAACCGTACCGAGCACAAAATGTGACCGTATACGTTGTTTTATAAAAATGACAAGTAATTTATTTAGATTTCTCGCAATTTTTATAACAATATGTGCTTGAATGAAGTAATTTATTTTATAATTTCTGATGGAAGCATCTCTGTAATTTCAATAATTATTAAATAAAATATATAAATCCGGTCATTTGACCGGTCGTGGTACGCTTAGTGTTAATACTGTTAATTTGAAGACCGTTCCTCTGGAAATTAAAAGGATTAAAATGTAAAAAATACCTTTAATAAAATTCGTTTGATTCAGTGACGTCACGGAAATTGCATTTGATATGCAGGACTATTTCTATTCCAGAAATGAAACTAACAAACATCGTGGAAGGCTTTGAGCCTACTTTCGGCCAGATCTTATGAAATATACCAATCAACGTAAAATTTTAAAGCCAGAGACGTGGGGCTTTCTCATTCGCTGTATTGATCATGTACTTAAATCGACAAATTTTATCGATTCAACCGTGTTTCCAGAGAAATTTCTACTGCGAGTAAAGCAAACATGGGCGGCTGCACCATAGCCGATGATATATTTTTTAAATATGAACCTCGACGACAAGCGGCAAGAATATTCGAATCGTTTGTGTCCACGATTGGGTACCACCCTTCGCTTTTTATTAATTAGAAATTCTTGATCCGTTTTACCCCTTCAGGCTCCTCACTCCCATGAAATGACGTTTTTCGTGACTGCAATAAGTCACACGGTGGCTTGCGGCTTGCACTGCTTTAAAAATGCACAGCGAGTGGGAAAGCAGGTCGATAAAGCGCGCATTGGCGAGCATCAAAAGGCGAACCAATTGTTACAAGTCGGTTAGAATTGAAGGGAATCCATTTTTATCCTTGACTCCTCCCTTCATCAAATTCCGGAAGATGAGCTTGTTCGCGACGGAAAAAGCGGTCACTGAAATGTCGAAACGGAGCGCACTAGAATATCTGGAACAATAGAAAACGGTGTCGAGATGTATTGCTAGTCAAATATCGTACAAGTACTTTTCTGTCCGAGCTATGCGACGCGACGGAAACAAAAACGTCTCTTTCGTGACCGTGTCAGGGAAACTCGTGTGAAAAATTGTGTCAACCTGCGCGGATGTATTAACAATACCGTGACACGACTTGGACTACTGTTGCGATCGATTCCTATGGTCAGAATCTGCTACAGTTAAATTTTGATTACTTGATTCTATCAACAACTCTCGCTCAGCTAGCTACACCGAAAATATTTTACAAGAATATGTTAATAAAATGGTACAATAATATCTGTCTATATAAAATCGTCTGGACCGACACGATCCTTACATCGTCGTCAGACGATGACAGACACCAATGTATCAGAGAGATGATCATAATTCAATGATACAACTTCTTTGTTACTAATGGTTTTTCTATGATATCTGTACCAACATACTTCTATTATTTTCCTAATTAAAACGACACGGAACACGATACGGTAGCACCTCGATTATCCGTACTAATTAATAGAAAAAAAACAGTTGGTTAGAATAATTACCTAGTTATAATGCTATATTAAATCTTTATAGACTTGTACAATAGGTTGTACAATTTTGGTATATGGTTCGCTCTAGATTGAAAGTAATGATGAATTGAAATATCATTTGTTTGGATAATCGAGGCTCTATTAAATCGTGCAAATATGCTCGGAATTATGCCGTTTGTTCTCATTTTAAACAGAAAAATATCACAAATATATTGGTATAAGTTTCATAAAAATATCTTTTATACAGGTTGGTCCTTTTAAGTAAAGCCACCTAAATATCTCTTCAGCTTATTGTGATGAAAAAAATATTTTTTACGTAACGTGCATGGTGTCAAAAGACCAATATCTGGCAAGAATATTTTTTCCCCAAGGTCATTTTTTCAGTGTTATCAAGCTCATCGGTGTTTTTTGACACATGAATACATTTTTCTATTATTCCATCGTGTAGCTGATCGAAAGATACATTTAGCCATGTATAATAATATGACCTTGAAATGACCTTGTTCTTCGAAAATTAAAGTTTAACGTAAAACTTATGTCGAATATCTTTCTCAAGACTCTTGAACCTGTGAATGCGAAGAAAATAATTCTTACCACACTAAAAATATCGATCACCAGATGTGTTAAGACAACACTCACTTTCTCATAAGTTATTATCTTCAGAGATGTTCCAAACGGTGTCCTACGGTGGTACATTTTCTGAAACGTGCAATGACCGACTGTACAGATTTTTCAGTTGTTTCGGAATTAATATCAGCACAAGCTCTAATTATTCAGTTTTTCCTCTGGCGTATGTTGGTCGTTCATGATAAACAATTTGATTCTAGTTCTAGTTCATTTAAAACAGTATGTCGATTCACTGATAAATTGAAACTAATCAGGATTTCAAACCGTTGCTATCCGTTAGCAGTAAACATGTTTATTTACATACATTCACACTCTTGATTGTCGATTCTTAGTCAAAGTCTGCGATCTCGATAGACATCAGTTTCACGTAAAACTTTAATTTTCGAAGATCAAGGTCATTTCAAGGTCATGCTATTATACATATCTGAATATGTTTTTCGATCGGCTACACGATGCAATGATACAAAAAATGTAGTTATGTGTCAAAAAACACCGATGACCTTGATAACTCCGAAAAAAATGACCTTGGGTAAAAAAATATTCCCACCAGATATTGGTCCTTTCACACCATGCACATTACATAAAAAATATTTTCTACATCCCTATAAGTTGAAGAGATATTAGGGTGGCCTTACTTAAAAGTACCACTCTGTATACCGAAACAATGCTGTGCCTATGATAATTAAACCACATGACTCAAAAATTTCATATAAATATTTATAAAATGGGCGACGTTGTAGACTGCAGTAAATATCTACAATCTACATACTTCAGTGGCATTTAGAATATTAAAAGAGATTTTTCTCGATGCTTTTAATAGAGGTGACTAATACTACTTGAAAACTAGTAGACTGATTTTGCAAAACTTTCAGAGGATTCGTTTAACGTCATAGTTTATTCATTACGAATAAGAGAATTGAACATTTATTCAGACCAGAATCGCATTTTTCAATTCAAATGACTATTATTTGCAAGAAAATTCATATTAAGGAACTAATTTTTTGCCTTGTATAAAACTTTGCTTCACTCAATCCATTGCCATGTTTATCTTATTAACCCGTTGCCATACAATTTTCTTTACGGCTACAATAATTACGTCTTCATCCCCAAAAATGTCACAGAATAGGAAAGAAAAATGATTTTTTGCACGACTCCATTTACTTCAATGCTTAAATATTGATTACACAAAAGTAAAATTTCATTTCGTCTGAAAAGAAAGGTATAAGTTTCATCTTTGTTAGACTTTATTTAAAATCTGCATCACGAAAGTGACTCGTTAAAATACAACAAGGTGTTAATGTATAAATGAATCCGACGAAATTTACGAATCAAAGTATGTACACACGGAATTTACACTGTATATAACAATTTTTCGATAAAAACTAATTTTTTCTAAAAGAATCGTGAAAGTTCATTTCAGTTCGTGCCATTTTGATGTGTAGAATCGGGGCCACAAATTTCAAATTTACTTTAACGATTTCATTTAATTCTCTGATTATATCGCATTCACAGTTGCACCAACTTTGTATCTTCTTTCTTCAAAATATTAATATAAATTCTTCGTTAACTCGTTATGAAATTCGAAATATTCGTGTGTGATGTCTACATGTTGAAAGTTTTTTTTCATACTTTTTTTTGACGACGCAAGTGCACGATTTTTCCAGGGCTGAAATTTTCTAGCCAAAGTAATCCTGTTTGACACGTTGAACATAATCTGATTGAAGTACACTTTATACTCGCTCGCACTCTTTCATTTGAGTTCCCCGCAGAAAATAAGATTGATATATGTATAACTCACGTGCATGATACGTTTCTGAAAAACTACAGGTTTCGCTGAGTCAAACGAAATTTTATTTCGAAAAATAAACCTGATAACGAAGACATTGCCACGAAACGGCACGAACTTTCTGGACGACCATAATTTTAAAATCTACGTGTAACATGTCGTGTTAAAATATGTATATCATTTTCTGGGAGTCGAGTCCGTGAGCTAAATTGATGGAAAAAGTTTCTACGCGCGTGTCCGATGAAATTTAATCTTTTAGTTACTATTTCTTCTTACAACGCCAGAGCTGTTACGAATGTGCTAAAAAGCATGGTACCCTATGACAGTGTCTATCTTTTTATCTACCGTTTTACTCTGACCTGCTACTCTAATTTGTCACACACGCGTGGAAAAATAAATTGAACTGATACGAGAAAAATTATTTGGCAAACATACCTTGCTACAACATTTTTATTTGTTCGTGTACGTACTTTTTCAACATTTTTTAAAAATAAATTCCTTATTGCAGCGGTTTCCAACCTGGGAGGCGCCGTACTATTACCAGGGGAGGCGCCAAAATTTTTTAATAAAATACTAATTTTCATACCATGATATTTTCAAAATTAAACCTTCATTCAATTTTTGATGAATCTTAGCGGAGAGTATGAATCTTTGTATGTGATTATAACGTCTTATTTATGCGAAACGGGCTTTTCGGCACTGGCTGCAATGAAAACCAAATATCGCGCCAGGTCAATAGCCGAAAAAGAGATACGAGTGACAGACTCGACATTGTATCTAAGATTTGATAAACTTTTTACCAATAAACAACAATAGCTCTCGCATTAAATTTTGATGCGATAGATGTAATTGATTTAAATGATTAAAAAGAATTTAATATAAGAATGAATATACATCCACGTATTCGAGTAGGTTATAGCAAAACCTTGTTATTATTTTGTTCATTGTTTTTTCAGCTTTTTTGTAATAGAGTTTTTATTATTTAAAATGTGTCTATACTATTATATCTATTGAAAAAATAAAAGGAAGGAGGCGCGGGAAAAAATGTTTTACACGGGGCGGCGTAGTAGTGTATAGGTTGGAAACCGCTGCCTTAATGATAAGAATTATAGTAACACGAGAAGAAACGTGGAAATTTAATTCTATAGGGAATTTAGATAACAGTGAATCCAAACATTAATGGAACACTAAGCTTTTGATTCTCGAGAAATTGCCAATATTTGAACCATGATAATTTCGTTAAAAAAATAGTACAATAACAAGTTTGGACTCGTGTTAAAGCTCAAAGCCTCTGCTTTCGTAGATCATCGTCCATTTTTTGTAGGATATTTGTACATGATAAAGCAGGTGAAAAATTGAGGACATGTTTTTGGTGAAAGGAGTCTTTTCGTGTAACGGTTGTGAAAACAAGTGATTTTTAAAATTCTTTTTAGAATCAATATTGAGTATCTGAGATTTGGCCTTTTTGCGATGTTAATAGATAGTCTTGAAGTAAAAGTGTTATTTTTTTTTATTTCTAGAAATTATGTCTTTGAAACTGGCGTGCACGATAACTAAAAAACCAGTGAAGTAATCAACTTTGGACCACGCTCTGATTGATTTCTTTACATATTCCTTTAGGGGTTGAATCTAAAATTTATATTTGATGTTTATTTATAATATTTCCTTAAACAATATAAAAGTAATTAGGCAGTCGAAAAAAGTAAACTTTTTTTCTCAATCCTAAAACTTTTCAAATTTCTGATATTTTTCTTTCAGCATAGGTTCAATCCCAGCATAATGTATCTAACTTTAAGGAAATTTCTTACTTTTTGTGGTTTGATCATTGTAAAAGATGCATCACTGCGCCAATCTATGCCAACAATGCCTATTCTACCAATAAAGCTGGCTGTGGAAGCATTATGTCGGATGGATTCCAACTTATTAATAGCGAATGCAATAACAAATTTTATGTTGCAACCACTTAAAGATCAGGACACGCCACTGTTTGGGGAATTATGCAGTATATTGAAAATTCGTATGCAGAAAAGACGTAGTGAACTAGAAAATATTTTAAGGTATTTACATAATTATAACGACTTTAAAAAAGAAAACTAAAAGGAAGAAAAGAAGCTAACAAGGTCAAATTTAATTAAGTTCGTCGTCAATTTCCAAAAAAACATTTATGAAAAGCAAACACAAACCTATCCAGAAGAATTCGTTTAAGATGATGTTGATGTTAACCCCTTGCCGTACTTTAACGAGTCAGACTCGTGATGTAGATCTTAAGAAAGTATAACAAATATGAAGTGTGCACCTTTCTTCTTAGACGAAATAAAATTTTATTCTTTTGCCATCAATATTTAAGCATTGAAGTAAATGTAGCCATACAAAAAATATAAATTTTCTTTTCTCTTTTGCAACGTTTTTGGGGATAAAGACGTTCTAATCACTCTAACCGCAAGGAAAATAGTACGGCAAGGGGTTAATATCGAAATAGAATTGTCTCTCGAGAAGAAATTACAATTAGCTATAAATAAAAAAATTTCCACGAACAATAATACAAAAATAATACAAAAAATAGGTTTATCCAGAACCTTAAGACGAGAGACCGAATTGTTAGAAGATGAAGGACATCGAGGCAAATATTTAGAGAAAGTATATCGCTCGTTATTAACAGTACCACTAACCAGCGTGGATGCGGGAAGAGCACTTTCAACTCGAGGTAATTTTTGCAGAAAAATACGTTCCAGGCAGGACAGTGTAATAGATGCATTATGTTTTTTACAATCACATTTCAAAAATATGTAGTTAATAAATCAGTTAATGTTTTTTTTATTAAACAACAGTGTTTTTGTACCTTCTTGAAAATTCCAATACTGAAAAGTCAAATACTGAATACCAGTATTGTATTTTTGGTCCGGTATTGCAAACCCTACTTATGTCCAATAGATATTTTAGAAAAATTCTTAAAAATCACTTATTGTCACAGCCGTTACACGAGAAACCCAGCTTATTTCTAATTTCCATCGTTTTTCATAAAAATAACACATAACATTTCACAGAATAGTTGAACCGCAAAAAATGTTAGCAATCCAATCGTTGGCAGCGAAAGTACTAAACATGATTCACGAGAACGACCTAGTTTCGAGGCCTTGAAAAGCGAATAGTCCCTTAAAAGTTTCATTCCTGCACCGGCTCGTCTTCAGTTCCGTATCGGTCGTGCGTCAAATGAAAAATATGTCTGTATGTCGCCTTTGCGAGATTGCTTATCGGATACTTTTATCGGTCGCGTAGGTCCCACGTGGATTGTCCGTTGGTATTATCTTTCGTGCAGTTTTCTTGGCCAAAACTGCCGGCGAAACTCGGACATCGTGTTCCAAATACTTTGAACAGCATCCGAGGACGTGGGCGACCCTTTAACGGACGCATTGCACCGGGATAAGATAAGTAATCAGTGGCAATTAGTTGTTCCACTCTTCTAAAACCTGTTTCACCCGTCGGTAGGCTGGTAATCCGATTATTTTCTGCCTGACGGCGGTATAATCGAATCCCGGTGCATCGGACGAAAGCCATTAACCTTTGCTTCACGAATGCCGGGTCATTCGGACCTGGAACTGAATGTAATAGATGTTTTTTTGATCGCTTCTACGTAAACAATGATACGACGGATTTTGCTGCAGCAATCGTGGTATAGTGATTCCGGTTAAAATGATCCAGCGGCTATCATTCGGTTTCGTATTGGAAGAAGTCACTTGACGTTGGACAGCACTCAATGTTGAACAGTAGCATTTTATTATTATATTAGGTGCCACACAAAAGTTTTAGTTTTTTTCAATTGTTCATGGATCACGTATAATAAAGCTAACCCAGACCTAAACGTAATAATTACCTAATAATGGTTATAATCTTTTGCCTTTTTATACATTTGTTTTTTTTTCTATCAATGTGTCGGCATAACCAATTGTATTGGGTTGTTCGGAAAGTAATTTCGTTTCTCGTGTAGAGATGGTATTGCTTCCATTTATTATTACTTAACCTTATTCTCAGTCGCAAAATCATTGTATATTTTCAGAACTGACATTTCGGACGTCATTTCGTGCCTTATAGAACTTTATAATCTTTCAAGCATTTCTTTTGTCATCGCATCAAATATGCAAAATCAAAGTGAGGATATCCGTCACATTTTACTTTTTTGTTACGAATATGGTAAAAACGCAATGCAAACAGGGAAAAAGATGTATGCTGTTTACAGAGAGGATGTACCGTCGTATCACCATTTATTTCGTTCTTTTCAACCATTTTTAAGCGGTGTAACTATCATTTGAAATGAAGGCGTCAAAAGTAATACAACTCAATTATTTGCTAATAAAAAACAGGAATTCTACGAACATGGGATCTCCAAGTTACTAGAAAGATGGCACAAGATCATAGAACAAAATTGCCACTACATCACCGAATAAACAAATGAATAGTGAAACATCGTCTTCATTTTCCCTTGGAAAAACGAAATTACTTTCCGAACAACCCAATATGATCCACTGGTAACATACCTCGCGTGTCGTGTTCGAATAAAAGAAAATTGACGAACTCTACCTTTTCCCAATGACCAAGTTTGTCCTTTTTGGTCTCTCCCTGCACCCCCTCCCCAGAGACCTGATCCAGACCTAAAAAAAATTCGTTCCAAATGACTATACAAACGTTAGTTATGTTAAGGGGCCCCTAGACGATCAATAATATTGTCAATGTAGGTTGACCAATAATATTGAAGCTCCCGTCAATACGCTTCAATAATCTCGTCAATCTAGCTATCAATACGGCGACTACCACTGATGCGACTACGCACTGTTGTTTTGAAAAACAGTTGTGCACTCTGCCAGCCATTTTGCTTGTACGACCAGTAAGACGTCCGAGTCGAAACTGACGAAATATTAACATCTGAACCTCCTCAACGTCAATGCGCGCATCAATATGGCTCCCGTCAATGCGTTTCAATCAAAATTTCTATCAATGCGCTTCAATATATTGACACTGCGTTTGAACCCCTTCTAAACGGTCAATATGCCCTTTCAATGCGCCTCGTCAATATTATTAATGAGCGTGTTGACAATATTATTGATCGTCTAGGGACCCCTTTAAGTATTTTAATTTTTCTTGGAGTTGCCAAAGACCACGAAGGGCTAGATTTCTATAGCTATTTGAAAAGAATCTTGGTTAGGTCTGGATTAGGTCCATTAGAGACAGGGTGCAGGGGAATGGGTGAAGCCTAATAATCATATTATTCTAGGTCATTTATTCAGTTATTGATAATTGATTATATCATAAATCATTATACAGCGAAACATTAGGTCTTGAATCTACACTTCCTCCACACTCTCTTTCATCGTTTCCCAATGGGACGTACCTCCACTTTCTCGTGAAATACCTGCGACTATGTATCCTCACTTTTTTTTTTAAACTTCCCCGTTAAGAAAAACAGTTCATTTGTTAAAAACAATTGCAAAATTAATACCGAAAAACCCATTTTTTATCAACTGAAATATTTTTGATTGGATAATCTTACAACTTCACTATAAACACCTAAAACATCCTTTTCATTGGTTTATTACTTCGGCCGTTATAATTTAATGAAAAAGGTTGGCACTTCACTTTGCAGGTCTGTAAAACCAACAGTTTTCAAGATATCAAAAAACCATTTTACATACATTCATATATCGCGAAAGACTACAAGGTATTCGAATTTGAACAAAATCTGAAAACCTACTCCGAGAAGTGTCCAACTTCGTGTGGAATGACCTATAATTCAATTATATTTTCATAGGTAGCTGTAGTAACCTATTTCGAACAATAAAGAAACACTAAAACTGTTATTTTACGTACCATATAATTGTAACATTATTGACGAATATAATGGATGTTAAAAAAATAAGGATCTATTAGTGCAAACGTCAATGTCGAATGTAGCTCGACATAGGACCGCAAAGCGTTGTGGCCTAATGCAATTTAATGCATTAAAAAATACCTAAAAGACATTGTATAATTTTATATACTTTAAAATCGCCATATGTGGAAGAAAGGTTACAATTTGTTGGACAGTACTAATCTTTCACAATTTGTCTATGGGACCTGGTATCCATCCTCTTTATAGCTACTCAGCGTCCATGGTCCAAGGGTTGATCGAGGGTCGAACAATATGGCCACAGTTCGCTCACTTCTTTTCCGCTGTTACCCCAGTTTCCGTTTTATTCCCGAAACGCCTAAGAAACTCGTTTGTAATAATGATGTTTGGCGATCGCTGTTGACGAGTGGCTCGGATGTCGTGTTTCGTCGAGTGTGTAACGAAGCAGTGGGCAGGTGGTAGGGCGATGTTGCAAAAGGCAATTCGCTTATGTAAATCGCGAGAGAGCCGGCCTGTACGTAATAAAATTTAAACTGCGCCCTCGACGTGTGCATGGAAATGTACATACTTTGTTTGTTTGCCTATTTCTTCACCTTCTTATTTCTTCTGTTTCCTATTTTATCTCTCTCTCTCTCTCTCTCTCTCTCTCTCTCTCTCTGTCTCTCTCTCTCCTTCTAGTGTGATCCCTTCCTTCCAGGTGGATTCTGCATCTTCTTTTTCGAAAAGCACTTTCTTCTCCATCGCTGTCCGATATATACACCGTTACGTAATTGTCGTTCTAGAAACTGGTAGAAATATAGGTTTGCGTTACGCGATGAATACCTGTTCTTGAAGGGTCTGACGATATTTTTCAGGCGAGCTCTCCGCTTGCCGCAATAATGGAAAAAGTTTTCCCGAGTGCGCGCCGCTTGAAAACGCGCGTCTTTCCCTCGCTAGTTTGAATTCCCTAGGGTCGGCTAATAAGCTGCATAACTGCGCATGGTGACTCCTTGAAACCGGCGCTTTTTTTCTCTCCACTGTCGTTCAATTACCAATCGGAGTGAATTCGAGAAAAAAAGGAAAACACCCCGCTTGGTATGCTTCGTTCGACGATCCAGACTACGGAGTTTAGCTCTAACGTAGACTATTGCGAAACAACTCCGCCGTGATGGAAGAACTACGTCTTTATTCCCTTACCTTGCAATTTCATTCCAAGGTTTCGGATTAAAACGTACTATTTCACTTTGCGTGGCGCTCTAAATACACGTGGATGGAAAATTACGTTAAGTTGCATTGCTTTAAAATCAATGCGAATTGGTTAACTTGCTGTTGCAAATGTTAGTTTATGATGGAAGATTATAAATAATCAAGTTTGACGTGCGATATCCATAACGTCTCGGATACGTCATTTTAACCCCTTGGCCTACAACAACGAGTAAGACTCGTGGTAAGAAATTTGGGCCAAAAACAATAAGGACGAACCTGTCTCGTGGTACTTCGTTCGGACCAAACGTAAACAACACGAGCCTGGCTCGTTGTACTTCGTTCGGACCAAATGTAAACAACGCGAGCCCGGCTCATGGTACTTCATTCGTGACAAACATAAAAAACACTAACACAAAGATTACTAATTTTCTACGAGTTTTCTCAAAACATTATTAATTTAAATTAAGTATTAATTTACAAATTGTTACTGATACATTATCCACTTTCAAATTATAAATCATTTTTTTCACCGATGAATTGATCGTAATTACTTCCCAGACATCTTAAAAGTATATTAGTTGTGCCCAAACGTGTTTATTATTTCACAATTCGTTTCGTTGCGACGAAATATACATGTCATAAGAGGCACATGACCGACCTTCTTGTTTATTATGGCCCGAGCAATCGGGAGTTAGCGGGTAGGATAATGGGTTAAGGCATGGAGTTCATCTTCTAACTCGGTGAATTATCAATTATGAATACTTGCAAAGATGTAACAAAAGTGAAATTGAATTAACAACTATTTTACTACAATCGACGTGAATACAATACGATTTACACCTATGTATATGGATACTATGGCACAATGTAATGAAGGAGTCATTCATTGAATTAAGGGTAAAATGAAAAATTTCTGAAAGATGATTAGTGAACTTGAATTAGAACTTAACACCAATTAAACGGTTAACACGTCATTTACCGTTCATTCTCCTGTTTTCTTTTCTGATGTGATTCTAACGGGATCTTGTAATTTCTGTATAATGAATTAGCAATGGCAATTTTAACAAGAATATGATCTATTATTAATACGGAGTATGTTAAAATTATGCTAACAATTGACTGGAAAAAGAACAATTATTCAACATTGGAGTATATTTTATCAAAAATATTTGTTACATTCCATCCTCGCTGCAGAAGTGGTATAACTAAAAAAAACTAGGTTTTTCAAGAAAAGCGAAAAATTGTTCGAGAATATAATTAGTCATTTTTTAAATCAAGTTTATGAACAAGAAGTGTAACGTGTATAAATCAGATTCTGGTGCATTTTTTCTTGATTCGAATTTTTTAACATTGAAAAACTATCTGTTTTATTGTCTGTGACACTGTTTAATGATCTTACGAGATGCATTGTTTCAATTATTTTGAGTAATAACGTATCTGTCGAATATAATTTTGAATTATGACGTTTTTATCGAATATGCATAATTATTACTTGTGCTAATGTGATGTTTAATTTGTACCCGTCAAAAATTGCTGTTTTATTTCATGACAATATGGAAAGCTCTTTGCTTTCAGATTACTTAGTGACAACTGAATGGTTTAATACAAAATTTTGAAAAATGAAAGTTACATTTTTGTTAATTTAGGAGTAATTGTAATTACCCGTATTTACCGCTACGAACATGTATTATTTAAACGTGAATAGCGGTTCCATCAGTTACGATAATATAAATAAATTTTGAGTATTAACAATATTTCAGTAATAATGTTCTACATAACCTGAGAATATTTTTAAAATACAAATTATTAAGCTAAATACATTTACACAAATATCTGCTGTACTGCCATACCTAGATTTGCATATACAACAAGCAGCCATACTCAATACATCATGAATAGTCAAAACATTTCTACAACCATGACTACACCGATTTAAATACATACAGTGGGTGTACAAAGTATTCGTATACCTTTTACAAAAGAATAACTTCTTTAAAATTGGTCCAAACGAGATTTTTTGAGATGTCAGAAGGGCTAGTTTACTCGTTAATGTGGAAAGAACTTTTTCTTAAAATTGCTGTTTCTTAGAGTTGTGAAGAAAATAATGAAAGTCGTGATTTTTAACTTTTTTATCTGTACCTACAATGAAAATTTAAAATATGCTTTTCCTTTGATCCGAGTAAATTATATACATATACGATGTTTCAACAAAATCGATCATGGTTGATACGAGCTACAAATGATTGAAAATGGCAAAAATTGAAGAGAAAATGCGTTTTAAACACAAAATTCAAAATATTTTACATCTTTCAATACCTGTGGTGTTTTCGAAGAAACTTTGTACATGTACTTATTTATACTATACACTATACTGTATCCCACAAATGTGTATTATTATTAATTGCATTCTGACTCGGATGGTTCTCCAGGGTTAAACAATATACCTAGGTAAAGGAAGTACACGCTTGAATCTGTTTTATTATCATTGCTCTTCTTGTTTACAAACTTAATTAACAAAATACTGACTATTTATGTTCATAAATAGTACTTCGCTTTTCCTGAAAATATACTTTTTTGAGTGTTATATTTATAATCTCCGAGAACATCTTTCACTCGTAAGGACGTTGTTAAACGATGCGGTCTGTCAGATCTTTCGTTTTGTATATTTGAGTTTGTAAGTATTTTAGGTGTTATTAGGTCTGTGGCCGTCTTTATTAATTCAATTCTCAACGTCGAGTTATATAAATGACGTTCGGAGATGCGAATTCAAACATAAATTTTAGCAAATTGAGAGGAAAAGCAGAGACGGAAATAGGTTTTCATTATTCTTTCACGTGGAATAGACGCGACGATCGTGTTTGCGTGATCTAATTTGAAAAAGTCTCAACGTTTTAATGCCGTCGCTCTCTGAAGTTCTGCTGCTACTTGACTTTGCATCAATTTCGTTCTTTTCGCGGTTAAAAAAGAAAAAGAAAAAACGGAAAACATTATTCTTGACGGCTCGTGAAATTCAAGAGAGGTAGATCCAATTTATCTACCGGTTCGCCCGACTCGACACTTCTCGTTTCTACGCATCTTTGATTCCGTATTCTGACGTAAAATCTGTTTCTGAGTCCGAGCCTTCTAGAACGGCATCGAAAATTCGTTTCTGTGTAATAAATATTAATACTAACGATAATGAAAAGACAACGTTACGTTCTTCGCATTCAAGTCTAGATATTTCATTTGCTGTTTTTTTTCGATTCAGTGTAAGTACAGTATTTCATCGATAATCGTCGCCACCGTCCGACCGGCGACGTTTAATGTTCAGATATTACTATTCTTTGACTTGTGCCGAACGTAGAATAGGACAGCGAAGCTCGAGAGGTCTCGGTCGCCGAGAAGTGTAACATAACACGGGTCGAGTATGTCGGTGTGAAAACAACAATTAACCCACTGAAGAAACTTCTTTATTTTTTATTATTTTTTAATGGGACTTTCACCAACATATTCGTGGCGTTTTTCTAATGAAAATTATACCAAAAACGATATAATTCCGATGGTATTCACTTGAGTAATGGACGATGAAAGTTACGGAAAATTATTGTAAATATGATCCGAATTATATCGTGTTTGGTATTATTTTAATCAGAAAAATGCCACAAATATATTGGAGAAAATCTCATAAAAAAATAAGTAATAAAAAAAAGTTTTTTTGTTGGCCTAACACTGTGAAGACACGTGGGCCTTTGATCTACGCCGGAGACCGCGACACTCCGCGTCTCTTTCTTTCCAATAGGCTATCCTTCCTTGTGCCTGAAACTTTCATCGTCCATTACACAAGTAAATATCATCGCAATTATATCTTATTTGGCATCATTTTCATTAAAAAAATGCCACGAATATGTTTGTGAAAATTCCATTAAAAAATAATAAAAAATAAAGTAGTTTTGTCATTGGATTAGTAGTGGTCTCACCGATATGCTCGACCCGTATTATGTTACACTTCTCGGCGACCGAGGCCTCTCGAGCTTCACTGTCCCTCACGGGGTACACCCCGCGGAAGGAGGGATTGTTTTGCGACGATTCTTGTTCAGAATTTGACGACTTTTAACGATGATATACTGTATCACCAATGTATTTTATTCAGAGTTCGAAAACGATCCTTGAATAATCGATTCGAAAAGTTCTTGAAAATAAACATTTTAGTTTGAATTGGTCCTATAAAATATCAAAATAAATATATTTTTACAACATGAACGCATATTCTATTAATTAGTATTAAAAGATTTCTTAATAATTGTAACAAGTACTGAATATTATTTAGTGAATAGTACTACAATAATATTAAATCATTACTACAATTAAATGATATTCTGCATATGTTATTAATTGTAACATTCATGTACTTAATGTATAACTCAATGATTATTTCTGTTACTCTTATAGGAGCTTCTTTAATACATGTTCTAACTAAATTGTTTTCATGGAACTTTTACTATACAGATTACTATAGGTACATCAATAATCACAATAGCTTTTAACTTCTTTTGGATAGACCATATACATTAGACATGAAGCTGAAGTAATTGGAATGGAATAATCAGCTAATATGACCATTAGTGTACCTGAGGTCTCTTCCAAAAAACAAGAAAAAATGTAGTGTCTTTCGGGAATCGATTAATGTCCCCAATCGCTGGAACGTTTAGGCAAAGGATGCTGTCGATTAAGGTCATTTCTCATGGACACCAATACCTCTCTCGTTATGTTACTAGTTTGTTATCCGCTTTAAGGAAAACATTTAACCTACATTACATTGAATTGACTGAAAAGCTTCACTATGTTTTTATCTACGTAGTACCTTCTTATTTGTTAAAATAATAGAATATTTTAAATAAACATTTAAAAAGGACTCCTTGATCAACTCAATATACAGGACTCGAAAATACTTTTTCGTCACTAAAAGTGGTTGAGGAAAAATATTACAGTATTTTATTTATTTTAAAACAGTCATTAACAAGCAAGTCAGTAGCGACAACTTACAATCGTACAGAAGTTTTAACTCGACATTTCATATATTTATTCGCATTATCGTCTAAATTTTTTCTAAATTAATCAAGCAACTTCTAAAGCAACTTTAGCCGATGACATTCGCATGCTGTTTCAATTCAGTGTATTCATTTAACTATTATACAAATGAAACAGCTATGATAAAAAAGGAAATAATTTTAAAATTTGGTATTAATTCTGAAAAGAATAGGGACTATATAAAACATTGACACCAGCGTGTCAGTGTAACAATATCGATTCACTGATACCTTTCAGTTTGTAATGACTTTTTTATGAAACTTATACCAACATTTTTGTAACACTTCGTGATTGACACCTGATTAACACCAAGCACGATACAATTTGAGCGATATGTATACTTGTTTAATTCACGATACAGTCGAGTATCGATTATCCATACTAATCAGTAGAGCATAATCATTCGGATAATAAAACAACAACCTAGCTGTAGTATCAGATTAAATATTTATCGATTCGCACAATAAATTGCGTAACACAGTAGAACCTTGATTATCCGTGCTAATCAGTGGAATACGAAAGTTCGGATAATAGTACAATTACCTAGCTACAATATTAAATTCAATTGTTTTAGAATAAACTATTTACAATATGGAATGTATTCAGGCAACACATAAGATGTCTGAGATTCGGATAATCGAGGTTCTACTGTATATGGATTGCTTTGGATTGAACGATTTATACAAATGAAACACGTCTCAGTACATGTTTAAAGAATTCAGATATCGTCGGTTCGGATAATCAAGATTTTACTAAATTATCAATTGAACAAGCAACTATGCTCCGCATTGTGTCATGTTTGGTCTCATTTTAATCAAAAAAGTGTCACCAATATGTTGGTAAACTTGACGTTATGTCAAAACAAAAAAATTATGTCAATGAATTAGTATTGTGTCCTCGATATATTTCGAAGGTACAATATCAAGACAATATCGTATCGTTTCATTTGTATCATCTTATAATTTCTTTCTTTGTTTTGCATAATACATATACAGTACTATTTTCTGTTTTCAACTCGAGCGCATTAATTTGGTGTTTGCATTCCCGATTAGGATGGTAGGATTCTGGCAAGGGTGGGCGTCCTGGGGAACGTGGGTAAAGATCGGAGGGGTCGTTGTCGGGTACTTTCCTTGTCAGTGTTACGCCATTCAATGTTCAATGTGCGCATACATTTCACTGTTACTCCATAACGGACGTTATCTCGGCAGTCTTGTGGCCACAGCCTAAGGCTACTTCGTGGCATCACTGGTGGTGACCATCAGGCGCCAGCTTGAAGCTCGCGCCAAATAAGACTGTCTTTTTTGCTCGTTTTCGGATTACACATTTGCCCCGACTGTTTTTGCTCTGCTTCGACCGCCAAATCGCCCCCACACGCTATTCTCCTCGGTTTCATTTTTATCCCTTTATTTTTTTTATCGTCTTTAATATCTTTTTATCGACGCCCGACTTAAAACAACCGAGGCGAATTAACGACTCCCGAGATACCGTCACGCGACAAATGATGCAAGCTGTTTAACCATGAAACATAATTCTAGAATGATCAAGTATGTAATTCGATTTCCGATGATAATTAGTTTCTTGACACGTTTCCTACCGTGCCATCTTTGTTCGACTTTTCATTTACAGTGACTCACAGTAATGTTCAAATACTCTTAACCCCCGGCGTTGGTAAGGTGGAAAAATGTATCGATAGTGGTAAGGTGGGGTCTCACAGACCCACCGAAATAATATATTTTATTATAGAAATAAATACCTTTTTCATGAATATAAGATTAGATATTGCTTAAGAGTCTTGTAATTTTTCAGTGTAGAAACGCAGATCCACGGAATTAAATTTTTATTATTCAAAAATACTCAACTAATGAAACATCTTTATTTTTCAACGAAAATATACTCCTCCTAACTTTAACAACGAACGAACTATATAAATCATTATTTGTTAGGCACGTTGGTATTCGTTTACAGATGGAACATATACATTATAAGTAGCTAATACGATAATAAACATTTAGTCTTCAGATACCGAGTTTTCATTTTCTGTAATTGCACAGTCGGAACCCCAACACACTTTACACGTATGCACACTAAATGTGCTTGCGCGGAACAACCTGTCGTTAATGACGTAGAGTAGTAGATTACGGAAGGGGAAGGTACACTCAGGCCCGACTCGCTGTCACGCGTTGTTACAATGTTACAATAAATCTAAAATCTCTGGGGTCTGTGAGACCCCACCTAACTAACGCCAGGTTAAGAAGACCCGGAAACCTATTGACAGGCTTTTCAATAATTGTTCTGTACTAAAAGGAAGCTTGAGAATCTTCTTTTACATAATATGTAGTCGCAAACGAAATAATTAGATTACATTACTGAGGGAGACTTGTTGGTTCACGATTGAAATTGCAATTGTTGTTTAAAGATCCACTTGAACATTTTTAGCCATGATGATAGTTTTTCAAAAATTATGAAATAGTCGCTGGTGAATAATGTGTTCATATTGGACCCTACGATTCGGATATTTTTGAGAAGTTAGAACAATTAGTATGCTACATGACGTGCAGAAAGAATTTTGAAAAAATTGCAATTGGTCGGAATTTGCAGAGAAAATACTAACAGTTGTATTTTAGAACTTCTTTATGTGGGCCTGTTTCGAAAATTTAAAAAATACGTTTTGTAGATCTGTCTCAATTATTCAAAATCGATCAACGTTGCAATGAGTTGGTACGTTTAATGATGATAAAAACTGTAGTTTCCCCCGATTTTCGGCCTCTCATTGTAATAAGTATAAGGATTCTTACAATATTAAATGTCGGATTCGATATTAAAGAAGTTATCGTGTTTTTAAGAATGTCCGAATATTTATGCGAGTCACCGTAGGTTATTTCACACGTTGATTACAGACTGAGGTTAAACTTTACCGTAGGGGACCAACAATTTTTAATTTTTCTGAATATAATACTATACAACCAACTTGTTTCTTTTAATTCACTATTTTTATTCAATAACTCCGTATTGTTATCAACTATGCAGTTAATATTTAAATATATCGCTACCAATTAAAATAATCTCTTTAATCGATTAAAGCGAATTAATTTCTATAGAAATGTGATTATTTATTTACATTTGATACAACTCCAAATATATCAATTAATAAATATAGTAAAAATGTTGGCTGAACTTCACTTCAAGGTACCAAAAATGTTCAAGTTTTGTGTACGATAAATAATACATTTTTACGAGAAAATGATATAACTGTAAATTTTAGTGTGCAGAGTTCACTGTTTCAAAAGTTATATACGTGTAAAGTTGGCCGATTTCAAGTGCTTTTGACGGATTAGAACGCCGCCATATTGCTTTGTACTTACGCGTTATCCAATCAGCAGAGCTGTACGCCACACCACATGCACATTCCAGCAGCCATTTTACAGCGGCAACTCGAATTCCCGATACTTAATTTCAGAAAAACCCGCAATTAATTAAGTTCACGAGCACGGATAATTTACAATTGTTAATTGCTTGCGAAGCTGGAGGGCTTAGTCCCCTAACCCCTCGGGTGAAGTAACCTAGACCAACACGGTACCATTTACCCGAACTATAATCGCATTTCCAGATGCTTAAACCTAAACACCAAGGATTCGAATTCTTGCAAAGGAACAGGTTACTTCAAGTGGCCTCAGAAATCACACCTTTCAAGGACATACAACATTTTTAGGACACGCTATATAAATCAATACATAAACCTATTGGAAATTGTATCGAAAGAAGAAATATTATATTTACGACTTGAGCACAAACATTCATCCTAGATTATAACACAGTATGACTGGATAAAATTCTAACACTTACAATTAGAAGCAGATTTCTTATTACTTTTCTTATAATGTGACGCTTCTAAATATAGAGGTATTATACAAATTAGCAGTGCGTCAATACTTTTTTTTATCACAACGCTTCGTTTCTCGTACATTCTTTTTTAATAGCCAATCATAAACGTTTCTTGCATTTACGTATGTATTAAATAAACTGCGGATCTTTATGCAAAGTGAACATTTTCTGCTTCTAAGAAACAGGAGTCACTTAAAAATATCTTGCTTCCTTTAATAATTTGAACAGGTTGGAAATAATTGTTTAGTAAATCAATGCTTCTAATGTCTCAAAAAAGTCAAGTCGTTTGGTCTTATTTTAAAAAAGTTATTCCGATGTAAAGGGCATTCGAATACTTTCGAGGGCCACTGTAAGTATGTGGTCGGTTTTTAATGTCTAACTTTGGCATATGTTGGATTTTGTTGGCTCTGTACCTGTTTGTTAGTTGTTGAGAACCTTGTACAGTAAATTGTAATAAAAATTACAAGATTTTATGACGGTCGCCGAAATGACTTTTGTTCAGATAGATTGTCAATCGTAATATTGTAGGGGCATGTGTATGGGCATGTGGTTTGCGAGGATATTTCCACGTTCGTCTGTCTGAAAATTGTGCATACGTAACGCAAGTGTATTAGAAAAATTGTCCATTGCCGCGAAGCGAATCGCAACTCTCGCTTTATTCAACCGGAAGATCATAAATAATTTGAAACGACGCAACGCATGGTTCGTTTTACTCGTACATCAGGCACATCGTTGAGCACTCGTCGTCGGCGTTGTTGAGGGCCCATTGAGGCACTTATGAATGAACACTGTCACTCGGGGACCGAATAACCTATAAAGAGGAATCCCTGTTTAATCCAAGCGTGGTCCTGCCTGTATTCGCTTTGTGAAATCCACGGTCAGTGCGTCCGTGTACGTGTTTCGAGTATGAAGCCTTCAAATGTTGATTGACCGGGGAATCTGACGGTACCGGCATGTTACATTTAATTACGTTCACGTTCTACTTTCGGCTACGATTATAATGAAACCACGGACGTTCCCACAAATTCACATTGTTGTAGGCTAATGTGGAAAATAAAAATCAAATGGAATTTTTTAAACTTTCACTATCACACTCGTGTCATTTCTCTCTGTCTTTCTACTTAAACAGTGACTCACAGTAACATTTTAAGACACTTTTAAAAACAATCTTTTTAAGATTGGACCAAACGACTTGAATTTTCTTTTTTTGAGAAGGATTAACTTGTAACATGAACATTTTTTTTTGGAAAACTGTAATTAGTCAGAATCGCGGAGAAAATTTTCGATATAGATCCACATAAAAGAGTTGTAAAATACTACTTTTAGTATTTGCTATGCAATTCCTACTAATTGCAATTTTTTCGAAATTCCTTTTTCACGTCACGTAGTAACCTAACTGTTCTAACTTCTGTGAAAAATTGAAGTCTATAATCCAATCTTAATAAAGTAATCTGTGGTTTTAAAAATGTCCGAATATTACTGTGAGTCACTGTATTTATACGAGTGACAAACTGTGTTAATATTTACTGTTAATTATTCTATATTTCAGTCTTTACATTATATTATTATCTACGTCATTATAATAATAAAATGTTTGTAGTTGATCTATTATCAACCAGTTACTTCGTCCATGTTATTAAAAAATTGAAATAAACATTTGAAAGTAATTCTTCATTGCTGGGTACCAGCAATAAATGTTATTAATCATTACTTTTTGTAAATCATTTACTACATCATAATGTAATGACACTGTTAGATTTTTTCTTGAAATAAACAATTAGTCAAATATTAATACGGTTGAGGAATACATATTGTATATTAAAATCTGTAATTTCTACTGTTAACCTTTGATACCTAACTGAAGTATCGACAGCAACGATGTTAATAATTTTATAATTCCGCTATGAATATTGTAAACAATATTTCTTACAAAGTAATCACATTGTTCAATATGTAAACTGATCTCTTCAGGTGTGTTACATGAAATTGTACACTACAAAGTAATTGAAATAATAAAACTTAAGTAATATAAAATATTTAATCCAGGCGATCAAGTAACTTCATAAGAATTACAGTTAGATTAGATAGCTAATAGATAAGCAGTGTTTGGTTAGAAGTACTTCGAAAAGAAAATGATGTAGTCTTCTTTAAATAATAAGAGAAATTTGCATGTATCCAAACCTTGAATCTCATTTGAGATTCATTTTGGCTACCATGAAAGTACAATTTCGAAAGTAAATATAGAATAATACAAAACGCAGTATGCCTAAACCAAAATGCATATTACATTAGGATAAAATAATCTAATAACTATCTAATAATCTAATCTAAATCTTTAAACAACACTTTTTTAGGAATGGAAAGATACACGCACGCGACTCAACATTAGCAGAAGCAATGAATATTTCCATACGCAAGGGCAAACACATTTATTTATTCTCTGGGAAACATGTGCGCGAAGCCATCCAAATCGTTTGCAAATTCATCCGTTCAACCTTACTGTTATGTCAATTACAAGTATGCTAATTACCGTGCTTGTTAATCTTTTTGCCACAGTTGTGCATTTCGTTAAACGTAACCAAGAAACGCGTTACACAAACTAATTACGTTGTTTAATTTGGCCACTCAACACGTAATGCAATATTCCTAGGAAACTTTCATACGTTTGATACGATTATCAAAGTAAACACTTCATAGATAGTATATTATTACTTACTAGACTCACTAACAAATCATGACGTTAGTGTCTTTGTTAAACATGACGTCTGAACTCTTTATTTGAAACTTCATATTTTAGAATATTAATAAACTTCGATTTTTTGTTGACGTTCTAGCCATTATTTAAAACTGTCCAATGTATGCAAAAATTTTGGATACGATTAAAATAAATTAATATTTTGTAGTACATTATACATACTTTTAATATGTTAAAAGTGTGATATCTAACTATACCACCTAAATTTATTCACAAACTACTATTCTTGCTGTACAAAAATATGTTTCAAACTTTTCAAACAATGTTATTTGATATCAAACTAATTTATACAAGACGATTGTGCATGTACATAACATAAGTACTTAGATCTACAAAAGTCATATTTTAAATTTTCTTTATAGGATAAAAAAAAGTTAAATTTGACTAATGGTTATTTTTAATTCATTTTTTTATAAATCACCTATTAAACTCATGTTCAAGTCATTTGAGCCAATTTTAAAAGAGTTATTCGTTTTTAAAAGGTGTACGGATGCTTTTGTACGCCACTATAAGTGACTGTGTAATATTGAGCTGCTGTCTTCCATGGATTGAGCAGGAATGTTTTATCTCCAAAGAATATCGTTTTGATTTTATACATTAAACGAGTAAGGTATATTCAGAAGAATGATGGATATCCTTGAAAGTGGGGTACATTACGTTTCTCCACTTTCCTGGGAATCAGCTCGATTGAAGACTCCCTCGATATCGCAAAAAAGTCCTCTGTAGAGATGGGAACATCCGATTTCCTCGGTAAAATCGTCCCACTATTCTCGCGAGGAGCGTCGGATCCACGTTTAATCAGCGCCTTTTAGGCGGCCCATAGATAAGATTCGTAATTAGTTATAGACTTTGCTTTGAAGCAACGCCGATTCAGCTCCGCGCCACCCTCTCAATCCCTGTCGAGGCTTTAACCCAGCCGCGTTTGTACGTAATTCGATTTTCCGGCTAGTGTACGAGCTGTCTGTCGTTGACTGCCACGCTGGCCAAGTCGAAGACTACAATATGTAGATCTTGTTTGAATAATGTCGAACGAACCGTGATTCAAGCATTTCAAAAATCTAATTTCTCGTGTAAAAGAAAAAAAAAGTAGAACGAAAACACTTTTGTGCTTTATCACATCGTTTTGGCGGACGACTATAAACACTATTATGGGGTGGCAAACGTGGGTCAACTTTTACAGCTTCATTGCCTTCTATTCTTTCATCGTTGTGATTTTCATGTAGAGGGTGTATAAAAATGTCATGACTACCATAGCTGCATACTATACCTCTGGATCGGTGTAGATCTGTTAAAAAAATAGTCCTCATTTGTCCTTCACCCTTTTTTCAAGGTCAACATTTTTTTGCATTGGATCGTATAGTACTCGTCGCAAGGAACAAAAATCCCAAACACAACATGGGTCTCAAGTCAACCATTATCTTAAAAAACGACATTAAAATTTCGTAAACTATTTTATTCCACATGTCTACAGGGTGTCCCAAGATGATAAAAATGTGGATGGGGTGATTGTACATGAAAAAATAAGTCTAAAATATACGATAAGTTTTTTTCATTTGACACCTCGTTTTCGAGAAATTAAAGTTTGAAAATCCGTCAAGTTCGCGTTCCTAGCGCTTGTAAGTAGTAGATCAGGTAGGTCATGAATAGACGCGTCAGACGATTCATGTTCAATATCAAGCGCGTACTGCGAATTTTCAAATTCTACTTTCTCGAAAACGCAATAAATGAAAAAGATCATTCTATATTTTAAACTTATATTCTCATGTAGAATCACGTCCTCCACATCTATACCGTCTTGAGACACCCTGTAGAAATGTGGAATAAAATAGTTTATGAAACTTTAAACTCGTTATTCAAGAGAAAGGTTGACTGGAGACCTATGATGTCTTCAAGACTTTTGTTCCTTGCAACGAGTACTATACGATGCAATAAAAATAAATTTTGACCTTGAAAAAAGGGTGGACAAATTGCGGCCCAATTTTTTAATAGATCTCCACCGATCCAGAGGAGTAGAAGCCCGCTATGGTAGTCGTGACATATAATTTTTATACACCCTGTATGTACATTCAGAGACGCTTTATCGGCTACATAAACAAAACTAGTGTTATGCAAGACTAACACACATACAAAGGATCCAAGAAGTATTTCAACACTAAATACCCGATTCCCGAAAAATTGCCCATATTTACACTGTGATAATTTCATAAAAAATTATCGTTCGACAATAAATTTGAACTTGTTATAAAGCTAAAAGCCTTTAATCTCATATTCCATCGTCCATTTTATTCTAAGATTTTTTTTCGTAATATAGCGAGCGGGAAACTGAAGACCCCTTTTTCTCGGAAATACTGTAGGTTCAAATATCTATGAAAACGTTGAAAAATTTGTTTAGTGACTAAAAGCAACATATAGATTTAAAAATTGAACCTTTTTCTTTTCAACGACGTCTCAAAAATTGATGTACAATATTTTTAGTCGTTTTATCGAACCGTGAAAGAGAGGTATGTACAAGTTACACCACGAGGGCTTTACACGACCGAACTTGAGTTCTTTTAAGATTTAAAACGAGTCCCGGCTTATCGTTGTACTGTTTGGTTTTACAAAATTATCACAATTTAAATATTGACAATATAATATACAGAATTTAAATATTGACAATATAATATACACAATTTAAATATTGACAATAGAAATATTTATTGGATCCACTGTTTATGTAGTAATTAATCTTGGCGTGTGTAAATTGGAATTAAATCTAAACTTATAGACTTTTGCTTTATAAAGGAAAAAATTACTTCAAATTACCTCAGGAATCACCCCTTTCAAGTGAGTACCACATTTTCGGGACACCTTGTATAATAAACCTGTAAATTATTATATTATTTCTTGATTAATACACTTCATAACATTTGAATTCTGAAATCGGAAATTCCATACGCAACGTTCTAATAGAAAAGGGAAGAAGAGTAGCAGTGGCGTACTATTCGCATGGCGAATATTAGCACAGAAGCGCGACTGTTTGCAGACCGAAATGCGATTTTTTCGATCCACAGAATATCGACGTGTCTCGTGGTGGTTAGCGCGAAATTCGGCGCGGACCTTCGTTAATTAGGGGAGAATTGGATGGCTAAACACGCTGCATGTGTTTGAGCAGTTCGGAACAGGAAACGAGTGGAGCGTATTTTTGCTTAAAGGGCTCGGGAGGCGGGAGGAGAACTCGCGTTACGGACGGGAAATGTGGGTTAGAATTTGCAAGTGATTTGACGGCGAGTTTCACTGGTTCTCTCTCTTAACCGCAGTCTTCGTTTCCCTACTTTTGTAAAACGCAATTCCGCTTATACACGGCGAACCCGCTTTGACGAGCTGCTGATGTGAGAACAGAAAGCGTGTAACTTTTTTAACAATTATCTGCCGCAGTTCAACGACGCGGACAGAAATTTTATAGTACGATGTACAATAACGTTGTGTGGTTATCGCGCAGGTCGAAATTATTGTGCGATTGCGTTTTATGCAGCACAGAGCAATGCGGCGCTTTTTTTCCTCTCTTTTCAAGATAAATCTTTTATACCTTAGATGCTTCTAGGTTTTTTTATGCTACGCTAACGGTTCTAACAAACTACATCTTTTTTTATGTTCTGTTTTTTTTTCATTTTTGAAGGTTTAAATGAAAAATGTTGACGAGATACAAAGTTTTAACATTGCCATAAACACTGAGAATAGCTATACATTTTAAAACCGTTTTTCTTTAATTTACATTTTTTAAAGCGAGATTGTGATTGCTTTGAAACGATTCATATCGCTCTGAAACTTTTACAAAATATATACAAAGGTATGTATACAGCGGTTGTCTTTTGTCTGATCTGAAATAACGTATATTCGTTTACACTTTGCAGCTTAACAAGAAAAGGAATATAATATTGCCACGAAATTGGCGATTGAGTTCTTTAAACAGTCATCACGCACATAAATATTTGCTTCATTATAGCTCAGACTAAGCGATATTCTTGCAGAAAAGAACAAACGCTTAGTTTATTTTTGAATTTTAATATTTCTTTCTCATAATTTCATTACTAGAATAGTGGTCATACAGTGTAGTAATTATCGTCAACGCATGTCCTTCTTGCACGACAAGAAGAAATTTAGTAAACAATGCTGTTTATTAACATTATAGATGCGTTCTCAATAGCTGCATGATCTATATTTTTTATTTTATTTTATTTATTTATTTAATGTTGCTTCAACATCAAAGGTCATTAGCAACACGGTACATTTTCTCACAATATTTTATACATATTTGTATCCTTGATATATTGGGCAAGACCGGCGATATATTCCTTAGAACTTAACAGAATGGGTAAGGATCCAGGCAACTTAGCGTTTTTCCTTTCATTCTCATATTTTTTGCATTCTATTATTAAATGATTTATGTTAACTGGTACTTTACATATATCGCAGATCGTGTTTTCTTTCTTGTTTAACAAAAATGAATGGGTTATTTCTGAGTGCCCAATTCTGATTCTAGAAATTGAGGTTTGAATTTGACGATCAACTGGACTTGGAAATTTTTGCCACTCAAGATCCGCTCCTTCATTTTGATATTTTTGTATGTAGTTCCTTTTAATTTTGTCAAATACCTGTTTCCTAAAAATTTCATTTAGGTAATTTTTAAGATCATTTAGTCTGGTATAATGAGTGATTTGTTTCATTTTTGTGTTGCAGGCTGCTAATTTGGCTGCTCTGTTTCGTAGAAACAATAGTATTATCTACTCTTGGCAGCGTAGTACGGCCAGTTTTTTGGACTTTGTCGGCTACGACCGATTTTTTACCAAAAAGTGTGATAACTTTGATCTCGATGATAAGCTCTTCTCTGGTCAGCTTTCTACATATTGTCACTGGCGCCATTATATAAAATTTAATACGTTGGCAATTAAAAGGGTTATTGTAACAAGAACACAATTCCAATTAAAAATCTAACTACATTTTTATAATGAATATGAAACTTAAATCCTTTTACTGTAACAATAAATACAAATTTATATATTGGAGTGGCCATCTTTTTGTGCTAAATTTTAAGAAAATAGTAAGCAAGTGTTTTAGCACGATTGTTATCACTTCGCATGAATAATTTTGAAATAGCATTGAATAAGTTAGCACAACAAGATTATTTAAGGCGAAGTCAATAAAAATGCCTGTTCACACCCAGTATAATGTATAATAGCCTCGAATTTCTCGACAATGACGTGTAAAAAGCGAGACAAAGCTGAATTGCATTTCGCGGTATGCTCTATGAATACCAAAGGCGGAAGTGTGGACAGCGAAGAAACAACAGACGTTTCCTTATTGACCTCTTTCGAATACTCGATACATAGACATAAGCTCGGTCACGCAAACGGGAACGCTAAATATCTTGGCTGTCTCCGATTCTAAATATACGAAAAATGTGTTTAATTGTTAAGGCGGTTTTCTCGTGTAATGGCACTGAAAACAAATGGTTTCTCAGAATTATTTGTAGAATAACTATAGAATATATGACGAGCTGAGAATCATAGTGGTATAAGTATTAGAAATCGACTTTACGAGATGAAATCCGTAGGAGGAGAACTGTTATTCATACGTAGCTAAAACACTTAGTGATGATTGCTTAATGTATCATTAATATTTATTACACACTATATATTAGTAATTACAAAAATGAGGAATATTCTTTACACCGTATAACCTTAGACGCTTTTACCGCATTGGTGAACAGGCCCCGCATAAACGTACAAGCAACTCGCATACCGCATGCAACGCCACCTACCCGATGCATTCTGAACCGTATATTTTCTAACAATAAGTCCAAATTCTGAAGATTTGTGTTAACACTAAACCTACCAAGCACAAAACATACAAAAGTAAAACACCTTAAACAAGTGAGAAAATTGAATTTATTTAAACTTTGTACCGTTTCCATCACAATATTCGCTTAAATAAAGAAGTTAATTCAGTCATTTCCTACGAAATCGCTTTTCTAATTTCAATAATTGCGAAATAAAAAACCGGTCAATTTGACCGTGGTAGGTTAATATTGTTTTTCGAGACTCAAAGACCTTGTTTGTTTAGCGACAGCGTTAATTGATGTAAAACTTTATTCTTTACTGAATGAAGCTTATTCGATTTGTCACTGACGAATAGAACGAACCATTTGGGATCATAGTGTAAGTCCACCTTATGCTCATAGCATACCATTTCAGTATTAACCCCTTGGCCTCCAACAAAGAGTGTGACTCGTGGTAAGAAATTGTGGCCAAAAACAATAAAGACGAGCCTGACTCGTGGTACTTCGTTCGGACCAAACGTAAACAACACGAACCTGGCTCGCGGTACTTCATTCGTGACAAACGCAACCAACACTAACACGAAGATTACCAATTTTCTACGAGTTTTCTCAAAACATTAGTAATTTAAATTAAGTATTAATTTACAAATTGTTACTGATACATTATCCACTTTCAAATTATAAATCATTTTTGTTCACCAATGAATTGATCATAATTACTTCCCAGACATCTTAAAAGTATTAGTTGTGCCCAAACGTGTTTATTATTTCACAATTCCTTTCGTTGCGCCGAAATATACATGTCATAAGGCGCATACATTTTGCGCAAGTTCGAGCACACGGCTAAACAGCTAAATGGCTCGACGCGTGACCGACCTTCTAGTTTATTATGGTCCGAGCAATCGGGAGTTAGCGGATACGTTAAGGAAGGTAATCACTATATCGGATTGAAAGTCGACATCTTTTAATGTTTGCGATTTGTAGGATGAACCCGTAAAATATTAAAGCACAATTCGCAAAAGCGAAGACGTTATGAAAGTTTTAATCGATGTAGCGTAATAGTCAAACCATCGAAACTCTTATTACTGCTATAGTAGAATTTATGTTATGAATACTAAACTGCTCTTTGTCAAGATATTAGATGTGTGATCCGAGAGCATTTATTCTAAAGCTATAAGAGCCATAAATGAAGAATGTATACAAAATTTAAACGCATTTTTCTCGAAACCAAATCTTTTAATCTGGGTTGATCAATAATTCAGAAAATTTTCGTCCGATTTGTTTCAAATTTTGTAGTGTGAGAAATATACTTTCTGAAGATAATTGTAATGAAAAATTTAATTTTTACAACAAAATACCTGAAAATATAGTCTTTCTATCTAGTCATCATCATGGTTTTACCCTTAAAAATTATACAAGAAATTTTATCCAATCTGAATGTTATTTTAACATTACAAAAAAATATAATAACTCAGTACTAAGCTGTGAGTTTTTAAAGCAAAACATAAATTATTTGCATTAATTGCAAAACACAAAAGCTACGAAAAAATTTATATTTTTTCTTAATATTGTTAATGTGTTGGAAATAATATACGTTACTTTAAAATTCTGTAAATGTTTTTACAGTTTTGCATTTGATCTACTCATTTTTGTTACAAATGCATAAAATCTGCAGTCTACTCATTATACCAATTTTTAAGATATTTATTGAGGCAATTAGTAATTATTAAGCCACCGATTTTCATACACTAATGCCAAATACAACATGTTTATAGCATTGATAGAGTATGTTAATTTCTGTTAAACTGCGATCATTATTAACTATATGAAAGGAATTTAATTTTGTGTATAGTTTCATAGTCTTGTAACAATGTATGTAGGTCAATCCTTTCATATACTCTGCTAACAATGTAAATAACTAAGTTAGTTTCGGGTAATAATTCTCAGTAGCGTTTGAGGATTATGGCAACCTTACGTTGTTCGAAGAACATTATAGAACATTATACAAGTACTGCGATATTTTCATGTTTACTTCAGTCTTTAATATCCGAATATTCCGTTATAAAAACACAAATTATGAAGATTTTATGGCACAGCATCATATACAATATTTGGTCGATGTAAAAATAATTCCTATTTTCATCGTTTTAACATTTAGCATCTATTTTAAAATAAATTGTTACTTGAATATCCTCGTATGTTAGACCATCGAAAAGTGCAAAGTAGACTAATTCTAAATAGGCATTAAAAAATGTAAAAATTTTTAAATGTAGGGTTTGCGATTCATTTAACACTTTGACCGCTATGTCGCCTGTATCTGGGTGACGGAAATATTTATACAAAATTGAAAATTAATTTTTACGTTGATAGATTGAGTGCACCAAATTTGCTTACGATCTGCGAAATGGAAGAGGTTTGAAAACTAAACTTCTCAGTTTAAGTTTTGTTAAATAAACTGCTCTGATTTTGTGTAATATTTGTAAATGTTGAGCGGGCGATTAACGTGTTAAATCCCAGTTTCTTACAATTTTTGCTATTTTGAATGTACTATATTTCACAGCAACCCTGATCGATTTCGATGAAGCTTTCTTAGATCTACAAAAGGCACTGTCTAAACGTTATAGGCATAAATCAGAAATTATAAAATAGTGACCTTTACGTTTTTCATCGCAATTTCGACCAACAGCAATTTTCTAAAAGAAATATTTACACATTATCTAGTTAGCTATTCCTTTTAACACCTCGAAAAAATAATAATTGTAAAAATTATTCGTTTTTAAGTGGTGTGCGAATACTTTTAACACTGACTGTAGGTGCTAATAGAATTCCTTTTTCACTTCTCTCACCATAAATCTTTCACTAAACGAATCATCTGTAATCTCAAACTTTTTTAACTAGTTGCAATATCTTACGATATAGTGAACAAATGGGAACACCAGTAGTCCAGTAACAAGTGAATTAGTTCGGAGTTCCGAGTACGTGTAGAAGCAGCGGGCAATAAATCAGCAAAGAGATAAATGTTATTTTTCATTTGGCCGGTGCGTATAGTCGTCTACCAGAAGGAAGGTCGCTTCCTTTAAATTTCTTCTAAATCGTGAAGCCGCTTCTCGAGACGAGGGAAACTTTGTTTCCAAGTATAAATCGCCTTGATGCTCGCAGTTTTTACCGACAGACGGACGATTGAAAAGACGCCGGGCGCAACTTTCCATCCAGACGTTTTTTTCAGTTTGACAAGCCGGCTGTTTAAATTCGGGTTAAGTTGCGGATAAGCATCGGTCTGTCGGCGAAACTTCGTTTTAATTATGCACTATTTTAATAAAGTTCCCTTTTATCGGGGGAGGACGGCGAAAAGTTCTGTGTCGGCAGGGCGAGTTTTTATCAAAGCGACTTCGCTCTGCGAAACTCTTGAATCCGTCCCGAGTCTTTTTCGGTGCTGATGCCTCCCCATCTTCTCCATCAATTCTCTCCCGAAAACTCGTATTTCATTCCGCTTTGCGTTTCTTTCTTTCCTTAATGGGGCAAGACGCAGCGCGATGCTCTTCGCGGACGTTTCACATTTTCGCAATAGCAAGCACCGTGGTTTTTAAATTAATATTAACCGCAGAATGGCTGACTTCCACTGTTTGGCGTTCGCAACACCGTGTGATCGCGGGCGATCAAAAATATAATCTTAATATTTAAAGTAGTGTTATTTTCGATGTGAATTTCAGGAGCGACGCGCGGATGACTCGTGTCCGCTTAAGGTTGTAAATCTTAAGCCCGGTTAATATATGAAAAAACTATGCGAGATATGGCAAAATATATACAGACCTTTTTTTATAGGAAACTGAATTTCCTATAAAAAACATTAAAATGATAACCCAGACCTAACCCAGACCTAACCTAACCTAATACGTCAATAATATTCACTGCTAATTGAGTTTTAATACATACACATTTCTTGAGTCTCGTATAAGCAGTTGTGAACGGAGCCTTTACGTTCCCCCGACCATCACTTAGGGAGGGAAGCAGTTCTGCAACTTCACCGAAATATAAATATACTTGGAAACTGCGCAGCTGGTAAAAAAATGTCATAAAACGTAAATTGTTGGAAATTTAATTTTCTACAGAAAAAGGTCTGTATACATTTTGCCATATCTCGCATAGTTTCCGAGATATTTGCAGGTTTATAAAAAACGGGAAATCTACTTTATCTGTTAAACCAGGCCGATTTGGTACCATGTTATATATACATTTTTTTCTTGAAATAACCCCAAGAACACAAATATAACCTCAAAACGAGGGGCCACGGAAATCTTACTCTCTCCAAAAACTATTTTAACTATTTAACCTTTTTCTTAAGATCCTACATTTGGTGGCTCGTCCGGGATGGGGGGAACACCGATACCCGCATGGTGACAGACGACGAACGCAGTGAGCAAGCGTTGCGAAGACGGTCGCACGTGAGCGAAAGGACGACGGAGTGAAGTAACGGGTACATCCAGGGAAAACTGCTAGAGAGGGCAGTAGGATGGTGTTCCCGAAAAGTGACGAAATTGATGACGAGTTGTGTTGATGGCGTTGAGGCCAAAAAGACGATGGCGCTGCGACGGACATTCGAGGGCGAATGCCGGAGCAGGATGGCCGAGTGTGGGATCATCAGTATTGCCATAAGCCAGCTATACAGCTTTTTGGTCCGAATTGAACGTAGATTTGGATGCCAGCGCCGCTATCGTTCGACCGGTGTACTGTACCCCTCGTACTCCTCTTCACCTCCGTGATCCTTTATACTTCGTCATGTGTTTGCGTCCCTCTAGGTGGCACTGTTTTCAATCGAGTTGATTGGACGCCATTGACACGCTACGAAATAAAAAGTCGATAGCGACGCTGGCATCCAAATCTATGTTCAATTCGGGACATTTCCAGAATCCGAATCCCGTATCCATGGTATAGAGATCAGTGGGGATCAGGACCCCCAGACCAAATACTGTATGGAGAATAGGAAAAGTCGGAGGGTTCCGTGAGTATGTGCAGGAGCTGATCAGCTACAACCGCGAGGTCCCGGGTTCGATTCCCAGCGCGGTATCCCTCCTTTTTTTCTAAGATCCTACAATAGTATAAGATCGTTGAACGAACTTGACTTCGAGAGAGTGTTCGTTCGCTTTCGTTGATCTATACTTTGTAAAAGTTCGACTTCCACTGCCACAGAGTCGGGTTTATCATGAGGACCCTTCTTCGTATCGTGAAAGCGTTCCTCTATTTTGGGTATCAATACGGGGACACCCATTGCCATGCACAGGAAATGCACTGATTCTTTCCTGCCGAACGTTGCATTCTCCATTCAGCGCAATCTTGATGACTCGTTGATCTGCTCTAAGCGAGCCCTGCCCTGGAGAAAGAGTGTGGGGTACCTGACTCCCTCTGAGGTCGACTCTCGGCAACTTGAGAACCGTACTTGTCGGTCGCAGTGATGCCGGATCGGTTAAATCGAGGGGAATACAGTTTACCACCTCTCTGATGACCAGAGTAATATGTGACACGTTGCGCGGCACGTCACGTGACTAGTCTACGGTCTTAGTGGGGGACGTTGGAGTGTGCTCAGGTAGTAGAATGGGATAGTGGAAGGGGAAAAGGAGGAGAGGAAAAAACAACCAGCTCTGGTTGTTTCTGACATCACTGGTCGGTCGGGAATGTCCTTCGTCAGTAATAGATCTATGACGCGTAACTCTTAAGAAGGCAAAATATACGAGATTTAGGCGATGGTTCGACTGGTCGAACGAAAGCGCGATATTTAAAGTCCAAAGAAAGAACCCTTGTGTACTTGCAACGGAACCTTTATTTAGCTCATGTCTGGTTTAGCTGCAAAACATTTACTATCAATTGTTTTATGTCGGTATGATTGTGTTGAAATTTGATGCATTTGTTCAAACTGTGAAAGTCTGAATAAAACACTGTTGGTTAAATTAAAATGTGAAATTTACGAGATGATACTACGATTAAAAAGATTTAATCCTTTTTTATTTTTTGATTTGATAATAGACAATATTTGCAGTCAAAGATTATAATTAAAACAATTTCTTGCTTCTCCTGAAAATCACGTTTTGCCGCACTCGTGTTCCTTTTCCTCGGTAACCATTAGAACAATGGAGTTGAAATTTTGTATGTTTTTACTACTAAGGGCAATGCGTATTTTAACCAACGACTTTTTTAAAATTCGACCTACAACCGGATTGACAGTATCATCTGAAGATAGGAGTACAAAAAAGTCTAAATTTTTATTGGGTTCTGTAATCATTGTTTTTTTTTGTATTCTTTTTCAAGAGTCTTTTTAGCTAAAATGCATATCTGGTATGATACTGCTGCTGTAGATTTGAGAAAAAGAAAAATGAAGCTTATTTTATGTATACCGAAAAATATGGCCACCCTCCTTAAAAGATACTAAAACTTTGCAAGATATTTTAAAATGTATGCTAAGTAAGTCTCTGTTTATAGACAAGATTAAAATTTTATGGTGTTGCAGGTAACCCCAACGTGTCGTTCCAGGCTTAGTCTTCATATGCCCTTGAAAGATAGTTCCACAAAAGATCATGTAGATTTTACCCCTTTTCCATTTTATACTTTAATTTAACCAAATCCGTTTTCTTCAGAATTTCATAGTTTAAACAAATATTGCAAATTGAAGCACAATTGTAGAGAGATAAAACATTTTATAGTAAATTTTTCACTTCTAAAACTGAAAATGGGTGAATTTTCATCCGAGAAACGTAATGAAACAATATTAACCCCTTGCGATGTAATATTGCGTTAGTTTAGCAATGACAATTTTAGACACAATTTACTAAATATGGAAGTTCTCCACTTTTTCTAAACCACAATAAAATTCTATTCTTCCATTGACAAGGTTTAAGAATTAAAGCTAACACAGGCATACAATAAACATAAATTTCTTTCTTGTATGACATTAAGAACAAAAAAGTTTTAACCATTTTAACTGAAAACAAAATTATATGACAAATGGCTCAACATTGATAATATTACATACATCTTAAATTAGTATTTCAATGTTTATAGATTATTTTATGCAAGGTAAAATAATAAAAATGTTTGTTTGCTAGAATACAAAAAGTTTTTGTAATGAAAATGTCACTCATGTTTATTCTGAAAAACCTTTTCTTGTAATATATAAATTTACGAACGCCATACATGTATACAGATACGTAGTCAATATCTACGTAGTAATAATGAAATTGTGCACTCTTGTCTAAATATAGATTTGTATAGATTATGCAATATGAAAATATTGGAATAGAATAAAAACACCTTCACTGCTCTAAAATGTGCAACAGGTGGAAAAATTAAATTATGGTCTCGTCAATAGTTAATAAATCCACTATGACACAGACTTTTAGATCATCGGCGATACTATGAGTATACAGAGTGTTCAGTAACTGGTGGTACAACTGAAAAGGAGGTAATTCTACATGAAAAAACAAGTCGATAATATAAAATGAAATATTTTTCACGTGAGGTTTTGTTTTTGAGAAAATCGAGTTTGAAAATTCAGCGAATACGCGTACCATTAGATAGAAATCGGCTGTCGCGTCTGGTCATGACCAACCAATTCTACTCTGTGCATATAATAATGCACGCGATCCCGACGAATTTTTAAATTTGATTTTCTCGAAAACAAATCCTCAACTGAAAAATTTTATTCTATACATTCCACTTATTTTTTCATGTAGAATCACGCCCTTTTCACTTGTACCACCAGTTATCGAATAGCCTGCATAAAATCCAGAATTTAGCTATGACAACATTTTTTAAGGAAATTCAATAGATTTTCCAATATTTACATAATTTGTTGACTTTCTTTCTCTTAACCTGTTTCCACTAATGTGTTTTTGAAATTGTCTTAACACTAAACCTACCACGGTCAAATGACCGGTCTTATATTTTGCAATTATTAAAATTATAAAAATTCGTTTATGAAAAATACTGGAATAAATTTCTTGATCCAAGCATCAATTATATTGAAAATTACGGACAATCTCAATAAATTTTGTATGATTTACCGATACTTTTAATGCTTGGTCGGTTTAATGTTAATATAATAGAACAATACAATTAATGTTGTCTCAAATAGAATGCTGCAAAGAATATCCTAAAACATACTAACATTTTCTGCTCTAATGATCGTAGCAATTGTTATAGTAATAGTTTAGTAATAGTTTAGCATAACGTCATTATGTGTATTAATTTTCTGATGCACAACATTTTTATATACTGATTCGTTGTATGATGATTTGCCATCCTCTGCCATTAGCATCATAATTAGATCTATGCAATTAATAATTTAATTACGTTTCGCAATGGCAACAATTAGGCCACGAATATTCAAACGCATTGAATAACAATAACAATGTGCACGATAAAATTCCCCAAATGTTGCAACAGTAATATTACATCTTACTGTTATCATATAAAGCAACTGACTCCCTTAAACTTCTGAATTTTCAGTTTAAACAGTATGTTGCAATGAAACCTCACATGAAAAAATTTTATTCTTTCATATCGGAACATATTCATTCGAAACATATTTTATATTAGTTGTAACCTCACCATTCTCAACCACAGCTAATTATATGGTATAAAGAAACTTCAGCCTTCATACATACAACTGTTAAAAATTATTAATTACAGTCTCCTTCGGTTAGTATTTATTTGAAAATGGTCACCCACTGGTACTCACTCACTTACTGAATGTACTTACGCTATGTAAATGCATTTTCCAAATTTTTCATTAGTATCCAAATGCTCCTTTATCAATATCAGAATTGATCATATTCACGAATAAGAAATAATAGATAGCGAATAATACGTTTTTCGTGAGTGACGGATAGTTTTTAAGTATAGTGAAGTTTTTTATTCTTGCATTACGAATACTTTTTATTCGAATAAAATATTAATTTAATATTGCGAATGAATATTGTATTTGAATAACTAATTGAAATAATTGCAGCGTTATTTAAATAAGGTGTGAATAATTTCTAATTCAGAAATAGTTTTGTTTGAATAAATTTTGATTGCTATACTAATGACCACGGACGTATTTAAAATTAATTCTTTGAAATATTAGATTTAAGAACAACTCTCCTTTGAAACGTTTCGTTGGACAGTTTATGGCTTTTTGGAAACTTAACTACATATAGTGCCGTATGGAAACAATCTTTCCACGGGTGCACATGACAAAAGTGGTGTATTCTATCGCAAAAAGACTTGTTTTATCGTAGGCTATGCCTGTAACATTGGTACTTCACGACAATCATCATGAAAATACTTAAAAATATTTATTTCATGTTGCGACGACCACTGTTCTGTGTTCTGTAGATCCACTAACGTTACACTCAAATGAATCCAAATAAAATATCACGTATTGTGAATAAGAAATAATATAAATAATAAATACTGCGAATAAGGGATACTGCAAATAACGAATAGGTAGAATAATGAATACTAATGTTAGAGAAATGTTATTGAAATAATCAATTAAGTAAATATTAATTCGAAGAATGCCCAACTCTGATCGAAATTTTACTCATAAATACGATCCAGGAGGTGCAATTCCGCAGTTGCGTAGGATAGAACGAGAGAAGAGTACGAATGGATCGATCGCAAAATTGAAGTTTCGAAGAACAAGCGTTCGGGGCCTTTTACTAGCGACCACAATTCGATATTCAACTTTACGCTCGAATTCCGACGAAACTCTTACGTGAGGGTTAATTTTCAATCGATCGGGATGCGAGACGAAATGAAACGGTTCGATCGAACGGAGAATTTCAATATCCTGACGGCATAAATTTCTCTGTGAAACGTCGAGCTTCCACCCTGTGACGGTGTTGAAAACTTTTCGGTAGTTTTCGTCGATAACCAAATGCCACATCGATAAATCGGCGAAGGAATAAAATTCGTTTGAAATCTCCCGTTGGACGCTTTTGTCGAAAGCGAAACGATGCGACGACACTATTTGCCGAAATTTCGAGCGTGAACGGGAAAACGAGGACGCGAAGGAGTTGATAGAAATTTTGGAAAAATTCATTTTCTCGAACCTTTTTTCAGTTCCGGATTTTTTATCAGTTTAAACTTCAACCATTTTCCTGAAGCGACGTCTTATCTCACTCCATTCATGTAGTAAGGGTGACCTGCCCAATGAATGCATACTTAAGCTGCATGTCTGTTTGAAATTATTATTCGCAAATCGTTATTTCATTTTCTGTAAATGAAACAACAATATATAAATTTTAAATTCAAGTATATCCTAACGTGGAATATCAATTTAATGAACAAGTTCCTCTAATAAGAATATAAAGACGCCATAATATCTAATTTTTAATGATTTACATTTAATTATTAACTTAATATCTCAATTTAATAATAGGGTATCTAAACCTAGTTTTTTTTACAAATTTTAACAAAAATTTATAATCCAATAATTAAAGTAGCTTGAATTCAAAATCTGGCATAGGAGTAAACGAATCACGGTCCAAATAACCAATCAATGAACATCAATTTGTAACGAATGAACAGAGATAGTGAATGGTAATTATCCAAACAAACTTATCACCACAAAAAACAGATTGATAATCGATTACGATCAGACGTTAGATTTTGTTAGACGACAATAATACTTACCTTGAATATGTAAGATGCCGGTCGAAACACTGCTAAATACGTGAATGCAGTGGTGAATAGGTTATAAGAAAAAATTTGATCTTTTTAGCGAGACATCTGTGAATTTGTAATACAATTACTGTATAAATTGCAACGTGAAGAGGACATCAAACATATTATTTTTTCATTTAATACGAATTATGTTCATTTACTGGGAGGTGCTCATTCATTGGACAGGTCACCATTTATCAATGAAAAGTTTAATATTCAGTTATGTTTTCAGTGAATGTGAAATTGGAAGAAAAGCATATTCGTGCGATCTTATTATTGGGTTGATAGGACAGTAATTATATTATAACTTTAGTATAACTTTTGAACCAATGCATTCCTCACAATAGGATTTTTATTTTCGGCGTTTTCTCGTCGAAATCTATAGGATTGTATAAAAAAAATTTGAAAAAAGAGTTCTCCAAAACGCAGTTCAACCCAGTACTTTCGTTTTTCGTATAGAGATGTAATTACTACCATTTATTATTAATTAATCTTATTCTAAGTCGCAAAATATGTCTTGATATCTAACATACCGTACGCCATTTTGTGCCTTATAGTGCTTTATAATTATTCAAGCGTTTTTTTTTCTGTCATCGCATCAAATATGGAAAATGAAAGTGAGCATTTCCGTCACATTTTGTTCTTTTATTACTGCAAGGGTAAAAATGCAATGCCAGCAAGGAAAAAATTGTGTGCTGTTTATATAGCGGATGTACCATCGAATTATCATATATTTCGGTCTCTTCGACACTTGTTAAGGGGTGTAAATATCTTTCTAGATAAAGGTGTAAACAGTACTATAATTCAATTTTTTGTTAATAAATATCAGGAATTCTACAAACAAGAAACCTTCAAGTTCCCAAAAAGATGGCAAAAGATCATAGAATGAAAGATAAAGCGGCAGAAATTGCTTGCGATATTAACAATGCGTTTGATCAAGGGATTATTAATAAGCATACGACTCAACACTAATTTTAAAAATTCCGTGAGAAAGATAGTAGTCTCCAAGATGAAGACGATCCGTTTTTCTACAATTAATAATGATGAATCAGAGAGGATTGTCGAAGCAGGCCCTCGAAAATCATCTCAACAGGTTACAAAAGAACTAAAAGTTGAACATACAACATTCATTCGATGTTTAACTGAAATTGGTAAATAAAGCAAATGTATAGCTTTAAAATTCAAGAACAAAAACCGCAATTATTTTGCGCCAACCTTCTATTTCTTCTTTAATTTAATACCGAGCGATTTCGGATTCAGTTAACCACAAAATGATGCTTGAAAATTATTCCGTCATTTATGGAAGTGTTTCAGCTCGTCGCCCGTGGGTTCCACGTTGAATCGCTTTAATTGAACGCGATTTGTAACGTCCCAACTTCGATGAACCGCGTAGATCAATTAAAAATCGAGGTTGACAATGCGTTTTATTACCGTTTCCTCAGTAATTGCTTCACGGTGAACGTGATTTAACGTTGTTAAGCCAATTATCGTTATTGTTCCAACAGGTTTTTAATATTCGATTGTAGGCGCAAACCGATGCGTATGTTATCTATCCGTTTGATTCAATTTGACACTGTAACTGTTTCTATTGCATTCAAAATAAGAAGCTTGTAGAAAAATTCATATAGTATCATTTAGGGATGTACGGGTACCCGTGCCTCGAGTCGAGTCGGACAATGATCGAGTTGGGTTAGGTCGGGATCTCGAAAGTTTACAAACTTCGGGTATCCGGAATGGTGATCGGATCGGGACGAGTCGGGGTCCCGAAAATTTGCAATATTCGGGTACTCGAAGTTAAAGTTGTATTTATATAAGTATAATGCTGTTTTATGATTTTTCAGTTCAATCTTTTATTTTCACTGGTAGGTTCAGAATGATTTTTGTATTTTTAGTGTAATCGGTTATCAAACTTCGTGAGGAAATAGAATTGGTGTATGCTTAGACCACATGGCTGAAGTGAAACTTCTTTCTTTAATTTTCTTCGAATTTTTATTAATACTTTATGACATTTAATTTTCTATGATTCTATTATTGAAACAATTGGCTTGTGATAGCTAAAATATGATATAAATATTCTTGATTCAATTTTGTCTAAATGTCTTGCAAATACTGCATCGAGAGTTGTTCCTGATTCTTGTTGTCGCTTCATTAGGATTATTTACCATTTCCAATCTTAATTTACTTCTAAAAAATTCTATTAATAATTTTGATTGTTCACGTTGAAATCTCCACTTAGCATCATCGGAATTGTATCATAATCTTTATTAAGCAATGCCGAATCCTCAACCGTATATGCTAATAGAATAGAATTTCGTTTCATCGTTTCATCCACAGATCGGTTTTACGCCTACCGCGCCTAGGTTTTACGCCCATCGCGCCTAAAGAAGTTTCACTTCAAAAATATTTTAGAATTCATTATGTGAAATAATGTACGTAAATGATGTTTGTGTTTCTAGTAAACACTGTTCTTACAAAACAAGGACACTTAGTCCGCACACTGTTCGTATAAGAGCACTGTTTAGTAAACAGCGTTTACTACAAATCGAAATATTATTACAACCGATGATTGGACATCTTAATATGCACAGAGCTATTTATCGCTGATTCGACCGCAGACTTGCACCAACTTTAACTTCGAGTAACCGAATATGGCAAACTTTCCGAAGTTTATAAATTTTTGGAATCCCTACCCGATCCCGAACAAATTTCCCGACCCGACCCGAATCCAAAATTTCGAGTACTCGCACACCCCTAGTATCATTTAGATCATTTTTCTCATTATAATACGTTGTTCAAATCTTATACGGCTTATAAAATAATTCATATACTATCATTTAGTTAATTCTTTTCATTACATGTCGATTAAATCTGTAGTTGTGAATGCTATTTCAATTTAGGCAATGTTATTGATTTAAATATAAATAATTTGTAGTATCAAGAATTGTAGAAAACATTTCTGGTTATTTTTCAATGAATTGTAAGTAAGAGTGTTCATAACAACTTCTTAAATTTTCAAAATATATCTTCAAAACAATCTAAGATATTGAAATACCTGCTTAGTTCCATCATTATAAAAGCATAAGGAGTAGAGATACAATCATGATCCAATAAATAATAAATGTAATTTTACTTTTGTTATATTTTCCAAAATATAAACTCTTCTTTTACTATGTTCAATAAAATAATTGTATTTTGCACTTTTTTTAAATATTTTTTTATTTATTAGTGTATAGTTAAAATTTGGACTGTTTAAGAAGTTTAGAATGACTTATGTGACCGTCCTAGCCTACCAGCAAGTTATCGAATTCCAATTTCTTCTGAATTTCAAAATCCAAAATTTTACTCTTCCCTTCATCGGTTAAATATTTACCGTGCGGCATTATTACATTCGCAAGTTTAAGCAAAGGGTTAAGCATATGTGTTGCAAATCTGAGCACGCTGAAGTAGACATAATAACATTGATGCTATAGTTACGTAACTATATAATTTCTAATAAAACCGTAACATTAATGAGATGTAACGTAATATTCATTATTTCTCATACTGTTTCAGCTGTTATGTTTTCTTTTTTTTGCATTGTTACTCCAAAACCCAAAGCACCGAAAAATGTAAGCAGTGCTCTAGTTATGCACCTCACTGTAGTCGTAAAGGTTGAATAACGCTATAACGAAGCATAGCGCGAAGAATAGGTAACAGGTGTAGTGTCAAAAAATACGAGTCGAACGAGGGATACAGGAAAAGCGAGAGAAAGCTTTCAGACCTACAACGCTCACGGTGTCCTAACGCGGTGTTTTAAATAAATCGTCGGCCATCACAGCCACGGATCGAAAGCAAATCTCCCACTTCCAGCTGAAATATACACCGTCTTCCAATCTAGCGGCAGTGACTTATCAAAGTGCGGGCAGAATATGTGCCGCGGTGGCGTTTTCCATGGTGGAACGGAACCGGGAATACAAAAGAACCGAGACCGTAGAGAAAGGGAGAAAAATACGTTCCACTGTCGGACAAGTTGCAAGCATTCTTTATCAAGATCCCTTAGATACGGAAAGTATACTATTTTTATTATCCCCGATAGATATCTTTTGTCAATGCTGCGAGGATAACTTACCCCGTATCCCTTTCACAGTTCGTAGTACAAGTCCGACGACTTGTATCAAAATATATCGTGTCCCGTTTATGGCCGTCTCCAGCCATTTTCTTCTCGGAGGAGGAAGGATGCGACTCGCTCCACCCCCGCACCCTTCTCGCCACATTGCTACTCTTTGAGCCGAGGAAATCATCTTTCTTAAGCCGATCGGAATACATCTGAAAGACTAAATAAAGAACTGATCTGTACGGGGATATAAACAGAATAGACTCGTGTTTGTATGGAAACTGCTGCAGGATTCGCTGAAACGTTCCGTTAAAATTAAAGATCACAAGTTTGAACTTCTATTGAACATCCATGTGTACACGTTTACACGTGTAACGAATATGTACGTGTTTGATTCCGTGTCATTTTTCATTCACGTGTACACGTGTAGTCGAATACACGTGTTACGTACAGAGAATTCACTCTGCTTTATTTCAATCAGAGTTTTCTAATGTCTTTCCTGAGAACGGAAAAAGCCCTATTCCACCCTTTGTTTATTGGGATCTGACATGGGAGCGTGGACAATATACAGGGTGTCCCACATAAATGGGAACACCTAAATATCTGTCGTATTTACATTCCTATCAGAAAACTTCAGAGGACAAAAAAAAAATTTTTTATATCTTGTTTTTTAATGAAATTTCAAGGTCACCGATGTTTTTTTAAATGGAATAGTATATCTTTTTACGATAGCATGATAGATAACAAAAAACTGATTTAGTGGATACCACCTTTTTGACCTTGAAATGACCTTGAGCAAGAATAATCATGTTGGAACGGATAAAATGTGGAAGTTTAAAATTTACGTGTTTCAGCAAAGATTACGCGTTGTTTACGTCGGGTTGACCTTTACAAACCACAATAAATGTTTGAAATATTTTTCATAGTAAACAGCGTATGTTTATGTTAGAGTATGTATCATTGAGATCGTTAAGAAGGTTAATCGGTTAGAATAAGTACGTTGTTCCTTCTGCAGTATTCGAATTCGAAACGTGAAAGTGATAACAATGCGTTATACTGTACAGGAACGAATCGATATGGTTTTTACTTATGGCGAAAGCCACCAATCTTTGAGGCAAGCAGTACATTTGTATCGTGAAAAATTTGTGAATCGTATTTGTCCTTCGTTACACGCATTTTCCGTTGTGGTAAAACAATTTAAAAATACCGGTAGAGTAAGTTCTAAAAATCGTAATAAACAAAGAATTGTAACGCACGAAGAAAATAGAATTAATATCCTAGCTGCAGTATCTAATGATCCACATGTAAGTTTGCGACAACTCGAACAAAAGTCCGGTATTAGCAGAATTAGTATTTCACGAATACTGCAAATAGAAAAGTTTCACCCATATTATCTGAGTTTACATCAGGAATTGTCTACCACCGACTATTTTAATCGTGTCCGGTTCTGCCAGTGGGCACGATCTCAATTAGAAGTGGACAATACTTTCTTTCACAAAGTTCTTTTTACGAATGAGGCATCTTTTACCAATCATGGGGAAGTAAATTTGCACAATATGCACTTCTGGTCAGCTGAGAATCCACGATGGTTAAGAGGAGTAGAAAAGCAAAGACCGTGGACCGTTAACGTGCGGAATTTTATGCAGTAAAATAATAGGCCTGTACTTTATACAAGGAACTCTTACTGGTATAAAGTATGCTGCATTTTTACGCCAGGATTTGTCGGGCCTTTTAGAAGAAAGTACGTTATTCGATCGGGAGCGCGTGTGGTTTCAACATGATGGTTGTCCAGCGCATTATTCTAAAGTTGCTAGAACGATGCTAAATACGAAATATCCTGGACGCTGGATTGAGCGACGAGGAACAATTCCACGGCCAGCCCGTTCTCCGGATTTGACAACATTGGACTTTCATCTATGGGGCAAGATAAAATGTATTGTGTACAAAGATAAACCCACAACGCCAGAGGATATGCGGCAACGGATTACTGCAGCATGTGCTTCAATTACGTCTCAGGAAATCGACAATGCCTACAGATCATTTAATGCAAGATTGCAATATTGCATAAATGAGGATAGTCAACATTTCGAACATATATTATGATATGTAAAGGTCAACCCGCCGTAAACAACGCGTAATCTTTGCTGAAAAACGTAAGTTTTAAACTTCCCGATTTTATCCGCTCCAACATGATTATTCTTGCTCAAGGTCATTTCAAGGTCAAAAAGGTGGTATCCACTAAACTCAGTTTTTTAGTGTCTATCATGCTATCGTAAAACATATACTATTCCATTAAAAAAAACATCGGTGACCTTGAAATTTCATTAAAAAACACGACATAAAAAATTTTTTTCTTTAGCATTATATTTGCCCCCTGCAATAGTATCACTTTATCCTCTGAAGTTTTCTGATAGGACTGTAAATACGACAGATATTTAGGTGTTCCCATTTATGTGGGACACTCTGTATGTATATAGCTATCCAATATGGCGACGAAGAACTTGGGCTTAACATTGTATTGATATCTTTTTTTTTTTACTTAAAATGTTTGAAAGGAAGGAGAAAACTTTGTGTTGCGGGAAAGCATTGGTATTATGGGTAAATCCAGCTGAGGATGGACACACGCTCGCACACACGTGTATTTTGATATACGGGTACACATGTGTTTCGATCCACAGGTACAGATTTTTGTACTATTAATATGTATGCCCGCATATTAATGTGTATGATTATTTTGTATAGTATAAAATACCTGAATATTCAAATATATAATTGTTATGAATGCAAGTAATTTGAAAAATATTTCCATGTTTTTCGTATACCCGTGTATTGAACAATACACGGATATATGGACTAAACGTGCGCACGTGTATTTTAGATATACGTGAAATGGGTATCTCTAGTTAAAATGTACTAGGTGAATCACGGAACATTGAAATCTAATTCGGTAATGTTTCGATACAGTGACTTAGTGGTGGTTAGACGATGATTATCGATAGTTATTCGATCAATTGTTATTAATAGCGACATTTTGGGGTTAGTATTCGTACAGTTGTAATCGTTTTACTTGACAAATATTGCTAAAACCAGATACAACTCATAAAAGATCAAACTTGCAAAATGTTTTTTATCCTATACTACCAATTTTTACTCACCATAATAATAGCCAACAATATCAAAATTCATTAGATAAGCATTACTAGTTTTATACATATACATATCCATCATGTCATTTGCCAATGTCCAATCGATGAAGCTGAGCGTGACACACTTTTATCAGCGCTTTTCAGACGTAAGTATATACTGTCTCCCGATTTCTATCCATTCTTTTCTATGCGGACCAGATATTAGAGGTGTGAAAATTATTTTTGATTTCATTAAGATAAGCTCAATTAAAATTTAATTTCAATGAGGTGGTTGTATTCTAACAAAATTAATGTAAACTAATTATAAGTCAGACACTAAGCCATATTGTAACATAACCATATTTCGTATAATTTGTAATGTATATGCTATATAAACCTTATATGGTTTAAAGCAATGAATAAATAATAATAATAATATACATATCCATATTCAGATATCGATGATGAAAACATCCATACACCGTTGTCATCTCCAATTCAAATTCAAATTCCGACCAACTGCAATTTTTCCAAAATTTTTTTTCACGTCATGTAGTAAACCAAATGTTCTAACTTCTAAAAAATATTCCAAGTCATAGAGTAAAAAATTAAAAAAGTTATCGTCTTCTTAAGAATATTTATGGGAGTCACTGTAGTATAACCATTAAATTAACCAAAATTACTAGCGAGTTTTTAGCTTGTTCAGTCAAAAAAAAAAATTTTTCACAATAAAATTTGATAACAATTTCTGAAAGGTGTATAGAAAATTACTAAAAGCAAAGCTCCACCGGATTATTGTCCGGGTCAACGTATTTTCAAGGGGCCAAAAATAGATTTTATTTAGCGGATGTTACAAAATTAACGGATGAAAACAGAATGTGTAAGAATGTATAAAATGCGTTAGCTACAGTTCACAGATGTTCCATTGACATATATTATTGAAATGTTTAACAATTTCGTGAGCAGATCTCGGCCAGGTTACGTACACAGAATGCACAAACGAGCATACAGATGGGAAGTTACGAGTTGACGAAACCAAAGCGAGACCAATGTTTACATAGAATATTTGCAATAGCAAAAATACTGACATTCCGGGTTCCCATAACGAAAGGGAGAGACGAGCGTTCATGCGCTTTGCTCGACGTCACGAAACAACGTATGCATGTATCCTGTGCAGGCGTGTGTATTCTGTTCACTGACGGAACGTTCTCTTTCTTCCTGTTTCTCCGCTTTCCACGAGACGGCCTGCGAATTGCAATCCTGCTGTCACATATTCTGTCACACTTTGACAACTGGTTGGTATATAAAAGGTGAAACGCGTTATATAGACTGTACCAAAATGCGCACTGCGAGCTGAAAGACAGGCGGACCTCTCTTGAGAAAACAAATTGGAAATATAAAATACAGTTTTTATAGTGAAACCGTCTGTTTCTTTATTTACAACGATAGAAATTGTGGATTGGAATTATTCCTCGTATACTGTTCCTGTCAATTTTATTTCAAACGGATATTTGACATTTAGCTTTTCTTTCTAGAAAAGATTTTCTCTTTAGAAATGTTTAGATTCATTCTTGTACAGTGTCGCAGTGGATTTCACCTGAAATGAACATTTAGTTTCTCCTCGTGTCATAGAAATATTTAAACAGATTTTGTAACATCAATACAGCTGTCAATTAATATACACATTTTGTTAACTTGTTTTTCTTACTAATAGATTTTAATCGGGAGAATATGTTTGTAACTAGATATTATATGAAGAGAATAGTAAAATAAATCATGTTATAATTATTATATGAAAAAGACAGTAAAACAGACAGCAAAATAAATCGATAAGAATGCAGATTGTGAAGCATTATCTTTTTCTATTATAATTTATGACATCAAGCATTGCAAAAAGATGCACAAGTTACTAAACAAATTACTATTATATTATTAGTCATATTGATAGAACAACTTGTTTCATTTTTCATTTTTAAAATCATATTTTCGTAAGTTGACATTTGAACGTTCGCAAAGATAATAGTAATAGTAACCTTTCTTCAGATTAAATAATTTAGTGCATCGAATAAAATGACCGTGTAATTTAAACATCGGTTCGACCGAGGTTTGAAGTCGTTAACTGCTGCGAGAGTAATGAATCGGACCATGTTAAAGCTACTAACAAGAGAAACCGCGGCTCCGGTTCTCACCAATTTTAATAAAATTTGGCGAGGCGATAGGTACAATTACAATAAGCGTAACCGTAATTGTAACTGCAGGTATTCAGCCGGTTGTGAGAAAAGTACATGTAAAATTTAGGATATCTATGTACTCGGGTATATTTGAGTAGTGGAACGCTTAATTCAATAACGAACGTGGCGATGTACTCGCATGTACCATAGAAGGCTTTCAATTTTTTCTACCGAGTTCGTATATCGCCACAGGAACGTTTTTTTTTACAGAAAAAACAATTGCGTCAAATGGAAGTGGAAATTATTTTATGCAATTTTTCTTAAACTACTTTCATGGCTATTATTATTAAAATAATTTCACGACGAACTTAAAAGCACATACATATTCCAGCAGATCCTTTGTATTCAAATATGGATGAAAATGGAGGTAAATAAAGGGTGTCCCAAAAATTTTGCTAAGCGGGGCGTTGGCATTGGCCAAGTCGGAGTCCGTCCGTTGTAGCCACGTTCTGATTGGTCCATGTTTTTCGTTAATAACTTTTTAACCAAGCCGCGCACAAAATTTTTGCGAACGAAAAAGTTACGTCAAATGACCTCAGAATTCACCCGTTTTAAGAAAGTTCAACATTATTGAGACACCCTGTATAAACAGAGGTGAAATTATGGTTGACTATACAGGGTGAACCACGGAACATGATCAGTCTACATTACTCTGTTGTTAGCAGGCCGATTGAAAATTTTCTTTATCAAATATAACACGGCTCAGGGAGAGCTATACGACGACTATAGTAAATTTTTTGTCGACCCCTTTTTTTGTAAATAAACCTATAATTTTTTACACTTATCTTTTAGTGGATATTAAGACGAATTCGATAAGTATCATAACAAATTTTTTTTTCATCTGGACCGAGAAAACATTAGAAATATCTGTTAGTTTAATTTAGACGGTATTCAAAATGGTGTCCATCAGCTGCAATACAAGAAACTGCAACACAGAAATTTCGGGTTTGGGTCTTTGTTCGGGATCGGGTCGGGATTCCGACAGTTTATAAAATCGGGTTGGTCGAGTCGGGGTCCCGAAAGTTTGCAATATTAGGGTACTCGAAGTTAAAGTTGGTGCAAGTCTGCGGTCAAATCAGCGATAAATAATTCTGTTCATATTAAGACGTCCAATCATCGGTTGTAATTATATTTCGATTTGTAGTAAACACTGTTTACGAAACAGTGCTCTTATACGAACAGTGTGCGGACGAAGAGTCCTTGTCGTGTAAGAATAGTGTTTACTAGAAACAGAAACGTCCTTTGCGTACATTACTTTACATAATGTATTCTAAAATGTTTTTTTTCTTGCATTATACTTATATAAATACAACTTTAACTTCGAGTACCCGAATATTGCAAACTTTCGGGACCCCGACACGACCCGATCCGATTACCATTTTGGGTACCCGAAATCGCGGGTAACCGAAGTTTGTAAACTTTCGGGATCCCGACCCAACCCGACTCGAGCATTGTCTGACTCGACCCGAGGCTCGGGTTCCCCCGCATAGCCCTAGTATTTAGTCCTTTCTATGACATTTGCATTGATAGTTAAGCGTGCATCCACAATTCTTTGTCGCACATCTTCCGACGTTGTTGGAGCATCTTTGTTGTGTCGTGTCAGTGCTCAAACAATATTTAGTGAGCCGCTGAGAAACACTCCTCAAAGAGAGGTAAATAAGTAATAAGGTAATTGGGTTTTCGGATAACTTTAATATAAAACTGAATATAGTGGACTGTATAATAGAGAGATGATGTAACTATCGATTCTACTTCGCAACTGTTAGTTTCGACTCTTAACTGGCGACTGTTAGTTTCGACTCTTAAATCGCGACTGTTCTTACAACTAACGCGTGAGAGACAAGTAACCTCGTGGGGTTGAAAAATCCCTCCACAAAGTACAAAATAGTGGGGGTCCCAGCCAATGATATAATATTTGGGAGGCTACAAATGACCTCCCAAAACAAGGGCAACGCCCATAGACGAAATACGTCGTAACGAGTGTCACTAAACAGACGACACTCGGTTTCCTGCAATTTCGCCGGAAACCATAATTTAGGCTTTGGGCCACAGGCCCCCCTTGGCGCTAAGCGTGGGCCTAGGCTACGTCAAGTGCCATTGAGAACTGCACGGCTAGGCTGACTTTCCCATGGCCAGCTGATACTTTCCAGCCGCACCAGAGTCATAAAACAATAAATTCGTCAGAAGACGCTAGAGGACCCCTTCGACAATGGCACTGTTCAAAATCGACCGTAGCGTAGACCCAACCCGAAATACGAGCCGGCCATACAATAATCACGTCTCAACAATCTTTATAATCTCTTTCTTTCAATATACCACACATAGAAAATCTAACAGAGTAAGATCGGGCGAACGAGCTGGCCAGTTTACTACACCTCCGCGACCGATGCAACGTCCAAGAAATTTTCTTTCAAACATTTGGCGATCAGCCATAGGATAATGTGCGGGGCAACCGTCATGTTGATAACACATCTGATTATTCATTTTCAAGAAAAGCAGTGTACCTCTGACCATTTAGGGTAGCATTGATAAAATAAGGACCAACTATTCAGTTTCCGATCCAACCACGCCATAAATTACTAGTCCATGTACGTGGCTGTTCCACTTGGATCAGTGAAGATATTCTACCGACAAGGATGTTTTATTGTTTTCTCGGTCCGTATCAAAAAAACAAAATTCTTGTAGTGCTTATCGGATTCGTCTTAATACCGACTGAAAGATACGTGTAAAAAAATTATAGGTTTATTTATAAAAATTTCAAGGTGACCTTAGAAACTCCTTAAAAAAACAGTTGACCAAAAATGTACTGTTTTTCGCTTAAAACTTTCTCTGAAACGTGCTGTAGACACTTCATGCTAATAACAGATTAATCTGAACTGATCATGTTCCGTAGTTCAGTCTGTGCAATAATATTCTATAATAATAAGATAATAATGTCCCAAATTAAAGTATAGATACCCTTCTATTACTTTCTCCAATTGTATATAAAAGAGATTTATAAAAGCAGCTTTTATATCTTGTAATTAATGTAAACAATTCTTATTTGGCATAAAAATCGGTCTAATGATAACCAAATATTATATTATTCAAACAAAGGTTTTCAGACTTTTGTAATCCAACGTTACACTGTTTTCTAACTTAATATTTTCTAGTATATGTCGTGTAGACTTGTCCTGTAAGGGGAATTTTGTCAACATTTTGTTAGTATTAATAAAAGCGCAACTCCGCTCGTTAAAAAGTTCATGTAGTGTAGCATCAAATGTGATATGGATCCATGAATAACGAAACATTACATATGTATTCATTGTATCGTATCCTTTGTAATGAACTTTATGATGTTCTTTTTGTAATGTGGTGCATACATTGCAAGAAAAGATAAATATTCCGCCATTTAAAGGTTCTGTTATCTATTCAGTTGCAAAATTACAGTTTATACAATTAATTATATTATTATCATGTCATAATTATATTACGCGTAATAAATTATAATAATATAAATGTAATTGTATTAATCACAATAATGCAAGATAAGTAGAATTTGATGAATAGATACTTCGACTTATTGACAATAATATACTTTTACGTCATTCAAACTAACATACAATTATAATAAAATTATAATTATAATGATTATAATTGATGTAATGAATGTGCAATTAAATTAATAAGGAAGAACAAAGTAATCAATGGTTAACTCTCATAATTTAGTCCATTTTGATCCAGAGTTATAAACCTTTCATGTAACGACTAATTTTCTAGCAGCCAGTTTAATTTATTTACTATTTATATTAAAGCCCTATAAGGATATAACATCGATGAGAAAGAAGTGAGCTCAAAAAATTTAAAAGAGATTTTTATTAAATTTTGATGAAATTGAATTCACTGTTTACCCTGATCATTTATATAAAAATTAACGTTATGATAAATGATTAATATGATGTAAACATAAATAATTAACTTTGTATGTTTCACGTTTGAGAATGAAAACCTAAGAAAAGATGAGATAAGTTTAAAATGTGACCATTCGCGACAACTAATAAAATGACGTGGAAAACCTAATATTTGTTCAGTATTTATGAAAATTGTTATAAAATATTGCACGTATCTCGAATTAAAATATTTGTTTTGCGTATTAATAGAAGTTATCTGGGTGTAAGTTATCTTTGATAGCTTGTGGAATGAGTTCTACATTTGAAGCACACTGTAGCCCGTAGACACTTGGCGTGAAAGCAGCCCGCAAAATTCTTACCACTCTCTCGTAGCCAAAACTTCTGGAAATATTGAACAGCCCGGCCTAGACCGTTGGAACGATATTTTGCCTCTCGATGGCACAAGGCGTTGTCATTTGTTTTATCGATGCCTCTCTTCTGCTTGTCTTCGGACAGGACGAGCTGTCGACAGCCAATCTCTTTGCTCAGTTTTCTCCTACTTTCCCGTCTTCGTACATTTGGTTTGAAATTTCTTGCCAATTTTTCTCAAAAACTTATTCTTAGAAACTCGTGTATCTCTATGTTCGTACAGATTCATAAAATACTTGTTTTCTTGTGGATTCTTCATTAAAAAACTTTGCCTGTTGGGGATATTATATTTAAAATTATATTGATAGCTGGTGTAAAGTTTCTTGCTCGCGAAGATTTCAGTATTGAATATTTATGAAATATATCGCTTGAGAACGATTAACCTAATTTGCTTGAAAAGTTAGAAGACACGTCCTCTTTGATTTATAAACAAGATTATTGAAAATTATTCTACTATTCTCGTAGAATTTTAAGTACACATTTATTTATACAAAACTTGGCAATAATGCTTGAACATTAAGAAAATACCGAATTGTCATATATTATTAGTTAATTAAAGCCGTAAGGTTTTTAACAATATTTATTATATATTCATGTATATTGTTATTAAATAACAGATATCACTGTATTGCAACATTTCTAATGAGAGGAATAAAATTCAATGTATGTCAATATATCAGTATGAAGTTGCATAACGTAAAAGAAATGAAATGTAATGTGTCAGAAACTTTCGTGGTTTTCAGTGAGATTGGCCCATCAGTTTTCGACAAATATTGGGTACCCCATCAAGTGAATCCTTTGAACGTTGATTTTTTCGTGACATCATATCCTGAAATTTTTAATGAAATTTTCGATGAATAGTTTAACATTTCTGTTGAAAATGGGCCAATTTTATCCAAAATGAAGTCACCAATTTTTTCTCCTTTTTTATTAGCTTCCCTTCTTGAAGAGAAATTTTTTCATATCCAGAAATATATTAATAAAATTGGATTGCAAAAGTTGAACAAATCATTAAAATAATTTATAGGTGAATTAAAATTAAATAAACAGACTTTCTTGTTGTCTTTTTTTTCCTTTTATTTATAGATACGATATTGTGCTTATTTGGCTAAAATTTATTTATTTATTTATATTATTGGATTATAATACATTTAGAAAATCAATTTTAATTATTTATCTAGATTAACAGAATTCCTTAAATTAATTTTCGTATTGGCATACTGATTGTACCAAGTTCGTCGACATCAGTATTAATATCATCATCTTATATTAAGTTTTCCATATTACGTACATTCAATATGTTCCTTGTTGAATATATATAATACATTTCGATAGAAAAATAATATTTACATTAAGAAGAAAATGAATATTACGGTACATTTTTCTTGAACACACACACACACACACACACACGCAGCACGTTTAATCACACATTACACAAAAGTAATACTTCTTATTTTACTTTCACTTAAAAATTATACTATTTAACTCGTACGTCAAAAAATGGTACACTCTTTCGATAGCAGACTTGTCGATTCGTTTTATTATTTACTTGTCAAAATATTGCGATGTTCCGTATTAGGTTTTGTTACTCTAAGTAAAATTATCGTGCAGTGATCAGACACATTGGAACGTAATATTTTAGGGTAACTACAGAATTTTTTTATCTTAAAATTATGATATCTTTCTTAATCAAACTTTTACTTATATACACTTTTGGGACTTCGTTAGAGGGCGTGCTGTCTGAATGTTCGGAAATGTGTGAGGGAAGAAATCTGAGAAAAATAAGGTTAGTACCAGGAAATAATTAATATAAAGCAGTGAGAGGACAAGAAAGGTAGAAAACAGATAGTTCGGAGAGTAGTATGATTGAGGTTAGACGGCAACGTGGTAAGAGTATGATTAATTAAATAATATATAAATAGGAACTAAATGTATTATATAGGATGGTCCACACGCAACTTGCACACCTCTATAACTTCCAAAGTATGCGATGTACGAAAAAGTTTTGTATACAGAAGTTGCCTGATCTGAAGGGGTGCGTTATATAGTGTATTTATTTTTTTATAGGTGGAAGCGTTTTGGAGATTTGAAGGTCGACTTTGTTTTTTTAAATGGAATACTATATTTTTTTATAACAAAATATGGAGGAATGTCGAATTCTGATTAAAAAAGTATTGACCTTTATTAGCCCTAAACCCAATAACTAACGAGTAATGATAAAGATTGTCACGTAAATATCTCGCTGTCCTGCGGAAATCTGTAATAAGAGTGAATTTCTAACTTCAGGAAATAAAGTGAAATTAGGGCCAATGAAGGTCAATACTTTTTTACTTAGAATTCGATATTCTTCCACATTTTGGTATAAAAAACAGGGGTTGAAAACAGATATGATATCGATTCCGGTTCTTAAAACAGTTACGAGAACCGAAAAAATGTTATAACTGTTATGAGAATATCGGTTCTGGCTTATATCGGTTACAGTTCCTGAGAACCGATATTATAACGGTTCTGTAACTGTTATTTTTCGGTTCTGGATTTCGGTTTCAGTTTCGGTTTCGGTTTCAGTTCTTTATCGAATTTTCAATTTAATTTTCTCGACCCGTCCGGTCCGTTGTAGGAAACAGACCAATCAGAGTACAGTTACAGTGGATTGATTTTAGCTCGGCCAACAGCGACGCCAGACTAAGCGGGACCTGTCGCCGAGTCGGACTCCGTTCGCTGTAGCCGCGCTTTGATTGGTCCGTTTTTTTCGTTAATAACTCCTTAACATAGCCGCGGACGCCATTTTTACAAAGGAAAATGTCGCATCTAATGATCTCAGGAACCTCTTATTTCCGGATGTTGAAGGAATTTTGAGACACCATGTATAGCCGATACAGAAGCAAGAAATATCAATTGCAAAACTGCAAAACCGATATAAGAACGATACGGGACATATTGTAAGTTCTGAAGTCTGAAGAAACGAAACCGAAACCGAAATCCAGAACCTAAAAATAACAGTTATAAAACCGTTATAATATCGGTTCTCAAGAACCGTAACCGTAATCGATATAAGCGAGAACCGATATTCTCATAAGAGTTACAACATCATTTCGGTTCTGCATAGCTGTTTCAGTCAGAACCGATATATGACTGTTTCAAACAGTTATTTTCAGAACCGTTTCAACCCCTGATAAAAAATGTAGTATCTCTTTTAAAAAAACAAAGTAGATCAAATCTCCGAAACGCTTGCACTTATAAAAAAAACAAATACACTACTGTAGGAATAGAAGGTTTTACAAGTATCTATCCGTTTATTAAGAGTTAAACGAGACGATAAAAACAGTGCAAAAACCGAGACAATAATACATATACACTATACACGCCGTAATATACAAGAATCGTGAATCCGTGTTCGTAAGCCGTTTGCCGTAGCAGTAATCATATCATATCGTATCGTAACGTATCGTATCGCAGTTCTTGAGCAACTCCTCGACCGCGCCGCGGACGCGTCTTTTTATCCGGATCTCGGTCGAACGTTCCAGATGTTCCTTTTAAAATTTATACGTTATAGTCAACGGATGTCAATGCCCGCTGCTCATCGTAACGCTTGTTTCTTATGTCGCGGTATATGAAAACATTTCGGCGATCATAATACCGTCACCCCTCACGCATGCACACACACACACACACACACACACACACACACACACGCACACACACATTCGCACGCGTCTATCTGGCAGGGGAGCTCACGAACCTCGATCAGCTGTTTACGTGCTTGTTCGAGATAAACGGATTCGTGAGATCTCCTATTAGATCCTGCTTCCTTCACTACATAATGTACCCCCTCCAGATCATGCAACTCCTGTATACAGAACTTTTTCGTGCAACGCATACTTTGCAAGTTATAGAGGTGTGCAAATTGCGTGTGGACCACCCTATATATTTCTTTAACTATATTCTACTTGTTTTCTATCTGGAAAAACAGTATAAGTAGTATAAAGGTTGTTAAACCGTTAAAGAGGTTAGGTGTACACCGTGATATTTTAGACTGGACTTGGAAGGGAGATACGAAGTGACCCTCATAGAATGTGAATACGATCATCATTTTCCATTAACCGTTTGAGTCCCAAGCAGCGCCGTTGCGCTGTTGATATTTTATGTCGAGAAAACCCAGCACATTTCGAGCATTGTGGACAACTGACGGTGCGTTACCGATTGTCGAAGTCGTGCGCTCAGATTTACTGACGCAAGTACATCACACAGCTCCTTTTAATGTAAATAGTACATTTTACAATAGGTAGAATAATACTATAATAATGCAATAATACATTACAAAATAAAATAAAACAAGCGCTATCGCGCGGCTTGGGTATTTTCGTAGTCATTTAGAGAAAGCGCGGTTGCGCTGTTTGGGATTCTTCGACAGTGTTTTTTCAATACCCCCTGGGTTAGGGGGAACATTGATGTTGATTGGTTTCATTATTTAATGGCCGAGGTGTTGTGGTGTTCTATATTAAGACATTATTTATCGGTGATTATTTTATAAATTTTCAAGCGCTCATGGCTAAGGATTTTTTAATGGATATTTCAACAGCAATAGCAATTTCAATCATGATCCAACAAATCACCCTCTGTCAGTAACGTAATCTAGTTATTTCGTTTGGGTTTATGATGTAAATGAAAATGTTTAAGGTTCCTTTTAGTACAATACAACTCTTAGAAAACCGATTAATAGGCTTCTATTACTCTGCTTCAAAAAATCGATTTTTTCAATGTTCTGAACCAAAATACTAAGGTTCTAATCCCTGGTAGCGTTGCCATCAGCTTGCATTCCATGTATTTGCCGTGATCTCAAAATTCGTGGACGTTCCACTGTATCGAGTGAAACCTTTGGTTTGTATGTACGTAGTTGTTTGAGCGAGTTCGATGCCAATGATCCTTGCGATTCTCGATCACCGCTGTTAAGTCGTAACTCATGGTTCGCTGTGACAAGCTTTCCGGTCGCCACGGTTGAGAAACCAACTCTGCGAAACAATCTTTATACCGCGAGGAGTTCTGATTCCGCTAGGGACGACGGCGCAGCGCAGCGCGACGCGACACGGTTTGACCAGAAAATTAAACGACACAATTATTCAATTCTCGCGATTACAAACCGCGCGGGTAATAACTCCGTTACACTAGCGTACCACGTCGCACTTATAAATCCAGTTAACGTTCGCCGTTTAATTGCATAATAAATACAGCGCAACAATGCCGGCTTGTCGATACTACGTCATCGCATTCGCGGATGTAATTACGGCCGCTATTAATAGAACTCGGAACCCGGGGACGGGCGTTGTAACTCTGCGAACACAAAAATCCTTTCGCGCTAAGCGGTGTCCGGATTACAAAGGCGCCAGGAAGGTGGCGATGGGGCAAACCGGGAAAGTGAGAGAGAGGGAGAGAGAGAGAGAGAGAGAGAGAGAGAGAGAGAGAGATTCCGGGGGATGCGACGCAGCAACACATTTCAACTCGTCGCGCGAATTAATAGTTGAAAGTCCGCCGTGGCGTTCAACTGCTTCCTGTCGAGTAAAATTGTAACAGAAAGGACAGCGAGACAGAGCCGAAGGGGATAAAGAGATACAGGGAGGGGGAGAGAGGAAAATACTCGGACCCGACATCGCGGAGCAACTGGCACCGACTTGTCATAATAGAATATGCGAAGACGAGTTCGCGGATGGCCACTGCCCGAACGTGAAAAGTGTGAGAGTAATGAGAAAAACCGAGGGAGCAAAATGAATCCGATGAAATGAAGATGGAAGGAAGTATTTCAAATAGGTTATCATTGAGACGCCAGCCGTTACTGGACTTATTCAGTTCCTATAGCTTATTTGTATTAGTACTATCAGGTCCATCGAGAAGGTTCATCGTTTACTATATCGATCCGTATCCACCGAATGTCTTCTAAATCTGACATCAAATAAGAGGATACCTGACAAATAACGAGTTTAAAGCTTTATATGCGCACATAACAGAACAGAACTCGTTAATTGGCTAATCCCCTACTCACGCTTAACACTAAACCTACTACCACCGGTCAAAATGACCGGTTCCAGACGTTTTATTTCACACTTATTAAAATGATAAAAAAGGTTCATGGTAAATGATTAAATAGATATATTTAGTACAGCACAAATTATAATACGAAACCGCACAAATTCCAAATAAACTCAATCTTGTTACTTTTATAAAGCAACATATATCAGTTACTTTTAAGGCTCGGTAGGTTTAGTGTTAAGACGATACAGATCACAAGTCACTTGTCTCCCAGTATATGAAAATTCATGACGTTTGGATGATCGATGGGGGCAGAGACTTTACGACGAGGCAACCGTGCAATGAGATGCGCGAAACAGACTCCTTTTTTTTATTTGGTGTCAATTATAGATTTAAACATTGAATTCGTTCCTTCAACGTTCCTTCAAATACGCTTCTCAGAAATAGTTACATAGAAGATGCTTGTATAATAATTCACCCATTTTTAAATAGGCCACACAACACTAACAAAAGACGCCAATCGTTTTACAGTATGTAAAAATAGTATATGGGTGAGTTTACACTCTGAGGAACGTGTGGGGGTTAAGGAGTTACATATCCTTGAACAGTTGGAAAATAAATGACATTTAACCCTTTTTTATATATATAAAATTATGTTTTCTTAAAAAATCAATATGTAAATCCTATCATTATAATATTTGAGTATTTTTTGAAGAGTTGAACTAAATATCTTAAACTAGAAGGATATGGCAGCCATTTTTAAATTCATTTCTGCGACAACACTGCGTGTGGTTTTAATTAAATTTATTTCATAGTAGAATTATTTAAAAATTGGTAGCAATAAAAATTGTTCTATAACTTCGATCAGGTTCATAGAACCTAGTTATTCCAAAACTTTTTTGATATCGATATCCGAATAACAATTTTGACACACACACACTTTTATTAGAAACACGATTACATATGGGAAGATAACGAGTTATACGAATACTTGCTTCTATTATACGAACGAATAAACAGTAATGGAAAGGAGAATTAATGGACTCTTATTATCCCACTCGTATTGTCCCCCGACAGCTCCAGATAAATGGAGCCGCATTATGGAGGGGTAGGGAATAGTGGCGCGTGTTTAAATAGGAAAAATCGATTTCTGTCGATGTTGAAAGTTGAAAAATGCTTGCATTCTAGTAAAATAAATACGGATACGTGCAAGCGATAATCCAGTATAGGTGTCGTGTGACGTCTGTAGCTCGCTATTTATTGAAATATTTACTTGCAAGTGCCTACGCTTCGCAGAAATACTCTAACAAATAAACAGAGAGCTGGATCAATGAAATATTAATTATACGAATTTAATTGTGCGCTGTGTTATTTGATTTAAATTGGATAACCAATGTTTAACACAGAACATTATTTTTGTCTTCAGTTATTCATTCGCATAGGTACTGTTAAAATCATACAGTGCTTATAAATTCATACATAATGCATTTTTATGTACATTAAAATTTTTGAGAACTTAGATGGGAAACTTTGTTATAAACATACTAAATACCTCAATTATCGTTTTCATTGATTCGATAAGAATACTAAATCTATGTTTATCTGTATAGAAAATTTTATTTTGCTCAACTTTTTACCATAATTAGTATTCTCAGAAATCGAGAGACGTAGTTTTAAATGATATCTTAAATAAAGAAGGAGTACTGCAGATATTATGCATTTATAGCAAATTCAAATCGAGAAGTTTTTTAAGATTCACAATGTTATACTGTCATTAAAATCCTGATAAAGCTTTTATCAGATTAAATCAATTTACATTTCATTTCAGTTAACCGGCTCGTGAAAATTTACATACATATTCGCAGTCCAATTATGAATATAAAATGTCATAACAGTGATAATGTAAATAAATTTGTAACTAAAATGATTTTTCAGGGGTATTTACTTATTTGATGTATTTATCATGATTAATGAAACATGGAACAAACATATCGTAATATTATTTTCTCTCATTTGCAAGTCTAATTATTCGATAATTCATTTTCAATGAACTTCGAAATAATTTTTTCGATCCTTTAAAATGGAACGTTTAGAGATACCAGCTCTTCAACAACAAACATGTGCCCATTAAGCAAAATTACCTTTAAATTAACGGTTAAAGACAGGAGAGTTAATAGCTGACTTCATTTTCATAAATCGAAAACGTATGTATAATTTAGGCGTGACAATTTATGGAATTCCATAAGTGTCGGTCGTCTGACGCTTCTCGGTAGCAGGAAATAAGTTGTAAATTGGGTTAATTAACTGCTGCGTGAAGGGTGTAATTTTTTGTGAAAGCTTGCGAAAGTTGTCTCCTCTAATTTGTACATTTTGTGTCGAATATGTGAGTTTTAATTAAAACGAAACTGTGAGATGTTCTAGTTTTTACTTTCGACATTCGTTAGTTCAAGCCGCGATGTAAATTCGTCGAAAACTGTTATACTATGAATAATACAGTATCGATCACTCGTTAAGCTATTCAGTAAATATAAACAAATTAGACAAACTTTCATTATTTCTCTTGTAAAAAGAAAAATATTTCTTTTCTACTTTCTGTCATTCAATCTCGTAATATCTGTACTTTTAATTTCTTACTGAAAGAATAATATATTGATAAAAATTTTATTTTGTATTTATGAACAGCGTATTGAAGAGTCAAAAAGTAATTCAATTTATTTTTAATTATTCTGTCACGCACTAAATTTCGTTTACAGACTTCCCTTTTGAGTCACGGACAATATGTTTCATTCCAGACTATCTTGTAAAATTATTTTATCAAACATTGATAATTATACTACAAATCTTTATGCAATATAAAATTATTCTTTATCAATTATTAGAAGTAGAAGAAACATCTGCTGGGTACGTACAGTCACTCCCATTAATATTCGTACACTCTAAAAGACGATCACGTTTTTAATATTGGATCATGTGACTTGGATTTTTTTTTTAGAGAAGTTAGAACAATTAGTTTACTACACGTTGAAAAAAAGAAATTTTGAAAAAATTGTAATTGGTCGGAATTACAAAGAAAATACTAAAAGTTGTTATTTATAACTGTTTTATGTGTGTCCATATTGAAAATTCAACAAATAGGTTTTGTAGATCTGCGTCAACTGTATACTCTCTGAATATTTCACAAAAATCGGCAAACGTTGCAATGAGTTACAACTGTTTGAAGATGGTAAAAATTGCAGCTTTTCACAATATTCGGCCTTAAACTGTAATAAATCGAAGGATTCTTACGTCAGTCGATGCCTGTCGCTGTTTTCCACGTAATCCAAATTGGATGAAAATTTGAAAATATATACAATTGATACAGATATACAAAATGGATGTTTTAAATTTTCAATATAAGCCACATAAAAAAATTGTAAAAAACAACTTTTTTATTTTCTCTGCAATACCGACCAATTGTAATTGTTTTAAAATTTCTTTTTCACGACATGTAGTAAATTAATTATTATAACTTCTGAAAAAAGTCCAAGACGTATGGTCCAATATTAAACAAGTTATCGTCTTTTTAAGAGTGTCCGAATATTAATGGGAGTGACTGTACATATTGATTTCTTGTGTTAATATTAATGTGTCCAAAGTAACGATAGTCTTAAATTCTTTTCATGTTTTTACACATTCAAATTTCACTTACCATATTTGTCCTAAATGCATAAAATCCGCGTTCTAGTGACAACTAAGTGATCATTGAAATCCTTACAGTTTCACAAATTTGCTATTAAATCCAATGTTCTACACACTCAAAATCTCGTCAAATACCATTATTGTAACTTCCACAGTTACACATGCATTGTACCTTAACATTTTGTTACAGTAATTTTCAACCAGTGCAATATTGCGGGACAATAACAATCTCATGGTCATTTACAACCGCAGAGGAACATGTCACGAGCAATAACTTAATATTTTTTTTATTATCTTCCAATTTCATTTCGAGAACAAACGATAAAAATTACGATTCCATTGGTTATCCGAAATGTTTCATTCAAACGCAAGTTCCGTTCATTTCCGATTACGTCTGGGCATACCTCACAAATTGTATAAATTGTCGAGATTTGTTTGCGTGCGTGCCAGTGTCCGGCTCGCGTTATCATCGTGCTCGAAAATGGCAAACGACGTGCGACGTCGACATCGAAGAGAGACGACGAGAACGTTGCGACAGGAACAGAGGGAAAAAATACGAGCTACCGTCAGGGAAACATTTGCGTTTAGATTGTGGTTATAGTGGATGGATTTTCTGAAGACTATGCTAGTATTTATGCAAGATAAAAATTTTCTGCATCAATTACAAGAAAAGGAAGTTACATCAAAATTAATTTCTTCTTTTAATAATTTTTATAGGCTGCCAATAATGTACCAACAATGTTACATTAATTTGTAGTTTCTTCTATTTTGTGTTCCACCTAATCATTTTTGCCATAAATGCACAAAATCCACAGTCTAATTATAAGAGACCATAATAAGGTCTCATTGCACGAGAGCCAGTCAAATATAAACCGGACGTATCCTTCTATTTTCTATTTCAGTGGAATTTTTTCTAAATACCATCGAGCTATTTGCCTATGTATGTTCTGCTACGATCTACACACTTTTTCCGCCGGTTTATAGCAAATGGATGGCCGGCGACGTTTAATGTTCAGATATTACTATTCTTTGACTTGTGCCGAACGTAGAAAAGGACGTAGGTGTATGTAGGTATGCAGGAGTATGTAGGTGTAAAAACAACTAACACAGTGACAAAACTTCTTTATATTTTATTATTTCTTAATGGAGCATTCACCAGTATATTCGTGGTATTTCACTTCTTCATTACTATTGAAGCGATATCTTCCCAATGTCTGTTTGAGAGATCCAAACAAATAATAATAACAAGGTGAGACTTTGGATAGTAAAGGGGATGTTCCAGAATAGTCCAATGTGGTGTTTTAATTTTTTCTTGTGTTCAAACGACTGCTGAATCAACTCCTAAATGACATAAATAGTATCTTGTAACACCTTTCTTGATGCGTTGTGTTCTGATCGCGTCCCAATAATCATTTGGAATAATGAATTATTTGAAATACTTTAATATTTTTATTTTAGAAATAACATTTATTTTCATTTGGCGTTTAAATCAAATAAATTATTTTTGAATGATATTTTGTTGGAATAATTTTTTATTTCAATATAATTTCACATCACGAATAGATTATTGAGCTAAATTAATTATTAAATTTAGATATGCTAACTTTTATAGTTTATTGATTAAAGTTTAGCTGCATTTTCTTTTAAAATTGTTATCTGGAACATGAAATAAATAAAATTTTGGAGAGTACGAATTATTTGATCAAATGGAAGAAGAAATATAAAATGATTTGAATTTCACTTGAAATTTAAATAATGGAATAATTAAAAAAATATGTTTTGCTGTTCAAAAAAACTAAAATCATAATTTCAAATGACATATAGACACATAAAATCATATATTATTTTAACGATTATTTGCAATTAATTTATTTTAGTAATTCCCCAACCTGGTAAGTAATAGAAAATCAGTACAGAAAATGACAAACGTCTTTACGTGACAACAACTGACTAAACGAGAGCACAAAACACATTTCAACATAATATAGACGTCGTATCGCTTATTTAACCTTTTATCTGGACATTAGGATCACTGTAGATACGATATAGTTTATACCAATATGGATTCTAAGAGATTATTAAGTGAAAGAGTTATTCATTGAATTATGAAGAGAATTAAAAGTATCTGATAGGTAATATCGAAATCTAATGATGAATTAACTCGTCATCTTCAGTTAAGGGTGGCTTCTCGTGTAACGGCAGTAAAAACAAACGAATTTTAAGAATTTTTTGTAGAATAACCAGTGGATATATGGGACTAGATCTTTTTGGGATATAAACAGATGGTCCTGAAGTACAAGTTTCTTTTTAGTTCAACCCTTCTTATTATTTATTATAATATTTGTAAAAGTAAAAGAAAATTAGAAAAGTTCTAGGATTGGAAAGAAAAGTTTACTTTTTTCGGCCGATTTGATCAATGTATATTGCTAAAAACAATATTATAAGTTAGAAATCCAATATTAATTTTAGGTCCAATCCCTACAGAAATATGTAAAGAAATAAATGACCTTCGTTTGAAGTTGATTACTTTACTTGTTTTTTTAGTTATGTATCGTGCATGCCATACAATAAATAATAAGAAGAATTAACCTAAAAAGAAAAATTTTGTACTACATGGCTATGTTATAATGAATAACACGTTATTCTAAAAAAAATTCTTAAAAATCACTTATTTTCCGTTACACAAGAAGCTCTCCATAGAAGATTAAATTAAATTTCTTTCAAAGTGACACATGTATAATTCTGGGTAAAAATGGACCCGGCATCAGAGGGGTAAACAGCGAAGAAAGAAAAAGGCTTGAGGAGGGTGAAAACCGGTCGTACTGGAAAACCGGAGCAAGGATATCGTCACCTCGTCTGACAACAATTCAAATGCTTGTCTATTGTTCGAGACCGCGGGCAACACTCAATGCAGATACTCCGAATGGAAAAATAGTACTAGTTCGGCGAGGAGGACGACTGTGTACGCGTTGGAAAAGTTTTGAATGCACTCACAACGGGGAACGTTTCGACGCGCGGCTCCAAGCTAGGATATGTTCGCTTCTCGGGTTTCGGACACGTGGACAATCGATGGCTCGTGTTCAATAATCACCGACAAATACAAGCCGCGGATTAGTCGAACAAGAACCGCTGAAAGCAAGCATTATCGGGTCCGTAATGTAAGATCGATAACCAACCTGTCGATTATTTTTCACGAATCTCCAATAAATCGACAATAACCGTTAACCGGATATGTGATTTTCGGTCTTATTCATTAGTAGACAACAGATCTTTATGAAAAATAAAAATTTTCTACCAGAATTGCAACAAACTGGAGTGAAATAGGAATTTATTTTCTTTCTTAATATGTTTAATACAATAGGTTGAAAATAATATAACAGTGTTTTTAAATTCTCCTAATGCTTTTACTGTTTTAAATTACACATACTGATTTTTATCATAAAAGCATAAATCCGTTGTTTACTCATTAGAAACAAATGGAAAAACAGTTAGTTAATGATACCTCTCAGAATTTGTTACAAACTGAACAACACTTTTTCTACCGGAAGCCTATTAATCGGCTTTTCAATAATTTTACTGTACAAAAGGGTGAAACATCTCTTTTTACATAATAATTCCAAGCGAAATTATTATATTACGTTACTGGAGCTTAACTTGTTGACTCACGATTGAAATTGCTGTTGCTGTTGAAAGATCTATTAGAAAATTCTTTAGCCATAGACCATAGACATGCAATAAAAATTATGAAACACAAAAGCTATTATTTCAATTTTCTATATAGGCCCACATCAAAAAGTTGTAAAATATAATACAACTTTTAGTATTTTCTCTGCACTTTGCTTCTGTTTCAACATTATTTAATCATTTATACATAATTCGTTAATTTTATACTTACAAAAGGAAAAACTAAAATTCTTTTGAGTTGAGCAATTTCTGTACTAATTTTTTCGCTTACTTTTCAAATGTCCATACTTCCATGAGCGGTAGTATATGCATCCCAAAAATGTCAGGTACTTTCATATTCGATAACGTGAGTGAAAACATAATCTACAAAAAAAATTATTTCAGCACAATCGTTGCTTCATACTATAAACTGAAAGGCTGCATATCGTACCACAGAGAACCATAAACATTGCAAGAATATAAAAGACTCGGAAAACTATAATGGTATAAAACTATCCCGTCATTTTATTGTCTGAATAAGCAGAAGCAGAGCCGATCATTATCACCTCGCTGGCTCTCTCGCTCGGATTGACATTATTGACAACCCTATGTGCAGATGTAACTCCGAGTGTGAAACTCTTAATCACGTCCTTTGGCGGGTGCAATTTATATGATTCGCAAAGATTATTACTCCTGAAAAACCTATTTAAGTTGAAATTTCAGCTACCTCTAGACCAGCGGTGGGCACGGTTGGGGCTCCTCAAACGCTTGCTTCTCCCACCAACCTCTCTTTCATGCAGCGCGCACGTTCGTTGCGTACGCTAATGTCTCGTGTCTTTGTTGCCCTATTGTACCGCGCTTGCTGGAAGGGGACAGAGGGCGCTACGGTGTGGACGGTTTTGCCTCAATTGAGGCAAAATTGCCATGTTTCTGGCTGGGCCCAATGTTAAAGCCTGCCACTATATTCTTTCGTTCCCAAAAAATTGTAACTTGTGTGTTTAAGGGAAACCCTAATGGTTGCATACTCTTATGTTTAGTTTGTAGAGACTACTCGTTTTGTATATTATATTTATACTTACACCTAACGATGTAATAAATCTCTTCTGAGATTTTCTCAAATAAAAAAAAAAATTAAGTCTTTTAAATTGTAAAAGATACTAGTGCATATAAAGGTTTAGAGGAATCTATTTATTAAGAGATAACATTCGAATAAGCTTAAGGGGACTTTCTCACCAAATCATTTAAAATAAAGACGATATGTTGTTATCCTTATTTTTTACACTCTTCTAGTATACAAAACCACTTTTCTTTTTTACAGATTCCTGTTGTGGTGTCATATATAGATGGCGGTCGCTGCACTGCTTACAAAATATGGGGTGAAAACGGTGGCCATTATAACTCGTTGTGAGATCTGAAATGAAAAAACTATAGAAATTTTCAAAGTTCATATCAATGATTATGGTACGAACCACTGTGGGACACAAAAAAATCAAAACGTATAACGAACGGTAAATGTCACGTATAATGAATTTTTCGAATCGGTTCAGAATTTTTTTTTGTGAACGTGGTCACCGTTTTCGATATTTTGTAAGAAGTGCAGTGACCGCATCTATAAATGACACCATAACAGGAACCACAACAGAAAAATGGTTTTGCATACTAAAAAAGTATACAAACTAAGGATGAAATGTTTTTTTTATAAAATGTATATTTTCAGAAAAAAATTCCTAAATATCATCTTTATCATAAATGGTTTGATGAGAAAGTCTCCTGAAGTAAAAATAAAATAAGACTAAATCGCTGTAGTTCAAATAAATTGATATAAGAATGTTGGACTTGCACTGATTGGCCCGTTTGATCAATTTTTTTGGAGTACGAACTGTCCAATTAGGGTCAAAGGGGTTACGATACCAGACGGATATTCAGAAGAACAAATGCGGCGTGTACCATAAGTCCATAGAATCGGCAGACCGTAGGTTAATTTGCCGGTTTTTAAAACTTGAATCGAATGTGTAGCCTTCATATTTCTGGTGTCCACAGAATTCGATTGCTTTGCGATTTATGCGAATGAATGCGGATGGATCGACGTTAAAGGCGATCCACGTGGAAACACAAACTACGTTCAGGCAACTCGTCGCGCGCGTAATTAAACATTTCACCAAGCCACTTTCCATGAATTCGGCGTTCCGATTGATGCGGTGTCGTAAAAAGGTCAATGGAGTGGCGAGCAAACAGTAAATCGCCATTAAACAGAACAGATTTTCGAAATGCTGCGAGGGAGACTCGTTAACCGGATCGACCGGAAGAGAATCAGAAATAGTTGGAGCATGCCGTCGCCGCACAAGCACCTGGTATTATCATAATCGTTCGACGAGGATCATTACCGTTAACAGTCCGATTAACAACGATACTCGATTTTCCGAGGCAACGTTTTCGGTTTCGTACATAATTATTTTTCTCCGGTTGTCGTTGCTGTTCTCGCCCACCGTCGACGGCGGCCGAGTTCTCGAAACGGATACGAGCAAGTGCGTCGAGGGTATATCGATGGGTAATCGACTGAAGAGAGAGTCCGAATTGACTCGATTCCCCCGACAGCTCATACTTGAGGACACATTCGTGCAAATGTTTGTAATTTCTAGACTGCGGGTCTTCATGATAAATGAAAATTTTGGTGATTATTTACAAGTTGGTCCTCCTCACCGATTTTGATGACATTGAAATATGTTGTCAAGGTCATAATTCTGAACAACTTTTCCCTATACATGTTACCGCCGCTCGGTTTTAGTTTTCGAGTTATTCGCAAGGAACTATTGTTAATACTGTATTGAATTTTCCGTATTCTTGCACGCTCCGTGGCAACGTAAGCCTGTTCCGGCGCGGCGTCTGTTTACTTTTTCTTTTTGTAAACACGCTGTGGAGATGTGAGAGAAAACAGGGTCTCACTCTGGTCATACATATATGAGGTGAGCTTTCAATTTTGAAAGACTACTCTTCGATTGTCGAATATGTCCGCACTACTGCCCGCTCTGCCCCCTCCACGACCTATCCACAACTCATTCTATTCGCATAATCTTTGCATTGAAGTGTCATCCAGAATTTGATCTAGTAATGGAAAAATTATGTGAATAGAATGAGTTGTGGTTAAGTCGTAGAGGGTGCGGAGAGGGCCGGCCGTCAACATAACATTTGTAAGAAGCAGAATACATTACGAACGCCGTTAAACGATCATCTATGCTGATATACGAAAATCCAAGAGAGAAAATTCAATACAGTATTAGCAATAGTTTTTTGCGAATATCTCGAAAACTAAAACCGAGCGGCGGTAACATGTATAGGGAAAGGTTGTTCAGAATTATGACCTTGACAATATATTTCAAGGTCATCAAAATCGATGAGGAGGACCAACTTGTAAATAATTACCAAAATTTTCTTCATTGATTGCAAGACACAGGAGCTCAATAGAAATGTGCTTCTACCTCTAATAATTTAAAGCAAGTGAGAATATGTGTAATGACCTTTTTAAATACTTTCAATCTTTTCAATGTTTTATATTTAAGCTATTGATTTTTGTCATGCATGCATAACATGCGCAATCTAGTAATTATTACACTGCTGGCCTTTATGCAAAATAAAAATTGTCTGCATTAGTTGCAAGTTAATAATTTTAAGAAGATAAACATATGTGGTATGTTGACTTTAGAAATGTCTACACTGCAACTTTTGATGCCAAATAAAAATTAGCTGCATTAGTTGCAAAAGATAGGAGCCAAATAGAAATGTATTTTTTCCTGTAAACATTTAAAAAAAATGGAAGTAGTATATTGATATTTTCAAATACTCTCAATTGTTTCTAATGCCATGTACTTCATCTATTGATTTTTGTTACAAACATATAAAATCCGCAGTCTAGTCATTATTAGACTACAAGTCTTTATGCAAATGCAAACTTTTGTAGAAAGGAGATACACGGAAGGAAGCTGGGCAATACCTCTTTTTATCGTTAAACAATGCTAAATAAAGATTTGTTTTTCCTTGTTTGGCTCATATGCTTGCATATTTGTATGTTATTTATTACGTATGTAAAACTATACTGCATTATTTACTAAATTCTCTGATCAACTTGCTGCAAACGAAATCGATATTTTGTTAAATTCTCGATAGGTGGTATCGTTCCATAGCATACACAATAATATGAAAAAGAAATGCCGTTCATTAATTTAATTCAAATTATTAAACAATACCGAATAAAATTTTTGGAGTACACCTGGAAGTATTGGAGAAGGAATTACTTAAAAATGGAATGCACTTTAAAAATAAATACTAGATATAAAACAATATCACAAGTCACTCGAATGTCAGGATATGAATTGTTAAAGAGCCAATCGGAATTGAAAAGAACTGTATTAATATGCTGCATAATAAATACGGTCTAATCACATCACGCAATCATTATTTACTTACAAAGCAATTTTAATACGAGCACCCATATGTAACAAACAAAATGCTTGGTGTTTACTATAATTTGAGCGAAAATCGTACTCGGTAACAGATGAATTTGTTACTATTATTGCATAATTTCCATATACTTATAATAATTTAATAAATGATCATTATTGTGTAAAAATATTGATTGTTTTATGTACCAAGAAATATCATTATTAGTAAAAGAAAACACTTATGTTTTTACTGAACACAAACTTAACAATCCAAATAAATTCATCAATCACTAGCATTTATTAACTGGAAACATTAATTCTCACATACCTTATTTATATAATGTATAAGAAGCTATAGAAATCTAATAATTATATCTTGTCAATTGAAATAATTATATATTTAAAATCAAATTAAAGTATATTTACGTTGATTTAAATAATAACTTCGTTTTATTATATTAGTTAAATAAGATAGGGTAGTTAGACTTTTCTTTAAAAAAAATAATTATTTTAAAAACCACGACAAAGTATTAAACAGGGCTACTGTATAATAACAAGATATGTCGTCTAACGTAATTAGAAGAAAATATTAAGGATAATTGATTAACCTGACTCAGAGAAATCCACTCAAGTATGGAAATTCACTCAATACAATAAAGATCTTTAAAATTCATATTACTTGCTCGACGTTTAATAATCTTGTTAAGTTACTACGTATGTAGGACGAGTACATATTAAAAGGAACTGGAACTCACAATGGAAGAAGTAAGATTGCACTGGTCAATTCGATTTGAGTCAACTACGAATTCTGATGACACGAGAGTATTGCAAGTAGTATCGTCACGCTTTGATCAGACTGTACTCAACGCCAACTTGCATTTAATCGTCCGAACCATTTATCAAATAACATCGACGAATACAAATTTGCTTTACAACTTCAAGTATCACAAAAATATAACAATCGAATAAGTCTGTGAAAATCATGTTTATCAAGTCTGTGAGAATCATATTAAAATACATATATCCGAAAAAGTTCGTGCAGGAAAGTATGATTTTACCCAAATTATTCTTACAATACACAATTTAATGCACTCACATGACATCACATGGTATATTAATAATCCAAATACTTTCAATATGTTAATTTTACATATTTTTCATTGATTCTGACCTAATAGTAAGTTCAATCGTTTCGTTTTATTAATTGTGTGATTACACGAATGATATTATTTTAAACTTATCTCGTTTTACCGGAGCTTGCCGTTGACAAAGAATTAAACACACTAAAAATACTATTCTTATATTATTTATCAAATCAATATAATAAAGTATTCGAAATTATTCATTATTTCAAATGATTATTAATTATCAGGGCTGAGCACATTTCATTTGAAATAATATAACAAACAGTCATCATTTGAAATAATGAATTATTTTAAATACTTTATTATTTGTATTTTAAAAATGAACTAAACAATTTATTTTCATTTGGTGTTTAAATCAAATAATATTTTATTTGAATATAATTTCACCTTAAGAAGAGGTTATTGGTAACTAAATTAATTATTAAATTTAGATATGCTAACTTTTATAATTTAATAACTAAAGTTTAGCTACCTCCACTTTTACAATTGTTCTTTAGTACACGAAATAAATTTTTAAGAGTACGAATTATTCAAATGATTCAAATTCAAAGGAAATCCAAATAATTAAATAATTTTGGAAAAATTAGTTCACTGTTCATATAAAATATAAACTAATGTATGATTATTTCAAATTACTCGTAACCAAATATGATAATATATTATTATTCTCAAAGCAATTTTTGTTAGCTGTAGTGTGTATTCAATGTAAGCAATGATTTACGATCGATGTGTGCAGCGCGATGAACGTTGTAATGTATGTTTGGTAGTTATATCGTTATTGTCTTTTATTATTTCTCTCCAATGTCTTCATATTCCGTAAAATACATTTGAGTTATTGTGAATATACACTGCGTTAATTTTGTCAATTTTTAATTCTACCAAGTACACAACAATAAACTAAGGTAAACCATGACTAACAGATAAGCAGACCTCGTGTGTAAACCTTGGAACTGTATCAGCGCGAGTATAGTACACAGACGTCATATTTGAAGGAAAAACAAGAGACGGATCAGAGTTAACATTTCATTTCACGTTTCGATTCATTTTCATCCAGCAAATCATAGCAGCAGACGATACTGTTGTATTGGGTTGATAAACTTGAAAGTTTAAATTGTATGTGTATTTTATCCATTGAATATGTCGTCGCCTGTCTCTCAATCCATTTTAATTACGAATGCTACAAGTTAGGGAGGGACAGGCCAATCATTCGAGTTGGTTCGAGTTTCAAACCTCAAATGTTCAAAGCACCATTACTGGTGAAGAGAATAAGTTTCAGCGACTGGTTAACCCTAACTTATAATTCTTTGAGATTTGTATGTGTCTAATGAATTTCGAGTTAAATTCTAGACTTGTTACAGTTTATTTAAGTACTGACGACATCTGAAAAAAACACAAGCTAATCCAGTTATACCAAATTAAAAACGTCTGAATTTTTTGGAAATTGTATTTAATTAAACTAAATTTGTAAAATCGAATACCACAGATGCTGGACATATTCGATTTTTGAAGAGATAACGATTATACAGTGGATGATTCAAATTTTAGAACCACTTGCATATCATAGCGAATTTACATTAAAACAATGAGATTTTAAATGATAGTTTACCTACTGTAAGAAAGTGTAAATCGATAAGTGCTATACACGGGCTCTAGATTATCGGGATGTATAAATATATAGTTAATTGTTGGTGGCGTGTCGTTCGACAGTAGCGTCTTTTGTTTGTTTGCATCGAGAAGTTGCAGTCTCCTCGACACAGTCATGTGAAACGCACGCATTTGATACATATATATATAGTTTAACATATTATAATTAAAGTGTGATAAAGTATTGTTTTTATTATCCCAAATCTCCTGACAGCTACATTGAGTTTCATTATTTATGTATGAAGGATTCATGTTTGAAAATTACAAACTAGTAGTACTGTAGACATAATTATTCATCACATGGTTAAAAAATATGTTTGTCGTACTGTGGCTCTAATAATTTGGTCACCCACTATAATATCATACATGTTATCGTACATATAAGTTAATTAGCCTCCCGAATTTTTATTTTTAAGGAAAATATTGTAGGAAATATGACTATGGAAATTAGAAAATTACTTAACGTTTGTTAAATTCAGTGCAATTTTAAATGTTATTTTCACAATATTAGAAAGTCAAAGTTTATGGGACAAGAGGAACCCTCATTAGCAAATTTCAGTCGCCGGAAGTGCATCGAATAATTTACTGACAATCCGATTTAGCTGTGGATTCGTCCACGCTTTCCAACATCCTTGCATATCACCTTCCTGCGGCCAGTGGTGTCAGGTAGGCACCACATCGTCCGCAAAAGCAAAATTAAATCTTCTCATCTTAGATTTAAATGAGTTTGTGAAATTTAACACCGTCCCTTTCCAACCAGCCGAGCCCGTTTATGTCATGGGCATGTGCGTTAAAGGGTTGCTATTGGTGTCAGATTTTTGGAGCTTTCAGATTTTGTTGGTATTTGCACAAAGGACTACCCTTGATAATGGGACAGACTAACACAATTTGACGTGAAAATGTTTTACACGCAACTTTGTTTTCCTGTCGAGACTCGTGTAGGAAAGGTAATAACAATTCTGAAAGTTAGGGGTGCGAGTGAGAAACATATATCCTTTTTTTATTTATAATTCATGTCGCATCAACTACAAGGTTATTAGCAGCATCATAGGGACCATATAGGAGTGGATTACATTATCTGATTAATCAGTTTAGTTTCCTTCATAAACTTAAGTATTATAGATGCTGTATTTTTCCCTCTTTTATGTTGTCCTTGAGTGTAGATTCCAGTTGGTATTTATTACGGAGCAGGTCATGTTTCTTACATTGAAGAATTGGGTGTTCTATGAATATTATATCATCGCACTCCTCACACTTGGGAATTGGGTTTTTGGAGATTATGAGGGAGTGTGTTATTCTCGAGGGCACGAGTACGATTTCCGTCCCCTCCACGACATAACCACAACTCATTCTATACACATGATTTTTCCATTACTAGTTCAAATTCTAGATGACAGCTACAATGCAAGGATTATGCGAATAAAATTTCATTTTCTACAAAAAAGGTCTTGATATTTTGCCATATTACGCATAGTTACCGAGATATTTGCAAATTTATAAAAAACAGGAAATTTTTTTCTTGAAATAACCCCAAGAACACAAATATAACCTCAAAACGAGGGGCCACGGAAATCATACTCTCCCCTTCTCCAGTCCAATTTTTATTCTTGAGATGGCCACTTGTTCTTGTAAGAACTTGTTGGTGATATTTTTGATATGATTATATTTTTAATATGATTATATTTTTATTATCATTAGGAGTCTTTTGTTTCCATTCCTCTTCCCATTGGAGCTTTTAGCCAGTTGATCAACTTTTTCATTGCCAGTTATTCCTACTCCTAGGAATCCATATAATTTTGATTTTATTTCCTTTCTCTAGGATTTTTTGATGAATTTCAAATATTTGAGTTACAGTATCGTTATTTGATTCATGGTTTTCTTTATTTGATTGAATATTTTTTAATACTAGAGAAATTATTTTTATTTGGGTAATAATCAGTAGATGTCTGTTAATATTTAGAGATGTAAAAATAGCAGGGAAAGGGAGGAATATTTAAGGAGAATGGAATATAGCCAGCTTGGAATAGAGGGTTTAAAGAAGCGGTTAGCAGATATAATACAAACTCTGACCGAAAGAGACAAAGAACAGCAATCCCAGATGCAATATAACAAAGTCGAGAGTGCGAGATATAACTGGAGGTACAAATACTTATAAAAAGTATTTAGAAAAAGAAGGAAAAAGGGGCAGCCAAGGGCTAATAGCAAGAGCTAGAAGTGGAAACGTCGAAGAAGAAAGCCGGTACTGGTTAAATGAGGAAAAAAGTTTGTTATGTATGTCGCAGACAGATACAATAAGGCATTTATTAAAACACTGCTATAAAGTAGAAACCAGCTAACTTAGAGAGGTGGAAATAGTAGAGGGTAGATCAGGAGAGGGGGTGGTAAGCTGGTTAAGAATGATAGAAATTAAGCGCAGAGGAGTCAGAAATGAGCAATAATCCAAAGGCAGGCACGGGAGGTTGTGCAATTGATGATAAATAAAATAAAAATGAATATAGGACAGAAATAGGAGTATTGGCAGGCAGAAGGTAAAGCGTAGTCAAGCGTGTGTAGGTGTGCGGTATGAAGATGAATGAATGAAAAAGTAGAATGTAACACCAAGTCCATTTCTGGTATCCATTTTTAGAGATGTATACAAAAACCAACTTTTGATGTTATCGAATTTCACTATTTTCAAAACATCGGTTCCTATCATTTTAATGGAAAAATGCTGGCCCACTAAGGGTTAAGAAGTTTAACGGTAGTAACTTCTATTCTATTTATTTAATCAAAATTCCATTTTAATATTATTTTGTACTAAACGTCTCATTCACAAATGTAGAGAAATGTAACAACGTTTCACCAGTTTTCTGTTTAAATGTAAAAGTATTTTTGATTTAATTATAATAAGGAACAATCAACAAGAAAATAGAATTATCTAAATCAAATTTGACACTTATTGGTACGCTACGAGCTAATGAACGGCGTAAATAAATGATGAATCAAGCTGTGAGAGTTCTCCGTCCTTCGCGCAAGACCACTTGACCTGGTTATGTTTTTGCTGTCTTGATAGATTTATTTGGGTCTAAGGATGAAAACGTCAAAGTCGCCATGTGTGCCTTCTCATATAGTGGAAAAATGAACCACCCTTCTAGAGATTTGACATAAGTTATTGCAGAACTACCCCTACGAAATTTCAATGGTGCAACAGCTAGTTACAGACGTCTCTTATGAAGGATATTTTCCTAAATTGCTTCCATCCATTTTTATGAAACATTAGTATAACATAAAATGTGGAAAAATATTTGGCACATATTTGCTCTTGCATTAATTTCTTATATTGTTATTCCCTATTTCTCATATTATCATTATTATTCAAATGTCTTCATGCAGGAAGTAAAAATGTTTAATAACTATATTTTAAAACTATATTTTGTCCTACATTTTGGAAACAAACATATATCATGTTTATGTGCCGTTTAATACTAAAAATATATTACGTTTTAACATTTATTTATTTAAAATTTCCAATTTGAACTTTAATTTGAATTGTAATTCGAACGTGGAAAAGACTATTTATATTTTCTGAAAAATTATTTTTAACTGTTAAGTTCGTTATAAACTTTCTTACCTCTAACTTACTGCATTAAAACCCTATTACGCTGGGACTTTCTGGTTTGGTACACTTCCTGCACGTATAGAACGTGTAACAAAATTTGTAAGAATTTACTGAAAACCCTGAGAAATGTACCGTAATTTTAAGCTATACAATTCCAATGTTCAAACGCATTGAAAGAAGTATTATGTTTGTGAGAAAGAAAAAATGAGATAGAAAGCATGCATCCCAAACTTAAATGTTTAGCAATTTATTGCATGCTAACGAATTTAGTAATGTAGTAACTTTTCTCAACGTAATATTATAAAATTTCACCAGAAGATGATAGAACTCTATGTTCTGATGTGCAGAATTGGTGGAGTTTACTCGTTCAAAGGTTAGACACGAGCAAAGTTGCTCGACTTCAAGCGCGTTTGACAAGTTAAGGCGACATCATATCAGTTTTCAAACATAGAAGCAAGCATGATGCAGTGAGCAAATCCGCTCAGTGGCAGCACAAACACTACGGAGTGACGAATTTTCAGAAGTAATTAGGATTCCTAGTGTTTAGGTTTCGGCATCCGGAAATACAATTATAGTTATGGTAAAGGATACTGTGCTAGCCTAGGTTAGTTTTCGTTTTTTCTGATAGTCTGGCGGTGTCTTCCAGCCATGCAAGCGACTTATAATTTCAAGTAATTCATGCTCGTGAGCTCAATTAATTGCGGGGTTTTCTGAAATTAAGTACATGAAACTTGGATTCCGCACATTAGAATTTAAAGTTCTACCATGTTTTCGTCGAATTGTATAATATTACCTTCAGGAAAGTTGAAAATTTTTGGTCCCTTAAGTGGAAGTTTAACCCGTTTGATCATCGGGACAATACATTCACACCTCGAAAGTTGTACAAGCTTATATCTAGCCTCAAAAAATAGATGTTTTGGGTAGTCTGTAAGGTCACCGGACTTAAATAACTTTGAGCATTGTTTAGGAATCTTAGCTACAGTGGTATATTCAAAAGGGAAACAATTTCATAACGTCGAGGATTCGAAAGCCTTTGTGGAAGCTATATTGTATAAAACAAAAAACAACAAAAAATGTATACAAAGCGTTCGCGGAAGGAATGCTGCAGATCGTACAAAATAAAGGTGCCATTGGACATTATTAATACGAGGTAAATTAAAATTTATGATTTTGTTCTCTCTGACAATTGCCACATGTCCGAGTTATTTCTGATAGTATTTTCATTTGTTATTGAAGTAGTTTGAACCGTAGCTTTAAGGAAGGCGTAGAACTATAAAAAGTGTTTCTATATTATACAGGGTGTTTCTTCTAAAACAGGACACCTAAATATCTCCTCTATCTCTGAAAATACAAAAAATGTTTCTACCGTAATCTAAATGATTTCAAAAGACGAATCAGATGGAAGAATCTTTTTTTATAAATTGTATTTTTTTAATCATTTTTTCAAGGTCACTCGTGTTTTTTTACATATATATACACATTTTTTGTTGTTGTATGTTACAACAAACATTATTATGCATTCATCCATGTTTAATAGCACGACCTTGAAATGACCGTGAACTCTAAAATTTGCTAATTAATGCAGAACTTACTTTCAGCGACATTTCAGATTTCAACGGTAACAGAAATTCGACCATGAACTTGAACTTGTAAATAAACACATTGTATCATTCCTCTGTGTACATAAAGAGTGAGAGAGATATGTATTTAAGAGTTTGCTCACTGTTAGATTTCTCAGTGTATCGACAAGCGGTCCATAATGCGTTATTCAGAACAGGAGAAAATTCAAATGGTTGTAATTTACGGTGAAGCTCGAAAGTGTCTAAGAGAAGCAATACGAATTTACAAAAACAGATTTCCAAAACGTTCTTGTCCATCACGTTCTGCATACTCAAGTATTGTTAAAACATTTTGTGAGACTGGTAGTGTCAACAGAAACATTTGCGTGAGACGTAAGACTGTTACTCATGAAGCAAATGTGAACAATATCATCGCTAAAGTCAATCAAAACTCGCATGTTAGTATAAGGCAACTTGGACGTGAAACCGGTATTAATGTGACAAGCATATTCCGGATTCTTCATTCACAAAGTTCATCCTTTCCATTTATCTCTTCACCAAGAGCTCCATGGCAGTGACTTTGAAAACCACGTACACTTTTCTCAATGGGGTGTTCGAAAGAGCTGTACAATCTGTCGTTTTTCGCCTCACGAAATGTATCACAATTCGAACATTTATTGCAGTAATAAATGTGATTATTTACAAGTTCAAGTTCATGGTCGAATTTCTGTTACCGTTGAAATCTGAAATGTCGCTGAAAGTAAGTTCTGCATTAATTAGCAAATTTTAGAGTTCACGGTCATTTCAAGGTCGTGCTATTAAACATGGATGAATGCACAATAATGTTTGCTGTAACATACGACAACAAAAAATGTGTGTATATATGTAAAAAAACACGAGTGACCTTGAAAAAACTATTAAGAAATTACAATTTATAAAAAACGATTCTTCCGTCTGATTCGTCTTTTGAAACCATTTAGATTACGTTAGAAACATTTTTTGTATTTTCAGAGGTAGAAGAGATATTTAGGTGTTCTGTTTTAGACGAAACACCCTGTATAAACTATCACATTAGAAATTAGAAATAAATGAAGATAAAAATTCTTAGTAGAATACACATTTTATTCATTTCTTTATTTGTATACACATATGTATATCTTGTATTATAGAAAAATCAAAGTAGAAAATGTGACAACCATACCCGGTCTCCCATGTATCTATCGCGTTTCACACACGACGTCCCCGAATTTTTCGAATACAGTTCGCATTATCGGGAAAAGGCAATGGTCGTGTATGATCATTTGGCGAAGGCAGGTTCGTTAGGGAGTCTAGGAAAAGGAGACGGCGCGGCACAACAGCGCAGCGGGCCAAACAGGGAAATGCCATCAGACGCGACTGATTTCCGATGCAGACGTGGATATCATTATCCAATCGACTGAGAGAGGTAACCGGGGAGAGCAGTTCGACTGTATCATTGTCGGATGCAGCGGGTAACACTCGGCGCAAGGCCGATATATGTATAGCGGACGCGTGATTGAACACGACGATTGCCGGACGGACAGGCTCTTAACTGAGCACGAGCCGCCCTTTGATTACATAATGATTGGCCGCCTGCGAAAACGAAGGCACGTACCCTACCTGCAACAGCATTTCGCCATTTCGATTCTGCCAGGCGTTTCTGCCAGCCGTTCACGCGATGAAGGACAACAGGCCACCAGAGGTTCGTCTCGATCCACGTGTTTTTGCGTCGGAACGCCACGGGAACGTGACACGTTTCGAAACACGGGACAATCCCTGGACGATCTGTTTCCTCGCTAGGTGAAAAATTGTCCGCCGTCTTCTGACCGAGGCGAGCTTGAATTATTGCCGCGACCTCCCGCCGGAGATTTCGCTCGACTCCGATGAAGAAACTCGATTCATTAGGTTTGTCAAGGAAATTTAAAGCACTGGATATTTCAGTGGATCCGTCGACCGGCAACTGACGGGAAGCAAGTCTCGGGGTTTCTGTGGTCTTTCGGTCGTAAGAAGCTGGAATCGAAATAGACGAGTGTCTCCTGATTTTTAAAAGATTCTAGTCGGATTTGGACGTTGCCTTTAAATCTTCGTTGTCCAAAGAGTTCTTTCACTTTTATTTCGGAATCTGCTACTACATCGCATAATACTATTACATTCCCACATGTCGCTTTACTGATCTGTTTAGAACACTTGAGAAACAATACTATTGTTATTACTAGACTGCGAATCTTTACGTAAAATAAAACTTGTCTACATCAAGCTCAGGAAACAGAAGCCATATAGAACATTGTTTTGTCTTTAATAATCTTAATAAATTGAGAATAGCATAATAGCGTTTTCAGATTCAGTTAATTTTGTGCTATTTTAAATACACCAGCTCATTTTTGTCATAAATGCATAAAATCCGCAGACTAGTTATTGCATAGCATGTAGTTGTGGAATTATTGACGAATGTAGTGTGAACCAGTAAAATGATTAATTATTACTGCAAAACATAATTCAAAACTCAATCTAGCTCGACATACATTGGATCCAAATGGTATTTGAACACTAAATACCCGATTTCTCGTAAAAAGTGATCGCACGACAATAAATTTGGACTCGTTTTAAAGCTACAAGCCACCTTTATCCATAGCCATCTTCATAATCCATCGTTCATTTTATTCTATCGCGTTTTTTTTCGAAACACTATACATTCAAACGTCTGTGAAAAGTTCGACAAATTTTGTTTATCACTGAAACTACCATAGATTTAAAAATTGAAACGTTCTCTTTACAACGATACTTTAAAAATTGATGTACTATTTTTTTAATCGGTTTATCTAGCTTTGAAAGCAAGGTATGCCGCCAACTTTACGGTAGTATAAGTTACACTATCAGAGCTTTACACAACCGCACTTGTGCCTCATTTTTGTTCCATAAAACAGTGAAAAAAAATCGTACATCAATTTTTAAGGATTCTGAAAGTTTTGAAGTCGTTTGAATTTGCAACACGTTTTTAGGAACAAATGGGTCTTCAGTAACCCACCTGCTAAATCATGTAAAAATAACTTACAATAGAGAAAAATTAACACAGCTTTGCGATAGTAGAGGTTTCGAGCTTTAAAACTAGTCAAGGCTTATGGTTTTACTATTTGTTTTTACAAAATGATCACAATTTAAATATCGACAATTTGTCAACAATCGCAACAAACTATAGTGTTTAACTAGAAACTTTTTGAATCCACCGAAGGGCTGGAAAGGGTTAAGAAGATGTATGTGTTCCTGTAAAATTATTATGGTAATAAAGGTTACTCACAGGGACAATTTTAAAAAGTTTTCCCATGAAACAAATATGAAAACAAGCTATTACATATAAGAATACATATCTTACATAATAAGAAACACAATGTACATATTGATTTTTTAAAGAAACGGAATTTTTCATGTAAAAACAATTAATTTCTCTTATCTTTCGACCGTTCAAAATATGTAACCCTTTAAGGAGATGGGCATCTCGTGCAACGGCAGCGAAAGCAAGTTATTTTTAAGAGTTTTTTCAGAAAAACTGTTGGACCTATAGATGTAAAAACACACTCTTTAAGTAACTGTCTTTTTTTAGTTCAATTCTTATTATTTACTATTTAATACGCACGTTTCTCGAAATGATGTTTTTAAATTAGCGTGCACAATAACTTGAAAACTAATCAACTGATCGATTAGAGACAAGGCTTCTTCAATTCGTTATAAAATTTCTCAAGGTACTGAACCACAATTTTGACTTAATTCCTTATTTATACTTTTTCTTATGATATAAAATTAATTTCCCTATCGAAAAAATGTCTACTTTCTTCACAAATCCATTTTTTCATAAATGTTGGTTCAATACGAGCGCAACTAATAAAACTTTAAGATAGTTCTTCATTTCTTGTTTTCAGAAAACTGTGACACTTGCTACACTGTACACCAATATTAGCTACTTTATTAAAATAGTCGAGAGGATTGTAATACTTTTCACAAAAAAATTTTTTTCTTATAGTTTGAAGTTGCCTACTTGTATTCCAATAAGATTTACTTAAATAATATGTTGAGACGTGATTATTGTATGGCCGGCTCGTATTTCGGGTTGGGTCTACGCTACGGTCGATTTTGAACAGTGCCATTGTCGAAGGGGTCCTCTAGCGTCTTCTGACGAATTTATTGTTTTATGACTCTGGTGCGGCTGGAAAGTATCAGCTGGCCATGGGAAAGTCAGCCTAGCCGTGCAGTTCTCAATGGCACTTGACGTAGCCTAGGCCCACGCTTAGCGCCAAGGGGGGCCTGTGGCCCAAAGCCTAAATTATGGTTTCCGGCGAAATTGCAGGAAACCGAGTGTCGTCTGTTTAGTGACACTCGTTACGACGTATTTCGTCTATGGGCGTTGCCCTTGTTTTGGGAGGTCATTTGTAGCCTCCCAAATATTATATCATTGGCTGGGACCCCCACTATTTTGTACTTTGTGGAGGGATTTTTCAACCCCACGAGGTTACTTGTTTCTCACGCGTTAGTTGTAAGTCAGTCGCGATTTAAGAGTCGAAACTAACAGTCGCGATTTAAGAGTCGAAACTAAGAGTCGCCATTTAAGAGTCAAAACTAAGAGTCGTGAATTATACCGTCGCTGTTATACCGTCTTTCACATTTTCTATTAAAGTTACGTAGTTATCCGAAACCCGATTATTACTTATTTACCTCTCTTTGAGGTGTGTATCTCAGCGGTTCACTAATACTGTTTGAGCACTGACACGACACAACATAATATAAATATTTTTTGTAAAAAATTCGCAAAAATCAGAATCCTCTCTCAAGATGAAAATTTCGTCAAAACTGTAAATTACAAAGAAAACAACAGAGTGCCGAAAGTGTATTGCGTAAAATCGACCGGCAATCGCGTTCATAATATCCTTACTTGCAAAGCAACAACCGTAAGTGTCATGGGTGTCGAGAAGTAGTGACGCGGAATTGAAACTACGAACCCAATTTCGAAGAGAAATGTGTTGCCCCGTGTTGTTATGGCTGGAATGAAATTTTACCTGTCCGTACGGTGGAACTCGTTGGGGCGAATGAATCCAAAAACAAGAAACACAAAATAGTGATACATCGTTTTTGATTGGATGCTCGAAACGATACAAATACACGCCGTTTCTTTTGCGCGACACAAATTATATTTTCCGTAGATTGAAGCGGGTGTCTATTTTCGATGGATAAACATTCGTTTCCGCTATGATTGACGGAAATGTTTCAGTGTGAATCATATCTATTTCATGTATACATTTTGCATACAATTCAATTTTTATTACGCGATATTGGGGAAGTTCCCCTAGCACAGGATATTTCAGGTTTTTCTTAAATAAATGAAAAAATATAATACTTGTTTTGTTCCGCGCTATTTATAAAGTAACAATATTATAAACCAATATAATGTGAAAAATAATCGACATTTCTATAATGATTAACTTGAATTAAGATTGTATTAGGTTGTGCAATAAATTCTCGCGTTTTTTCTATATTAATTTTTTCTCGCAATTTTCTCATAATCATCCGGAGCTTAACAATGACTCGATAAAATGTAATTGTGCATATAAAAAATCGATCTGATTTTTGCTATTATCATTTATATATTTATGTATATTGATCTTTTAATACCCAGGGTGTGAAAATAAATGAATCATTGATGTTAAATGGAATAGATCGTTGTAATGCAACTTTCACCACAATACTCCACCGCTCCAACCGCAAGCTTCGAATAAATATCCAAAGAAAACAAACCTTTTATATAATATTAATGACGAACATAACAAGTTGCGGACGAATGTGTAATACCAACGCGCGCTGATAACTAGACACCGGCGCTGATGCAAGCAAAAGTAAATAGAATAATAACCCGAGCAAAACACGCTGATAATAGAAAGCGCAGTTTTTATTTTCCATGGTATTATGGTTTACGTTTGCAAACAGTAAACCAGCGTATTGCAAATGCTGGCTGTGACCTTAACGCCGCGTAACGCTGGATTTAACTGGGGACCCGCAGTGAAAAGATGACCGAGGAATTATTAAAACCAGCCTAATTTGTAGAAACTTCGATGGAAGAGCTACTCTGAACGTAGCGGGTCCCAGTTAATTTTCGTTCCAACTCGAACGACGCCACACGAAGACCAAGCCATTTACTGTGGTCATACCTGACTCTAAATTCTCTCTAAATTAATAATACGAGTTTTAATTGCATTATCACGTTGAAACAGATAATAAATCAAACCTACATATTTCCAGCAGGAGTACGTATTAATTCGTGTTTCCTACAATGAATGAATTTTAACTTTATTTTAAAATCAAACTTTTGATAGGGCTTTAAGCTCTGAAAGCTCCAATCCTAAACATGAAGAAAAACCCACATAATTCGATTATGCTGACAATACCAAGACATGTTGGATCGTGGAAGAAATGAGTTGACACTATCTCTCTTTAGTTTAATATATGTATATATACAGGGTGCGGCGCCAATTAGTCCCCACGTTTTTTCAGCCCCTTCGGATGGTCGGACAGAAAAATGTTTCCTACCAAAGTTAATCAGTATTGAACCGACAAGAAATTGCAATTTTTAAAATTTAAAAAAATCGATTTTCAACAAAAAAGTCAAGGTCGCTGTCATATCTTTTAATGGAATTGGGTATTTTTAACTTCATAATATTGTAGGCAACGTCGAAACGAATTCAACGACCTGCTATACAATGACTTTCAGATGACCTTGAAAGATAACATCGCCATAAATCAATTGCCAGAATATTTGAAATATTTCGACCGTACGTAATAGTAACACCTCGCATTTAGAGGTAAACAAATGAACGTAAACATTGCTTCAGAACTTAACTCACAAAAACCAAATTTATACGGAGCCTCATTGAAAACACAAATGTTAAACGTGTACATGTAATTAATTAATAATTAAATTAAATTTTCAAACTGCATCCCATCTTGTGTAACGCAAAGTTCTGTTCTATGTAACAAAGTCTTATGTGTAGCTTCCATAAGAGAACTTCTTTTTACATTTCTACACGCTTGAATTATGCGTTCTTTAAGATTTTCCATATTCTCCACGGGTCTTTCATACACAATCGATTATAAATATCCCCAAAGATAAAAATCTAAAGGGGTCATATCCGGCGAGCGAGCTGGCCATCGAATTGGACCATATGTTCCGATCCACTGATCCCCAAAAACTGTAGTTATGTTTTTACAATTGCAGCATTATGAGCTGGGTCGAAATATTTCAAATATTCTGGCAATTGATTCCTGGCGATATTATCTTTCAAGGTCATCTGAAAGTCATTGTATAGCAGGTCGTTGAATTCGTTTCGACGTTGCCTACAGTATTATGAAGTTAAAAATACCCAGTTCCATTAAAAGATATGACAACGACCTTGATTTTTTTGTTGAAAATCGAATTTTTTTAAATTTTAAAAATTGCAATTTCTTTTCGGTTAAATACTGATTAACTTTGGTAGGAAACATTTTTCTGTCCAACCATCCGAACGGGCTGATAAAACGTGGGGACTAATTGGCGCCGCACCCTGTATAGTAAATGTTTATTAGATATATGAAATGTTCACACGTGCTCTCTGCTTACTACCCCTTACTACTCTCTCTCCTTCCTCCCTCTCTATACACTCCTTCTTTCTTTCTCTCTCACTCTCTCATACTCTTTCTTTCGTTCTCTCGTCCATTCTAGACCATTCTAGACCTTTCTAGATCTTTCTGGATCTTTCCAGATTCTTCTTCATACACACACAAGACATAATACATATACACGAATAAAGAATATAAATAAAAAATATGAAGTCATTGATATTTTTAAATATAGGAAAATATTAACGCTTGATTTTCGTGTCTTGGAATTTGATTTTCCTTCTCGTATTTATTTACGATAGGAAAAGTGTCATAAAGTTTTCATGAATTTATCGAGGTAACCGATATCTCCGATTCCGTCGTGCCCATCGACGAAACGCTCGCGTTTCTTTCGCCTCAATTACTTTATCATGCAGCTGTCGCAAAACGTTTTGTTAAGGGGAAACGATGCCAAGCTTCGATTCCATCACATTTAAAGTTTCTGGTAGCGTCGTGTAATACTTCAGCCGATACGAATGTATAAAGTATCAGTTTCGACACTCCCCTCTTTTATCCGACTTTACCTTACGGCAGTAAAGTGAAATTCAAACACACATTCTCTATATTTCCAGCTTTACACGTGGCCCAGTTTTCGACTAGCTCGCGAACGTGTTAAATGGTCGCAGCTTACGAACCAGCTCGTTCAGTTTTCCCCAATTTTTCGTCGTTCGTTCCTCGAATATTTCGTTCGAAAGAAGAGAAAAAAAATGCATGGTAGAAACGTTGCGCATCCTGACACGAATCACTCTCGTTTCCAGAAAGCTTTCGCAAATCTGACGACAATTCGGACCGGGATCTTGCCGGTAACTTTCAGAAGCGTTCCAAGTGGAGAACGACACAGGTATACGTACAGGTATCCTAAGGGGAATGTAGGGAGTCTGTTGTGTCGCGAAATCTTTAGGACAATCGTCTTAGTGTTTCACAACTTCGCACGACAAATTAACTTTGCGTGAATATTTAAGTCGCGGCAGAACAGCGGCATCACGCGAAAGCCTGACAAAAATTACTTCTGGATGTACTAGTTATTAGTAGACAGCGGATCTTTATGCAGCTATAATATGTCGAAATATGCAAGACATATGCAAAACGCATGCAAAATATATGCCAAATGAATGTCAAATATATGCAACATAATTTATTTGTTGTAGTTTAAATTACAGTATGTTACTATGAGTTTTTCTAAATTATCGGTTGTAAAATTGTGCCTTTTATTGGTTAAAATTAACTTATACGCCGCAAACGATCTCTCCACATCACACGACGTTATAGGGGCATATTTGTATTTATACCAATACTGTGCTGGGATTTCTCGTGGCCCTTCGACATTTGCACCTTTCAAAATATTACTAATTTTAGACAGTAAATTGTAGTTGCTATTTCTTTGTAATGTGGTTTGAAGTTTATGGTTAGTCCGCAATCGCCGGGTATATCTTTTACGTTTCGAATAGTTTTTACAGTAAACGTCTTCTCCCTCTGCAGTAATAGAATTATCCCTTAAAGCAGGCATGTCCAGAAGTAGCTCACTTGGAGGCAAATTCGAGGGAGACGCCTACTTCTCCCGCCCGCGCGTCTCGCTCCCCGTGGCGGCCGTAGTCCTCCGAGATCTTCAGACCCGTGGCGGCCGTAGTCCTCCGAGCTCCTCAGACCCGTGCCTATCATGGGTCCGAGAGTCGCCCCAACGCACCACGCGCGGTACATATTGCAAGCCGGTAGGCACGGGTCTGAGGAGCTCGGAGGACTACGGTCGCCACGGGGAGCGAGACGCGCGGGCGGGAGAAGTAGGCGTCTCCTTCGAATTTGCCTCCAAGTGAGCTACTTCTGGACATGCCTGCCCTAAAGCCACAATCCATTTGGACACCATTACACGTTTGCAAGTTTTCGCCTTAGGCATCTTCTCAATATTTGAATTCCTAAGCACGATTTCACTCTTAGCACGACTGATCAACTCATGTAAATGAATAATATGATATCTTTGGAAATATTATGCCTGGCTATAAGATAGTTTACTAATAGACAGACGATCGGAGAGATATTGATGACAATGTCCGTGACTGAGACGGCCGACGCATTGTTGCTTGATTTACTATGTTTATCTTTTATCTATTTCGTATGTTCTTGCTAAATAGACTTTCAACGAAATATGCACGTATGCAAAATTTATGTATTTTATGCAATAAATATGCACTTATGCAAAACATATGCAATAACCAGAATATGCAAAGTAGAAACTATATTTTTAGATTCCCCTAATGACAAAACAAATTTTTGTCGAGGTCTCAAAATTTTACCTATTTCCTATAGAAATATGCATTTGCATAAACATCCGCTGTCTAGTTATTGGTGATACAGAGGGTATTCACGCTATTACTAGCCAGCCTTTTTCATGCAAATAATAAATATTAGAATAAAATGAAAGAGGAAGAAGTAATACTGGTTTTTACAAACGACGTAATGTCGTATGTAATTTGTTTGTATTTGCACTGTTTTCTTAGAAATGACGGTGACCACCTATTTTTTATATGGAATGCTATATATTTTTCATATTATATGAAAGCGCGTTCTTGTAACTAACGTAAAACGTTTTTGTTTTGCATCAAACTCCGCAGCCTAAACATATGTAAACTGTAGAATTGTGATGAATGTAGAACGTATTTGTGATGAAAATGATTAGCTGAAATACCAAACAGTAAAAACAAAAAGAATTTAACCCTTTGTATTAGAACTTCCAGACGGCTCAAAATGACTGGTTTCTGATTTCTTCATTTACAATTATTGAAGTTATAAAAATGTGTCTGAGAGAAATTTGTGGCTAAACTTCTTTAGTCAATCATATATTATTATAGAAATCGTACGAAGTCTGAGTAAATCAGGGATTGAAAATGTTCCAAAACTAACTGTGTCAAACTGTTATACATACTGTGACCTGCCCAATGAATGAACATAACTCGTATTAAATGAAAAAAATAACATTTACGATGTGCTCTTCATGTTGAAATTCATGCAGTAATTGTATTGTAAACTCACAGACGTCTAATCTTTTCTTATAACCTATTCGTCACTACATTCATTTATTTAGCAATTGTTCGATGTTACGAGCCTGGGCCGAGCGGTAGCGCGCGTGGCCGGCGAGCGGTTTATGGTTTAAAGAGGAATATGGTTTTGATTGTTAGTAAGGTGCACGGACGAACCTGATGCGAAATCAGGGAGCCGCTAGGATGTTTGAGAGACTTCGTGGACGAACCCGATGCGAAATCGGGGAGCCACTAGGAGGTACACGCGCAGACGAACCCGATGCGAAATCGGGGAGCTGCTGGGAGGTTGGAAGACGCGCAGACAAACCCGATGCGAAATCGGGGAGCTGCTAGGAGGTTGAATAAAAGCACAGACGAACCCGATGCGAAATCGGGGAGCTGCTAGGATACGGACGAACCTGATGCGAAATCAGGGAGCCGCATAGGTTGGATAATAGTTTGGGTTCCTGATACAAGATCAGGTAGCTCCTAGGATATGTTAGTAACGGCCTCGTAATTTTAATATTATAATTAATTGATACAACCCGAGCGGTAAGATTGTATCATGTGGGAGCGGTCAAGTAAGAATTACTGGATCTGAATGGTGGGTTAAAATCAATTATTACTCAAAATTACCTTGAACTAAATTGTATATTACAGGAAACTGGCTCTGTTACAATTGTTAGTGTCGCGATAAGAATTGAGTGTGTAAGAAAATGTTGTGTAGTTACCTAAGTACTACTGCCTGTTGGATGACGCACTGGCGATGCGGGGAACACAGAGAGGTTGAATAATTATGCCAAGATAGATTAATACCGTACTCGCGGAATCTATAAGGTTACTTGATTCGAAAGGGTGACTAGGCCCGATCTCACTAAATACAACCAACTCCAAAACGAGATTCAGCGTAACGACGTGTATAGCCCGTTTGTACTTTAAGCACTGCCCCCGAGGGTTAAAATTCGAGGGTTTATATACTGTACAATCTAAGTGGGGATGCTCTCAAGATTTCCATATTAGGGAATCTTGTGCAACTGTCCCTGTACTGAATCATGCTTTGTGTCGGCTGCATCCAGCTGGAGCATACTCATCGTTTCTATAAGCAAAGGGTGGAATAGGGCGTCTTCCGTTCTCAAAAAGGCGGTTAGAAAACTCTAACCGCTTTTTCAACTCTGGTTGAAATAAAGCAGCGATAATTCTCTGTACGTAACACCAGCGATAACAAAATTAAGGAATAGTATCTCTATACGGTATAAGTCTGATTTCCTTCCCGAACTTACATACAATAGCCCACAAAAGTGTTCGCCCTTTAAATCAGAATAACTTTCTTAAAATTTCACCAAACCACTTGACTTTTTCTGAGCAATCAGAAGCATTGATTTAGTAAATCACGTTCAAAAAATATTTTGAAAAATTTGCAACTAGTAGGAATTACATCAAGAAATAAAAATGGCACTTTTTAAAACTTCTTTATTATAGCCCATAATGAAAATACAAAATACGCCTTTTATAGATCTATGTTAGTTATACATATGCTGAAAATTTCATCGAAATCGGTTGACACAGAAAAAAACGATACGCATTGAAAGATGAAAGAAATTATGGATTTTAAGCAGAAGCTGACCATAAGTCGTGAAAAACTGCAATTACCACCACTTTCAACCGTTTGTAGCTCATGTGTTTGCTAACTGATTTCGATGAAATTTTCAGCATATGTGTAAATAACATAGATCTACAAACCGCATATTTTGAATTTTCATTACGGGATGAAATAATAAAGTTTTAAAAAGTGCCATTTTTATTTTTTCATGTAATTCCTACTAATTGCAATTTCTTCAAAATCTTTCTTTCACATTTTAAAAGTAAATCAATGCTTCTAATTGCTTAAAAAAAATCAAGTGGTTTGGTCAAATTTTAAGAAAGTTGTTCTGATTTAAAGGGCGTACGAACACTTTTGTGGGTCACTATACATACATATATCGAGACATTACTGCTCTTGCAGCTGCGTCGCACACTGGGACGAAACGACTTGACGGCGATTCAAAATCGATGTTTGGAATATTGTAAAATAGAAAAAAAATAGACGTTACTTGATATTATGATACGATTAATCGTATTATAATATGATAAACGCGATTTTCTAATATTTCCTTTTGTTTTCTTGTGACCGATGGTTAAAGGCAGCAGAAAATCACGACTGTCACCAAAAGGTCTTATGATCCTATGTATAATTTTAATTCAGGGTTCTGACAAATCTTACTTTGAACGATGTAGTTTAAAATTAGTTACATAGTTTCTTATATGTATATCGATCGTATTAGGTACATAAATTGGGATAAAATGTTAATAACTTGTTTAATAATAATGCTTAGGTCAAAAGAGTTGCGTGTTAATAAAACTTCAACTTCTTCTAAACTTTTAAAGAGTGAACCCCTGTCTCTTAGAAACGAAAATAATTGAATGCTACATTCTGCTACTTTCTAAGAAAATAGCCGTTGAAGTAAACTATCGCAGTCTGATTTTCGTGTTTGTGTCGAACTCGCTCTTCATGTTTCTTATTCTCGCTCGTACTCGACGGCACAGAAACAAAACATTATCCTGGAAATATTCTATTTCTATGCATTTCTGATCGTATCATCATTCATTATTGAAGTATAATGGCAATTCATTGTTTGCTTTCTGTGTAATAAATTTATTGCAGTTTGTTTGCAATGCATTATGTTCGTTCTCATAATGTGGACATTGCCATATTGCATGGTTCAGATCTTGGAAAATGAATATCACATAATGAAGTGAATATCTAAATATTCAATGCATCAACACTAAATCTACCGACCATTAAATGCGACTAGTATGTGCTCCCTTATGAAAATGGCACATTTTAATTTATTTAGATTTTGTACCATTTTTACTGTAATGTATACTGGAATAAAAAAGTATGCATAATCATTTCCAGTGGAAGCATTTTTGTAACTTCAATAATTGTGAAAGAAAAATTTTGGAAACGGTCATTTGACCGTTTAGTAGGTAGGTTTAGTGTTAACCCCTTGTACTATTACATCGAGTCAGACTCGTGATGAAGATTACGAAAAGATTCCATTGAACACGTATGTTATTAATTTCCTTCAAATAGAAATAAAATTCTATTTTATTGTTATCGATACATTGCCATTGGAGAAAACAAAGGCAAACAATGGATATAAATTTTCCTTCCTTTTTTAAAAAATTATAAACGCCAAAGAAATTCCAATCACTGTAACCTTAAAATAAATCGTAGTACAAGGGGTTAATGTCACTAAAATTAACGGTACATAAAGGCTATAATGTAATGATTAACCTCTAAAAAATTCATTTAGGTATATATAGCAGATGCAAAGTTACAGATTTTGAATCACCGTCAAGTCGTTTCGTCCCATTGTGCTAGGGTAGTCTTGTTTTAACATTTTTAAACCTGCTCCGGACGAGCATAGCCCTTGTTCATTTATAATGACGACTAAGCAAACCTGGCACACGTATCGCGACCCCGTTAATGAACAAAAGGGTAATTTGCAATCACTAATTACATCCAGTTAAATCTGACGTGTTCGCCCCGAAACCAGCGCTACGCGTGACGTTATACCTCTCTCTCCGCCAGGATTGCAGACCCCCGGTCCTAGGCGTTTCAACCTGGACCGCCGGAACCCGGTATGATTAGTGCAAGCGATAAGTCGAGACGTCTGGCGTATTCTCAGCGCGTTATCTGCCTGCAATTAGTTGCGCGTAACGACGTGTAATTAAGACAAAAACCTCTCGAACTGTCCCCTGCACGCAACAGCACTGTCTCGGCCTTGGAGACTACCGCGCGTCTTATATATGTATTATAGACATGGAACTGTTCTACAATTTTCAAAAAGGATTATATTAACCCTTTACACTACTAGTCTGTCTCGTCTGAGGTGCCACTAAAAATTATTATAATTCAAAACAATTCCTACGTTACCACGCGTCTTTGTTTAATGAATTGCTAAACATTCAAGTTTAGCACGAGTAAGTGCACATGAATCTGTAAAGAGAAAATGAGAATAAGAATTAATTTTAGATCAAATGGAATGTCCAAATTCTGGGGTCAAAATAGCTTCGAGCGAAAAAGATTAACAGAAACTTGAAATTCACTTTGCAATGCTTGTACTTTCTTTTTTAAATAAACTTTTAAATAAACAGATTTCGTAAGATTTTTGTGGATACTGGCTCTCTGTCTTCGTGTTGGAACGATTAAATCTTAACATTTTATCAACCGGACGCCTATTGATAGACTTTTCAATAATTGTGCTGTACGAAATAGAAGCTTGAACATCTTTTTTTTAAACAATATTTCCAAATGAAATTACTAAATTACGTTATTGAGGGTGAGTGGTTCGTTCATGATTGAAGTTTCTGTTGATGTTGAAGGATCTATTAACTCCTTGCCGTGCCATTTTCTTTACGGTTACAGTGATTAGGGCGTCTCATCCCCAAAAATGTCTCAGAAGAGAAAAGAAAATTTATACTTTTTATATGACTGTATTTACTTCCATGCTTAATTGTAGATTACAAAAGAATACAATTTTATTTCGTTTAAAAAGAAAGACATTCTTTTGTTAAACATTCATATTTGTTAAACTTTATTAAAAATCTTCATCTCGAGTCTGACTCTAAAATACAGCAAGAGGTTAAAAAATTCGCCGCCATGGGCCATAAGCGGATGGTTTTGATGATAGTACAGATGGCACTCTTTGATTCCATTTATACAGTTATCCATTAATTATTTCAAACATATTTTTAATGGTATTTTATAACTTTCAATTGAAATTCATCACTAGAAATTGAAAGTTTAACGATAATTAAGAAGTATTGGACCCGGGTCTCGCCATTAAATCGTTAATCGATCACATACCTATTTAATGAAAATTTTCACTTACTAATATATTAATACAAAAAAATATACATATATGGTTGTTAATCAATCGCGACGTGTCGCGAATAAAACCAAGTGGTTGCAATTTAACACTAAGCGTATCACGACCGGTCAAATTACCGGTTTCACATTTGTTATTTTATAACTAATGAAATTACAAGAATTCCTCTACTAGAAAGTAATAAATAAATATCTTCTTTCAAGCACATATTGTCATAAAAATTGCGACAAATCGAAATAAATTTAGTCTTGCAATTTTCATAAAGCAATGTATACCAGTCATATTCACTGTCGTCAGAAACACCCAAAACTGGGTGGATTTTCCTCTCCTCCTTTTCCCCTTCCACTATCCCATTCCACTACCTGAGCACACTCGAACCTACCCCACTAAGACCGTAGACTGGTCACGTGACGTGCCGCGCAACGTGTCACATATTACTCTGGTCATCAGAGAAGTGGTAAACTGTATTCCCCTCGATTTAACTGATCTGGCATCACTGATTCCCCTCGATTTTAGCAATCTAGCGACACTGGTCATATTTGATGCTCGGTACTGAATATACAGGGTGGTCCACATAACTCTTAACAGCTCAATATCTCGAAAACTATGCCATCGATTTTTAAGTTCTTAGTCTTAAATCGCGTGTATCTGAAGGGCCTTTCCAACTACATAAACGTGAAGTAGCCTCCCCCCTTCCCCTCTAAGGGGGCGTGGGTACCTTCATAATTTTAAATGGAACCCCCTATAAAACGTTACATATTCAGATTCTACAGGAAGAAACAAATAATTTTTGTCTGAAATATTTTTTTGTCAGATATTTCCATGATGAGATATAACAGTTTAAAGTTTCGACTTGTAAATAGGTACTTACTTGGAGCGCTCGGAAATAGCGCTGTTCTTAAATAGAAAACGGCCAATTATATTCGTATTTCTAATTGGCGTCGTTGTTTCCATTGTATTGTAGTGTAGTTATCTAGAGTTAAACAAGAAATTAACTCCCCGGCGATATTATACTACAAATATTTGATTGATATTTGGTAGTTGAAGTTAAATGCAATCAGATACAATGCTTGTATAGAAAAGAAAAAAGAGGTAGCAAACTCATTTATAATTGTTGTTTTATCGTGTTCCATCAATTTCGTTGGTTAACCACAAATCTGTAAAACGAAGAATTAAAAAATATTTGATCATTTACAATGCTTGTATAGAAAAGAAAAAAGGGGTAGGAAATTCATTTGTAATTATTGTTTATCATGTTCCATGAATTGTGTTAATTAACTACCAATCTGTAGAACGAAGAATACCTGTTCGTAATATCGTAATTAGAATTGTTCGTCAAACAGATGATGGCACATATTTGAGCAGTAACGTACATGTCACTGTGGGTTTAATGAACATATTGTCAATAATCTCTGGTTGGAAATGCTATTAGCATTTCTCAAGCATTATCCGCATTAAAGTGAATTGATTCACACGATAAACTTTTCCAGGAGTATTACCTTTTTAACTACTGTTGTAAAGCGCGAATAAAGTCTAAAACCTTATTTGTCTGCACTTCGTTGCAAGTAACGACATGTAATTAAGACAAAAAGCACTCAAACTGTCCCCTATACGCAATAGTGTCTCCTATCTCGGTGTCGGAACCCGCCGCACGTCTTTGATACTCGAGATCGTTCGCACCTAAAGAATTCACCACCGAACAACTTCCTCACCCGGATATTACACCCTGAAGAATTTCACAAATTTGTAAATTGTTGGCCACAGTACTTACATCCACAAGAACTTGTACGTGCTACAGAATTGATTTGCTGAAAATTCACTTCGTATAAAATTATACATATAGGGGATGCTGGTCAAATGAAGCTATTCGATTTTTGTAAAATGTTATATGAAACTCGAAAATACATATATTCTATTACTCGTATTTCGTGTGATTTCTAAGGGATTAAAATAGTCATGACCAGACCGCGGATCTTTATACAAAATAAAACATGTTTGCATTGTTTGCAATGCTCAGAAGCCAATTGAAAATTTCTCTCTTTTCTTAAATATTTTATCGAGCTTAATCTAATACACTGATGTCCTTAAATCATTTTAATATGCCCACTATTTTAAATTATACGTACCTATTTTTGTCATATATGCATAAACTCCGCAGTCCGCATGACAATTGAAGGTATGAATCATATTTTGTCGTTTGTTTCAGAAACTAATAATTGTGGAGAAAAATTCTATGTACACAATTTCTGCGTTTCATATGAATATACTCATTTAATAGATCTTAAAAATTGATTCGTTGAACACGTTTGTAGCGGCGCCAAGTTTGTTATACTTTCCAAAATAGCCGGAGAAAACAGTAAAATCGTGACCTTTATATTATGTACAAACCTCGTCCGTGCTGGAAATGTTTCAATAAGATACAATACTGAAGTATAAACATATCTTATAATTAAGCTGCGAATCTTTATGCAAAATAAAAAATGTTTTCACTAATTGCAAGATACACGAGCCAAATAGAAATTTCATTCTTCTTTTAATCATAAACTGATGTCCTTAAATCTTTTTAATACGTTTACTGTTGTAAATTACACATAGCCATTTTTGTCATACATGCATAAAATCCGCAGTCTACTTATAATATACCTATAGTATCCGTTTAACTCGTGTTAACGGCTACTATAAAAGTATCAGAACGACATATCTTGTATTAATTTTCATGCAGGTTTATTGTACGTGAACCGTAGTTCATTACCTGCAACGTGATACGAATCAATTTTATCTTTTAACTGTGTAAAAAACATTATTGTATATGCTGCATACTTATATTCTACTTATATGTATACTTATATGTATACTTATATGTATACTAACTTTTTATAATGTTCTGGAGTATTTACGTTGTATGCGTGCTTTGAAGTATGATAGCCATTCGAATATAATGATAAAAATTTACAAATATATATTGTGTACTAGTACATATATCTTGTAAGTGACTGAATTTTTAAAAAAATTTGTTTTCACTACATATCGTGAATAGAATCGTAAGTATTGGTTTGCAACGTATAGAATGAACCACCCTGTATGATAACGTTGGATCAAAGTTTACTGAAATATTAACTTTTACATCAATATTTCAGAGCAGCATGAAGACTCGGTAAAATCCACTGGAATCGTATTTATTGTGGTTTTAAAGTAACAAAATTAATGGTTTTCGATACTGTTTGCCAATCGAGGCAAAAATAACAAGAATTTACACAGCCACGTTCATTATTTTTACCTCGGTTTATTTCAGATCAGATATTCTTCGTGATACGTAATGTATGTCCGGCCATGCGGACGTACATTAATATGAATGACGAAACCGAGCCAACATTCGATGAACTTCATAATAACAAGTAACAAGGCATTTTTGCGAATTGCACGGAAGATATAGCGATGGTTATCACGGAATATGTCTCGTCTTTAAAACCGTAGAGGCAAAACGGAGAGGTTCAAACCAATTCATTCAGACTGTTTCACGATTGTCTCTTTAAGAATCTTCAAAAACGTATAATTTCCTGATACACGATTGACAAATTAATATCGGCGGAAACGTTTCAGCAGGATTTCAAAGAATAACGAATTCCCGGTATTGCGTGAATCTGCTTGTTGATTTATTGACAATGTGTCATAGCTCGTCTGCCGATATTGGATTTTTCTACTCTTTGAGTGGTTGTGTGGAACTGATCTGTCCGAGTCTCCAAGTTTTCTATTAAATTCTCTTTACATTCTTTATACTCAATTTTCCAATTTAAAATATAATTTTTCTGTGTTATATATAGATCGCGGATTTTGTGCGTTTATGACAAAAATAAGTAGGCGAAATTTAAAACAGTGAAGACATTAGAAGGACTTAAAATTGTTACTGTGTGATTTTCAGACTATCAAACATATAAAAGAAAATAACTTTCTATTTCACTCCATTTTATCGCAATTCAGGTACACAATTTTTATTTTGCATAAAGATCTGCAGTCTAATCACAATTATAATCAATCAAGAGCTTTTTGTGAATTGTAATTTGTGAAACGAAATTATATTCAAATCATTAAAACAGGTTTTCAGCAGCACAAATTAACAACAGCAGTAACTGATAACGCAGTTTATAGATCATATTGTTCGCATTTTGAAGGTATTACAATTTACACAATTTTTAATTAATATTGTATTCGAATTATTCAGAAAATGTTTGACTGAGTTTACAAGATTGTAATTTGTACACATTACTATACTGATTAGAAGTAAATGCAAAATTTGCTAACGTTTAAGAAATACAAAATTTTTATGAATCTTCGGACGATGCTAATAAAAGCTCCATTTACTCAGTTTTGCGTGAGAAAGTGTACGCAAGAGTATAGTCGATCAAAATGTACAAATAATTGTTAACTTATAAGATACAATGGTTCACATTATTCATAGCAAGCTGTTACATTTATTCATCCAAATTGCGTGTAAAGTTTCAAATGTTATGATTGATTTAATATGTATAAATGCATCATAAAATAACGTTAAAACAAAAAGCAACAGAAATAAATATGTAGGAGTCACATAACAATTTTTTCATTAAATTTTGATTAGGAAAGTATATGAACAAATGTATGATTTACTGTATTTGAGATACTTCTGGCATAAACTTTTACTTTGAAACTGTACATCGAGGTAATAGTGTGCAAAGAATAGAAATTCAGAATGGTGCAGTAATATTCTTGAAAAAGAACATAAATAATTGTTGCAGAGAATATAGCAAAACCATCTCTCGAAAGAAAATTCGGGAATGTATTTTCATATTTAGAAATGAATTTTTCCAGTTTTTACATCATCAAATAAATTACTTCGCTTTTATTGACTTTCGTGCGTTGCTAGATTACCAGTTAAAGTATTAAATAAATTTATCATTTACAAATGTTTTGATCAAATTGTCACTAGAATTTGGTGGTATTTTGCACATTTCCGGGCTTACAGAAATGAAAGTCGACAGGTAATTGGTTTCGAACACAAAGTTATGTGTCGTGTAATCAACGTTACCTTTTTACTGTTCGCGTTGACCGCGTATAGTACTGCGGAGCCGTAACACCGATTACAAACACGACTTTAGATTAACATAAGATAATTTAACCAAACACGGCGGAATAACGTTCTCCGTTGTTTCCGTGACCGAAACAATGCGCTATTAGCATCCCAACGCCATCATAATTATATGCTCGTGAACTCACGCAAGAGCGAGTAACCGTGCTGTTATCTCGGCTAATCCTATTATAATTCGTATTAGGTCAGACTGCAAAACCGCTTTTAGCGAAAGGGACTATCCCACTGTCCTGTGCCGACCGGTTTGTAAATTTTTATTAACCCGTTTGTCCGCAACAAAAGCGCCCATTATCACTATTAAACGACACAGCTTATTGTCGTTGTTCTGATTGATTAACACGTTCCACTCGAGGCCCTTGTTGGCCGATGTCATTAGTATTTGCAACTGCTTCAGCATTGCGGTGTTCCAAATAATACGCTGCAGAGGACTCGGTGACTCAGTGAATTCCTATGTACACGATTTAGTTCTTTGATCCACTGTACTCCAAGCAAAAACCAATCTAATCTTCTGGTCGCCTTTTCACGCGCTTGTTTGCGAAACGCTCGTAATACTTACACAACTGATGCATTTGAAAAACAATGGAAGTATTGTGTATTTTATTATCCCTGTACTTGAGTCACGATTATTTGAATGTAAATCAATTGTATAAAATTTGAAAATTGAATTGAAAAGTGAATTTAGAAGATGAATTTAGAACTGAGTTAAAGAGAAATTAATTTATGTATATCAAGGAGCTAACGCTGAATATATTGAAACTACTTATGTGCAACTATAATAAACAGTGTACAATTAACCCCTTGTGGTACCCGCTAAAACCCGATTGCTCCGGCCATAATAAACAAGAAGGTCGGTCAAGCGTCGAGCCATTTAGCTGTTTAGTCGTGTGCTAGAATTTGCACAAAATGTATGCGTCCTATGACATGTATATTTCGGCGCAACGAAAGGAATTGTGAAATAATAAACACGTTTGGGCACAACTAATATTTTTAAGGGTTCAACTACGTTTTGGAGAACTCTTTTTTTCAAGTTTTTTTTATACAATCTTATAGATTTCGACGAGAAAACACCGAAAATGAAAATCTTAATGCGCGGAATTAGTTAAAAAGTTATACGCATATAAAGTTGAACACTTTTAACCCTTTTTGACAGGTTACAGCGCCGCCATATTGATATATTTGCTAGGTAATACACACAAAATAGGCTAAATACTTCCGAACAAATCCATTAGATAGCAGCACAAACACGTACGTAATACATAATAACACATTTACTAAATCAAAATGCGAAACATTATACCATGGCCGGGCAGGCCTTCTCCGCTCCCACGACGTACCTAACCCCAAACCATCTTGGACTATACCTTATTTTTGAAATCCTGTATGTGATTCTGTATATTTTAATTACTGGACACCGAAAACGAACGATTCCATGAATATTATTATAAATTTTCATTTCGCACCTATGAGTACGACATTTTTTAAATTTCCGCAACAATCCACAATCCCGAGCCCAAGTAATTGCTACTTCTTTACTACTTGGCATGTCCCTAAAGTTAAAATATCTGATACTTGATCTAGCCATTTCAAAATCAACAATAAACTTATTAATAATTAATTTGTGAAAAACACTTGAAATTACTTATGTTCACAAAGTATGTGTAACCACTGAATTGCTATCTAGCGCATACTCTCATCACTATTTAGCCAATCCCGCAAATATACCATACTATCTAACACATGCGCTGAACACTCACGATCTAACCAGCGCATGCGCCGAGCAGACCTGCCTACCTCTACCACTCAACGAATATCCAATATGGCGACGCTCCAACCTATCAAAAACGCTTAAAACTGCTCATATTTACACGCGTATAACTTATAAACCAGTGAATTCCTAACAACCATACACACATTTTCGGAATGTCTTCATCGATATCTACTGGACCACATAAAAAAAGTTTAAAAAAGATAAGAACACGGAGTTCTCCAAAGCGCAGTCGAGCACTTTTAAGATGTCTGGGAATTAATTATGGACAATTCATGGGTGAACAAAAATGATTTATAATTTGAAAGTGGATAATGTATCAGTAGCAATTTGTAAATTAATACTTAATTTAAATTAATAATGTTTTGAGAAAACTTGTACAAAATTAGTAATCTTCGTGTTAGTGTTGTTTACGTTTGTCACGAATGAAGAACCACGAGCCAGGCTCGTGTTGTTTACGTTTGGTGCGAACGAAGTACCACGAGCCAGGCTCGTGTTGTTTACGTTTGGTGCGAACGAAGTACCACGAGCCAGGCTCGTGTTGTTTACGTTTGGTGCGAACGAAGTACCACAAGTCAGGCTCGTTCTTATTGTTTTTGACCTAAATTTCTTATCACGAGTCTCACTCGTGTTGTAGGCCAAGGGGTTAATATGTACGGTCTGCATGTGTTTTAACGTTAATTGACAAATATGATTCGATAGTAAAATTGGTTTCGAACACAAGTGAAACTGTATTCATTTTACACTAGCTATTATTGTATTCAAAGTTAGACAATTTCATCCCAATTAAAATAGGAAGAAAATGAATAAATAATTTTTATTCATTTTCTATACAATAAATGTGTAATGTTTCATGATAGATGGATGCATCAATGAATTCGTTCATTGAATTTACTATATGTATGCATTTTTTAAACTAACATAATAGAGCATAATGTTGTGAGTCTGAATTAAGCATCGTACGTTTAACTTCTATTTATATTGGGTATCCCAGGTTTTAAGTGCCAATCTTTTTCAGTATATTCTATGGTTCTAAATAGGAATATTACATAAACATAGGTTGTTTGAATAGTTATAAACTAAAATATGCAATGTTACACTGAACCTTTATGTGTGAAGAACTTTAAAGGAGAAAGTTTATAAAACAAGAATAAATACTCTTCTCCTTTTCCCCTTCCACTGTCCCATTCCACTACCATGAGCACATTCCAACGTCCCCCACTAAGACCGTAGACTGGCCACGTGACGTGCCGCGCAACGTGTTATATAATACATTACCCTGGTCATCAGAGAGGTGATAAACTGTATTCCCCTCGATTTAACCCATCTAGCGACACTAGTGCCATGAACTAATTCAAAGAATTAATTAATCATTCATTCACTGAGATGGATCGAAGTACAAATTAACTTCATAGAGTAATCAATTTCATTTTGAAACGCTGTCGATCTTGTATTGCTAAAGATGGTCGACATTTTGAAATGGAATATTTGTTGCATCTACGAACTTTGTATTGAAATTGCTTGCATAGAACAACATGTAAGGTACTTAAACATGGAAAAATGGAAAGTTAGTAACAGTTTATTCAATAACTTTTTGAAAATTTATGTAGCTAAAATAAAGTAGATGCACATTAAAAAAATATACAATCATTTAAACACAATATTTAACATTGTTTATAAATACATAGTATTTTAAAATAAATAATACTATCTTCATGATAGTATATATTGTATAAAAATTATATATGTATACTGAGTTACATGAAGCGAAATAAATGCGCAAGGAAAGTATAATTTTACATTTGTAAAATAGGCGAGTTCTTTAGCTAAACGTAGTACTACGTGTACGAGAATAAATACTACCGTTCCACTGATTGCATAAGAAGGAAGACAATTAGTTGTAAAACCATGCAGAAACAGTTTACACTCATTAGCCTCGAAAATTCCGGCTTAAATCACGTTGAGAAAGTGGAGGATCAGCTCGCGACCTCTTTGCGAGAAAGACACAGCGCGCCTAACGCAACATCCCTGAACCAGAAACAAAGAAGGGAAACGGGCACCAGTAAGAACAGCCAAGGAAATAAAAACGAGCAGCTGTTGCTCTAAAAATGTCACAATATTTACGCGGATTTAGGGCTTCCCTTAATCGAGCTTAATTACCGCGATTGTGTCGTGAAATTTATTTAGTGCAGGCGGCCAGCAATTTGCGAAGCCTGCTCCTGTTCATGCTCCCGGCAAATATGCAGAAATGCTTGAATAAATAATATCAAAGTATATTCGGAGGAGCTTGATTCATTAAATCCTGGCTGGGATCTCTTAATACGGTTGAAATGGAAAATGTGCAATGGGGTCAAGCGTGCCGGTAACCTCGCGAGGGAATAACTTCGGTATTGCGGGAGAGTGCATAATCCTTTCATAATGACGTGCCCGTTTTTAGGTTTAATACAGCTGACACGCCGCAATCATTGCCGGGCGAGGAAAATCTATCCCGCACGCGTGCATGCGCTGCTCACGTTTTCGGCTTCGGATTAACATTCGTCCGACATTGGCGGTGAAGTTTCGTAAAATGTCGACTTTGTACTCGCCGGCTTCGGACCAAATCTTTCGGAAATAATTCGATCCTCGTGCAACATTTCTGGAAACGATTTGATGCAGTTCTTAAATAACTTGACTTTCTTCTGATAAATAGTTAGCCATCGGTTCTTGGTCTAATAATCTTCGTCACTTCTGAACTCTTTGATTCTAAACGTTACAAGACGCTTCCCAATATCAATTGATAATTGTGTTGTGTAAAAGTCCTGTTTAACCCTCGCAAGGGAGATACTTTTCCAAGTCCTTATGCATCAATCTTTTTTACATATTTTTGAAGCGATTTCTTTGAAATTAACGTTGATCTTCGAATAGGATATAATATAAGTAGCTAATGATTTAAATCAGCTGGTAGAAAATTAGAATTTAGGTGGAAAGTTTTCAAATCTGGGTCAAAATGAACCCAAGTACCGAAATCCAGCGCCTCAGATCCTACATCTGTACGCTGTATTGACTCTGAGGAATATTTCAAAACTGATTACAGAACGTTAAATTATTAGATTTGTCTGTTTTCATACATTATTGTTTTTGCTTTCTAGAATTTGGAGGTATCTAGGAAAAATATGAAAAATGTCTGAATCCTCAAGAGATTATTGTAACATCTGTAACATCATATAACATCGACCATACAGAAGCAAACTGATAATCGACGGTAGTCCCTGAAGGGTTAATTCAGTGTTCTGATATGCAATTCACACCTCTAACAAGTTATTTTCAGAACAGTATTTATATCTGTCGCCGTGCTGATGAATCCTTTTTATTCCTTTTATTTTTTCTTATCACCGGGCAGATCTAAGCTTTCGTGCGGACTTACAAATCGATTTTCATTTTAACACAGTAGGACTTTATTTGTTTAAACCGTGTAACACTTTGACATACAAATTAAATAAAATTGGGTGTGATGAAAGATACCAGTTATTATTTAGCTTATCATTTGTGTGAACTTAACCATGGTTAATGAAAGTTTATGAACTTTCGTATAAATTCAAAAAGAATATGTTCCTAAGATGGTAATAGACGTATTGCTGGCAACATTGATTATAAATATTAAAATATATTCTACTTATAATATAAACTATATAATATTAAGTAATATTTTATTCTTAATATATTAATACCGAAAAATAAATATGTAAATTTAATCTACGTCAATTTTTATAAAATTCTCGTGACTTGTAACAAATATCAATAAAATTAATTGATCTTATATGCAATTTATAAATACTTGAAACAAGGGATCAACTGGACAACAATATTGCATATTTTATCGATGTTCAGATTAATGCTTTACTTGTTCGCGTTTTCTTTATTAAAATTGTTTACCAATCAAGTGATGACAAACTTTCGACTGCAGTTTTAATAAACTTATTGCCAATACTTTCCGTTCTGAAACGGTATTAGCATTCCCCAAATAATTTAACACATCACACTCAATTCATTCACACATTAAAATTTCCTCAGGAAAGCTACCTTTTTAATTACTCCCGTAAAACGTGAACAAATTCTGAAACCTTATTTGGCAAGCCGCTCAGCGGCGCGCTGTAAAAATCAACCACAAATTGAATTTTTCCAAGCATTCAATCTCCCAAAGCGGCAGCAACTTTTCTCATTTTCACCGGTTCTGCGGTCACGAATATGTCCGTGGTCTCCGTAGAATATAATTTATGTATGGCAATAAACCTAGCATTAATGTAAATTACATTTTACGATAAGCCGCGCTCGGGGAGCCCTTTTAATAAAGAGTTTCTTGCTTATAATTTTCAGACGTCGCGGCACGGTGGAACTATAACAACAACGTTTTACCATCTGCTCGTCCTGGCCGGCATGTTCGCTCTTGGATCGGCAGCGTTCTGTCCAAATGGGTGCACCTGCGACGACGACAATCTCGTGGTGTCCTGCATAGGAGCAAATCTGGACGTGATACCGATCGCCTTGAACCCGAGCATCCAACGGATAGTGCTGAAGGAGAACCGGATAAAAATAGTAGACGCGGCGGCGTTTCAATTCTACGGGGACCTGAAGAATGTCGATCTCTCGAGCAACCACCTCTTCACCATTCCCAACGGGAGCTTCGAGGCGCAGAAGCAACTGGTGGAGCTACACCTCAGGCACAACAAGATCTCGGCATTGACCGAGAAAACGTTCCAAGGCCTAAAATCCCTGACGGTGTTGAACCTACGAGACAATTACCTGGAGAACCTGAAGAATGGTCTTTTCGCATCACTGTCGAAGCTGGAAGAGCTCGATCTCGGAAAAAATCGTATATCGAAGGTAGAGCCGGGTGCGTTTCAAAAGCTAGGCACCCTTCGAGTGTTGCACCTCGATGACAATCAGCTGAGGACGATCCCGTCGCCGGCTTTAGCGCCTTTAAACGCTTTGGCCGAGTTACACATAGGCTGGAACGCGTTTACCTCGCTGCCTGACGACGCGTTCAAGGGGTTGGAGCAGTTAACGGTGCTCGACATAACTGGCGCGGGTTTGGACGACATTAGCGACGGTACTTTCCGCGGGTTGAACGCTCTGCGCACGCTGGGGCTCGACGGGAACAAGTTGCGAGAAGTGCCGACGAAACAGTTGGCGATACTGCCTCGACTCGAGGAGCTCACCTTGGGTCAAAACTACTTCACGACGCTGAGGTCGGGCGCGTTCCAGGGCCTGTCCAAGCTGAAAAAACTCGACATATCTGCGGCGAAGCTGTTGACCACGGTGGAACGAGGAGCGTTCTCGGATAACGCTAATCTAGAGACTCTCGTACTGAACAGCAACAAACGACTGACGACGATGGAGGACGGCTCCCTAGCTGGGTTACCGAATCTGAGGCATCTGATGCTTCGTGACAACGCGTTCACCGGATTCTCGGAGTCCCTGGTGGCATGGAACGAGTTGCGTCGCCTGGATTTAAGCGAAAATCCTTTTGTCTGCGACTGCGGCTTGCTCTGGTTATCCGAGGTACTGGTCCCAAGGAACTCTAGTCCTGTAATATGCGCGGAACCTCCGGAATCAAAGGGAAAACCAATGAAGGGTATGACACCGGATGAACTCGGCTGCGCTTTTTCCGATCCTCGGAAACAAGCTTTGTTGGCTACGCTGTGCGCGGCTGGACTCGCCCTGCTCACCGGCTTAGCTTTGATCCTCTACTACCGATGTCGCAGACGCGTCAGAGACGCGCTCAAGGACTACAAATGGAAGAACCGTGCCATCTCGCGCAAGGAGCACGAGTACCAGAAGACTTTCTCCGATGACGAGTATATCGTGCGATCAGCGCATCCGCACCACCACCATCATCACCACCAACCGCACTCTCAGCAGATGCCGCCGCACCACCACCACCATCATCTGCAACAGCAACAGCTGCAGCAGCAGCAACAACAACAGCAGCAACACTCCCAGATGTCGACCAACATCAAGCCTGTACCGGTGACGGAACTGTAGCTAGAACTTCGGGCGGCGAGCCCTGGAGTCGGAGGCGTTTGGTTCCTGCCGCATGGCAGTACTACCCTTGCTGAAGGCTTCACCTACATCGACGGGGAGACGGCGCGGCAGATGCGCCGCCCGGGAACGCTGCCCAACTCCGGTTCATCCGGTCATCGATCTGTCGGTCCCATGGAGGACGGCTCGTCGCCATTGAGCATCGCCGCCGACAATTGCTCGTCCACCGGCGGCAGATTGCACTACTCGAATCATTCTCTGCGGCGCACGCCTCAGCCGCCACACCTGCCTAGCCGCGAAACCGAGAACACCTCCGACAGAGGGCAGAACGACTCGAGGGTTCAAAACGGGATACCAGGACACCAACATCAGCCACCGCCGCTGCCATCGAGACACCAGGCCTCCTGCGGCCAGTCGTCCTATCCCACGCTGCCCATGAACGGCCACGCGACCCATCAGTACCACCATTTCCCGCGCGAGAAGGATCGATCGTCCCGCGATCGGAGCCGCGACCGAGACGTCGGGGTGCAGTCCGTCCCCCATCGGTCCGACAAGCATCGGGACGCGCAGATGGAGATGGAGATGGAGATGCACGACGGGATGGACATGGGCGAGATCGGCTCCTATCGCGCGTAAAGTTCCGACGGGAGAACAGAAGCGAAAGGTGTGTGAACGCGGGCTGGCCGAGTGAATTGAAATCGAAGACTGAATCCGAACGTTGAACACGACACACCATCTGGCAACGAGATTAAGATGGCGGGTGACGACGTGCCGCACCGGGCGTGCGCGAGTCCCTGGATCCAGCGAAGACGCCTGGAGACGCTGACGGGGTTGGCGAGTACACTGGTAAATCAAATTGAAGACTGATTAGGACTGGCATCGGTGAACGATATCGACGAGCAATTTACTGATACTGGTACATTCCAATCACCCTATTCACGAGGCCTTGGTGGAACAAATGAACACTGATTTCAAGTGGATATCTCGGTCTTATAGGATCACGCGCCCCAGCTTACGCTGTCGCTCGTCGCTACGCGAGTAGCAGTCGACGATACTGTGGTTCGAGTGATCCACGCGATACTTAAAAGAAAAACACGGTGCTTCGTCAAAGGAATATGTTATTGACTCGTCTTACGGCTAAACGGAACGACCAGAGTTGTTGCAACGGGGGTACAGATTGATTACACGATACCAGTCGTCGCAAAGCTTTCTTACGTTCCGCCTGATCCGGATATGGACTTTTTGTCCGAACACGTGTGTAATACATACTCCGGTGGCTCCATAACGAATGGACGAAGTTTACAAGGCAAGACGGATAGGACGGGAGATTGCGACGGTGAAACGTTCTCGAGGAATCGCGTCAAAGAGGACAACGGTGCAGCATGGTCGTCTTCGTCTCGCCGGCAAAGGCGTGTGTTCGAGACGACGGCGACTTTGAAGCGTCCCCAACGACGAAGCACGCGAACGAGCGAAACTGGGAGAAGAAAGCGAAGAAGATAAAATGCGCTGCGAAGTTGCGAAAATGTTATCCGCTGAACGAACGTCCCGACACACGTGACCGAGAGACGCATCGTTTGTAAGTGTCACACTAGCGCGGCGACAGAGTGGAACTATCGAATCGCAATTCGAGCTGGCGGGAGCCCTCTGTCTAGTTTCTACTTATGCTGCGGATCCCAGCCAGGCCGATAATTACCGAAAGCAAACGCAACTATCAGTTACGAAAACCGAAGAGAGAATCGTATTCAGGTTACTCTGTCCGGAACTTAATATCCACTTGTATTTAATTTTTCGCGTTGAAATTATGTATGTACGACGTATTTATTGGCAAACGAACTTTTGTTTAATTTTCTGCGCTATTCCGTTGTATCGTCTAACAATTTTGTAAACGCCTTTTGTACTCGGTCACGATCTCCGAAAAGAGTACTTAATTACTGCAATTATTGGGTTATTTCAAGTCCTTGCGCGTTGGTGCTCACTTCTACTCAAGTATTTGGCAATAGATCATTTTCCTCTTTCCGTGAGATTGTTTATAGCCAAGGCAGTTGGCATATTAAGATTTTTCCGCGTAGTTATACTAATGTACTCGTCGATGACACGCTTCCCAGTAAACGTTTTGAAGTTTAGACATATTGGACCTACTTTTACGCAGTAATACTCGAAATTCAATGATAAGTTCCGATGATGTTGTAGAGATTAATTATATTGCCCATTCTCATACAGAATTTTCTTTTCGTCTAAATTGTTTAATCATCCGACGGCGGGTTCCGGATCTATTTTGTCCCATAGCATCAAAATCGTCATCCGATAACTGAATTTCTAGTGAATTAATTAAATGAACAGCTGATGCAGTAGGGCTACTAGAAAGATTAACGTGTCTACAGAGAGTACCTCCAAAATTGTATTTTAAAAAATTGACAAATGAAGCAGTTGATGGTCCTCAACGTCATCAGGTGTACAGTTATAAGAACGGTCCGTCGTCCGAGTGTTAAACATTCATCCTCTCGGTACTCGTTCTATTTTTCCAACTTTCAGAATCCTGTGCATACCTGCAACAATAAGTCTATACGTCTATTGGGATCTGACATTTTGAGTGGCGCCGTCTGCTACCGAAAAGTAGAAATACTTCAAGCTTGGCTTGGCTTGGCTTATAGCAGCTTACAGTGTTAACAGGTGTTAATTATTGTATAAACTTGCAGTGTTAAAACAGGTGTTAATTAAAAATAACGTTATGGAAGTTCCAATTTTTCCACCGCGTAGCAAAAATAATTTTGATTACTATTCAGTGAAAGATTATGATAGTAGAGCGAGCAAAAATTTGTTGCTCCGTTTCCACACTTTGAAATGAAGTATGTGAAGTGAACTGCTTGGAATTTATAACACCTCCATTTCTAAAATATACGAGACAATTTAGTAAAGAACAGTATACTTTAACAGCTAAGATAGCTAAAGCTAGAGTGCATATTGAAAGATCTAACCAGAGAAAACATTTCAAGTAAAAACAAAAAAGAAGATATCAATACAATGTTGAGACCAAGCACTTCGTCGCCATATTGGATAGCTATATATATTGTCCACGCCTCCATGTCAGATCCCAATACCCATGCACTCGAAGCCGTCCACTCTATTCCAAATGTTTTCCGTTGACATCAAGGTTTCCCAAACTACGTTCATAGACATTCATCTACATCAGGCATGAGCAACAAGCGCTCTTTGCTCTGAGAGCACTCTGAATTGCCCCTGGGAGCAATGGTCAAGGGCAAATGACGGAAAGAGGTAGAAGGTTAGCAGTCTTCTACTTTGCTTTCCCTGTATAGAGTACCCCAAGTATACGTTACTTCGACTTCGATGGACCCAGAACAAGTCTTTATTTACTCTCTCGTTTAGAACAATCACTCTGGCTCACGAAAAACTCTACAACATCATCGGAAAATCTCAAAGTCAGATTATCCACGAAGAACGTTTTTATTGGTTTAATGACATTCGTAATTCATTTTGAATACGCTCCGTAATAAGACGTTCGGGTAGCACCGGCTGACATGGACTCGTGTATATTTATAACATACATAGATCGTAGTCGACCGCTTAATTATGCCGAGACTGTCAAGTGCGAAGGAAAGACACGACCTCAAGTGTGATGGCGCCTCGGTAGCTGAGCCACGTGACTTAGTGAAAACGCGAAAAGCGATCTCAGTGAGTCGACTACCGAGTAATCGCATAATTGAATATCCTCAGCACTGTACTTCGTAAATTAGAAATCGTATAACGATATTTTTTCCGTTTGAGGTCTCTTCCGTGGAAATAATTGATCCCCGGACTTAAAATTTCAATGTAGCATAGGATCGAAATTAATTGCACTTCTCTCGTACACGTATCTCATTAATTATGATCATTGTCTGAACAAAATCACAGACTGTTCAGTTTGTATCTTGTTACTTCTTTTGTACTTTATTTTCAACGTGCGTTCGCAATCTGCGATACTTCGCTTTTGATTTTAATAATATGCAAATGCTACAGTTTAGTTTAGGTTTTTTAAGTTTACGGTTTAGACACTAGTGGAACATTTGATAGAATTGTATTTATAGTAATTTTTTTTAAACAAGAATCTGATTCTAGATATGGAATCAAAGTTCTAATGTACAGGGGCAGGATTTGAACTCAATTATTGTAATTTAAGTTACTGAAATCGATTATTTTGATACTACGGATATGTAATTAAAAGACTACAATTGTACAGGAAACTTTCTTTTTTGTTAGTAATTAATTTATTTCATCCCGGACAAAAATGATTTGTGCTAAACTCGAGATGAGCATGCATTTACCGAACAGGCAAATTTAATTTTAATAAATATTCATGACTACAAATAATTATCATGTCTGTTTTAAGACTATTCAAATTTGACACGTACAGATGTGTACGTCATTACTCCACAGATTTTTCAATTGTGTAACAAGCCATCTTTTATATTTATCAATCATTTTAAAAACATGGTACAATGACGAATATTGAATCTACTTAATTTTCACACGAATGGTTGTCCTTCATGGGCGAATCAAATCGGTTACTGAACATGAATAATTAGCAACTGAGTCGGCACAAATTCTTGCGTGAAGTTAATACTTCAATAAACATTGATACTTCCAACAAATATTCAAGTACCTCCGGCTTTTCTTAATTACATCTATTTGAGATCTACGACATTTTCATATAAAATCAAAGCGACCTCGGTCGTCCGTATTGTGATGTTAATTTATTCGATTCTCACAGACGCGTGAAATGTACTTGTGAAATCCGCAGAACGCGTCTTATACGGTAACAATGCCCAATGTATATAAATTGTTACAATATCTCTCGCCATCGCGATGGAATTGGACATATATTTAAAATCGAAAACACGGCAGCAAAGTGTCGTGCGTAGACGAAGCTGTCTACGATGCGACGTCTCGAAGTTGTAAATAATTATTTTTATTCTTTAAGATTTACGGGAGTTTCTCTTGATTATAAGACATGTATATATTTTTCACGAGATCGAGAAGCTAATATATCTTTGGTATAAATCGTATGGTGTAAATCGTAAATTTAAGTGGGTCGCCTTGCCACGGATTGGTCGCTGTGTTCACCACTCGCTAATAAAGCGACTACGATAACAGAATTTACGGATCGATAGAGTTCGTCCGAGAGTTTCCAACAGCGAGTCTTCAAAAAGAAAAACACGATCTCTCTCCTCCGTTTATTATCGGGAGAACTCGACTCTCCGGCGATCGAAGTGCATTAACTTCGCCCGTAAATGAACCCGACATCTCTTAATACCGTAAAAATTCAATTGCGGGGACAGAAATGTTTCTATACACCGAAAAATAAATGACGTTTCTTTAATCCTCGGTCAGTTGACCTAATACCTGTTGACGCAAAACCGAAAATTTCAACGGCTGTATTTATGGAACGCAAGCTCTTTTGATTTTAAGTGATTAAATATAATAGCAGTTTCCAACATTTTCGTTTATTGTTTATGTATTTATATGATCATGTTCCCTTGTCTACTCTCGACAAGAAAGCTCTAGTAGAAAGAAAGGGAAAGACAGCGAGAGTCAGTGGATAAAATAGTTATAATGCAGAAATTTAGGAATAATAACAGAAGATTTTCTCTTTCACAAGTTTTGTTACAGGAAACTTTGAATTTCAATGAGTAATTATTATTAATATTCAAAAGTGGATAATAACACCAATAATGTTCAAATTTAATTGAAAAGTTTCAAGAAATGGCGAAAATGTAGCAATTATAAAGACAGACGAGATAAGACAGATTCTGTGACGCTATAAAAGCTACTTCTATCAATTTTCAAGTAATGTAAAATAATACAAATTTCTTTTCAAATACCCAAGTATATCTAATATTCATTATAGTCGCCATTGAAAATTTTACTTTAAAAATACTGATATTGATCTGGTCATTCGAATTGTATAAAAAATAATTTGAACATCATTTCGTCAAATGCTAAATTAAAAAGAGCACAGTTATAATTTGGAAGCACTTCAATATGTTTATTGTCCTTTTCAGTAAAGAAATGTATTCATAAGCGAAAAATGATATTTCGTTCAAATCGATGTGCGCTGGAGAGTATTTATCTTTATTAAATTCAATGTAAAATCCTCGCCAGGTATTCGCAAATATTATCAGATAACCAAGAAAGTTCGTATTGTTTTAATCAACACAGATAAATAATACACAAAGTAAATAAAACAGTGGCTCATGTAGAAAAGCATTCATCTTATTCTAACGACGTAACGAGTCTCATATTCCTTTTTAATGAAACTTTTCGTTATCGTAAACATATTTCAATTCTCTCAAGTCTTGCCAATTTTGAAATCGTTGATTTCTTAAATGACTGTCTAGTTGAAACAGACAATAATTAAATAAGTTAATAGTTGTTAGTTAAGTTCTGCATTCAATAAGCTTCTGTTTGAGCCATTTTTCTGCTAGAGCAGTTAATTGATGCTTGACTTCTTACATTTAGAATAAATTTCCATAATACCACTGAATGACAAAAGTTAGAAGAACTCTTAAAAATTAAGGTATACTATTTCAACAATTTTCTCTAAATATTTTTCATTTTGTTAGGTTAATCAATTTGACAAATGAGCATCTCGTACACTACTTAAAGTGAAAATTCACCCTTTTAGATACGGTGAATTATTTAATTTTGTTCCGCTTATGATACAAAATATATTTCTGCAAAATATAATACTGCCATTGAAATTCAATTTATTGATTTCATTATGAAGTAAAAATACGTGAGATATTGCCCTACGATCTCTTATGCGTTTATTTTGGATTTTCATGGCAGCCTTGGCTAGGTCTGTTCAAATTGTTACGTATCAATCTTTTTTACAGATTTTTTAACCTACTTCATTGATATCAACGTTGATCTTCTTATTGGAACTAATGCAAATTACTAGACTGTGGATTTTATGGATTTATGACAAAAATTAGTAGATCAGCTGTAAAGCAGTAAAAACATTTAGCAATACGTCTAATTCACGAAGTTTCAAACATACAATGTAATTATGTAAATAACAAAAGTTCTGTAGGTATATATTGTTCCTTTTCTCAATTATTTAAATGTAATGTGTATTCAATATTTAAAGAAATCCTCGTTTACAGAGCGTTAGAGTATACGTAACTCATACATCTCGCAATTAATGCAGACAATTTGAATTTTTCATAAAAGTCCGCAGTCTACAAATGATTTGAACTGTATACTATAATACTAGAATTTACATGAAACGTTGATAAATTTGGGTGAAAAATGGACTCAAGTCTTGCCATCCAAGGGTTAATAATGCGGAAACGTAAAAGGAGTACTTTCTTTGTTACCTGATATTTAGCAGAGGATTGAAGCCAGTTGTTATATTTTCGAGCTCAGAAACAATCGAATTTCCGTGTATATCAAATATTTGGCAAATGAGATCGCGTTGAAACCATCAGGCCAGAGATTCGAGAAGGTTTTCAGCAGCTCCGATGGTCGGATACGAAGGAGCTAGGAACGGAGAACTGAGAAAGATGTGAACCTTGCGCGACGAGATTATTCTTCCGGCCGAGTGTACCCTGTGGAATTCCACGGTCACCCCGACCGAGAAAGGTGACTGCACCTTCAATCGACTTTCCTGCCGTTCCTGTCCGTGCAGGAGAGCTAGCTGAATTCCAGACTCCCCGGCCTGGACGAGCTTCGATTGCGAAATAAGTTCCGAATAGCAACCAGCCACCGATTGTTTGCGGAAAATCGAGAAAATCCTTCCGCGCGGATTGCGATCGAAACGTGCCACTCAATCGGACGATTGGGTGAATTCGTTGCACCTCCGGAACGTCGCGGGTGTTCTTCGTCACTCCTTTCTTTAGCTGTTTATTTGTTTAATTTCCGACAACCTTGCGTTCGTAATCGATCGAATAATGTCAGCGTGTGAGCCGGGTTGCACGTCGATCACAACTACTTATGTATGTAAACATGGTTCAAAACGCAAAAAACTTCGTCTAGCGAAGATTACAAGAGATGTGTAATCAAATTAGAGTATTATTAACACTAGGTTTACGGAACACTAAAAATGACTATTTTACATTATTTTATAAAAATTACAGGAATATGTCTATTCAAATGTTTAGCCATTGTTTTTGTAATATATACCCACAAAAAATAAATTTGTTAAATAATTTCACACGGGGGAATCTTTACAATCTCAATAATCGTAAATTAAAAATATTAGAACCCGTCATTTTGACGGGTCACGTAAACCTAGTGTTAAATGAGAATATTATGTACGTTGGAATGTACAAGAAAACAAGTTTTCTAAAAGATGAGATTGAAGACGTATGATTCCCGGTTGACAGGTTAATGTTATTGTTAGTATGAATATTATTATTACTATGGCTACGATTAATATGATCGCAATAAATAATTACACTGACATTTATGCACGAGTTTTTTTATTTTTAGTTTACAGTTTGCACTTCTTTTCTTGACGTGAAAGAAACATGCATGAATATTAAATCATTTGAAATGTCAAGTTTAAATTTATTTTTCCTTTCTGTTCCACTTACGTCGCTTCATAAAGATAATTTTATTTTCAGAAAAGTTACGTTCTTGATCGCAAAATGTCGATTGGTTCATCAATATTTAATAACGCATAGTTGCTTTTAGGGCGTAGGACATTTTCATTTCAGTATCATTTACACCAGTAAAGAGTTGATTTCCTTTCCTGTATACTAATTTAATAGACATGTACTTCTACGTTTATTTTTGTTTAATTGGCAAACAATAATTTACTTATACTCCGAAGCAATCCTTATTAGTAAATAATAACATACAATATACTTCTACAGTCGTTATATCAACTTGTATTTCATAGTTATTGAAAGCTCCGTGATTAAATTTCTTTTTTATTTCGTTTAAATTGATATAATAAGAACAATTATTATTAAAATTACAAATCAAAAGCATTGCTATATTTTTTCCGTTTACGATAAAATTATTATGTCTAATTAGAAACAATCGAGATTATTCTGTGATCTCGTTCAATTCTTTGAATTATAAATACAAGTTTAAAGTTTAAGGTATCATAATCATTATCATAAATTTAATTTCCTTCAAGAACTTCTACTCACTTAATAATTCATATAACACACATCAAGTGCCAATAACACTTTATTAATTAATTTAACATGTAAAATACAGCAAACGATCTGGTCTTAATAGTTTCCTGCAACATATTTTAACAAAGAATCATGTTGCGTGAACTCCATTTTGCGCGAAAGTTTGAACTAATGTATTTTTATCACGTGTGCTAATTTATGATTGCTAATGAGATAAGTATCTCATATTTCTATCTCGAACATCATTTTTTAAGTAGTTCCTTATTATTACAAAGAGAAAGACCTTAAGATAATTTTTTTTATGCTTTTACTGAACACCTTTGCCAGTATTTATACAAATTATTATGTTTAAATTATTTAAAGTAATACGTTACATTTTATACGCGAAAAAGTGCACACATTTGAAAACAATCGAAAACCAATTCTGGGAGCTGGCATTTCGCGAACACGCGTCGCTTGAAGAAATCCTTCCACGTTTGACAGTCTCTTCTACGTTTGCAACTGGATGTTTATAACAAGCACTCGACAGTCTACATTTGTATACGACTCCGAAAGCATCGCGTGATAAGCAACAAGAAATACAGACTATTGCTTCATGAGAAATGGACGTTGTTAGTCGATGAGATGAGAGTAACCGAAATTAGATTGTTGCGAATAACCATAAATAACTACATAAATACAGAGAAAAGATAGATTCTGTTAAACCGTTTCCAATTATATTGCAATAAGAAATTTGTTAATACGATTTGACAAAAAATAATTTTTATTAAATAACCGCAAACATTCAACTTTAAAATCCTTAAAATTTGAAAAAGATGAGAAATAGCATATTGGCACTTCATTAATAAAATAATACATTACTTGACGAGGAAATGAAGCTTAAATATTATTACTCCGAGGGCAATAATTTGGTTAATGATATTGATTTACTGCCACACAAACAAGTTTATGTACTGACAAGAATTGAAGCTTCTTACCCCTTTCTATATAATGTCTAAATTAATGTCCAGCAAGAGTAATTTCAGTAAAGTTCCTCAATTTTTATTTAATTATCTTGTCGCAAATTAACGACGACCATTTACCTGAATGCAGTTAATGCAATAACCCGTCAGCGATACAATTAACATTCTGACAGGATCGAAATATTCTGATACCCTCTGTGTTCATAAGAATCGGCATTTCGCAAAACTTTAGGAATAATTTTATCTCAAAATTAATCTTAACCCATCATTTAAGTAAAAACTTGTGTGCAGTTATTTGAAATCATAACACCGAGGAAGCAAGATGAAACCAAAATTCAAATCATCAAATTGTATATTCAAGGTTTCAGATAATTGCACATGTTCAAAGCACAAACGATCAACTGTGAATAGTACATAGTGTATGGATTTCTGTAAATTCTATAATGCGTAAAAGAAACATTGATTTTTATCATAGGTGGCCTATTTAAATAATGTTCGTTACAGTTTTGAGATCGGAAATCTATGATTTTATTTGAACGTATTCTGCTTATGGAAAAAGGATGTACAAAGTTCAACCAACACAATTATCGCAGTGGTGTCGTTTTCTCGCACAGAGTTATTAAACATTGAAATAGTTTATGTATCAAAACAGTTTTCAATAAGACAATACATATCTTCACTTTGCTTATTATTATATTTTATTACTAAATTTAACTGTTCTAGTACCAATACAATTTGTTGTATTAATGTTTAAATTTAAATATTCAAACGCACTCATTTTGAATAAACTGTACCAAAGATATTGAACGCGACATCCATATAAAATTAAATTTTTATTCAAAGAATTAATGAGAGTGAATCGATTTTGTTTTCTATAAACTTCAAATTATTCCATGAACCATTAACCTTTTTAAAGCTGAAGCGATCATATCTATTGTACAGTCTCATGAGCGTGTCGAAAATAGCACTATGCGTAACAGTTAACTGTAATTAACGTTTTGCGAGAGAACAGTTTATTCGCCATACGCGTTTTAACGTTTCATTCTCTTGTTAAGTGGAATACGTAATTGAGCCATGGATATTAAATTAATAATTAATTTCAAAAAGCAAGTATTTTCCACATTTTGTGCAATCTGCATATTTCTGAATGTTCTCGTAAAAAAAAGGTTTTAGCGCGCCTAGTTTTTCTGCCACTGACGTTGGGATACGTCGGGAAAGAGAGTTTCGTGCAGGATCGATCCGAAATCGCTCTTTTTTACACAAAGGAATTTCTAATAATTTTTTCTACAGAGAAATTCCGAGCGTTCGGTTCCCCGTCGTGTCGAACTTGTAATGTTTGTACCGAGCGATGTCTTTAAATAAACAGGAAGCACACTATTTTTTATCGGCGGGCCTGAAATTCGATTCGATATTCAGTCTCGAGCGCGGAATGTCCTGTGAAACCCGTTGCACTGTGAACCTGTTTCATCAATCGATCATATGTCATACCTCTATCAACGGATTGACGGAACTTATAATCGTATCCGATGAAACGTGTTCGCGAGGCATATGTTACGTATCTCGCCGTGTGTAACCGAAATATCGTTTAGTTTTGTCCAACGGATCCCGACGAGATGTTTGGCGTCGAATTCGAGAGTGACTCGAAATTTAGCGATAAGACAGGTTCTAAGTATATCAGATGTTATTTTTTAAGAGACGTAAGAGTTTTCGAATGAAGGGGCGACGTTGCAAATGGAAATACAGAACGAAAATGTAGCCGGTGGACTGGCGAGAAGGATCACTAAACTGTGGATTTGATGCACTTACGGCAAAAATTAGTAGGTTACTTACAATTTAAACCAGTGGACAGATTAATAAAATTTAAGAACATCAGTGTACACGCTGGGGAAAAAAGATAGCATACACTAAGATTTACATCATTTTAAACTGAAATTTGTTTCTATACACTATTTCAGGATACGTTTAATAACATACATCAGGCATGTCCAGAAATAGCTCACTTGGAGGCAAATTCGAGGGAGACGCCTACTTCTCCCGCCCGCGCGTCTTGCTCCCCGTGGCGGCCGTAGTCCTCCGAGCTCCTCAGACCCGTGCTTACCGTGGGTCCGTGAGTCGCCCCAATGCGCCACACGCGGTACATATTGCAAGCGGTAGGCACGGGTCTGAGGAACTCGGAGGACTACGGCCGCCACGGGGAGCGAGACGCGCGGGCGGGAGAAGTAGGCGTCTCCCTCGAATTTGCCTCCAAGTGAACTACTTCTGGACATGCCTGACATACATAGATAAAATCGAATTGGATTTTACCAGCCTGTTCAGTTTCATTAAAGAAAAATAACATTTATGCCAAAATCTTGTCAGACAAAATGATAGCACGTGTATAGAAACTTAAAATATTAACAAATTCATGAATGATATTTTGTATTTAATATTCTGGTTTGCCTTCTTTACATTTAATAACATCAGTGGCTCTATTGGGTAAAGATTTATATCATTTGTTATACTTTTCTGAGCCAATTTTTCCCAGTTCTCTCGAATACGTTGTTCAAAATCATTCAACGGTTTCAAATTGTCTGCTATTTTTGTATACTGTCCTGACAAGATACGCGACATGTAGGATCTACGAACGGCCAGAACTGCTTTTCCATAATTTCCATAATTACGATTTCTGTTTGTGACTTTTGATATTTGTTTGATACTTGATATCTTTAACGAATGTCAATTATAATATACTTTATTTGCTCAATTATAATTTGCTCATTTTATTAACTATGTTTCATGTTCGATACTCGTTATTCAGTAACTCGTGTACAATTGAGAAACGCATTTTAACTTGTGCTATCATTTTGTCCCGTTTGCGTACTACAAAAATTTACATTTGCATTCGTAGAATTCTGACGAAATGAATATTGTGGACACTGTTGGTCATGTTATACGTACAGGCATGCGAGAAACTAGTAATGCCATTGAGAATCTATTTTTATCCATTTTTGCTACAAAACCTTGAAAAACACAAGATGTGCTATCCTCTTGTCCAAGAGTGTATAATTTTCAGTTAATTAAAAGTATTGAAGGAAGATAGAAGCTTCTGTTTGGTTCCTGTTCATTATAATCGATACAAACAGTTTTTTGCATAAAGATCCTCCGCCTAGCAATCACCGTTCCGCCTGCATTTTCGGGGATTGAATCTGGGAATGTTCGTTGCACCGAAGGAACCTAAAGTTAAAATATCCGATTGTAATTAAGTGTATTGTACGTGTACATGTTGGAGTCAAGTATCGTAGATAGTCGACGGGAGAAAAAAAAAGAAAGATTATTACTCTGTTATGGTAGATTCGGCGGAAGAAAATTATATATTTTACGATATGACTGTCATACTAAGCGATTGCGAGGAAGAATTAATTAATTGCATCGTACCGTATTGCTAGTCAATCGACACACGTTGAACGAGGGGAGTTAAAAGGGAGGAGGAAAGGGATGAAGAAGAAAATGCGAGAAATAGAGAGTGTGATCGAGTAAATTAAATTACGTCATGAATATTAAATGATTGTACAAAATTTAATGCCGATAGTTTGTAAGGCCTATTATTTCTCGAAATCGACTTGTGTTTATATCGTACGATTTATCTAGTACTATGCGCCAAATCGCACGGCGTCTAAACTCGTATCTATGCGCACGATTCATTCGCGTTCCTTTCCCACAGGAGAGGCGGGTTAGAGTTCTCATTGGTTTCGAGATACCTTCAAAGTAGTTTTCTACAAAACCGTCGATCGAAGTGCTTTCCGTTAACGTTGGTCCTCGCTTTTACAGTCATGAACTGTACAACTATTTCAACGCAAGCTCGATTCTCTTTTTTCCACTTCCTACTTTCTTTTTTACAGGGAAACCAAGTATGTTACGGCAGTTGCTTTCTTCCCTTTTTGTTAACACTTTATCGACTGCGGGGTTCAATTAAAAGTTTTCCCAGTCTAGCGTGTTTCCCGGATGTATCAATTTCTGACTTATTTTCTAATGAAAAAGATGTGGAAATATGTACTTCGTTGTCTTAAGAATTTTTTTACATTCTTCCGTTGTCTAATCTCAATCAAATTTATTCGTAGCGTTTCTGAACAAGTACAATTGCATATATTTTTAGAAAACCATTCGCGCAAGGATAAAGTGCTCAATTAAAAAAATTAAAAAGTTCACTTCCATGAAGTGATTAATTGATATATTGGATTACTAGCTTGAGTACCAGCAAATATTGGTAAATAGATATATTAATTTGTACATAAAATTTGAACAGTAGTATGCAACGTTGCATTCCAGTTAAAATAAATATACGAACAAAAATTACAATTATACTGACAAAGTAACTTTTATTCGTATTTCGTATAAAATAACATTGTACTTTGTATAATAATTTTCAGCGTTACACGAGGTCAGACCATTTGTCTTATTATGGACGCATAATAAGTCCTCTTACAAACTATACGTGATTGCCATGAACGTACAATTATGTTGATCCATACAATAACAGAAAGATGGAAAACAAATTTGGAAAACTTGTAATGCTTTCCGAAGTATTATCGAGAAATGCTCAAGAGTATCCTGAGTGAAGATCAAAATTTAATTAAAGGAGTATATTATTTTATAAACATGCAACGACATTAACTACACGTATAAACTTTTTAGAATCTAGATATGTTTAAAAGTAAACTTTTAATTCGATTCAAAATGAATTGAATTATCATAAGCCAAAGCAACCGATAAAGTGTTAAGAAACAATTTAAATTGTACAGAATAGCGATCGCATAATCAAAATAATTGTCTAAAATTACGAACTCTAGCTAGCCTCTATAGATAGTAGTGGTTTACTTCGGTGTCCATTCCAGTTCTTCGATCTACGAATTCAAAATCGTTTCCATTTTCAAACAGAATAAAAAGACTCACAGGGCTTCACGAAGCTAGCGGCGCAACAGGGGTTGAGTGAGATAACGTGTTTTAAATTTAAAAAAAGAAGAAGAAAAGACAATTGCAATTTCGGAGCGTCAGTCGATAAACAAGACCGGAAATATGCTCGATGACACTGTACATTCGTGTAAAGCATAACGGAGCCTTATTGAGAAAGCAATATGCATCCTTAAAAACTGCTTAAAGTATTTTCAAGCTGCTAATTCTACACGAATAATTAATTCCCATACTAAGTAACGTCGTGCAATCTGAATCTTCGGAAGCTGCGCTCTTCTGGGATTTCGTCGACACGAACCAAGGAGCCTGTGTTCCGAGTATTAACGATACAACCCACGGATAGCATGCTCGATTTTTTCAAATGTATTCTATTATAACGCACAATCTTCTTACTTGAACTCTTAAATGATTGATACAATATTATTGATCGATTGTTTCCACTGCCATGTAAAACTTTTAATCGTGTTTACCTTTTACAGGGAAAAAAAGCTTCACTCTTTCGATGGTTTCGTATCCTTCAAAGAATTAAATAACATATCGGTCGAATGTTGTGGTCTATATTTTACGATCTGGCAACGAATTAGCTCTTTTTGGTTAAAAGATAAAAATAGATGTTTCGCAAATATCTGTTCCTCCTAGCACTGATAACCAGACTGCGGATCTTTATGCAAAATAGAAACTTACCAAGTTTATTGTGGGGAATAGCAGGTAACTAAAAATGTATTCCTTCATTTGATAATTTTAATGAGTCAAACACAATGTAATAACTTTATAGTTTTCTATTTTTCTTGTTCATTTTTGTCAGAAGTGCATAAAATCCACAATTTAATGATAAAGCTTGCAACATTGAATATTCAGTAATTGTATGTACAAAAGAAGGAACGAAACTTCGTCGCAACGACAAATTATTTTGCTTTTGTTCGAATAAATGTAGCGTGTGCGTCGTGTACCATACGAGGAATCGATGCTATACTTACCGTGGGCGACAAATCAAAGTCTTCTAGACTTCTTTGTAAATAGACTTCCGAAGATAGCGTGTAAGAATCATTCATCGCCTATACGATTTTCTCCCACTTATTGAATCTTTACTATAAAGTATATAATAATGGCGAGCGTGGTCCTGGTTCCAGCGACTTTCTTTCCCTTAACGATTACAATCAATCGCTAATTGGTGGCCGATTGAGACTGTAAATAATAATTGTGGCGAGCGGGGGAAAAAGGCCGACAGAAACACGATGCGTTCAAGAAAAAAGTAGTAGCGGCGCTCCGTATTTTGGCGTAAAAAATAAGCAAATAATGTCGACTCGCAAAACTGAACAGGCAAACGGAGGTTTCGGCGAGTCGTCGGGCCATAACATAGGTCATTAAATATAACATAATAATATTATAGGGATATTCCAGCGTTATTTTGTACATAAACATCTTTATCAACGGATATTAAGAAGTCATCAATAAATCTATATATAAAAGGTATAATCTATGTGGCTTTCTGTTGTACGATACCCTCACCACTACCATTCTCGGCGCTAACATTATTACTGCGAGATAACAAACGGATGATTTAATATGCATGAATTGGCAAGAAATTTAATTCGCTGATTATAATTTGTTTACGGAAACAAACTAATTACATGTTAACGCGTTCGCCGCAGCCGCGTTTATTTGGAATTACTATTTCCGCTGCCGTTGCATGTAATTTTCAGTAACAGAAATAATAATATACTAAATAATTAAATTGTATCATTAAGCTGGACAGAACTATGAGTCACGGGGTATTTAATTTACTGTCAGTCATCAGTGACTGACGCACCGATTTAGCGTTGATTATCAATGATAAACGCGGCAATAAACGCTTTAATACACGTTCACTTTATACATATAGCACAATCTTCAATTTTCGAGCACAAATGTTTCTCTGATAAAGCACATTTATTTTGATAAAAATTTTGGTATCAATACATGTTGGATCGTACAATGGTTTTATCTGTATATACAAATGATATAATTATGTATACTGAGGTTGTAGTGTACGCAAACATTTATATATATTATATATTTCTTCTTCCATCTACATTACAAATAAATAGATTTTTGAACTCTATACACTAAACAGGCAAACGACACAAAACATACAACATCGGAATGTGTGTTTCATAAAGTAATGCAATATATTACTAGGAAAAAGTTACTTTTCTTATTTAAAAACTTAATACACACACAATTTTATAGTACATAATTATATAGTTCTTACGAAAATCTGAAACAATAGTATACATATCACGACAAACGATGTTCGTTATTTTTGGTTTATGTAAAAATTTATGTCATTTTTTTGGTCATTGCTATACCAAGGCCAAGAATACTTGCAACACCGATAATAACCCCTCCTGCAATGGCTATGCCGTAGAGACCCTCTGTAAAAAAAATACATATAATACTAGTAACAATATATGACACTTATATTTTTTCACTTTGAATATTGAGACATTGCTATTAAATTAAGCACCATAACCAAAATGATATTTTTCAAAGAAAATACAAGTCGCATATAAAGGCATTGAATGATTTCATTTGGTCGCACTATTTTTATTAAACGCAGATACTATACAAGAAGTAGAAAATATAGTACTATAAGAATAAAACACCTCTAATTCTAATGTTTAAGCAATTAATATGGATATCAATTTACAATATAAAATACACAGACGCGATCTGTCTTTTATCACATACCAACCTATTCAACTATATAATGTTAATGCAGTGGTTAGTACAGAAATTGTTATAAACAGTTATAAAAAAAATGTAAGATACTCTATTTTGTACAAACATATACAGGTGTATACTAAAAATCCTCAAGCTATTCGCATTCTAGTCCTAAACTAATCTAAAGACCAAATGAGCAACTAAACTGAACAAGAAACTCAATAAGCTATTAGTGAGCATAAAAGCTTGAGTAAATATTCAAAGAAGTAACACTAGACTCAAAAGTTTCAAACGAGGTCCCATCAAATAACCTGTCATGACCAGCATATATTATACTCGTACATTAAATTCATATATGTATACACCAGCAATCTTTGCCAAGTACGGCTGCAGTATTTACTTTATCCTTGACATAAATGCAAATCTTTATAATTACTATAATTGAACTCTGAGGTTCAAATGCGCTATAAATAGTCATAAGCTATACATTGTTGTTTCCTGATGCAGTCGTCGTTTGACATGTTTAAAAAGTGACAAGAATATACTATTGTGTTACGAGTCCTGTCTCTCAAAAAGAAATTCTTTTTATGAGAACAAAGCATTTAAGCAGCTCAGTGATGCGTTCCACAAAAACCAACAAAGAAGAATGTATAAGTCATGCATTTGAACGGACACTCCCAAACCAGTCAAAAATATCATTTTCACTATGAATATATTAACGATATTCCATACCAAAGTAATGCAACTATCCAAACTGTTGTAATTTCCAAAATTTCCCAAATATGTTGCAATTGCAGGAATAGACTGACACTCAACATAGTATATCATATTTGAAAAGTGTTATTAGCTTTTAGTTAATCGACTGTTAATTTTTTAATATCTAAAAATATAATGAGTCATCCTTTGGTTTCAGTGATAGAATTTGAAGCCTCTGTAATAGCAGAGATCCATATGATTTCTAATCCTGTTGACATAGCAGTATACAGGAAACATGTTTTTGCTTTAAATTGATGAGTTTTCATGTCTAGTTTGAAACCCCGTACTTTAAACTGTTATGATAATTGTTGATCATATTGAGAAGGTAGAATTTGGTAGAATTACTCCCTGTCTGCCATGTCTGCTTAGAATGTGCCTATCTCAATAATTATGCAAACGCTACTAGTCACATCAAACGCGATGTGCGCCATGATAATCTGTCGTGTGATACATCTTTTTAATGTGTCTTATCTATTGCATGTTAGAAATGACTTTCCTAATTTAAATTTCATTCAAACTGGAGTACAAGTATACAGTAACTGTACTGTTCCAAGATGATAAATACATCGTATAAGATATGTAATTTATCATAATACTGAAGTCTCTTAATTCTAATTAATACAGATATATTGTTATTAAATGACGATGTACAAAGCACATATTATTTTAAGACAAGAGAAAACTAATTGAGTCATTATTGATCATTCTGAACTAAAAGAAATATAGTAACTACTAACCCATGAGAGTAATAATACAACTAGAAATAACATAAAATAAAATGAATGCCTAGTGATGCAATATATTGGAGGCAGAAGCAGCGAAGCACTTTGGATAATATTTCTTAGTTGTCAAAGCCAATAATAAGTTATAAAAAGAAAACCTTTTTCCATTTTTTTCCTGATCAGCGTCTCCAGATGTTGCACTTGTTTATTTCCAGGTTCAACTTCAAGAAATGCTCTAACATACTGTAAAGCCTTTGTATATTCCTATAAATATAATAAATGATTAATTAATATTCAATTGTAAATTATATCCATGTAAATTGATCGTTACTACTTTTATTCTAGCATTTCCAATGGCTAAATAATAAAGGCAATCTCGTCTCTCTGTTTCTGAATGATTGTTGTAAAGATCTTCCATCAAAATTATTCCTTTTCGAATATCTGCTGGATATTTACTTCTGACAAGACACCATGCATACTCAAATTGTGCCTTTTGTGTCACAAGTGATGAATGTAATTGTTCATGGTATATGCGTTCGAAAGTCTGGAAAAAAATGTGTATATATACATATATGTAATATATATATGTATTTATATACAACATGACTAAATTATTGCATCACACATCACGAGTTATTATAGTTTTAAAATGTAGTTTATGTACCTAAATAATATTATTTAATCGCGTTTTACAATTTAATAAAGTACAAATGACAATAAAAACTGATAAAGATCGAGGAATATTAAATTAATCCTACATAACCTCTAAAAATGCCCTGTCTAGAATTGGAAAATACGGTAGGAAAAGTTACTAAATTTTAATATTATAATACACTCGACATTATTATTCAAAATACATACAAAAAACTTAAACAAGCTAATAATACCATTCATATTCATTTTTTATTAGAATGACTTACCTTCAAGTCGTCAGAAGAAACAACTTCTTCTAAAACGTCTTCCATTTTCTCATACAAATCTACACGAATTACACGACGTAATAATTTATCTTGTACTATATTCTACCTTAAACGCAAAGAACTCATCACAAATCCACCAACTACGTTCCAACAACTCGGACTGTCAAAGGTAAAGAAACAATCAAGTGCTCCAATAAATTTCCATTGTACACGAAAAGCTACTCATTGGTAAAGCAGCGCCGCGCCATAATAAGCGCGGTTTAAATGATTGTACAGCCATGAAACTACTAAACAACTTGTATTTCTAAATAAAGTTTCACTTTCTTTGCATTAAATACTATAACACGAAATTTTGCGACTAATATCTACAACACTTTAAAGCGAATGTGATCCATATCAACCTAATTAATCAAGAAATGACAAAAAATTAATTAGTGACATGTTACTACGTGCATTCTATATAATGCATGTAGATATAATTTATCACATTCACCTTTCTATTTTGTATTTACAATCGATTAATACATTTAAAAGAAATATAAAAGTTATGTATGCAAAATTACATGTATGAAGGTTAAAATTATATAAATAGTTCTATCTTTTTTATCAGTGTTTATTAAAATATAAATTATTAACTTGACAATATTGGATATTAGCCAGTGCTGGATTAGCTAATAAGTAAAAAAAGCGCTTGCTTAGGGCAATAGGAGAAGGAGGGCACCATAGGAATTTTTAAAATTTTACATCTTTCACGTTGTATTAATATTGCTAAGTGTTTAATGTACACATGTGTGCGAGTGAAAAGAAGAAAATTGGTAGCAAATAAGTAAAATTCTAACTTTTGTTAAAAATACATTTTAATCAAATTATCGAAAATGCCTAATAAATTTTACAGGTCCGCTCTACATTGTGTTGAAATGATCCTGTATTAGCAGGCCTCAAAATCTTTAAGAGCTTAGGGCCTCTAGAGGTCTTAAACCGGCACTGATATTAGCTATTAGAGAAAAGTTCATTTAAACGTTTTGCGATTGAATATAAGGGCATACCCATTACAGTATAAAAATCACCATCGATTTTTTCAATAAGACATCCACCAAGACCTTGCACACCATATCCTCCAGCTTTGTCGCTATACATGAAAATTATCACATAGAATATGTAGTCATTTATTCTATAAAGCAATAACACTCACAAAGGTTCTCCTGATTTTATATATGCTTCTATCTGTTCTGCAGATATATCCCCAAACTTTACTTTCGTAGATTCATAAAAGTTCATCTCTGTCTTCGTTGTTTTCAAACATACTCCTGTATAAACTATATGTTCTCTATTTGCTAGTCTAAAGTATAATGAAATTTTTAGTTTTATTTATATAAGCACATTAATCGTTTACATTTAAATTATTTGTTTTACCTCGATAACATTTCAAATGCTTGAGACTTATTATGTGGTTTTCCATAAATAGTATCACCTATCGTAACCATAGTGTCTGCACCAATTATTAAAGAAATTGGTTTAGGATCTTCTTTCAGTCTGTTATATACATCTAATACTTTATACTTTGCTATGTCTTGAACGTATTTTCCATAATTTGTATATGTAGATCCATCTAGATTTTCATCATATAATGAAGGTACAACCTCTGCATTTATACCCTGATATCAAATCAGAAAGCTTTCCTTAATTATAACATAGCATAAAAATATTTTATGCATCTAGCCATCTATTACAAGTATTTTTATTCCATGCATAGAATAATCATAAACTTGATATAAAATAAAAAATTACAATAGTAAGTTAGACGTTAGCAAAATTTCAAAAAATGTATACTTTCAGTCTAACGTCCCGTCTTAATATCGTAACAACATATACATGTAATATTATAAAAAGAGTTACCAATTGTTTTATTATTTCATGTCTTCTAGGAGAGCCACTAGCTAAAATTATTCTACCCATTGCTAAAGTTTGCATCGTTTGTTCCAACATAATTTTATGTTTCAGAATCCTTTAAAATGTATGAAATTAATACTTCTTGTATTGTATATTAAGTTTATCTTTTATATCTCTTTCGTAAATGCTAATTCTGAGCGCTTCTGAAGTCACGTTCCTGTATACACTTCTGATGCAAGATGCAATGTCTATTTAATCTTTCTAGATGTCGCTAGGTATAATGGCTTATGCTATGTATATGACAAGAATACATAATATAGATATAATTTTTAACATTTTTTAAATATTAATTTTGATGATAATTTTAAATTAAATAATAATAATAATAACAATAATAATACTTTATTTAATTCAGCGTCACAGCTAAGAATCGAACTTGGCTTTACAGAAAATCTAACTTAATCTAATCACATTCTCTCACTTATTCTCTCGTTTCCATTTACTTCCTCTTTCTCCTTTCTTCATCTATTTCTAATTAATTTTCCCATCCTATCTACCCTGTCTGCCCTATCTATTGCACCCTTTACTATATTACTCTTTGGATTTCCTATTCCCCTATCCCTTCCTCGCGTTGCACCTCTCCCATTTTTCTTTCTCTTTTCTTCTCCAGATTCCTTAACCAATTGTCCACCTTCTCCTCCTTTCTCCCGCTCACTACCTCCTCTATCCTCATCAGTCTTTCGACTTCCCTGCAGTCCCTTACCAGATGTTCCAACGTACCAAACTTAACTCCACGCAGATCACAATTCCTCCCTTCCTCCTCTTCCCAATATCTGTTCCACCTTTCCAAATTTCCGCATCTTTCTCTTGCTATCCGCCGTTGACTCTCCTCTGTTCCCTTTTTATTCAAGTATTTAAAATAAATTATATTATTCCCTATTAACTATTATCATTCTAAAATTACGATATAAATATTAATTAATTATTAATATTTGATACTTCCTTAGAAAAAGTGGAATTACATTTATATTATAACTTAATATTTACTCTTTAATAAAATATATTACCTATAAATACATTTCAAATATTTCAATTTGTTACTATATATATTGTATATATAGTATACATACGGGCCGGAACCAAAATGACAAAAAATGTAAAATATAGTAATATAAGAATTAGGTACTTCTTTTTTTGTAATTAATTTTTTGAACATAGCAACATTATGTTGATTTTATAGTTAGTTAGTATAATTTTATATTTATTTTGAATATTCATGCTTTTATTAACACCATTATTTAGAAATTGGGCATTTAGTATGTTATTAATAGATATTCTATAAAATTTTAATTTATAAATCGAAACACCAAAAAAATAGTAGGTGCATAACTTAAATATTTGCAAATATATGTTTATTTATAAATCACATAAATATTTTTTGAGCAAACGAAAACGTTTTCAACCTACGTTTTAAGGAAATTGTAATCAAATCCAAATTACAATTCAACATAAATTAATATGTTTTTCGTATTATAATTTTGTTAAAGACCGAATGCATTTACTTAAAACTTTGGTACTGTTTCTTCCATTTTGAGGAATATTTAGGTCGACATAAAATATATGAACTCGTCTTTTCTTTCGTAATATCATAATATCAATAATGTACATTGCGCTATCAATTACGTGAAACCATTTTACTTGAAATGTGAAGCTAGAATATATAACTAGGAAATAAAAATACATCGAAGCTCATAAGTATAGTAATTTATAGGTAAATACTCTTTATTATACCGCATACTGTGATGGGAGATCGAAATATTTATTTCATCCGATGATTGTATCATATCTAATCAATACCTTAAGGATTCCATAATCTAGATCTTTCGATCTAATAATAATAGGATAAAATATTAATTGTAATATCGAATAATAATATTAATTTATAATAAAAAGTTAATATATTTTCTTTAGCATTACAATTTTTGACAATTCTGTACAAAACTGCATAACACGATGCGTATCAAGTATAAATAAAAAAAGGGTACCCCGAAAGGATGAATATCATAACATGCCTGTTGTGAAAATTGCAGTGGGGAAGGAACTTGCGCTTTAATTTTACAATACTTATATAGGGTAAACTGCACAACGATTGAAATCCTAAGCCAAAATCGTAGTAAAAATCTTTTTACCTTTTTTTGAAATGTTTAAACGCGCTGAACTTGCTATTATTAATAAGCTAATAGAGATTTTTCAGCAAAATCAAACGATTTTACGAGTCGTAAATCTTTTATTATAAAATATATTCTGTGAATAACAATCGTAAGAGAAATATTACAGTCATTGGCACATTTCGTAAATGTTAAACAGGCTAATTGATTTATAATTAAACATATACACACGTATTATATCTGTGGTACAGTCAAGTAAATTATACTTTACTCGTAACGAAAATTTTAACAAAACATTCATACTGCACTGTGGTCATTCGTCGGTCTTACTGGGTGTCCTCCAGCGTTGCTAATAGTCATATATGGAACTCTCGTTATGAAAACTTAGAACGTTGCATTGAAATATAAATAAGAAGCAATAAAAAATGATTTTCTATACCAGGAATTCTTAATATTTTCCATTTAAATCACAAGTGCCAATAACTATTGCAGTGCCAGCAATAGTACAGTTTAACCTATTGCAGTGCCAGCAATAGTACAGTTTAACCTATTGCTGGACGCATTTTGATGCGGGAAACAGGGAAACATGATTGTATCAATATTAGAACAGTCACTCAGTTATAGTGCTAGATTTCATTTCTATTAATTTGTGAAATAAATAGTGTTGCATACGGATGTTTTTAGATTGAGCTATTTACATTTGAAGCATGTTAGAATACGAAAAGTTTCCAGACATTGGAGGTCCGGATAAACGAGGTTCTACTGTGCCTAATTTGCGAAACGAATCGCGCCTTTCTGCAGTAAACTGACGAAATTAGTGAAAAAGGGTCGCACATAACAAGTACTAGCTATACTGTACTGATCTCATTAAAAGCTGGGATCGCCATCAAAGAGCGAATACTTTATCGGGTGCAACCTGGTAGAAGAGGGATGGGACATGTGTTTAGACTATCTTAAAAATATTAGAGCGAGAAGGAGAACTAGTTTCTAGGTTCAGAAGGCTCTAATACATCGTAATCGGTAAATTACGTAAATGCCGCATGCCATGAACGAACCTAAAGGTCAGTCAGTCCGAGGTCTTACATAATCGCAAGGCGAAAGGTTGACCCATCTTTACACCGCAGCCTTCTTAGCTGAACAAAGATTTCGCGGTATTTTTTTGCCATGCCTCGCATTGTTTCGACAGTGCAATGCTCTTAACAACAGAATTAATTAATTCAGAACGGATTCTCAAAGGAGCTTGACCCGGCGCATTAGTCTTATTTAACTCGTGACTGTGGGAGGAGGAGAAGTTCTGATAACAGCTGGAGAACACGTTCCTTGAATCCTTTTTTCATTTGGGAGATGAACATGAATTGTATAGAAAATTTAAAGATTTATATTTTAATCAAACTTGAAAAAAAATTCAGAATGTGAAACCAGCAATACAATAAACAATTTTAATTTGCATTAAAAATCAGATAAATGTTAAATTATGAAATACTTTTACATGCAATAATTTTATTTTCGAAATTTATAACTAATGTAGAATAATACAGTAGCATAAACTGTACAATCATATATCTACTATTGGACATTAATAATACATAAATATATATGTGCTCAAATTAACATGTTTCTATGTACAATTTTTTTTGGAATTTGTAATAGGTCAACTATCAAATGAAGTTATGTTTGTAAATGTAGTATGTCAACTAAGTGTGGATGCAAGATAAAATAATGAAGTTATTCCAGTAGATAGGTTTGCCCTTCACAGCCCTCAGGGTCTGTTAATTGTTGTTGGTCGATGAGAACACCCATTTTCGCTAATTACACGGTCAGGTATTGAAGCACAGAGATTGTTGCTGCATAAATATATGTAAATCATTAACATAATGTTTATCTTCTGAATAAATATGTTCTTTGTTGTCCTGAATGCTATACATTTTCCGTAACTTCGGTTTTAAATCACGACTTTCTTGTGTAATTATAATTACTAGATTGCAGATTTGATGCGTTAATGACAAAACCAAATCAATAGAACACAAAATTGTGAAGACATTAGAAGAATTTGAAAGCATCATTCCTAAAATAATTATCAAAAATTTATTACCTGGAATAAAATTTCTCAGTCTAGTGATTACAGTTTTAAAGTTATGTGTACATTTTTACATTAGACGAATTTTAAAGAAAATTCATATAACAAAAATAAAATTTTCACATTCCTCTATATTTAAAGTAGAAGAAAACTACAGGATTTTTAGCGAATGTTAAACGGAAGTTGTGAAGCATTAATATATGTATTAATGTCAAGCGTAAATAAAATACTATATTAATGAAGTATATTAGAAATACTATGTATAAAATAACAAAATAAAATAGTAGAATACTAAAATATATAGTACATGTAATGTGAAATATTCGTTACAATATTCTACATTAATTCTTAATTTCCACGTGAGACGGTGCAAAAAAAACAATTGCAACTTACCTGTAGATGAGGCAATTTAACAATCATTGATCAATCCCTCGAGTTGTTCCATTGAAGAATTCTTCAAGTTCAAAGCAACAGGAGGTTGCGGAATTGTTGCAACTGAAGATGCAAATAACATGCAATTCTCGAAGATTCCGTGAAAACAAGGCGGGTTATCTGAAGATCTACATAATCAGAGTCTATGACGAGCAGGATATTAAAAACCAGTTATTAAAGGGTATTCATATACAGCCTGCCAAGATAAACGGAGATGATGTATGCTATTGTTATTTCATACCTTCGCCTTTTTTACGGAATTGCTAATTCACGGAAACAGAGATAAGTGAGATCATGAAAGCATTCTTCGAAAGAGCAGGAAGTTTGCTCTAAGGTTAACGTAAACCGCGATAAGTATACTGTAAATTGACTGATTGCAATTTTATTAACTGAATGTTTGTGCATAAAACCTTCGAAGAAAAACAGTTTTACAAAGTATTCCTTTGCTTTCAATATTTTTAATTATTTAATCCTTTGGTCTCAATATTTTTAATTTATTTTTTTAATATTTTTGATTTGCGGAAACTTTAATATATAATGATATTATATAATATAATCGATAATTATGAAAATGCAAGGAGTTATTATAGTAGTATTTAGAAATTGATTTTAGTAACATAATTATTTCAGTAAACAATTATTTATTCTTGAAAGATCCAGTTTGTCGATTACAACATGTCAAAATTAAATTTTAATTATATCTAGCAGCTCTAGTATCGTAAACTTTAATAAGATGATGCAATTGAATGATGAAATTATAAGTTAATGCTTGCAAGTAGTGAATAAAAGTTAATTTTTTTGTTCATGTTTATGAAATTGAAAATCAAAAAGCGTAATATAGTATGTGGAATAATTATATAAAATATTATACAATTTTTTTTATTTTTTCATATATCATATAAAGTATTATATAGTTATTTTTTTATAAATTATATAAAATATTTTTAGTTTTGCATTACCTTGACAGATTTTTGGTTCCTGTTCCTCACATACGATTGATACGAGTTTTCATTTTGAAGTGTACTCATTGTTAGCAATATGAAATAAGTATAACAAGCAGGTATTTAGAAATCGATTTTTTAAAGTGCAAGCTTAATTCCACATGACCGGTGAATATATTACATTCATCTAAATAGCAATTTTTATCGGATTTGATTACTTTTTCATCGCTCTAAAATATTCAATGTTTAATCAACACAAAATGGAAATAATCAGCTGAAATAATATTATTCTTTTAAATATCAACTTAAAAGATATGACACTTTGATTGATCAAATACTACGTTATCACTCTACTCAATGATTTATTCCATATTACGTAATTATTTCACGCATTGTAATTTACAATGTAAATTAAGTCTAACAAGCGCGCGGATTTATTCGCAGATGGGCATTAGTTTTATTACCGAGACATTAAATTGGCGAAATTGGCGATCTTAGCTAATGTAAACTGTACACAAGTGAAATTGCTGGTACAAGAAGCAACTTCTATTTCCACGTGTGTGATGAAACGTTGCGTGTGGGTATCGTAAAAATTCCGGTGATACGAGTGACCAAACGCGTTGAGTAATTACAAGGATATTGCACTGCGCATCTGCATCAGACATTACATAACAATATTATGTATCGAGTGTCAAACGTTGTTAATCACGATACAAATTTAATGCGCAGTCGATGATGGTCAGACATTCGGCTCTTCGCAGAAAAAACACGTGGGAGGATTGCCACATATCGTTGTCAACTTCAATGCCACTTTTATTTGTATGTTCCATTTTTTTGTCACCATCGATCTTGCGAGAAATCTGAAAATTTGTTTCCCTTGGGTATTACTATTTCTTCCATAATTACAATTCTTAAGACATTGTAGATGGTTTAGTTCCCAAAATTTTGAAATTTCCCGTCCTGGATACAGATGGTATAAGGTCTTTCAAATTGCTGTGAACCAAAAATATTCACTATACAAAAATTTTCATCTTTTTAATACAATATTATTCTAGTAAAAAAGGTGAAAATATTTTCTTACATACTTCAGCTTACATTAGTATAATAACCATAATGTACAATTCTTATTTGAACTCCTATTTTCAATTAATTTATTGATTACTAATTTATTGACTATTTGTTACATACTTCTAATTATTTTTTATTTACTGACATACTTTTTAGAATAAGCAGTGATTATATTAAATAAATCTCGTTCTTCATTTACTTCATGTTTTGATAGCAGTTATTACGTTTCAAGTATCTTTAAATCCGAAGTTAAATTGCATTTACACATTCTTCATATAAACCATAAAATTTCTAAGTATATTTCCTTTTTTTCATTAAAATAGTAATGTTTTTTCATGCCACGTGCTAATAATTATATAAAACTACTTTGTTTGCAATCCGTAGCTAGTGCTTGATTGAAGAATACAATAAAATAGTAACGTATAATGACTACAAAAATTTTGTAGTGAAAATATCAAATAGAAGACATTTTATAATTTTTCTGGAATGAACAGAACAATCCTGACATTTTACAATAGAGATAGAATGAAAATCATAAATATAGTTCAACTTATATGTACTTATTTGCTTACCATATGAAAGCGGTTGTTATGGCGAATTCAAACATGTGTTACACCATGTCGTTTAGAGTTATGGAACGTCAGGAATGAGAAATAATTAAAATATTTATACGACAAGCCTGGCACGAGCTAGTATGCCACTGAGATATTTACAGGATTTAAAGACCAAAATAAAGGAGGTTTGTGCATCAATACACCGAGAAATTTTAGCGAACGCTACCAAAAGCATCATTAAGATGGCTGAGACGTTCAGACATAATAATGGGAGCCATTTCGAACAAATGTATACAAAATTATTTTCTTTTTTGCGATTGAATTAAATGGACATCTGTTACATTATGAAAAAAAGGAAGACTAACGTGGCTAGAAGAAATACCTTCAAAAATTGATAAATAAAGCAGTGAATAGTCATAAACATCATCAATGATATAGCTGTAAGAACGGTCCGCTATCCGAGGGTTAACAGCCACGTTCATATGGCAAACATAAAAAGATGTTATACACTACTGTATTGGCTATAGCACACCATACAGCTTTGACCTGTGCTATTTTTCCTCATATTTACCATTTCCGTGTAAAATGCTGAACAAAAATAACGCGAGCGCCCTGGATATACAAATTCTAGAGTAAAACTTTTTTTTTTAATTGAACTATGTAAGTCACACGTCCCTTCTCACGTTATTAGTGACCGCAATGTATTTGCAGCGATGTTGGTTTAATTTAGTGGTTCTAAATTAGATGATAAAGTCCAAGCAGGAATTTTGTCTTGTAGCGTATTTTCTAAGTTAGCTATATTGTGTTCATTTCACTTTGTATTTGGGACATTGGATTAAAATATATTCGATGAATACTTCAATATTGCATGTATCACAAGTCGTTGGACTTGATTGGGTGATAAGATAAGAATGTGTTAGGTTGCTGTGACCTATTCTTAGTCTAGTCACAGTTACTTGATCTCTTCTGTTTATAATATAAACTATAATACAGACTGCTGGGCTGATATCGTATACAGGGTGTTTGCGAAATAGTGGTACAACCAGGAAGGGTATGATTCCTCACATAAAATCTAGTCGAAAATGAGGAACATAGTTTTTTCATACGGGGCTTCATCTTCGAGAAAATCGAGTTTAAAGATTCGTCGGTTCGCGTATATGCACAGAGTAGAATTGGTTGGTCATGATCAGACGCGACGATAGATTTCTATCTAATGGTACGCGTATTCGCTGAATTTGCAAACTCTATTTTCTCGAAAATGAAGCCCCGTATGAAAAAACTATATTCCTTATTTTCGACTAGATTTGATGTGAGGAATCATCCCCTTGCCGGTTGTACCACGATTTCGCAAACACCCTGTATATTATCGCGAATTTTGTGTAAGGTAGTAAATCTAGAATTTTAATAGTGTTGATTCCACTCGGTTGTTCGAACTTTGAGAGAGATGTTTTTGGAGGTTGTCGGGGAATACAGGTATAGTACGTGTTTCGGATCAGCTGGTGCTTGCTTCTTTTGATGCTACGTCTGTCTTACTGTCTTTCTGAAATTTCGTACATTACTTAAAGTTTATTGACGACAACCATGAGTATATGTCATTAAGGATTGAACTATTTAATTTTATGCTACAAATTATTACGATCAAAATGTTTGGCAAAAATGGATTGGCAACGAAGATGGACATATGCAATTCTAGATTGAAATATTACACTTTATGTTACATGTTATCAAAGTAATAATGCTCTAGGTATTTCTCGAAATTTGGCATTTTGTTTAATATTTATTGCCAACAAATATAATTATATGCAATTCTGGATTAACAACAACCCTACCAGTACTGGCCAAACAGCCGGTCTCAGATTTTCTATTTTAAAATTGTTAATATTATTTAGACTCATTTCTTAATGCAACCGCACACTATAATAAAAATGACGAAGCATCTACATAAATTCAATTTTATCATTCTTATGTAGCAGTACATGAGTCACTTTTTATGCTCGCTAGGTTTAGTGTTAAACTACTTTATTTCTCGAAATTTTGTTTCTTATTAAAATAATAGATAAATAATAAAATATCATTTTCTCTGAACACTGTAGCAGTTTGGAAAATAATATTTGAAACAACTATTTTCTAAATTTTAACTACAATCAGTGTAAAAAGTATTCGTATACGCTTTAAAAACGAATAACTTTTTAAAAATTGGACCAAACGGTTTGAGTTTTTTTTAGATAATTGAAGAATTAACTTATTAGGTAATGTGTAAATAATTTTTTTAAAAATTACTATTTGTCGCATTTACGGGAAAGAAAGTAAAGATCACGATCCTAAAATGTTTTATCTGCGCCTGTAATGTAAATTTAGAAGATGCCTTTTGTACATCTAAGTATGTTATATACATGCACAAAATAATTCATTGAAAATAGCAAAGATTGTAAGAACCGACTTCGATGAAACTTTGTACATGCATATATATCGATTTACAAATGGCGTCTTTTAAATTTTCATTATAGGTACAAATAAAAAACTTGAAAGTCATGACATTTACTTTTCTTTCGTAGTTGCGACCAATAGAAGTAAAAAAAAAGTTAGTTATACATTAGTTAGTAACCTAGTACTTCTAATATCTAAGAAACAACTTCAGCCATTTTAAAAAAGTTATTCGTTTTTAAAAGGTGCACGAATACTTTCTACACTGACTGTAGATCTGGTAAAACATCACTATGATTGTCGGCAGTCCCTTTTCAAAATTTCACCTGCCGCTTTCGCTAGAATATCAAAAGATCACGAATCATGCGACCCGGTTAATCCTCATTATAAATTCGGTTGTTCTTTCGCGCACTCATTGGTTTTGCTGATCGCTGAAAATAAGGAGAAGGGGTTGTGGTTATTTTGCAAGAAGCGGGCTGCTCGCAGGAATTTGCAATGATTTAGTTCGATGCCGAAGTCGTGTAAATTCCCCTCGCGGCGTCCTTTAAGGCGTCATAATGTAAAACCAGGTAAAATCGTGGCCGACGAGCCGAGGCGGCGCGCCGACGGTAATGGCCAGACCGTCATTATTAAATGTGATTACACAACTTGAAAAGCGGCTTCAAAGGACGCGCGCGCATTATGACACGATGGCACGTAGCCGTTTCTATGGGGCGCTACGTCATGCCTCCGTGTGTCCGCATTTAGAATTGCAGTTGCAGCTTGCAGCTAATACGCCCGCGATCAGGGGCGTATTCGAACGGAACTCAATCCCGGAACAACGGGAACCTTTCCTTTTATCTCATACGACATTCTTAAACATTCTTAGACGACAGGAGATCCTAGCCAACGATCCTGGCGACCTTTTAGATTACCTGCGTATCTGGTTTTCAATGAAACTAGCACGATATCCCCTTACATCCCGCACCTACTTTACCCGGAGATCCTATTTAAATACGAGGTATCAATTTTCTCAAATCATTTATCCATCAACTGTACATTCGATATTATTTTTAACATTAACAGTACCCACTAATAAAATTGACTTGTACGTGATGTCTCACAAAAATTACAAGATTGAATTTACTCAGATTTTTTGCAGCTATTATGATAATATGTGATGGGATGATGAGATTTATTCAACAGTTTTCAATGGAAGTATCTGTGCCATTTCAATAATATTTGAATAAAAAATATGAATCCGAACTTTTGACCGGCAGTGGTACGTTTAGTGTAAATAAGAGTTTAATATCGCATAAACTGCTGGGTTATTACCATACTGCAGATTTTATGCATTTATAGCGGAAATTAAAAGAATTTAAGTATTTCAACACATTTATTACGATTTAGTAAAACTACTAAAGAAAGATATAAATTTCTATTTGGTTGTGGTGTCTTGCAATTGAATCGTTTAATGTAGAAGGTCAATACTTGGCTGTTTGGTTTAAAACGGAAAACCAAACTTAAAGGTCTAAACGTCAGTAAATAAAATAATTATAATATAATTTTATTACGGTTTGCATAAAGCAAACTTAACATCCTTCGATATATTGTGTTTCATAGAACTTTTCATATTTCTTATTTCATTTTTCATGATCCAACGATTAACTGTTTTGACTTGCACTACTTTTGCTTTAGACTGCTCAATTAATGCACACAATTTCTAGTGTGCATAAAAGTCCACAGTCTAGTAATAACAGTGTTAGTTTATTTGTATCAAATTTGCTTCATCTATTTCTTACATAATAATTTTTATAATTCTTATTTACCATACAATGATATGAATAATAGCACTAATAATAATAATGATCGCAAGTGTAATAACAGTTTTAGTTTATTTTTACTGAATCTGCTTTAATTTATCTCCCACAAATTAATTCTTATAAATCTTATTTTTCGTACGACGATAGTAATAATAGCACCACATAATAATAAGACTGATACGTTACAGGGAACAGAGAGGATGTCGGTTCGACGTAATAGGTCCATCAAATAAATGTCATGAATAATTCACATCTACCGTTTTTATTCGTGATTTATTATACCAATAGAATTTTACCGATCCCTGTTCGGTATTCGCGAACCCATAAAATTTTCGCCGATATGGTTTCACGGTTCCTTGAACACGCGGGTCGAGTGTTTTTTCATCATCCTCCCGTTCGTGTCCGTCATGATCTATACAAGGTATCTATTCGCGTGCAACTTACGTGATCGCCTCATCTTCCCTCAGCTGACTATACCAGAGTTGCATGATTCGCCCCTACTTGCCACACTGTGTTCTGGCAAGCGATACCGCCGAAGCAATTCTTTCATCCATTGGAATGCAAATTGCACTTTTAACAAGCGGAAAAAGATGCAACTACGAAAGACACGAGATGTTCATACGATTAAGTAAGACAACGATTTTTACAATTAAACAGTCTCATACTCATGTGATCATTTTTGTCTTTCCTCGATGGCGCTGATATTATATTGGTCACCGGTTGTAATGATTATTAAGAAATTGTCATTACTATAGACTGTCGATTTTTATGCATTTGTGGCATACGTAAGATTTCTAAAGTACAACAGACCATGTGTACATATTCATCGAATGTGTTCACATTTTTACCGGAAGGAACCTCCTATTTGTTGAAAGAAATTTTTCCCTTATTCTTATTATTATAAAGTGTCCTATGAAAAATGGTTTGCATAAAGACTGGCAGTCTAGTCATTATAAATGAATTATCAAACACAATGAGATAATTCAGGTTTATTTAACCCTTAGCACTCGAGTGGTGAATCTGAGGCACCACTAAAAATTGCTATACCATTATACAAAATATTGTTTACATTATTAAATTGATATTCAATAAATTAGTTACCAAACATTTAAGTATTCAATGAGGTATTGTATCAGAGTTCCATTTCTTCAAAATGATAAAAATCATATAGAATGGAAATATTCTTGATCGAAAAGATAAGTTTGGTTATGGAGTTAAAATACTTCCGAGCGCAAAGGGTTTTAAATTGTGTTGTCTAACGGATCGTGTGGTCCTCGTTAACAGAGCATTCTCGTCCTATTTTGTAACTTAATTATTCTGCAATTACGCTGAGAAAATTCTTCCGTCCACTTCGACACAGTTAATGAAGCGTCTTCCTTATTTCTGAATTCCTCTGTTGCCGAGATCTTTCTTCCTCATGTTTTTTCTTATTATCTACGGGAATGTATATAAAAGCATTTCATTAATAAAATTCAGAGTACTCTACTGTACACAAACGACAATGAATCTACCGAATAAGGGTTGAGTACAACAATCCAACTTTCCATTTAAGCAAATTTGGAAGGAGTCGATTGTAACCAAAGGTGAGGGTGATAATTAAAACTCAGTATGTCAAGGATTCAGCACACCATTTACAGAGCACACGCAATTTAATACGTCCAATCTTGAAAAATGGAGATAAACCACTTATTTTATTGTCGCGAATTTTTTAACTGACATGTGTATGATTATTAAGGCTAACAAGCAGCTCTTTTTTATTAAGATATGTCCACACTGAAGTTTATCCACACTCTTGTTGCCTTCTTCTTTTATTCGATAAAAGCGGCGACTTCCTCCAGATACATGTAACATCACCTAAAACTTGCTCGTTGTTGTATCGGTGTGGATATAGTTTTACATTTTTAACCCAAGATAAGCTTTTGTAATATCATCGATCGGAACATTCGAATCTTGTGACACCAAATGATCCATCAAATGATGCAATTAATAAATTCAATAGCAAATATAACTTTTACATTTCGCTTATCCAGCTTATTCAAGAGATAAAGTATTTTTGTTACTAAATAAAAAGCGTTGAATTGTATTCATGTTTCTAATTGGCGTCGTCATATGTATATATGTAACACAATTTAGTTATCTAGGGTTAATATTACACTAGCTTCATAGTCTTTAGCGTCTATGTATGTAGTCTATTATAAATAAACTGCGAATTTTTATGTAAAATAAAAATGTCCTGCATCTATTGCAAGAAATAGGAGTCACTTAGGGATTTCTTTAATAATTATTTATTAGATCGACAGTTAGAAAAATTAGTTTACTACATGGCGTGAAAAAGTTTGTTTAAAAAAAATTCCAATTGGTCGGAATTGCAAAGAAAATACTAACAGTTGTATTTTGCAAGTTTTCCATGTGGGTCTATATTGAAAATTAAAAAAATAAGTTTTGTTGATCTGTGTCAATGAGCTATAAAGTTTAAAGATGGTGAAAATTGCAGTTTTTCGCAATGTTTGGCTTGAAACTGTAGTGAATCTAAGGGTTCTTACATCTTTCAATTATTACTCTCGTTTTTTTCCGCGTCAACCGATTTTGTTGAAATTTTCGGAACATGTATGATTGATACCAGATCCACCCAAAACTGGGTTGATTTTCGTCTCCTCCTTTCCCCTTCCACTATACCATTCCACTACCGGAGCACACTCCAACGTCCCCCACTAAGACCGTGGACTGGTCACGTGACGTGCCGCGCAACGTGTTATACATTACTCTGGTCATCAGAGAGGTGGTAAACTGTATTCCCCTCGATTCAATCGTTCTGGCATGACTGATTGATACGGATCTGCAAAACGTATTTTTTAAATTTTCAACATAGGCGCACATAGAAAAGTTTTAAAATTTAGTATTTTGCAGTTAGTACTGAAATTTAGTGCTCTACTATTCCGACCAAGTACAATTTTTTCAAAAATTGTTTCCAATATTAAAATGCTATCGTCTTTTTAAGAGTGTCCGAATATGTATGTGAGGTACTCTGTACATACTTTTCAATGCTTTTAACCCCTTCCCGTGCCATTTAGCTCGACGAAACTTGGACCCAAGCGGTAGCCATCGACGCGCGCTAAACAGACCAGACTGATGCTTGTAAACAGTCGCAATACGAACTACAAACTATTTGTGTGTTTTTTTACTTTTTGCCAAATCCATGATTGTTGTGTCATACATTCCTCTTCACTACTCTCATCTATAATCGTACGCCTTATACGCTTTACGACTGGCACAAACGCGTCACTATCAGAGGATCACTGCCTTTATTTAACATTTTTGTATCTTGCATTTTGAAGGGGTTTCTTAAATTTCAATAATTGAACTGCTTCGTAACAGCAACGATATGAATTATGACTAACTGTCATGAGGTACTGATAGGAACTAACATTCAGTCATGATCGTAACGGTTTACGTTTAGCCCAAGTATCTGGTCACGAGTCTGACTCGCGATATTCATGTTTGGCCCAAGTATCTGTTCGCGAGTCTGACTCGCGATATTCGTGTTTGGGCCAAAATCTTCATCGCGAGTTTGACTCGCTAAAGTACGGGAAGGAGTTAACCTTTCTACTGTTTCAAATTGTAACTACTCATAACGATCATAAATGTATATAATCCGCAATCTAATGATAATATTCTTCCCAGTAGTTTTGTTTCTCTTGAGAACGTGATGAAGTTATTAAATTCGTCTTCTGTTTTCATACGTAAATGAAACAAAAGATCCTGATAGAAGCATGATGCGAAAAAGGTGGGTCTGGTGGCAACGCGAAGATCCTTCGCGAGATCATTCGCGGAGCCCCACAAGCAGCTACGCGACACACCTTCTGTCGCAAGAACGAAAATTTTTCTGACCTTTATGTTGTCATTAAAAAGCAAGAAGACTCACTGCCGACGTGAAACGGAATTGCAGTTCGAGCCGTTTCAAAGTGGCGATCGATCGCCGTCGAGGTCTGAAAACTCTGACATTTCAATCTTCAATGAGATACACTCTGTACATTCTTTGTTTCCACTTACTGTTTCAGTGATTAAAGGGAATAACGGCAGGATCGTTCATGATCCTCCGAGTTGTGGTACAATGACTCGTAAATTCGTCCGCAAGGAGTTCCCGTAGTTATTTGCCCAGAGTAAATCAGTACGTTCAAATGTAATTTTAGTATCAAAATTATGGGAGATAGTAAAAATATGTTTGTATACGTATCTGTGAGCCGTTGAATGCAAAAATGGTGCAAGCCAATACATAGTTAATCATCTGATAATGAAGGATTAAGTAAAATTTCTATAGAACTCAATGATATAAATTAAAATTAAAATTATATTACAATTGTTTCATTTTAATGAAGATTAAACCCTTGATATGGGCTATTAACCATTTGCACTCAAAGCAATTTGAATTCCAAAATCAAGATATTTCTTTCGACATAGAACATTTTTATTCTATGTATTTTTTCACATTGCGCGCCTGAAATTAATCCTGTTTTTCATGCAACAATTGAATATTTAGCAATTTATAGGTTAGAGACGAATTTAATAGTTGAAAAATGTTTTGAATAATGGTATGGAATTTTTTACTGGTGACTCGGAGTCTCCATTCGAGTGCAAAAGGTTAAACCTAACAGATAAATATTGCCTTACAGCACTTATGCCTCAAATATATTTGAGTTGCGTCTCATATATTGTATAGTAAGTATGAATTACAATAATAAAACGAAATATTTATTAATAAAATTGCAAAATTCGGATGACGAAATTATTTTTTATTTACTTGGACTAATTTATGGACAATAATTTCTTCAGCAAGCATCTTTATTACTTAATAAGATTCTTATGTTGTGTCCTGGAATTGTGCAAACTTGAATAGAACTGTATGTTAGAAGAACTAATTCATTTGAAGAGCTATATCATATGGAATATATGGTACCTATAGGGTAAATTGTTACGTATAAAATATTTTTCTTACAATTAGTTTAGAATGACAAACAAATTCAGTGTTTATTAACAGAAAATTTTAAATAAATGTCCGAGTTCTCTTCAACAAAAAATGTTGTCACATTTCTGTATAAATATTCACTTTCTGATGTCTTAAAAACCGTTCTTGAAAAATGTATTAGATTCAAACGTGTTGAATTTGTGCAATTCTATTATTTAATGGGGCCTTCTCAGAATATGATCATTCATCGAAAGCAATGAGGAGGCGTTTTCATCAATACAAAGAATTCAAATGTGACTTGCTGAATAGTAACAATTTTGGAAATTGATTACAAGGAGATACACCAAAATATTTCAGTTTAAAACTGCTAACAGTTTTCTCAAAACATGTAAATGATCTAATACGTTTTCCTGTATCTATTTGATCGAGTCATAAATCATTTCCGTTTCTAGAAACAATTGGTAATGATACATTTATCATTTACAAACAATGCCAATTATACGTACAATTACGTAAGATATAATTGTTACTTATTTAATTGGTAAACAAAATTGGCATACTATAATGGAAATTATTTACTACTTGACTTAATATTATTGACCCTTTCGATATTTATATCGAATATACTCGTCATAAAAATATGACAATTTTTTATTTAATGACGAATATACTCGTCATGGAGAAAAAAATTCGCTTCTTTCAATCTAAACTAAAATTTACGGTATAATAATCAACTGAACATAAATAAACAAAATCCAATGATTAAGTTAATGAAGAAAGTGTAACAATATCAAGAAACAATGATATTATTTTTCTCTCTAAACATAAATCGTGTAGTATAAAAATATATTTAATTGTTAATATCGATCATTTTTATTGTTTATGGATTAATCAAATTTTAAATTCTGCAAATAACATTCATGAATTTTTTAAATATACATTTTGCGAAAAAAGCAAAACGAGAAATATGTTATTTTATTATAATTTATTTCAATTTGACAGTAAGCAAACAGATACACACTTTCAAAATTAAATAAAATTCTTAAAAGGTTACGTTGAGAATTTTTGTGTTAATGTGTGTTTAATTATTATAAACTGTAATTAATTTAGGGATTCCAAAGACAAAAGGACGTATCAAAATGTAAGAATTAGAGTTCTGCGAGGAAGAATACGTTTCCTGTCGCAACATCGGTGAACTTGTTACATTTATTAGGCGCGCTTTCCTCTATTCGTGGAAGGGCAAATTCTTGTCTGAAGGATCGTGCATACTTCACGATGTTCGGAGAGGAGCCGCGCCATGTGAATGATACGCTGTAAATGTCGCTATATAATCGTGGTATCCCACGAGGAAGGCTGGTTACATTCGACACAAAGATTAATAACGAATCAGAGCCTCAAAACGGCATTACATATAATACCACGAACAGGTTTCGTCGAAAACTTTAGCGCGATGATTTCTTCTGATAGCGGCGCTGATGAATCGGTTAATATACTTTAATTGGTGTTCTCGTTTCGACATTACACAATTGGGGTTTGTTCGTTCGTTACTTAGAATCATAACATCTTAACGGTAGGATCAATGTGTAATACATTGGCAAGACACGGATTTATCGCCAGTGAAAGTTACAATGATTAATGTTGTCTCTATTCTGTAATGAATTCAATGATATATTCGTGGTGTCTTCCATTAAAATTGTTAATATCTCGCAGGGACTTCGGTGTTGACATATTCGTGGAATGTAATTTCCAATTATCTATCAGCTGTGAACAACGGAATTTGTCATAATTCGATCACAGACGTTGCTCCATCGCAAACTTTATTAGGCTAGTTAGGTGACCGTAGATCCTACACATGTACACGTTACATTACAAATGCATCATTTAATGTAATTTATCCTCCGACTTGACGTTACACAATGTAAAGACAGAACTTTAGATTAATTTCACAGATGAATTTCAAGATATTGTTAGCGCATTGTAATATACTTTCAAATGACGTGTTTAGTATCCTCGTCCGACCATGCTAATTAATAGCGAGAGAATGTGTACGGGACAGACACGTAACATGCCGAGATAAGGCGTGCTAAAGTAGTTACACGTAAAATGTGCATTTGTCGCGAGAATCGGTTTTCTAACTACTGAAGAATGATTCATGATGCAAACTCGTTCACGGCTATCAACCGTGTGTCAGAAAGCCAGGTTAATTCCCCATTAATTGGTTTCTTGACTACGAAAACATTGATGATGGCACGATTACTTAATAAATTCCTTTATGAGAATAATAAACACTTTTCTTCAAATTATATTTATCCTACCGATATTCATTAAATTGCAGAATTGATTCAACTTTTTCAGATGAAAACCACACAGTATATAATAGATTCGTTTACATATATTTTTACTGGATAGAATCATTGAAGATTAACACTTTGAATGCCATACTAATGCTCGTAAAAATCATACAAAATTAGACAAATTATTTAATAATACAATAATCGAAAAGCCAAGATTCTGTATAAGAACTACGTTTGTAACATTTTTTACAACTTGTAGATCTTAACAAGGTTTAGTTTATTCAATACATTGTGATAAAATATGATCTTCAAGTTTAGAACGAATTTCGTCACTCATACATGATTGACGTGGCAGTCGAAACGTATTACATTTAATTACACTTTCGAACATAATTCACCGCTCAAAGAATTTTCTAATTTCTAATTTCTAATAAACGATTTTCTAAATTTCGCATTACGCTTTGAACTTGCATAAACTAATGCTATTTTTAAAAATTATTTCGTTCCATCGGGAGCTATTGAATGTTACTCGCGACACAGCAATTCTACGTAAAATGCATTGTTAGAACGTACGATATAAACTTGAACATTAATAATGCAACTAATTCTATACTATTGTAATTATAAGATCCCGGTTTAACCCCATCCAATGTGAAATTAACACAAGCGGTAGTATCAAATATTCATCGCACATATATCTCGACCTATCAGTTCTATTTATTACACACACATTCGTGCTCGTTCGAATAATTAAGTCGCAAATCGATGGTGGAAACATTAATTTTCATTACAACGGAACAATATAGCTTTCTCTTGTCGCGTGGTCCGCTCCGATGCAAATACGACCCGCGTTACCAATAGAAATGGAGGACGACAAAAATCTGTTAGCTCGTTTGCAGAAAGATTCGTCTTACAATCGACTCTTGTCGTTTTCACAACTGCAACGATGAATCATAACGCTCTCGTACTGATCACGTAACGAGAAACCAAAGAAGCATCATAGAGATTACTTATGTTATTCAAGGCTGCAATCGACAAACAAAAATATCACGGCGTAGAAATCGTAAAAAGCCTTCAATACCGAAAGGATTTCCTATTGGAATAATAATAACACTGTCCAACAAATTTCAACTTTTTTTATGTTTCCTAATAACTGTTGAGTGGTTCTTATAGAGTTTTTAGCACTGATTCCGAATCTGTCCTTACTTTTTCGGCTACGCGTACAGTTTTTGAGAAATTTGAGTTTGAAAAAAGACCTATTTTTCAACTTTAAACAAATATTGTGATGTTATTAGAAAAGATATTGATTTGTTCTTTACAGCGAAAGATTCTGTAGACTTTCCCAAATACAGTGATATCCAATATTAATACATTATGAATGTTTAAACATGTTTAAACAATCATTAAAGACGGAGAGACACCACTTTTGCACCAATTTTTGAGGATATTTTTGAATTTATCTCAAAAAATAAGGGTCCAGCGTAAAATCGTACTATATCACGTGAAAGAGCAGACTTTTATCTTGAGAAACCTCCCTTTGAAGTTTGCAAGATCGACATTTTAACCGAACCAGAAAGCAAAATATCTTCGCCCGACATGAGTTGCCGCCAGTGGTGCTCTTCAACTAGCGCGGTCGTTCGTCGGGATACGGCGCGGCGCGACGTAACGGCGATGCAGTGGCTATAAGCGCGCAATTATGTCAGCTTATTTAAATGTTAAATTTTATTAAATGTTATACTATTGTTGTTTATTATTTATTAGTACATTTATTCTGTATAGATTATTTTATGTATCTTTTTAATGTTAGTCTCTTGTTCATAGTATATTTCATACTAAAAAGATCTTTTGTAACAAAAGAATAGTTTAATACAGAAATCTATATAATATCGCTAATGTGAAATATAATTATAATATACATTATTATACATTATATATATTATTATATATATTTATATATATTATATATATTTCATTATTTATATTATATATATATTTTATATATATTATATATATTTCATTATTATACATTATATATATATATTTATATATATTATATATATTTCATTATTTATATTATATATATATTTTATATATATTATATATATTTCATTATTTATATTATATATATATTTTATATATATTATATATATTTCATTTTAAATAAGCTGACATAATTGCGAGCTTATAGCCACTGCATCGCCTTTACGTCGCGCCGCGCCGTATCCCGACGAACTACCGCGCTAGTGGAAGAGCACCACTGGCGGCAACTCATGTCGGGCGAAGATATTTTGCTTTCTGGTTCGGTTAAAATGTCGATGTTGCAAACTTCAAAGGGAGGTTTCTCAAGATAAAAGTCTGCTCTATCACGTGATATAGTACGATTTTACGCTGGACCCTTATTTTTTGAGATAAATTCAAAAATATCCTCAAAAATTGGTGCAAAAGTGGTGTCTCTCCGTCTTTAATGATTGTTTAAACAAGTTTAAACATTCATAATGTATTAATATTGGATATAACTGTATTCGGGAAAGTCTACTGAATCTTTTGCTGCAAAGAACAAATCAATATCTTTTATAATAACATCACAATATTTGTTTAAAGTTGAAAAATCTGTCTTTTTTTCAAACTCAAATTTCTCAAAAACTGTACGTGTAGGCGAAAAAATAAGGACAGATTCGGAATCAGCGCAAAAAACTCTATAAGAACCACCCAACAGTTATTAGGAAAAAATTTTGGTGTTGGACAGTGTAATTATAGACTGTAAATCTTTATACTCATTTTTATAGAAAACAGTACAGAGATTTGAGCTGCATAAAAATTTTTGTTTTCGGACGATACCAAATGAAATGTTTCTATTTTATATATTTTGCATAATTCGTATGTTTTGTATACATTTGTTTAAATGCATGTATCATTTTGCTGAAAAATAAATCAAGATCTCATTAAATTCAGTATAGTATAATTCCATAATATACGCAGAAAAATTAGAGACCTAGTGGAATAGATTTCATAAAATTATTAAACGGTATTGGATAAACTTTAGAAATATACATAAAAGTATTGGAGAAAATATTATTCTAAAATGGAGTACAGTTTTGAAAAGAATCCTGGATGTAACAACATTAAGAATGATTACAATTTTAGAATTTTAGAACGATCATTTTCTGCGTATAAATTAAATGTAAGTAATGAACATTATTAATTGACTACAGGTAATACAGAAAAAGTACTTAAAGCTTACAGGAATTTGAATTATAATCATATTCAATAACATATAAAGTTATTATTATTGCATACTTTCGTCTACTTGTATCTCTCACATATTTGTTGCATATTACGGTGTTATATGTTTTCATATTTCACATATGTAATGGTATAATTCAACATACTTTAAGAACAGTCACATCCATTATAAATTGTTCATCTATCGATTATGAAAATGGTACTGTCGACTTATTATATCAACTACAGCAACCACATCTCAGCATTGATTATAATTATACAACTTTACTTTAACACGGATCAAATTTTTAATTATTTTCATATCGATTAATTTAGATAAACGTACAGTTTATCGGAATCTAAGTGTTCTTACATCTTTCAATTATTACTCTCGTTTTTTTCCGCGTCAACCGATTTTGTTGAAATTTTCGGAACATATATGATTGATACCAGATCCACCCAAAACTGGGTTGATTTTCCTCTCCTCCTTTTCCCTTCCACTATACCATTCCACTACCGGAGCACACTCCAACGTCCCCCACTAAGACCGTAGACTGGTCACGTGACGTGCCGCGCAACGTGTTATACATTACTCTCGGTTATCAGAGAGGTGGTAAACTGTATTCCCCTCGATTCAATCGTTCTGGCATCACTGATTGATACGGATCTGCAAAACGTATTTTTTAAATTTTCAACATAGGCGCACATAGAAAAGTTTTAAAATTTAGTAGTTTGCAGTTAGTACTGCAATTTAGTGCTCTACCATTCCGACCAAGTACAATTTTTTCAAAAATTGTTTCCAATATTAAAATGCTATCGTCTTTTTAAGAGTGTCCGAATATGTATGTGAGGTACTCTGTACATACTTTTCAATGCTTCACATATGTAATGGTATAATTCAACATACTTTAAGAAGTCACATCCATTATAAATTGTTCATCTATCGATTATGAAAATGGTACTGTCGACTTATTATATCAACTACAGCAACCACATCTCAGCATTGATTATAATTATACAACTTTAGTTTAACACGGATCAAATTTTTAATTATTTTCATATCGATTAATTTAGATAAACGTACAGTTGACCTAAGAAGTATTTAAACACTACATTTCCGATTCTCGAAACATTAGCGATATTTAAATTATAATAATTTCGAAAAAATAAATAATACAACCATAAACTTAGACTCATTTTAAAGATAGATGTCTTCACTTTCGCAAGGTAGTGTTAATTTTCCTTTAAGATATTGTTACATAATTCAAACGTCTCCAAAATCTTTCGAAAATTTTTCTCGAAAATAAAAGTGCCTTAGATTCGAAGATTGAAGCCTCCGTGTTACAACGACAACTTCAAAATTGATTTACGTCTTCTTTTCACTGTTTAATGGAACCAAACTGAGGAGCAAGTTTGGTCTTGTAAAACCCTCATGGTATAGCTTATGCTAGTGTAAAGATGGCGGTACACGTCTCATTCAAAGCTCGATAAACGGACTAAAGAAACGATTAAAACACTTCAATCTTCTAATCTATGGTGATTTTAGTCACGTAAAAAATGCTTCGAAGTTTTCACAGACATTTTCAAGAAAAAACGCATCTTCAGTTTCTCGTGCGCTACACTATGGAAACAAATATTAGAATAAAATGAGCGATGGATTATGAAACTAAAGGTTTCTAGTTTAAAAACGAGATCAAATTTATTGTCGTATGATCATTCTTTACGAAGTTATCATAATTTAAATATGGGCAAGTTTTCGAAAATCGGATATTTAATAGTGTTGAAATGCTTCTTGGATGCACTTAGCACAAGAAAGATAGACTTAGAAAATCTTGTAAATTGCGTGGAGTATATGATGTTATAATGTGCATTTTTCTTATTCGATCCGAAACAACATAAAGTACAAAATAATTAGGCAGCGTTTAAATGAAATTACTGCGATGCCATTTACAATGAGTCGTTCGTTACTTTTTCGGCCATTCGAATTTGCAAGCGTGGTATGCAAATTGTCCATAGATTCATGAAAATTGCATTCCACGGGACTTTGATGCATTATCGTCGATTGGAACTCGCGCAGCAAATGTCAGGGTTAAACCAAAGAGTGATGCATTAGAACGCTGATGTTCCAATATCGCGGCAAGTCGTGGTCAATTTACATTGGACCACCACGATTTCGTTCGAAATTTGTATGTTTAATGTTAACGACAGGTTCCATGAGTCCGCGTAACTTTGTTTTCAGTGGTAGCTGCGAAAATGTCATAATTACGAGAAAACGCGAATGTGGCACTTTTTAAATGTCAGATGACGCATTGTGTAATACTCTATAACTACCTCACTCACATCTGGTAAAGACCAACAAATTTCATGACTTTTTCATGCATAATAGATATTTTTCTTTCGAACCTAGGTACATCAAATCACGTTTCAAACACACATGATTGTTCTATGACATGGTGCAATCACTGAACGAAGTATCAAGTGGAAGTTTGCATTTCGAGAAACCGTCGATGAGTACAAGTTTAAGTCATAACTTATTATTTAATCACCAATAGCTTATTACTAATAAGTAGACTGCGGATTATATGCAATTATGGCAAAAATGAGTAGATGCGATTTAAAACAGTACACAAATTGAGAGCATTTAGGAACATCAACGTATTAGTTTCAATTTATTCGAATTATTAAAGACAGAAAGAATTTTTTATTTGTCTCCTGCTTTTTACAATTAACGAATACAAGTTTTACTTCGCATGCAAATGCGCAGTCTACTGATAAGCATAAAATAACAAATCAATAAATTGACGAATACGCTGATTTACAAAAAAGCGTTTATTTTTATCAGCTTCCTGGCATTTATTTACTTCAACACGTTGACATTTACTTTATTAGCAGATTTTCAAGTTCTCGCCAAGAACCTGTATTTTGTTATATACAATATGAAGTAGGTAAATAAACAAAATGAATTTTTATAGTTAGAAGTTACTCGGTATTATCTTGGTAAAATTGATATTAAAATTATAAAACGGCTTCTGCTGTTACTTGCGACTAAATTATTTAATTAAAGAAACAATAATTAGATTTTGTGCCATATAATTCACCAATAGGACGAGCAACTATAACTACAAAGAACTTGTGTATGAACATTAACCGGACCGAGCACAAAATGTGTGTGGTATAAAAATTACAAGACTGAATTTGTTTAGAATTCTTACGATTTTTATAACAATATGTGCTTGAATGGAAAAAATTATTTAATAATTTCTAATGGAAGGCTCTTTGTAATTTCGAGTTCTAAAATAAAAATGTGAAACCGATCGTGATACGGTTAGTGTTGATGAATTTTTTTGTATTTTTTGATATTTTTGTAGAATTTGGAACCTTTGAATGAAATAGCGATCGTGGCACAATTTCCCATTATTTTATCATTGTTATAGCAAGAGTATTCGAAAACAGAATGACTTTTTGCGAATGAATCGTGGAAGGAGCTTATGACGCAATTTTCTAGGAAACTGAATCGATATCTAATATCTCCGCGTTAGGTGAATGCAACGTTAATAAATGACACCCGTATAATTCGCGTAGTTAGACGCACAATACGATCGCAGCGTGAATCGTGCGTGAGCAAGCGATTCCTTGGAAACCACCACACTGAAAACACTACGCAATCGTACGTGACCTAGACACTGCAACCCTTTACGCGACTCACTCTTCAATCGCCGTAGGTTTTATTCGATTTTAGAAAAATTCGAAACAAATATCCGGTAGAACCTTGCACGAACTGCCAATTATCTTCACGCTTCTCCTTCGTTATGTCTGTCTTCGTTACACAGTTGCTTTTCTGTACATACTACACTCTGTCGCATGAAATAAAAATTAAATTGAATGTATTGTTATGTATACTTTGTTTCCATTTCCTTCTTTCCAATATTCTCTAATTTTGTTAGTTTATGTCGTTTTAATGTACGCTGTAATTGTAGATTCTGAATAGTTATATAAGTTCTGAAAAGCTCTCCATAAATCTTGCCATTGAAATTTTTCGTTGAATACTGTAGGTTATTTTGTTTTACTGTATTTTGATTTATATTGTTCATAATGAAAATTGAGTTGGATGACTTCGTTTGTTATATGCATTATTACGGATCGGACTTTCATAGTACCGCATGCATATGCACATGCATATTCAGAGTTTAGGCGCATAATTTTTTAGTTGACATGTAACTTCGTGCAGATGTTTGCTACTCTGCTAATTTAATTACGATTATTAGTGAAGATAGTTAACTCCCACAAGATATACTTGTAGCCGTAGTTGCAGCTAACTTCTGGGAAGATTTCTTGGTGAAAGTAAAAATGTTCAAACAACCACAATTATTATATTGCGATTTTTAAATGTAGGCCTGCAATATACTTTTAGGGTGCTTTATGCGTTTTTAATTCCATAACATCAAGAACATGACGCAAACACAGTGGGAATTTGTGTCATGAACACATACTTTAATTTTCGAAATGTTGTCTTTTTCTTAATAATAGCCAGACTCCGGATTTTGTGCGTTTGTGACAAAATTGAATAGATGAAAGGCAAAACTATAATAGTATAAGAAGAATTTAAAACTATGGAGACTTATTCAAATTATTGAGAAAAGAACCAAATTTGCCTTTTGACTTCTATCTGCAGCGGTCAATTTAGAAAATGTTTACTTTGCATAACGAGCCACGGATTAGTAATAACTAGACCGTGGATCATTATGTGTAATAAAAATATTCTGCATCAATTGTGTAAAATATAAGCTAAATAAAAATGCATTTTCCCCGATAATAACTCTAATAATCTGGACATAAGGCAACAATATTTTTAGATTCTTCTATTGTTTTCAGTGCTTTGAGTTTGGTCCATTAATTTTTGTCATAAATTCAAAAAACCCGCAGTTCAATAATAATATTCGTAAATCCCTCTTGTGTTTTACTATTCCGTATTTCATGTATCCATGTTTGTCATAAATGCATTAAATCCACTGTCTGAAAATCCCTATATGTATAAATTGGATAGATTGCATAAAAATGATGCAATTCCATGATACACGTCGAAAGATTGTCGAACCTACATAACCGAGTAAAATTTGTTTGAAGAACAAACTGCATTTCATTTTCGTATAAAAAGCCACCTTGCATCTCGCCAATATTACACCATCACATGTCTGTCCAATAAAAAATGTAATAACACGTACCAAAAAATGCTGCTCACCTTTGAATTTGTCGAGCACATTAATTGTAGCCCCACCTGAAAGCTGTTTTAGGAAGCCTGTCGTTCCAGCCATAATCGGAAACCACCTACACACCATCCTAGCCATCGTCCCTCTCTATAGGATGTCTAGGTTTCGTGGATGTCCGAGGCATTTCCGGGTGACGAACCATCAAATTCGTCCTGCCGAAAACGTTGGACTCGCCTCGATGTCTATCGGCCGTCGGACGATGAAAAGTCTCTGTTCACGATTCATCCGAGAGCATTTTTTCGAAGATGCACTGGTCAGATGAAGTGCATTGTGAAGAGGGCAGGGATGACCCCTTTCACTGTACCACGTTGCTTCGGTCGTGTATATAAAGAGCCGAAGCATCTGACGAAGAAGCACAAGTACCAACCCATCTGCATCCTAACCGCTTCATCGTCGGTGTCCGTGTGACAGAGAGATTATGTTCACTATCAAGGTAGGTGCTCAGTCAGTAAGACACGCGGCCGACAGTAGTCCGCGAGATCTGGCTTTCATCGGCGAGAGAGACAAGTTCTCAGCGAGTTAACGCTGTTAGCACGGGCTCCGTGAGTTATCGTCGGTGTTAGGAGTCTGCGCTATCATTGATTTATGTTGGTCATGTCGGAAAAATTGGTTGTTCGCCGCGGTGTACCATTGTCAGCTAGTCAGTTCGGACCAGACGGTCTGGTCTCCATCGGTTCGACCACAGGATAAAGATGTACCGGTAGGAAAGTCGTCAGTTCTCTTTCAAGATAGTACAATTTCCCTCGGCTAGGCAAATTGCGCGAAAACATCATTTTCTCTCTCGCTAAGTGCGTTTGCAACACACTCCGATAGATAACGGATTCGCGTGTCAGCCACGTGCTGATAGTCGACTTTTCACAGTCCATGTTGCATCTTACTGTAACATCTTGTTTGTACTTATCAGTTTAGAGATTTGCGAAATTATTAACTTTGCATAGTTCATGCTCCATTTTGTTCTAACACTCCGTTTGTACTTATCAGTTTAGAGATTTGCGAAATTATTAACTTTGCATAGTTCATGCTCCATTTTGTTCTAACACTCCGTTTGTACTTATCAGTTTAGAGATTTGCGAAATTATTAACATTGCATAGTACATTCTCCATTTTATTCTGACACTCCGTTTGTATTTATCAGTCTAGAGATTTTCAAGATTACTAACTTCCCATAGAAAAATGTTTGAAATTTGAACATCTGATTTCACGATTGCTTCGAAGTGTTATCGGTCGCATGGTGGTGATATTAATTTCTGTGAACAAATTTTTAATTTAGTTAAGTGAGTGCACCGTAAAAAAGCCCATTTGTATCGTCCTTTGAAACACAATATTTGTTGCGTTCTTAGTATAATAGTATACTCTTCGTTCCTCGTTATTCTCTTTTCGATTTTGAGATATCTCTGGCCGAGACAGATCGCATATCGACGCCACTTTTTCCGTGTTGTTGCGTACCACGAGGTCGCATGATACATAAAACTGTCGGCTTTTCGCGGTTTTAAAAACATCTAAATCTAATCGTCGCGCCAGATAAGAATAAATAATGCGTCGAAATGTAATATCCGGGCGCCGGCATTTATCCCTAATCATGTAATATCGCGTTTCATTTCTCCTTTTTTCTCTTCTCATGTCATCGCACTGCGGACGCGCGATAACATTTCGCCACGCTCGCAACACGGCGTCGTATTTGCCAAAATAGAATCCGCGAGATAACTGGGAAACATGAGTTTCCCCGCGTCAACGGAATATTTTTTTTATCAGAGTGTGCCGTGAAAAATCGTCCGCAATTCGATGCCACTGGCAAAACATTGTTTTTAATGTTGTTCTGAGCATACGTGTTCAATACTGGGAACGCAATATTACCGCGACAAAGTTATGCGTGCCGATAATGACCCGTCTATATTACTGATCCGATAATGTGTAACTGATTTACCTTCCTCTCTTGCAACTCGCGAAAAATCTTATCGTTTGCGAACTAAATTCTACCGCGTAATCAACGCGCAAACATAATTTAAGGCCTCTGTTCGACGATCGATTGTGGATCACCTGTTTTAAGCAATAACTTTATCGTACTGGGTCAATTTGGCATATAGTACTTTGCAATTTCGGTTTTGTTAATAGCTTTTAGCTCATTTGTTATACTCTTTAATAGATCAATATTGTTTCAGCTCTCATAGACTTACTTTTCGAATGAAAATTTATCCATTCTCAATTTTGAATATTGTAAAATTTGTTCTCTCTCTACTATTGTCTTGTAATACTGTATACATAATAGTATTGTTCCAACTGAACATTTAAATATTGTCCAATTTTTAATTTTCAATTTTAATTTTTTAATTGCTTATTGAGATTACGTATAGAATACAATTGGTCAAATTAAAGTGTAAAACGATTATGGATGAAAACTACGGGAGGATATTTTGTGCAACTATGAGAAGAAGTTTAGTACTCTTTCGTATCTTGAGATAAAACGATCTAAACGATCTAAAAAAAAGTCTAAATACGTGTAAATTCAGTAAAATTCTTTTTAGAACTTTCTCGAATGTCGACAGTTTCCAAAGTCAAAATTACAAGGGCTTTAAATATCTTGGAACACGCATTCGTTTCGATTCATAATTTTTGTCGTTGAGATTTTTCTTGCGAGTTGTGTGATGACATTTTGGAGCAGAAAGTGCTCACTCTCGGTGCATTTTGCCGCTCGACTTCGGTGTTTTCGTGTTTGCTCGCTCGACGCGCATCTTCGACCTTAAGAAGTACCATTTACTGTCGGAGTGGCCATCCTTTCGCCATAAGCGTGTAGCATTTAAATTACGCAGGATCGGCATCAGGATAATTCTAAAACCAGTCGATAGAATATCGTTATTACCGTTATGTCACATTGCCGGCTGGATCGGCGCTGTGACATTTCCACTCGCTTCTATCGGTCTCGAAAGCAGGAAATTTGAGCTTTCTCAAGATTCCCTCGCGACCGCCTGGAATTGTTGCGAATAAAATTGTAGAGAACGATATTCTTTTGAAAGAGCGTTACGATGGGATCCTCATTGTTCTTTTCACGTTCGTATCTTCGTGAATCGATCCGCGCTGTTCCGTGTGCAGGATTAAAAACGAGGCGTTCGAACACCGTTCATTAACAATGCCGCAGCGATTGCATGAAATCAAAATTAACAGAATTCGAACTGGGAGGTAACATAGGACGGGGCGTGAAATTCAGAATGGAATTATCATAACAATTACGATGAACGATGCGCGATTGCGTCACCTTATACTCGTGTCGACACCTTTTTTTATGCAGCTAGGACAATTGCGAGGGAATAACGCGACACACCGATGAGGATCACGAATACCTTCGTATGCTCACGCCCGTTCCGTTCTGGATTCCTATTGTCATATTTTTCGCATCGTTTCGTTTGTTCTGCCATGCCCAATATGCGCCGGTAATTATGAAACTGACCTAAATCGATGATCCGTAGGAATTGAATGCGCCGTATATCTTGTATTTAAACGATTTGCATTATAATAATACGGAGCTTTTTATAGAGTTCAGAAATGAAATGCTTGGCGATGATTACGATTGCAGCAACACGGATGATTCAATTATCAATTGAAATATTCCAAAATGGAAAATAGACGAGCTTGATTACGTTTTCCCCGCTTACTTATCTAAAAATGGACATTGCAAATATTATTGAGTTAAATGTCTAAATGTATAATAATTATTTTATATTTTACGATTAAGTTAGGTACAGTATATAAAATACAAGAGAGTGTGAAAAGCGCGTCGATTTTCTATAGCAAGGAATTTTCCAATACTCTAGAGGTTTTGAGTAATGTTATATAAGAGAAAAACATAGATAGTGGTTGCAAGTATACATATTTTTATAGCAACCTTGTAAGCCAATGGCATGCGTCAATCAACATCATTGCGTAAATGAAGCTTGTGATTAGGGTTGCACAAATTGATGATACTGCCGAGTGTGTATATTAGCTGCATATTCATGACAACGTAACCAATCGAAGCCTTTACTCTCCATAGTCCAATGTTAAATTGTTATAGAAATTTTATATCGTATTCTATTTAGAATCTTTTATTCTGATTTCACTTTAAAATCGCTTTGTTATTCTCTGAAATTGCCAAATATTTGCCAAATTTGACAAATATAATATTAATTGTTAATGACTAGATTTGCAGGTTTTTATACAAAATAAAAATTGCCTGCATTAATTGTAGAATATAGAAGCTGAATAGTACATTTCTTCTTTTTTACTTAATTTTAGTGAACTGAAAATAATACGTTATCTCTGACTTCATTCAATATTTTGTACAATTTTTTCTACTATTTTGTATGTTATCTACTAATTTTTGTCATACATTCATAAAATCCGCACTCCACTAATGGCTAATCAATGTCAATTTCCTACATCTTTTTGAATCAATGCAGTCTAAAATAAAACATTTGTTATGTACTCAAATGACATATAGAACACAAGAGTGCCACATGGTTCTTGCTTAAACTATATTTTGTATTTGCGACCGCAGCGAATTCATACGTCAGCAACCGTAGAACATGATGCAAAGCAAAGAAAAGGTCTACTAGTTCGTAGGCAGATAAACAATTAAACCGGTACAGAATTTCTAAGATACCCAATCGAACGAAAAGTCAGGCAACGAAAATGATCGATTATCCCTCGTGATCGTTTGACATTATGAATGAAGACGCATCGCCGCGTTCCTTTCATAATCCGTCTTATTGCACGTTTCAAAGGACAAGTGGACGCGGCGTCATTACCAGGTCTGTAATTTCGCGTTGATTTCGTGCAACACTTGTGAAATTTTGCCGCGTGCTTTGTCGTGTCTCGTCAGTCGTCTCGTGGGTAATGACGGGACCCGCCGCGATCAATTAGCATTTCAGCGAACAGTTTGTCGGCTCATGATTCCCTTCGGTGATAAGGATTGCGCTCGGAGAAGCATGGAACGATCCGCAGCGTGCTCCCGCGGATCGAGGATCATTCGCGCCTCGAAAGGGGAAAGAACTGATCGACAGAGAAAGAGAGGGAAACGGTTACAAGTGTCAGCTAGAATCTTCCCGAGCTGTCCGACTTCTTTCCTTCTCCGACTTCTTCGTCCTAACCGCGCGTCGTCGTTTGGCCTTCTGCACCTTCCATTGTCTCAGCGGGTACACGACACGTAGGAAGTGATCGCTTGTTCCAGCTCGGTCATACGGTCAAGGAGAATCGAAATATCGATTACATTGTTACGGGAATGAAATCTTGTCCCGGATAAGGTTCTATTCACGTTCCATCGTTCCCCGTGATTGGCGGTCAGAAACACGTTACATGAGGAACTATGCGGATGGAATTTAATCCTATTTATAGAAGATAAGCCCTAAGTAGTTACCATTTGCACGATCAGATTTCCAGCTAACCTTCCCGGATAATTCGAACGTAAACTTTGGTGCGATCTGGAACTATTTGTCCCTGCGGTACTGTCGCGATTAGACTAAGGAGCTTTACGCAAAATACAAATTTTCCGTGTCATTTATAGACTGCGGATTGTATGCATTTATTATACAAATTGTTGGGTGAAACTTGAAACAGCAGAAAGATTGAGATAATTCTTATTTAAACCGTTACAAAAACACATTAATTCCTATTTGGTTCCTGGGTCTTGCAATTGATGCAAACAATTTCTATATTGGAAGACAGACGAAATTCTTTTTTTCTTTACTAATCTTAACACTCTGCTTATCGGCAATTTTCAATTTACTTTTCAAACTCGAAGATCTACGGGTGACAATTTCTTAGCACGTTGTCCAAAAGTAATTTCATTCATGATTGAACAAATTTTTAGAATTAATATAGTGTAACAACTTTTTGTGAAATTATTATTTCTCAGAAAACTAACGAACTTATTTTAAACACAGCTCAGTCATTAACGAGCCTATTAACATGTTTCCGGTAAGTAAAGTGTTAATTGTTAGACTTTATTCAGATCTTGTACAATTTTAATGAATATATCGACTTTAACAAAAGTTCAATAAAATATTGGTCATGGAAATATTTCAAAATTTCCATAATTATTGTGAAGGAAAAAATGACGTACAAATCTTTTTGTCTCATCCGATTGTTCTAGAGTAAAAGGTGTTGAAAATAACATATCGATATCCTTTAATTCTTTGAATTTGTCTATTATTTCAAATTTAGCTTACAGATTTTCGTCATAACTGCATAAAATCTACAGTTTAATCATGATTTGCAAATTCATTTGACTAGAATAGAAAGACAAAAGTTCAAGAATTAGTAATTTCATTGTCGCTCAAGATGTTGCAAATATGTGTGAAATGAACAAAATTCATTTGACTGATTTGGATCTCTATTTAACCCTTCCAAAACAAAATATTTTTGAAATTTATTCATTCTAGTAGTTTATAAAAAGCAGTATGATTTTACCTTCAAAGTTTTAGGCAACGTATTTTTAAAACTATGTAGTTCAAACAATCGAGTGCTCCCTTAAATGGTCAGAATAATTTCGTTGTTGAAATAATCGCGGTTTTGGATCATTAATTTGAAAGCGGTGTCTATATTTCAGCTTAAAAGGTCCATTAGCTTGTGCACAATATTGCCAACACGAAACAAATCTATTTATTTTTGATAATATCAAATACATGAAATAAAATTTGTTCCTTCGTTAAAATCTTCTTTTACAAGGACTTGTCAAAGTGTTTAGCAGTTTATATCGTATTTTGAACACCTTAAATAACGTCACTTGAATTTACTTTTTTCATTGCTAATTCGACAGCGTTATAGTACGATGTATCACGAAATAACGAAAGCAAAAACCATTTGCACAAATCACTAGAGTGAACTATGCACTTCACAATGGTACATAACACGATCGCATTGAAACAACAATGTATTCTAAAATAATAACTGAACCCATAATGCTACTTAAGTGCAGAAATTAATTCCATAATTAGTTCCAATCCATCGAACCAATTACGAAATCATTTAAAATTTAAAGATCTTCTTGCCATTCTAGGATTTTGGAGTATTAATTATAACACTTATAAAGTGCTGTACAGTTTGAGAGAACTGTAGATATTATTATTTTATTACGTCTGAATTATAGAGATGCACTACTGAACCCACATCAGTGATTTATATATGTCATCTGTTTTGTGAGTTACGAATTGTTCAGTTATATGACTTGTTTATCAGATTTTGTCTAATCAGATTACCATATATTTCTGTCGTTTCAGTATTGTTTAGACAACATAAGCATTAAAATACTAGAAAAGATATAAAAATCTTCATTCGTTTAAACACATTGACTTGACGTCGGTCGTATGTAGGTGACACTATTCTCTAACTAAGGTTTATACAATAATTTTTGTTGTGTTATATTTAAGTGAGTTCAATGTGATTACTTGATTATTTGAATAAGTAAATTTTATATTTCTAGTTTGGGTTTGATTAAAATTATTTTAAATTATTTTAGTACTGTGGGAATTCGTTAAGATTGTGTATCGTCAGTCAATGCGCTAATATTGTAAAAGATTGGTACTTTCTGCAAGTGAACGGTAAATTTATTTTAACACTACAGCTAACGAGTACTAAATGTGACAGATCTAATACTGATTCTTAAGATTGTCAAGAATAAATTTATTCAGATTTTGCATGCTTCTTGTTTCAATGCGTGTTTGAACAAAGAAATGTATTAAAAACTCCCTGATGAAATTATTTCTATAGTATCAAGAATTGTGAAAGAAAAAATTGAAAACTAGTTTTTTTTCTTCATCCGTCTGGTAGTTCTAGGGTCAAAGTGAGGCACAATTAATTTCTACACCGAATATTTATTCGTTCTTCTTTTAGCACTAGAACTATGAAACCATTCAAACTGACGGATTATAAATTTTTGGATTTGAGATTATTGTTTATGTTTAAGTTAATATTGTTTTGATTATTATATATAAATATAGTGTTAATAATAAATTTAGTGTTAAGAGGAAGCCTAAGAAGTTGAAGAAATGATCATATTCAGGATTTTTTTAACAAAATATATATTTATATATATTTGAACGTATAAACACTGTATTGGTTTTAGTTGTATCCAAATATTATAATGGTCAGCGTCGCTTTCCGTAGCAGCTATTAAAAAATTCTCTTTGGACATCTAGCTTAAGACGTCTAGCTCCTCGACTCTAAATTTCAAACGAAAAAGCCAAATATATTCTTACACTGCATGCAATTTTCAAGCATGTAAATCTACGAAATTTACAACAAATATTTGTTATCCTTTTACTGGTGCTTTAAATACAGACGTCTTTTTTGTCTTAACTGTTTCACATTCCTTAAAAATGTGTAAACGTAAACTAACTCAAAATATTAGAGATTCACTCCCTTGGAAAAAATATATTCTTTAATCTAAATTAATCTAAATTAAAGAATATATTTCTAAAAAAAGATGCATTCAAATTGATTACTTAGATTTTGAGATATTTGTTCCACCAGTTCGAAAAGTGATGTTTCGAGGAAAACGTGTTTAATGTTTTGCCTGAAGGTAAAAGCCAATTGGCAGCCGACACTTGGTAACTTTGGTAATTCTTAATCTCTCGTGACCTCAACAAAATTTCTGTACACTAACTGTCGCTTCTTTAACTTCTTTTGAACATTTGAATTGTTTAGTCTTAATCATATAGCTATCTGAGAATATTTCCACAGAATTTTGGGAAGTTTGTAGTACGATCCTTCGTAGTCTGAGTAAACACCGTGCCACTTAAGTGTTAATTATTAAAGAAGTAAAGAATGTAAAAAAAGAATTCGATTATTTCAAAGGGAACCTCCCCTTTAGTTGTCACGTTTAAGTTGTTTATGCGTGAACTTTTCCAGAAGCGAGTACATTTGCACGGAGCATGCAAGCATGCCGGAGGCGAATGGCGACGAAAAGCGATCGGATCGCCTGACATTTAGGGCGCGGATTTTTTGCGGTGCAGATTCACGGCTGATGGGGTTCTTGAATGAAATTACACGTTTCACGGACGTGCAGCGAAAAACGGGCACATTACGGCGTACCACTTTCGTTCCAGCATTACACTGTATTTCATAATGTCATTTGCAACTGATGTAACCGCGTCGTGCAGTTTCTAGGTATTATCATCTTCGCTTGCCCTTTGCAGAGACGTTCCACACAGCGCCGCCACCGCCACGCCACCGCGAGACGTTACTTTCACGAATTCTATGAATATTTGAACGAAAGGTTTTGCAAACGGCGTTAGGGGTCGGCATATTCATTGTCCACGGGTTTCCCAAGCGCTACCTCTCTTTTCAGTCACGGAAACAAAGAGCATGTTGAAAACTCACGTTCCAATTAAACCTAATTGCCTCGGATAACACGCTCCACACCCAATGTTGAAGATCAACATTGATTCTATCGTACACTTGATTCTCTACCGGAGTCGTTCGTTCGGCTGCGACTCACGGAAGGCCTTGACGAATCGTTGCAACCTGCCGTTTCATTAAACCGTTGGCCTATGATTAAGATAATTGTACACGCGGAAGGTACGGTTTAACACGGCCGACATTGTTCTAGCTAGAATGGCTAAAGAGGATCGCCCGGTGATCTTCCGAAACTTCTATCTTTCAAACTTGAATACTTTTGTCAAATCTTTCCCTGTTCAACCTATCTTTTTACCAAATAGTTCGATCTTCTATTAACCCCTCGCTGTATAATTTTTTTCTTTGTCTCTAATCATTTCTCAGAGGAAAAAGAGAATTTATATTTATTATACGTCTACACTTACTTTGATGCTTGAAGATTGATAACTAGACTGCGGATAATTATGCAAAATAAAAATCTTGTGCTTCGATTGGAATAAACAGGAGTTAAATATTAAGTATGTTAGAAAAGTCAGTGAGAAAATATAGTTGGAAAAGTTCCACTCAATGAATCAGAAGATTGTAAAGGGTTAATATAATTAAAGTATAAGGTTCAATGATTAATCGATTAATTTGTGTTTTCTGAAAAAAATATTGATTGTAAAGTTTAATGCAATTCTTGCTAAATAGTAATTATATATGTTGAACACATGCAATTGTTCGTTCATATTTACTAGAGTGCAAAGCTGTTATAAGTAATTGCTCTATAGGCTTAGTAGATGATTTTGTAAATGAAAAATGCTAGTACAAAATAATAAAATTTGATGTACTTACATAAATAATGTCATCTATTTATCAGCTTGAGATTCTATACTTTAGTTACTTTCCTCAGACTCTGTATTTTAAGATGACTAATCGTGCTTATTCAAATGAAGAAATTAATATTCATTGCGTATGCGAATATGCAAACGATGATGCGAGATAAAAACCATTCTAACCGTTGAGTGGTACAATAGATCAAATCATTAGAATCACATAACCATTAGTACTTTCAAACTGAAAATTGCTTTTGCTATTTTGCAATTTATAGAATTACAATATTATATGTCTGTAAATTTTTGAATTGCTGTTGACTCATCTACTCCAGCAACTGGCAGAAGACTATAAAATGTTTTCGGATTAATTCAATTTCTGCTTTAATGATTCTGTTCGTCAAGGTGTGCCTTAATATTCAGAAGACCTTTCAATTCCCCTTTCTGATGTAAAATAATATGGTTCTAGGTGTTGGTGGCGGTCGTACTCTGTACGACGGGATCATTAGCTGCACCTCAACGACCTTCCGGTGGCGCTGACAAAGATGCGGTGATCACATCTCAACAACTCGAAGTTAACTTCGATGGCAATTACGTCAATAAGTAAGCTGTATTTTCTTATTCTCTCTGGTTTTTTATTTTCACCGAAGTAGATTAAAGTAGTCAAAGAAAAGCAAAAATTCAGCCACTGTTACGCATCGAGCAAAGTAGCATTTTAAATAATATTTAATTAAACAATACCGTTCTTTTAAGTGACCGTGTATAAAAATAGCTTTGCTTGCAATAATACCTGATGAAAATGCAGAGAAAAAACCGAGAGCAACGTTACAAATGTGCGCTGGATATTTTCTTGTTCTACAAATCGCGGCGTATCGTTTATATTCATCAGTTGCAGGCAAGTTGTAAGCAAAGTAATTACACAAGGTGAAAACAATGAACAGAAAATGATAGGTATCCCAGCCCAATGGCACCGGCTTATTCACGTGATTCACAATTCTCGCCCACTGCAATCTCTGTTCTGCATAAGTACATTGTTATTCGGAGGCTGAACCAATCGCTACTGTGTTTGAACGTTTATTGATGTTTCTCCTTTAATTACGTGGCAGCCCTTTTTTGCATAGCGTGTGGAGAATTGTTAATTAATGGCTGCGCATGGCCATTCAAATTTTAATAGCGAATTCAATGGAAAATTATGCAGATCGATGAAAGGCTCCTAACCATTCTTATTCTACATATTCTTGAGTCATGAAAACCCAGAATTAATTCCAATTAGTATTTATATTTTTAACATATCTTGTCATAGTTTGCTATTAAATCACTACTTCTATGTGCCATTTAGATTAAATTTAACTAACCGAGAGTCACGTGGCTCTGAAGATCGACTTCAGTTATTTGTGTGAATAACAATTCCCTAAATAATGATTACGAAACGTATTAAATCAGTTTGTTTCGGAATGGAGTTATATTCATTTTCAAGATTCTTTTTTCAAATTCACTTCAAATACATAAGGAAACATTATTATACAGAAGGGAACTACTACGAAGAAAATAGAAGTCAAATTTAGGTTGGCTAATTAATAGAACCTTCTTGAATTTAGTCTGGTTTCTTTCCATTGTCGGGTACATTGTCAAATCGCAGAGACAAGCGATCATACTTCTACTAAATTGCATGTAACACGCGTTAAAATATCCGCAGCTCCATGAAAATTGGCAGAATGATACACAAGGGCGTAGATAAGTGACTAGCAAAGCCATCATTTGAAACTGCTGCAAGGAAACTGACGGAGTCCGGTTTCTTTTTTAACACGTGAAACGCGGAGCAATTTTGTCTCGATTTCCATTCCACATTTTATTTAAGTTTAAATACGAAAATACGACTCCGCATAAGCAAAAGACTTGCTACGCCTTTTCGCCACGCCATTAAATCTATTAAGAAAGTGTGAACGTTTTTTTAATATTATATGAATTATATATTATATTTTGTTTTGTAAATTCGATACCGTCAGCCCCCAGGGACTGACATAACGTTTAATGGTGTTAACACACTCTGTATTATTGGGAGGTGGAAAGAAGACCTAGACCTGGGACGACACAGGGGCAAGGGTGGTCTCTCTTTCGCCATGCCTGTTGCCACCATCGATGCTTCCAAAGTTCCAATGTTTAGGCTATAACGGTACTCGCTACGTAGTATATGTGACCGCTTAGCCAATACAGAAGAACGTCGATTATCCGGGCCTCTGATGTCTGAATTTTGTATTGTCTAAATCAGTGGTGGCCACGGGTGGAGCCCCTCAAACGCCTGCTTCTCCCACCAACTCCTCTTTCATGCAGCGCGCACGTTCGTTGCGTACGCTGATGTCTCGTGTCTTCGTTGCCCCATTGTACCGCGCTTCTTGGAAGGGGACAGAGGGCGCTACGGTATCGACGGGTTTGCCTCAATCGAGGCAAAATTGCCCATCCTTGATCTAAATACTTTCCACAAAGAAATAGTTCGATTTAACCCGATCCATATATCACACGATTTATACACAATTCCATAAGGATTTACTTCAGCACTGAAACTAAGTACTGACCCTCAATGTGAGACGCGGGACGCCATAGGGACAAGAGGAGCGAAGTTCACAGACACTGTTTGCGCCTGACCAATCAGACGGTTTCTTTGCAAATTCCTTTCACGTTCCTTCCGAGTACAACGTTGAGAGTCGGTGTCTGTAATTGTTGTATTATGTGAACAATTATGTTCCACTGATTAGCACAGATAATCCGAGGTTCTACTGTATCTCGCTAGAGCCGTAAATACGCGTGACTCCGTTGCTACCTCGTTCATTTGACGGGATCCTTGTTAGTTGCATACTAGCGATTCCCACCACGAGTTGTCACAAGTTCTGGGACTCGTGATGGGGATTGTAATGTGGGGAAGAGAAAGAATGAAAAGTTTCTAAAGAGTGAGAGCAAACGCGAATGACGAATTAACTGGTCATTCCCAGTTAAAGGTTAAGTTTATTCGATTGTAATCACTTGTTCGATCATTGTTTAGCTTCGAGACGAGTAATGGAATCAGTCATCAAGAATCAGGCCAGCCGAAGCAAGTAGACAACGAGACGCCGGTGGTCTCGCAGGGTCAGGATGCTTACGTGGCGCCGGATGGTCAGCAAGTGAGCATCTCGTGGGTAGCGGATGAGAATGGTTTCCAAGTACAGGGATCTCACATCCCAACGGCACCACCAATACCGCCAGAGATCCAAAGGGCGCTCGAGTGGAACGCGGCTCATCCTGAGGAGGACGATGGCGGTCAACGACCACCTGGCCGAGGTTCGTTCTCTTTTAATCACTAATCTAATCGCTGTCTAACTCTTCTACACTTGGTAATTACTAGTTTCTCACTCGGGCATAAGCCTACTCTAAGGGATTTCTCCATATTTATATATTAGAAATGTTTCGTGAAAACTTTATCCTTCTATTGTTCTGGAGTAAACCCTGAACTGTCGAACGCTGTCCTCTTATCACAAGACATCCTTACTTTCGCACCGTGGCAAGATCCTACAGGATAAAGTCTTAATTCCAGGGTTGCTTATTATTTCCAATTTGAACTCATTAGCTATCAGTTAATCTGCCATCATCCGACGACAGTTCTGTTTAGTTTCAAGCTAGCATTTAAGACAAAGATGTCTTTTGGGATTTGATGACTCTGAGTTAGAATTAAGACCAATTGTCTCTTTTCGAATAGACAAGTCTCGCTAATGGGGTCGAATAACTAGCTATAAAAAAGCCAAGACATTTAGCTATAAAATGATTGAGAGAAAAAGTCCTTACTACCAGAAGAATCAAATCCTCTATTCTAGACTATACTGAGCCTTGATATTGCGGGAGTTGGTGATTTGGAATATCACTTTTAATTGCACGATAAATTGATACCATTCAGTAAATTCTTGAACGTAGCATAGTTTAGATCAGTTCAATGTTGTTTAACCCTCTATGAAGGTTAAAAGATTCCAATATGTAAGAATTACAAGACATTCAAAATGTTTGAAATTGATAAATTCTTTTTCAGAAGTTGTGTATCACTACTCTTTTTGAATAGATCTATGTATATGCTCAAACCGATCTTTCAAGTACAGTGTCTATCGATGTAATTTCTTTTCTGAAAAATAGGTTTCTCTCCACAGAGCTATTGTATTCATATTTATGTGACTAAAAAGTGGTGGCTAAGATTTAATAATCATTTAATTGACTAACAATTCGTCTACATTTTATTGGCATAAGCGAACCCAATAAGTAAGAAGACGAGGATGGGGATCATAATGTCGCTAGAGATCAACAAGATATAATGAAAAATGAAGGATACAGTTTTTCAACTTTCGTAAAATAAATTCATTTCAATAATGCAGTCTTAAGTGTACTTCTGATAATGAAATTTCTGATTCGCAGGTTAAACAGCCCAACTATACCTCAAACGTGACCTGATTTCGAGCCAGCTTGCCATGGACAGAACCGACCCCAAGCCTCCGATGAAACCATAAAAATAAATATAGTGTGGTATATTAATCTAGGATTATAAATAACAAAAAAATTAAGGCGCGAGCCAGCCGATATATTATAATAACTATATACTTCTGAGATTCTTTATCTTACCTGTATAGACGAAAGTAATGCGCACTGTTCGGCAGTTTACGACAGGATCGTGCTCATGCGCGCACGCTGCTTTCACACGTAAAACGCGAAAAAAGGACGACACTATCGCAGCTCCGAGGACGCGTATGGAGCGTCGATAGTATATATATATTACGTATACTTTAACTTGTGATTTTTGTATATAAATAAAAGCGTTTTGCCGAAGAGATTGCACTGTTCTTAATAAAAACATCCAATGTGTCCGCAACCGTCTCCCGAATTCTTCTCATTTACCTCCTACAATCAACACGTCCAACCTCGGCCATGTGTGTTTAACATTATTCTCGGATCAAGTTTTGAAATTCATTTTTTTTCTTCAGTTTTTTTAAAGTAGCATAAACTTTTTCGTTTCTAGCTGCTATATAGTCTACTACGTTAATCTTGTTGTGATATATTTGAGTAAATCAAGTTTTATTAGGATTCGAAGGATGCAGAAACGTTTAAGGAGTAGTCACTATGATTTTTATAACACCAATTTTGGTTTCGTTAGCTAAATTACCTTGACTTTGCAAGATTTTTGGGAAGTTGTAATTTTACAAACGACGTGCAAAACAGCTAGCTGAATGTGAATTAAAATATTGGATGATTGCAACAGCTTGTGCTCGATTTGAAAATAAAGCGTCTAAATAAAATAGATTCTAAAGTAAACTGTTTTATTAATCAATTATACAGTTACCATCGTTTATACAACGTTACACAATTTTCGTCGTGGAAGCTGTGTGGTTCTTTTTTTAATTTAAAATTTATGATTTATATTCTTCAAAAAACTTGTTAGTAATATGTTTAATATGGTTAGGAGCCTTTTGATTTCATTCCTCTTCCCATTGGAGTTTCAGTCTATTTTTGGTTTATTTCTTCATAGAAGGTCTTACGGTTTCTGAAAATCGGGCACGAACTTTTGGCATCGTCCAATAGATGCAACGTCTTCATACATTAAGTTGAATTGTTAAATCTGTCTAGAGTGAATCCGTCAATTATTTTGGGCTGTATCTATTTTTCGACCGATCATTAGTAATCACATAATAGATATGAAATTAGTTTCAGAGACTGAAATAAACAGTTAATTTTTGTTCTCAAAAACATTCTGTTTGACCTTATACAGTGGATCCAAAAAGAATTTGAATACTAAATTGCCCATTTTCGAGAAATTGGCAACATTTGTAATGTGATAACGCCGTTAAAAAAAAGAGTACAACAATATAATTGGACTCATTTTAAAGCTTGTACTCTCTACTTTTGTCATCCATCGTTCATTTTTGTTTAACATATTTTTGCGTAATACAGCGACGGGGAAATTGGAGACACTTATTTTGGCCACAATGTTACGCATTGGAACGTCTTTAAAAACAGGAAAAATTTGTCTCGTGTCTGAAGCTACAGTACAGTTAAAGATTGAAGCTTTCCCTTTACAATAAATGCTTAAGAATTGATCTACGAGTTTTTCTAGTTGATTTATTGAGCTATGAACGAAAGGGGTACTGCCATCTATGCAATAATATAACGTACACCGTGAAGGCCTTATATGATCAAACTTGTTCTCCTTTCTGTTTTACGACACAACAAAAAACGTAGATTAAGTTTTAAGCATTGTTTGTGAAGGGAAAAATTCAAACTTCAAATCAATAGTAGATTCATACAGAAAAAAATTTTTTGATTCTTTTACAAACGATTCAATTTGTTGCATTTTCAACAAAAATCATTTCCACAGTTTTCACCTGCTATATCATGCATAAATATCCTAGAAAAAATTAATGATACTCTGTGAAAGTAGAGGCTTTTAGCTTTAAAATGAGTTCTAATTTATTATTGTACTATTTTTAAATATTGATAATTTCTTGAGAATCGAAAATTGTCTAATGTTCAAATACTTTTTGGAACTGTATGTCAGATGACACTTCAGCAACTGAATGTATAGTGTTCTAATATTTTTGCGAGGTAGACAAATGAAATAATTTGTATAGTATCGTTTTGATTTCATTTGTAGTCAATTTTATACTTAAATTTTATTTCAGAAAATTCGCAAAACCTGCTTAAAACCTTATAATTATTAGCAACAATTAAAAGAATTATTGTTCATTCTATCATTTATGGTTAATCACTATAGCAGAGAATGCATGACTGAATACGACAAAATTCGAAGAATTTGCTCCGGTTTCCATAAAGCTGAAGACGCTTCTATTTTTCAAAATAAAGGAATTAAGGACAAAGCACATTCTGCAGAAGAAACGGAAACGTAATAGTTTGTGTTTCTAAGAAAGAACTTGTGGTGTACTTGTTACTGTGGTAGACAATCAGAAAAGTAAGTTTTATCTTTCAGGACTTTATTAGAACCTTTTCAGTAACAATTATGTTTCCCCAAAATAAATAAAGTCAGTAATTTCATTAATGTGTATATTTATGTGTACCTTTTTAATGAATAGATAAAAAATCGGTTCAAAGGAAAGACGTAGGAGTGATTCTTGAAGTAATTAACGACTCAACGTCCTCTCCATCTAACCCTTTCATGCGACTTCCTTTGAAAATACTATTTACATTTCCATAACGATGAAAATTTCACGAATATTCATGCGATGTTAAGATTCACAATTTTCAGAACATTAAAAAATAATAAAGTAATATGAAATAATTTACGAAAAAAAGTGTCTGTAAAAGTCTGTAAAAGTAGACTGTAGATTTTATACATTTACGATAAAACCGAGCTGATGCAGTTCAGAACAATAGAAATATTAAAAGAATTTAAAAATATCGATGTACTGTTTTCAATCTAACAAGATTATTTAAAAAAGAAAGAAAGTTCTATATGGCTCCAGTTTCTCACAATTGAGGAAGACAATTTTTATTTTGCATACAAATCCACAGTCTATTAAATAAAGATCAAAGTAGTAAGAGCTTAAAATTGTTTTGACGTTGCTTTCTTGCGTACTAAAATAATTGATGCAATAATATACGGCCGTATTGTCCCATTTTTAGGTGCAGATTGAGTTAACACGATATATCGAAACTGCAATTAATCTCTGTGAACTCCTAAATCTAGATGTTAAGATGTTTATATAGAAGTCAAAGTAAGTTACTGTACCCGGTGTCAAAAACACATAGTGGACTGTTGTATGGACTCACATGGAGACACAATCTCAGCATTCATCATAGTCAGCCAATAAATGGATCTTTTCTTCTAGACAACTATCTAATTTTCATGCAAAATGATTACACAATTTTTTAGCTTAATGTATTAGTCTTTTTCTTATACCAATATTTTAAAAACATAGTGTTTTCTGTAGGAATCCAATTTAACATTAACAGGAAGAATGAATAGTTCTATGTAGTAATAGTAGTTGAAGTAATAGCACTGATATTGATGGTAATAATTAGTAACAGTGGTAGCTATAACTAGGAACATGAATGAACAATTATTTAGGACACAGAACTTGGTGGTTGATTTTTTCTTATTCTTTACATAAAATATATTGTACACTAGTTAGTACATATAAAACATTCCTAAATATATCTTATACAAGTATCAGTAGTATAACAATTCTAATTACAAATCTTAGTAATGGATATTTTTTTATTAAAATTCTTCTATATCTATTTTGTAGGTGTGAATGATAATAATTTTCTAAACATATTCTATGTGGACGAAATCAAGTTTTTGTAATACATATGGAGCTGAGAAATTGTTCACTTAGGAATAAAAAAAATAATCAAAATAATGTTGGTTTTTCAGCAACGTATCTATTTGTGATAGAATGTTTTGTACTCACAAATAAAATACTATAGGATGTGTTGAAGATTAGACTACACCTATTTTTTTACTGTCTGTATGCCTGCGTGTGACAGTTGATTGAAGCTTAAATAACGCGTACCAGGAAATTGAATCTTCAATTTTTAACTGTTCGAAAAGAAAATGTCACCTTGAAAAGTGGTAAAAGATTTCTCGATTTAAATTTTGTCGATAAAATTTAAATCGAAAAATCTTACATAAATCTATATATGTATATATATACACATCAGAATTTGTATAATAAAAGTTCCAAGAACACAATTTATTCAGAACGTATATTAAAAAAGCTTCTATACGAGAAACATAAACAATTTTCGAGCTCTGAATTATTTACATAAATATTACGAATAAACAATGTATTCAGAATATCAATTTTACTGTAACAACTATTTAATATTGTAAATATTGTATTAAAGTTGATGAACACAATATTCTTATTGTAGAAAAATGTATATTTGGATATTTTATAGGTTCTGATCAAATTAAAACTTTTACTTTCAAGAATGTGTCTATCCCAATTTTTAGCCATTTCTTTTACTATATATGTACCCCAATAAATACATTTGTTGAATAATTCCTGACAACTAAATTTTTACAATTTCAATAATCGTATATTAAAAATATTCGAACGTGTCATTTTGATGGGTCCCGTAATCATAGTGTTTCACTGTTCGTATTTGAAAGAGAACCTATTAAAAATTCTAGAACTCTTTTGGTGCTTGCTCACAAAGGATTGTCTAAAACTAAAAGGTAGTGGGATAGGTATACATTTTCCGCGGATGTAGTTGTGGTATTTATACAGCTGTGACATGTTTCGTTACCATTGACTCCTCATTATATTACAAACTTGCAAGGGGATACACGTTTTTTTAAATTGTTCATCTCTACCGTTTCCAAGTACCATTAAAGTGTGTCGGGGAATAAAGAGATGACTGATGGTACTTGTTGCAGGGAAAGAACTTGGGCAATACTGCGACAGTATAATATCTTGTACGATGTATTCAAAAGTCGCTAATTCCGTCCGTGTCCACCATGCTTCCTTTGACAGGTTATTTTTCAAAAGTTACTCAAATGTGAGAAAAGATCACTCGAGGCTGTGAGATTAATTGTTTTCACATATCATTGTTATTTCTATATTGAGCAACATCGCAGTGTATACATTTGATAAGTAATACAAGGTTGTATAATTTTTCATCATTATTTCTTAGTTAAAAATTGAAACAATTTCTTAAATAAAGAACCATCACGCAATATTAGAAAAGTCTGTGATTATTTATGGGTAAATCCAAATTTTGAAAATTGTATAATTTTTACACAAAACAGTCGACAATAAATATAAATATGACTCCAAGAAGTGCAATTTTATTAAAAAAGTGAACTTACCCGATTTTTGCACCAAGGTCTTCATTTATGCCACCTTTTACTCACGAACTACTTGTTATATAAAAGAATGTTTCAAATGAAAGTTTAATTTCCGAAATATTCCTTAATTAATTTCCGAGATATTCTTTAATTAATCTGTAATGTAAGTAATAATAAAAAAAAATAATAAAAAAATTAAATGTTTTTAACCCCGCATTCTCCAGAATTTTTTGCTCAGCATTCAATACTCTTTCGAATCGCACGATTAAATATTACACATTATAATTATATCTTGATAAAATTGCGAAACGTCAATAAACTATTAATCACATTTTATGCCCCAATTGATATCAAGCAACTCTTACTTGAAACATTTTTTTATACAACAACCAATATACTTTAGGTGGTACAGTTAAGAGGCTCGCCCTGTATTTTTGCGAACGTCTCGAAAATCAAAATCGAGCTACGGTAACATGTACGGTGACTCAGGAAAGTATTCGAACGCACTTTAAATTGGAAAAACTTCTTAAAAATTGGACATAATTTAACTTTTGCTTTAGCAACTACAAGCATTGATTTACTAAGTGGAATGCAAACAAAATTTTGGAAAAATTACAGTTGGTAGGAATTACATGAAAAAATAGAAATGGCACTTTTTAAAACTTTTATATTTCAGTTCGCAATGAAAATTTAAAATATACATTTTATAGATCTATGTTATTTATGCACATGACGCAGAAAAGATGTAAGAATCTTTGGATTTTAAGCAAAATCTGACCAAAAGTCGTGAAAAACTGCGATTTAGTGTATACATTAATCGATTTCGATGAAATTTTCAGCATGTGTATTACTAACACAGGTCTACAAGACGCATATTTTAAATTTTCATTACGGGCTGAGATAAAAAAGTTTTAAAAAGTGCCATTGTTATTTTTTCATGTAATATCTACCAATTGCAATTTTTTCAAAATCTTGTTTTCACGTCATTTAGTAAATCAATGCTTCTAATTGCGAAAGAAAATGTCCAGTTGAGTAGTGCAATTTTAAACAGATTATTCTAATTTAAAGGGCGTTCGAATACTTTCGTGAGCCACTGTATATGGAAAAAATGTTCAAAATCATACTTGGTTAACATATTTCGGAATTGTCGAAATCGATGAATAGTATTTCGTTGAAAATTATTATCGAAAAGTCATATTAATCTAACATTGGAATAGAAAATCGTCTTTATAGGGGTCGGTTGAAAAAAGAAGAATGAAAATAGTTTGCAACTCAATCGACGAAACATGTAATTCCGTTAATGAGATGTCATTCATGTTCCTTTTATAACGCCCATATAATTTGATGTCTAGTTTAATCCCTATCAACAAAACGTCTCCCAACTAATCGGTCAGGTTGACATGTAATTGGTTATTATTTAAAGCCGAGAGTATATTTACAGTACTGGGTAATTGACGACCTAGGTGCGGATTGATTGCAGGTTGCTCGTCCCGCAACCTGGCCGGAAAGGTTTCCTTTTATACGTGATACCGGTCATACGAAGGCTGAACCGGTATCACCGAGTGACATTTGACGGAAAATGTCGGTGATAGCGAAGAGTACTTCTAACTATAAAAGGTGCCAGCGGTAGGCATATGATCGTCAGTACGATTTTACACGCGATATCTGGAAAATCTAAAACCGAGGTACATGTAAATCCGCAGTATCACGTCTAACAAATATGAAATTTCTTCGCGAAGCTAGTGAACCTTCAACATTCGCACGCAGAATTTTTGAATTACCTTGAACATTCTTGTGATTCGTGTTATCAGGTTCAACGATTATAAATCTAAATTAAGTGTAGCTTGCACGATTCGTGTATATTAAATAAATATACTTAAGAAAAAATTAATAATATATTAAAGTAATATACGAATATATTATATTGTAGTAAAAAGAGTATTCTTGTGAAATATATATACGATTTAAAATTCAATGGGTGACAAAAATATTTATATAAAGTGGTAGATAATTTTCATATCTTCGTTTGTAATGACACATGTATATTTCTAAAAAATATATTAAAAAATAGAAAAAATTAATAATATATTAAAGTAATATACGAATATATTATATTGTAGTAAAAAGAGTATTCTTGTGGAATATATATACGATTTAAAATTCAATGGGTGACAAAAATATTTATATAAAGTGGTAGATAATTTTCATATCTTCGTTTGTAATGACACATGTATATTTCTAAAAAATATATTAAAAAATAGAAAAAATTAATAATATATTAAAGTAATATACGAATATATTATATTGTAGTAAAAAGAGTATTCTTGTGGAATATATATACGATTTAAAATTCAATGGGTGACAAAAATATTTATATAAAGTGGTAGATAATTTTCATATCTTCGTTTGTAATGACACATGTATATTTCTAAAAAATATATTAAAAAATAGAAAAAATTAATAATATATTAAAGTAATATACGAATATATTATATTGTAGTAAAAAGAGTATTCTTGTGGAATATATATATACGATTTAAGATTCAATGGTTGACAAAAATATTTATATAAAGTGGTAGATAATTTTCATATCTTTGTTTGCAATGACATGTATATTTCTAATTTACACACAAAATTATACAATACTTCTGTATAAATTAGTGCATAGTATCATACAGAATTAATTATTGTATTAATTACACAATTTATTCATCGCCAGTTGTAACTGATGCAGTCTATTCTGGTGATTGTTACAGAGTAATGTAATGATTTCAAGTGTTTCTAACTGATCAACGAAAGAATCATTCACCTCTTTTTATTAACTCTTGTATGACTCTCGCATGACAATCCACTCATTTTTTGTTTCAAATACAGTAAAATGTTTAATCAAATGTTCAATTTCTCCGTAATCGTGTTGCTATTTGATCAAACGTAATTAGTCGAATCGAAGTGTAAAACGAAAATGAACAAAAAGTATGGGAGTTTAATATATTTTTATAATTTTCGAAGTACATTTTGTTTAATTCAAGAGTTACGTTACGACGTACATAATTAGTGAATACTATGTAACTCTTAACAGTTATTGTAAACAGTTTGTAATAGTGTTACAATAATACAAGCTAATAATATATGAAGTGTTCATTAGTCATTAAAGATTATTCCTACATAGCATTTCGCCTACATTTTGGTAATACGACATACAATCGTGACTCTTAAAAATTTGCTAATAAAGCGAATAAGTAAAAATAATAATTTTTTTAAGAAAGTGGATTAATGATGCGATAACGGAAACAAGTTTTATGGATGGCGTTTAGTAATGGCTAGATCAGGAATTCTCCACAAAAATGACTAAAACGAAATAAATTTGATAAATATATTTTTTACAATCATAGGAGTAAAATAATAAAATTTTCTTAGTTGTTAAATTTTTATAAACTTTCTATAGCCTTGTATGGAAGTTTATATAACATTACGCAATCTATAAAATTTTAATATTTATTAAATCTTCTAATTCATTTGTATATTATGGAAATTCGAGTGGATAAAATTGTTAATTCACGAATAGAGTCCAAGGGACCTAACCTTTTGTTCTAAATATTTGATACCAAATACTGCTCTTTCTGCAGACAATAAAGTTCTTTCTTTAATTTCTTTATTTATTAAGCATTTGAAGTCTCGTGCAAGACTTATTTCTGCTATATCAAAATATTTGGTACCGTGATGTCGGTTATACAGGGTGTTCGGTAATTGGCGATACAAGCGAAAAGGGAGCGATTCTACATGAAAAAATAAGTTGAAAATATACAATAAAAATTTTTCATGTGAGGCTATGTTTTCGAGAAAATCTAGTTTGAAAATTCAGCAAATACGCGTACCATTAGATAGATATCGGCTGTCGCGTCTGATAATGACCAACTAATTCTACTCTGTGCATATACTAATGCACGCAAACCCGACGAATCTTTAAACTCGATTTTCTCGGAAATGGAGCCCCGTATGAAAAAACTATATTCCTTCTTTTCAACTAGATTTTATGTGAGAAATCATTACCTTTTGCCGGCTGTACCACAATTTCGCAAACACCCTGTGTATGATATCAGCCCACCAGTCAACAAATTTTATTCTATATTTCGACTTACTTTTTCATGTAGAATCACCCCCTTTTCACTTGTACCACCAGTTACCGAACAACCTGAATATATGTACATAACTTCGATTACGTCTTACATCGTTTAAACCTATCCCTAGTTTCTGGTTGTTCTAAAGTTTAAATTGACCCTTTTTAAGAAGCTATGAAAGTATGTACAGGCTGGTATGTTTGGTTCGGTGTTAGCATGTCTGTAATTAAAGGAAGATATTTCATTTTTTGTAATTGTCTTATTAGTTTCAATCGCTGTGAGTTGTACAGGTCGCACTGCCGTATATTATGATTGACGTCTTGTTTCGAGTTTCTACATTCGCACTGTATTGATCGGCCCTGCAGCCGGTTATAATCACAATAAGTTCGCGAGTCAGCCCTTTATAGGCATACCATGGACTGAGTTTTTTTTATTAAGCTATAAAACCCCACACGGGATTATTAGCAGCATGCTAACTTTACAAAAATCACTTAGGATCTAGGGTTGACAATATAGTGAAGCATATCCAAGTACAATTCTAAAGGTACAAACAATGAGACATTAGAAACATGTATATAACGTAAGGGGCAGGGAAGGGGTCCACACAAAAAGGCATCTATTGTATAGGGTGGAAAGTAACCTTTGTTGCAAAGTTTGTGGATCAAAGCATCTCTATTAGTATTATAGGTCGGACATTGCCATAACACGTAATCAGGATCCTGTATCTGACAACCACATAGGCAACTTGTGTCTCCAGCAAGTTTAATCTTAAAGAGGGAGGCCTTCAATTGATAGTGAACAGATCGAAGTCTGTTAACCCAGCAGATGAATTCTCTAGAAAGCTTGATATTAGCAAACCAAGGATTAGACCCAGAGTGGTAGAAGGATCTGAAAAATTTAATGCCCTTGAACTCTGCTTCTTCCAGATAGAATTGACTGTCAGCGTCCTAGCTTGTTTTTGGAAGCTATATTGCGGTGGAAATTTTGGAAGTAAATATTTCCTTTAGAAAGGTCTTCTCGTTTAACGATTCTAGTGGTTTCCGAACTTACAGCTTTTCGGAAATCTTCAAATAACTGGGAGTTATTGTATTATTGTCTAAAACTACTACATATAAAAGAAGGTTATCCATTTGAGATTATAAGAAATTCCAAATCTTTTAAAGTGTTAACGGTGGAAAATATAAAAGAGGAGTCAACACATTAACTATGTAAATAAAGAAAGACAGGTTGTAATATTATACTCTGTGAACAACTAGAATAAATTTGAAACAATAACTGGAACATACAGAATCAAAGTGTAAAGTATTGGTAAGGATTTCCACTTTAACTGTGAATAATAATATATCATTGGTTTGGATAATCGAGGTTCTACTGAATCGTCAATTGAACAAGCAAATGTGCTTCGAATTATTGTATATCATGTTTGGTCTCATTGTAACCAGAAAAATGTCACAAATATGTTGGTAAAAGTGCCATGAAAAGTAATTAAAAACAACAAAGTTTTGTTATTGAATTACTAATGGCTCACTGACATATCCGATGTCGTATCATATTGCGCTTCTCGACGCTCGAGCTCCTGGGCCTTTCAAGTAGTATATGTCGCGGTAGTGGGGATTTTTTTCACAAACATCGTAAATATCTTTGTCGGCTACGTAAATATTCGGATGCCCTTAAAAATCGGAATAACTTTTTCAAAATTGGACCAAACGGCTTGACGTTTCTTGAGCGATTAGAAGGATTCATTTATTAAATGAAAAAATTGCAATTGGTAGGAATTACATGAATAAATAAAAATGGCACTTTTTAAAACTTCTTCATTTGAGTCCGTAATAAAAGTATAAAACTGAGTTTTGTAGATCCATGTTTGGTATACATATTTGAAAATTTAGAATTCGATGCTAGGGTTAAAATTGAACGCTTTTGACGTAACCTCAACGTAGAAGGACGACCAGAACCCTTTTTTCTGTGCCATAATTATCTGGAATGTTTACGAATTTACTGATTATGCTTCCACTTCGATTTAATACTAGTGATCATGACAGTAGAAAACTTTTCCTGAAACAGTTTTAGACCGGTTTCCATTTCGGACACACTCAATGTTTTTTCACTACCTATTTTATGCACTGAGCAAACTGAGCTATTTATATTAAGTATTATGAACTGGAGACTTTTCACGACATGCAATATTAACATTTTCTGTGAAGATTTACAACTGAGAAGAGAAAGTACGACGCATGTCCTAGTTGAGAACTATAATGCTTACGTCTTTCTTCATAAGATTTTGTAGAAACAGATACTGCACCTAATCTTCCGAACAGATAATTACAACTACCTGTACAATATAACTTATTCACTAAAATTTTCTTCCGATATCATATGGAAATACAAAGAAACGCAGAATGTCCTATCTTCTCGTCCTTGACTATAGTAGTTTCAAAGTGTTCATAATAATTCGATCATTCTCTGTACTTACGAATACGCGTTCGTATAACTAATGCATAGTATGGTGGGATGTAGTTCGTATAATAGAAGCTCGGTAAAGATAAATATACGATCCTCAGCATTAATTGGTTCGCCTAAGTGACATTCTACTTTACTTATCGAATGACACCCATAGAAAACTAATTTCATCGCGCTATCGAAGTGAATACATTACTCTGACAGAAAGTACTTTTTGCAGAAAAGTTTCTCAAGTCGTCGTCATGTGCGTTCGTGCGATCTTTCTTTTGAACCTGCTGTGCATGGTGTTGGCCGCGGACAAGCCGATTCCCATCATCAGTCAAAGTCAGGACATCAGCCCGGACGGTAGTTTCTCAACGAAATGGGAGAGCGGGAACGGGATCGTCGTTCAAGAGGAAGGTTTCTTAAAAAATCCTGGCCAGAAGGACGCGGAGGCCGAAGAGGTTCGTGGCTCGGCCTCGTGGACCGCTCCAGACGGCACCAAAATTAACCTCGATTGGTTGGCCAACGAAAATGGAGCCAATTTCCAGGGCGCGCATTTACCAACGCCACCCCCGCCTCAACCGATACCGCCGCTCATCCAACGCGCCTTGGACTGGCTAGCCGCTCACCCGGACAAAGACGAGAAGAATAGATTGTAATTTTGCATGACGTTCCATTTCGGCGAGATAACATTTTACGAACGTATCCGGCGCACGAGCTCGCGTCCTTTTCGCAAAACGGTTCGAGAGACTGACCCTTTGGTGGGCCGTCTTCGGAAGAACGCACGGCTAGGAATTGTGTGCATTGCGCGTCTCGCCAACTAAATCGAATTGAAATTGATGTTTATGCTGTGACAGAAATTGTTATCGCAAGGAAAATTTCGCCATCGCACGGAATTCTAGTTTTTGTTACTTTGACGCACGATGAGTGTTTATCTGCAATGAAACACTGGAAGTTTAAGTTACACGTCATATGAGAGTGAAATAAATTCTTTTATTCCCTTATATGTGGTTTTCATTGATTTATATATTGCGTTATATTCATTCGATCGTTGAGTACTCTTGGCAAACTGAATCTTCCTAGTTTCGAACGTACAAGGTCTTTTTTTTAAAAAATGTATTAGGCCGCGGATTTATTGATTATTTACAAACAATCAAAATATAATACATCCTGTACTCGAAAATAATTTCCATCATTTTCTATGCATTTGCTCCATCATGCATGTAATTAATAAATCCCTAATATCGCGAAGTAAAAGATTGAGATCTAAAATAAAGTTGAAATTAATTGATTGTGAGGGTTAACAATTAATTTCGAAAGTCTAATTGAAATATACGTTTTTCTAAATTTTATTGCACTGATTTGTATTAGCAATTTTGAACATCATATGAAAGAATTAAATTGCGACCATACGTTCAAAAATCCATGCGAAATGTGGAACATCGCAAGCTTAGTCGGGTCGGCCTGACAGCCGCGCCGCGCCGCACAGTGTCGCGAAACGCCTGTTTTTTGGACAAAATTCAATAACTTTCGTTCTGTTTATGATAGAGACATGAGACAAAGTGGGGTTTTTTATATATATTGACAGAAATCTCAACATGATATTATTATAAATATAGTCATTTATTTAAACATTGAAAAAAATTTATAAACAAAATATTGGTTCTTGCGGGTTTATTGCAGTAGATGAATTCTCAGTTCAGTCCTTCGAAAACTGAAACTTCGTTTTAAACTTTTAGAACATTCTGTTTTTCTGTTATGCCTGTTGCAACTATCTAACTAAAAATAGGATTATTCGCTCTGAATTAAACATTCTTCCATCATACTTCGCTACAAATATCAGTACTTACATATATGTATAATCAAGGCTTACGAGTACATGGTGTTTAGAATTTTTAAGTATCATTATTAATATAAGTATAATGGAAATATAAGTATAATAGAGCGTGCACATCTAAACCTGACAACCCATACCTGATACCAGAATATGTATAATACACTCATTTTACTGCGGGAAAATTAACATAAGTTAGCTGCCCAAGAGAAAATGTAAATCGTGTTTTTAAAATATATAAAAAGTAGATTGATTATTTTTTGTTAATAACTTTTTTTTATAAACGATAACCGCCGAGTAAAACCATTACAACATTATTTAGGGTGATGACCTAGACAACATATTAAAAAATCAGCGAGATCGGAGGGTGTTACCTTCTTGTAAATAATTATTAATGATTATTAGGACATTAGTTTTTATTTATTTAATCGTATTTGTAATTTAATATCAAAATTCTATTATTTATTCAATAACCGTAGTGAAATCTCATATTTCTACAAGTGGATATCCGCGTACCCGGCTGCTGGCCAGTTCCTGCTATATATTTTGTTAAATAACTTTGTTCTCCGCAAGCGTCCGCAGCTAAAACTTATATAATGTCAAATATACTATCTTACTAATACAACGCAATCAAAATCCCAGGGTAACTTTGAAAAACTTTTATTTTATGCTCTTCTAAAGATTAAGGAAACCAATAAAATTTAATGGTTTCATTCCAGGTTAATTATTATATTGCATATAACAATTACAAAATCTTTGAAGATGAATTACTATTACCAAACCATTTTCTAAAAAGATTATTTCTTACAAACGTCTTTTGTTCATAACACAACGTAAACAAGTTACTTGATCTAGCTAATATTCGCTTACAGATTCGCTTGTAATTCATTTTCTACTGAATTTTTTGAATTTTTTTTTAAAGTGATTTATTTGGACATTTCGATATAGTATGAACATAGTTTTAAAGCGATATGAAGCAGTGACTTTTTCGATTTTTGTCCATGGTTCTCGACACTGTGCGCCGGTCCCATCCGCCCTCTCGCCTCACTAATCCCAGCCAACTTCAACTATACCTTCTCTTATCTTGTATATTGTATATGGTCCTCTATATTTTAATTACCGTTCGGTGACAGTTTGTTCCAAAATAAAGTGTACTTGCAACCTAAGTTTAACTGAAGTTTTTTGCGAACACTTTGGAAAGCAACAATAAGACCGAGGGACGAGTACATGTATAGGGAAAAGTTATTCAGAATGTTGAACAATTTGACAACATATGTCAAGGTCATTGGAGGTATGTCCCCTAAACGTAATATATACCCTATACTAAAGTATGTTATAAAAAAATCGTTTTATTCTACTTTCTATTTCGTAAACGGTCGTCGAGTCGTGTACAAAAAGAGAGTTTGATTACAAGATTTGTGCAATTTTAACTCTGAACTAGTCTACAAAAAGTGCACAGAGGGTAAATATTAAGTTGTATTGTTGACCTCTGCAGCAAAACATAAACAATCGATCGTTATCTGTTTGCTCACCTAGATTCATTCAGTCAAAAACAACGTTCACAACGTATATCTTACTGACGTTTATCGTATTTAATTCAATTTTTTAGTATTATTAACAATATCATAACGTACACTTCATCAATTTACTAGAGATACTTTCTTGCTGAAAATGAGTCTCAACACATTACAAACTACAGTGGGTGATCAAATTATTAGAGTACTATAAACATATTTTTTAACCATCTGCTAAATAATATTGTCTACAATGCTGTTCAATGTGCATTTGTAATTTGCAACCATTATTATCGTATGAAAATTAATATAAATTTAGTGTAATTAGACTAATTTAAAAATTAATTGTTTTAACATAAAATTCTCAACTTCTGCAAGCGATTCCAATATTTTCATCACACACTGTATATTAAATCGAAAGTAATAACGTGTAGTGTTTGTAAGACGATATTCAGGGGTGTCCCACAAGTAAAGTTTTTATAATAAATCCTGCCTTCGAGCTCATTTGAATCTTCTAATGAAACTGAAGTATAGAGTGCGTATAAAAAAAGTGTTTTAAAGAATTATAATATTTAGCATTTTAGGGGACATATTGAATGAGTACAATTTCATTTTTTTATGTTATATTTATTCTGAGAGGTGACCTTGAGTATTTTGAGTTTTTTTCAAGGTCGTCATACTATTGGTCGCTGAATTTGTCCTTCCAACGGCAACAACGTGGTATTAAAAGAAGGGGGAGTGGCTTTGAAAAAACGTAAGGTCAAATTGTACACATTCGATGCGTCCCTTAAACTGCTATATAATTCATTTAAAAGTTTTTTGATATGTTACGTACGGAGATTATTTTCGTTCGACTTTGGCAGGAAACGCCCTAGATAACCTCCGCTTAACCTTTAGTATAAAGACCCAGCTGTAGTCTGCATTCTTTGGAAATTTCAAAAACTAGGAATGTGACCTTACGTGACCTATGTACTCCATACAGGCATCTCCAACTATGTTTGAGGGTACATAAACCCGATCATTTTCATCCTGTCTGGTCCACAAACGTATAGTCACGCATAAAGTCACGTTGTATCATGTTCGTAAGTGTCAATTCCAGGTAGATCAGGCTGAAGTTCCCTTTTGAAGCAAAATTAACCTTATAGGATCTGCTAGTTCAGTAGAAGTTTCATTTGGCATTCAATAATTTCCGTCAGACCCCGCTTTGCCAGTGCTTCAAAACCGAGTATCGTAGGTAACTACAATCTTAATTTACATTTCATTTCAAATTAATCACGACACGAATGCACTTGTAATACACAACTATTTAAAAATATATCAGTGCTACTTAGTAATTCGTAAAATCTATTAAACCCTTAATCATCGCCTAATATCCTAACTCAGTAATTGAACGTTCCCTCGCGATACAATCTTATCGCTCCGATTGTATCAATTGAACTATATTATCACAGTTACGAGACCTACTATTAATTCCAGCGACTCCCCGATTTTGGATTGGGCTCGTCTGCATCCTACAGCTTCTTGATTTCGCATCTGGTTCGTCTGTGAGTTATCCAGCGTTCCAGCGACTCCCCAATTTTGCATCGGGTTCGTCTGCGCGTCGCTCCTAGTGACTCACCAATTTCGCATTGGGTTCGTTCACTTCACGAAGTTTCAACCTCCTGTAGCTCCATGACTTCGCATCAGGTTCGCCTGCACTTGATTCCATTCCTAGAGACTCCCTGACTTCGGGTCAGGTTCGTCCTCGCCATCTATAATTCTAGCGGCTCCCTACTTTCCGCATTAGGTTCGTCCGCGCACCTAACTAACAAATCTAATCAATATTTCAATATTTTTTAGCTCATCCTGTATATTCGATTATCTTCTAGTATGGTCTACTATATTCTATTATATTTCAGTTATTGTAGTATATTCTGTTATATTCTAGTATATTCTAGTATATTCTAGTATATTCTAGTATATTCTAGTATATTCTAGTATATTCTAGTATATTCTAGTATATTCCAGTGTATTCTAGTATATTCAAGCATGTTCTAGTATATTCTAGTTTATTCTAGTATATTCTAGTTTATTCTAGTATATTCTAGTATATTCTAGTATATTCTAGTATATTCTAGTATATTCTAGTATATTCTAGTATATTCTAGTATATTCTAGTATATTCTAGTATATTCCAGTATATTCTAGTATATTATACTATATTACAGTATACTCTAGTACAGGCATGTCCAAGAATAGCTCACTTCGCCGCGTTTTCGAGGGAGACGCCTACTTTTCCCAACCGCGCGTCTCGCTCCCCGTGGCGGCCGTAGTTCTCCGAGCTCCTCAGGCTCGTACCTACCGCTTGCGGTATGTATTGCGTGTGGCGCTTTGGGGCGATTCTCATACCCATAGGTTTCCACATCACCATGAGATACTATGGTCAATGCGTTTTTTTTTTTGTCAGTGGTATCCCCTATAGGACTATTCCACTGCGTCGCGCACGATAATTTCGAAAAAATAAATTTGGAAAATAGGTTTTATTATACTGTCAAAATTTTACTAACAATTAGGAAAGCTCAGCAGTGTATGTTGCTCTGTTTTAATGCTACGCATTTTTGAAAACGAACATTCGCACAAATAAGTCGATCTGAACATTGAGAAATTTCGGATGGCAACATTTCTTAAAATGGAATACTTCGATTCACTTAAAGTTTTGAAAAATTCGGCTCCTTCGCCTTCCCTCGTTTTCAAAGAAATGTCGTGCTAAAGATCGCACAATTCTGGTTGAAATTCGATGGATTGTTCTACGATTCTAACAGTTAAGGGGTATTCAAAAAGAAGTAGATCGTTTCTAATCGAATCGAAATCAGTGAAACGATTTTCGAACTGCTCTATCACCGATTGTACAATATGTAAATGGTTTTAAAAATCGCATTGAGTGCCAAATTCTTTAAAAATTAAATCGCAAGAGGGAAAAAATGAAAATATTCTATCTTCCGCATTTAAATGATTTTGAAAAAGTACTAATTGCCTACGTCGACATGACTACACAATTCGGAAATGGCTTGATTGGGCGTCTGTAATTTTAAATTTAATAAACTTAAGTGATGTGTCAAATTTACAATAAGCGAGAGTTCGCACAGAAAACTTACGTCTCCTATGGTACTTCATGGGCGATGTGGAAACCTATGAGTATGAGAGTCGCCCCAAAGAGCCACACGCAATACATACCGCAAGCGGTAGGTACGAGCCTGAGAAGCTCGGAGAACTACGACCGCCACGGGGAGCGAGAAGCGCGGTCGGGAAAAGTAGGCGTCTCCCTCGAAAACGCGGCGAAGTGAGCTATTCTTGTATATTATAGTATATTACAGTATACTCTAGTATATTCTAGTATATTCTAGTATATTCTAGTATATTCTAGTATATTCTTGTATATTCTAGTATATTCTGGTATATTCCAGTATATTGTAGCATATTCTAGTATATTCTAGTATATGCTAGTATCTTATAGCATATTTTAGTATATTTTAGTATACTTTAGTATATTCGAATATATTCGACTATATTCTAGTGTATTCTAGTTTATTCTAGTATCTTATAGTATATTGTAGTATATTCGACTTCTTATTGTGTATGTATAATACGACCTATTATTACGACCTAATCAATCCAAATGGAAAGGTTCATGGAATTACAATTAGTTGAGTAAGAGGGACGGGGATTATTATAGGCATGATTATAGTAATGTAAAAAGTTTTTATTGTTTATTATGAAAAATGTTTACTGCTGGACTGCTGGACTTGATCTGCATTTTATTTGCAGCCAAACATCTCATGGTATTTGTAACGCGTTGATACAAAAGATCAAGTCGAAGAGCAGATGTACAGCAACGGAGATAGAGAGTTGCTGTCTATTCTAACTTCCTCATTGCAGTAACTGTCCTCGTTTGTTTAGATTAGAAGCATCTTTGTGAAGCCGGAAAATCATTTATCTAGATAAACAACGTACTTACACAGTTATTATTCAGTATATATTTACATGACGTCGTTAAATTGTTTGCGTTGGTGCGAATCTGAACATAGGCTCAAACTGGTAAGTTGGTATGTTGGAAATTGTAAATGTAATGAATCCCCGTGCAATAGGAAGCTTAAGGTATACCGTGGTGCATCCTGTAAAACGAATAGCTTTTTTAAAATTTGTGCAAATGACTCAAGTTTCTTTGAAATGTTAGAAGGATTAGTTTACTAGATAACGTGTAAAAAACTTTTTAAAATTACTGTTGATCGGAGTTGTGAAGAAAAAAGTGAAGGTCAACATTTTTTACTTTTTTATGTGTGCCTATAACAAAAATTTAAAGCATGCCGTTTGTAAATCTAAATAAATTATATACATACACAAAGTTTCACCGTAATCGATTAAGATTGCTACAAGCCATACATATGTGAAAGAAAATTAAGTCATTTGAACCAATTTTAAAAAAGTTGTTCGTTTTTAAAAGCTGTACTTATGTGGCTGGCTGCTACTGTATATAATCTGAGAAATAGCCTACATATTTTATGCATATGTAACAAAAAGGAATAAGTGAAACACAAAGTAGTAAAATCATCAAGAGAATTTTATTATTAAGAGGAATTTAATTAAAAAGGAATAAGTGAAACACAAAGTAGTAAAATCATCAAGCGAATTTAATTATTAAGAGAAATTATTAAGAGAAGAAACAAATTTTTATGCATCTTCTATTTGCGGTAATTAACAGGACATTTTTATTTTGCTTAAATATCCGGAGTCTACTGATACACTGAAACACTAAAGATTTCACAATCGATACTTGTAGTTTATAATACTAGAATCTATCAATAGTTTATATTGGTCATTCAAGTTACTATCCGCGATCGAGAGACACTCTGTATGCAACGTATAAACAAACGTTAGATGAATCAAAGGATTAAAGGAATTAAAGAGAAGAACAGATCGTACTACACGATATGAAATTAAATGGAGGAGTTAGGCAGGAGGAAAGAAGACGGAATGATAGGAGAAAGTTGTAGTTTATGGTATATGTAGATTGAATGTGACATATTTATGTCGAAGCGTGGGTGGCGATCGAATGATGGAATGAATGAGTTCGATAATATTCAATTAAATCGACGTACGAGACTCATACACTATTTTTCTTACTACTGCAACTGAAACAAGATCAAAATATTGCATTGAAATATATCAATAACACGGTGTCACGTCATAGTAATTTTCTTTGATTGTGTAACATACATCTAGTCAATGCAAATAAATGGTATGAAAATATTGGATTGATACAAATAAAACATATAAATATGAAAATAAATGGTCTTAGGTTTGAAATAGAAGTGAAAAATAGTAACAATCACAGAGATAAATATAAGAAATTATAATGGCGTGTCAGACAAATTAAATAACCACTTTTTCCTTTTGATTTATCATTATTATTTAGATTTCTTGATGTGCGTTTAATTATGGTTTCGTTTCTTATAATTAATAATACCTTAGAGCATCTCTATGCTAAGACTGACTTTAATCTGAATACTATGAAAATTTTGAGGCACTGAAAATTTACAGCTATTAAGAAAAATGCAAACTGTTATATAAATAATGTACTTACCTATGTATATTAACATTTACATTAAAATATAATTTTTAATACAAGACCGTTTCATTATATCATAAGTATGTAATTTGGAAGAAACAATTGCATGGGATCGCTTATGCTTGGTTTTTATCTTGTGGGCCTACGTTGAGATAGAATCTGTACTTTTTGCATTCATTTATAATTTAAAACTACTAGCCAATGAATCCTCATAATATACTATTCCATTGTGCGATAAGGAATTTTATTTTCTTTTAAAATATTTTGATGCAATATTATAATTACATATATCATTTTAATTTTCTTAGTCTTTTAGTCGTGCTGAAAGTACGATTAAATATCTTTGTATTATATTTATGTTTGCCCCTATTGCTGCAGATAATAATGGATGGAGGACAACAAGAACTTTAGTGATACAAGTTACGTCAACTAGCACTCAACTCGCTTGATCACTTTGAATATCTCGCTTTTGTTAATGATAGGAAATTATCGCTATTTTGGACATTTATGAATATCAACTTTTTCTATTTATCTTTTTATAATAATTCCTTCACTGCTTACATCTACTCCGATTTATTTCGCAATTTTTGGTTTTCAAAGTCAATTGAAGGTCATTGTGTCATAGGTCAGTAAATTAATGTCGACTTTTACCGTTATACTATGACAATCAAAATATGAAACCTCATTGTAAAACATCACTAATCTTGAAGTTTTGAAAATTATATTTCAGTAAAATTGTTTGCTGTTCATAATATTAGCCCTTTAAAACCAAATTGTTTTCTTCTGAAAATTCTTTTGTCATTAAAAACAAACGGTACATTTAGGTATCCAACTTAGCTAGGAGGAAAAGAATGTTATTTCTTAGGATCTCAAGGATCTTAATTTATGATTTCGCAAAGCTATACTAATAGGTTAGAACTAAAAATAACATTATTGGTTTGCGGTTGTAACACAAGATAGCGGTCAAACGGGTAATTTTATTGTAAATAAAACACATTCCACGCACTAAAATAGCTAAGTATGAAGCTGTCACTTGTGAAAGTTCAATGAAAGTTCTACGAGACAGAATTGGTTTCGTTGCTTGGATCTGCGAAGATGAGCATGACACTTCAAACTGAAAGGGCACATGTCCCGAAGGAAGTCATGTAATAGATATTTCCGATCAGTGAAAGAACATTTACAGTCCAAAAGTGTCCAAAAGTGTTTGGATCCAAAAAGTGTTTGGACACTAAACTTTCGATTTGTGAAAAATGGTAAATATTTAAACTGTAATAATTTCGTTAAAAAAATAGCACAACAAGAAACTTAGTCTTATTTTGTAGCTCGAGACTTCTGCTTTCACAGACTATCATTCGATTTTATCCAAGATGTTTTCCCTAAAAAATGCTACCAATTGAAGCGTCTTTACAAACATTAAAAAATTTGTCTGGTTAATCAATAAATGTGTACTGCCAAAGTCGCAGTAGTATAAGGCACACCTTGAGGACTTTACACAACCGAACTTGTTCCTCATGTTTGTTCCATAAAACAGTGAAAAAAATCGTTCAACAATTTTGAAAAGGTAGTGGCAAAGGGGAAGCTTCCATCTTCAAATCTATGGCAGTTTCAGTTTCAAGAAAAATTTTCCAATGCTTTTACAGAGGTTTCAATTGATAGTATTTTTGAGGAAAAATGGATTTTCAGTTGCCCGCTACATTATGACAAAATATCGTGGCGAAAGTTCCGAAAGTCGGTCAAATTGGATTGACCTCGAATTTAGCCTCTAGGAAACAGGTTTTTTATACAAAATGTTTCCCTAAAGGTTTTTTGGCGACTCGGAAAAAAATTGTTATCATTATCTAGCTTACCGACTGATCTTACAATGAAAAAACAAGAAGCAAAAAGCCTCGTGGGGCTGAAAACTCCCTCCACAAAGTGGAAAATTGTGGGGGCTCCAGCCAATGATAATATATTTGGGAGGCTACAAATGACCTCCCAAACAAGGGCAACGCCCATAGACGAAATACGTCGGCGATGACACTCGGTTCCATGCATTTTTATGGAACCTATAAATTAGGCTTAGGGGCACAGGCGCCTTGTCGCTATGTGTGGGTCTACGCTAGGCCAAGTGCCATTGAGAGCGGTACGGCTAGGCTGACTTTCCCATGATCAGCTGATACTTTCCAGCCGTACCCGGGTCGTAAAACAATAAATTCGTCAAATACGCTAGAAGACCCCTTCGACAATGGCACTGTCCAAAATTGACCATAGCACAGACCCAAACCGAAATTCAAGCCGGCCATACTATAAGCACGTCTCAACACAAACTAATACTTCTGGTTTCTAAACTTTTTCTCTATCCATTTGCATTCAAACTTATAACATAGGAATGTTTTTTAAAAAAAGTTCTACTCCATTTCAGAAACATAACATGTGAATACTCGTAAATCTGTCGTTTAATGCAAAAATGGTGCAGGTCACAGCAATTAATCATTGGATAATGAATAATTAAGTAAAAGTTCTATAAAATACGATAGTATCGAAGGATGTTACGTTTGTCTTATGCAAGCCACGCTAAAATTATATTACAATTATTTTATTTAATTCCGATTAAACCTTTGACAGGTGGTGTTGAACCAAACCAACGGATATTGACACCACATTTGCACTAAACGGTCTAAATGTACAAACATTGTACTAACATTTGCGTAATAAGAGAAGGACGTGAAAACCGGTGTGCCGTTTTGACAGATTTTTCGCGAATTTAGTCAGTCGTCACAAAGGTTAATTTGAACGAGTGACATTTTGATGTGTTAGAGGCAACGAAAGGCTTCCAAAGTTGAATAAGTTTACGCCGCGCACGTGATGCGCATCTCCAAATAAATTATACGAGGACATACTAGCTGTATGGCCGCAGTATCGTGATTGATTAACTATGGCACGACTGATCTACAACGGGCACGTGCTTAAAACGCTGCACTGCCTCGCGCCGGAACTTTCTATCGTAAATCAGCGAGAACTTTACAGAACTAAGAACAGATCAGGTTGCTTCGAGAAATTACGTTCCTTTGGCTTGTCAATGAATCTGTGTAGGAGTTGGAAAATCGTCGATACATTATTCTATTTGGGTGGTTGATCTTTCGATGTGCTGGAAGTGAGTGACAGATTTCTGGCCTTTGCACGTTCCATGTTATTCGTGATCGCTCGCTATAGATGTTGATCGAGTTTTAACGAACAGAATGCTTTAGAAAGTGTTTGCGAATCTAGGAAATTGAAAGATTCGTGGCAAGATAGACAGCGGATGGATGATGAGTAAACTGCGGATCTATACAGGGTGTTTCGTAAATGGTGGGCAAAACTTTAGGGATAGATTCCTCATGTTTAGAGAAGAAAAAAAGTTATATCAACATTGGTCCGGAAAAGATTAGTTATTCAAGTTTTTGTGCCACAATTTTTGTCACTTTAAAGACATCAATAATGTTTTTGGAGTAATCGCCGGTCTATGTTTACGTTATCGAGGTGTAGTATTCTTGTTTACAATTTATACTGTATTTCATGTATACAAGAACACGTTACCGTAGACGACGAGCTGAGGCTAGCATTGAGATAGGAGGTGGACATATTGAACATTTCCTCTAAGACTGGCGTGGGTTCGGGTGGGGCCCCGCAAACACCTGCTTCTCTCACCAACATCTCTTCCATGCAACGCGCGCCTTCGCCGCGATCGTGCATGTCTCGCGCCTTCGTTGCCCCCACCATACGCATTTTCGTGCCGGACCGCGCGCGAGATATAATCAAGTCACCGATGTAAACAAGTGACGGTCAGTAACGGCTGGTGAGAGAACGAAGCATCAAAACATATACAATGTTTCGTTTTGTGGGAACGTTCACGTTGAAGCGGCGAACAGAGCTACCCTTACACGTCGCCGCTCGAATCGACGCTTTCTTGTCTTCTATAGCAGTTGCAATGTGGTCGTACCCTTAGTGTTGAGACGTGATTATTGTATGGCCGGCTCGTATTTCGGTTTGGGTCTAGGCTACGGTCGATTTTGTACAAGTGCCATTGTCGAAGGGTTTCTGTAACTCTTGGAAGAATTTATTATTTTATGACCCGGGTACGTCTGGAAACTATCAGTTGACCATGGGAAAGTCAGCCCAGCCGTACCGCTCTCAATGGCACTTGGCGTAGCGTAGGCCCACGCTTAGCGCCGAGGGAGGCCTGTGGTCCAAAGCCTAAATTATGGTTTCCGGCGAAATTGCAGGAAACCGAGTGTCGTCTGTTTAGCGACACTCGTTACGACGTATTTCGTCTATGGGCGTTGCCCTTGTTTTGGGAGGTCATTTGTAGCCTCTCAAATATTATATCATTGGCTGGGGCCCCCACTATTTTGTATTTTGTGGAGGGATTTTTCAACCCCACGAGGTTACTTGTTTCTCACGCGTTAGTTGTAAGACCAGCAGTCGTGAATTATCAGTCGCAGAATAAGAGTCGAAACTATCAGTCGGAGAATAAGAGTCGTAGAGTGACAGTCGCGAAGTAGAATCCATAGATACAACATCTCTATTATACAGTCCATTACATTCAGTTATATTAAAGTTATTCGAAATCCAATTATCTATTACTTACTTACCTCTCTTTGAGGCGTGTTTCTCAGCGGCTCACTAATATTGTTTGAGCACTGACACGACACAACACTTAGCGATTCCGAAATCTAGAAATACCAGATGCTACTCGCGACATATCTATTTCTTCCCCATTAATCTATAATGTATTTATAAAAACGCTCTTCATAATTGATCATAAATTCAAAGAATCTTTAAAGATTTCAAAACGATCGTATCATCATAAGAGCGAAGCCTTTGCGAGGCCTGCGCGAGACATGTGCACTGCTCGCTCAGTGATGCCAGAAATGTCAGCTTTTCGCGCATGCGTACTGCGGCGCGCGCGGAATCCAGTAACGTATACGCGCCAAAAAAGAGAAACATGTAGTTGGCGTGCCGGGACCTAACACTGCCATAGACGAACTTGAAGATAACGGACGTTATTTTTTATTTACTTGTTTATTTATATTAAATATATTTTTGTTATTTTGGATACTGGAAAGATTTTTGGCAGTATCCTTTTGTCTTGCAACAAATGTTGGTATTCTTTATAGATTCTGCCAAATAAAATAAAAATTTATATTATATTATCCTGTATAATCTGAACCTTTTTAGGTAAAGAAAGTATGTGAACGTTGAATGAAAAACATTATTTTGAACTCTCAAAAATTTGAAATTAGTACAATACTGATGCTACGCGCGAATACGCATACGCGAAAACCTGACATTTCTGGCATCACTGTGCTCGCTACGGCGAAGCGCATTCTTTCTGCGTGGTAACGGTGGATGCTGTTGGGAGGCAGTGGACGCTATGGCGGGGATCAGTGACGGGAACTCCGTGGGCGCTGGGCGAAAATACTACCACCACTCTGACGTACCGTCTTCCCCTACTTTGCTTCTATCGCGCACGCGCTACACACAAGCGTACTTCTTCTCTACACGGACAGAGTCGAGGTACGCTTGTGTGTAGCGCATACGCGGTAGAAGCAAAGTAGGGGAAGACGGTACGTCAGAGAGGTGGTAGTATTTTCGCCCAGCACCCACGAAGTTCCCATCACTGATGGGGACGGTCTTGCCTCAATTGAGGCAAAAATGCCCACGCCTAGCGCCTGCGCCAAGACGATGTGACGAGAATTGTGGTACAAAACTTTAGTAACTCGGAAACTAATCATTTCCGCACCTATGTTAATATAACTTTTTGGTCTTCTCTAAGCATTAGGAATCCATTCCTAAAGTCTTGCTCACCATTTATGAAACAATTTCTATTCTAAATTCCATGGCCTATTTTATAAAAACAAGGATGAAGAACAAGTGCAATTTACTAACTAGAAAATTCCTTATGGTAAGCATAGAGTACACGTATCATTAATGTTTGTTACTATACATGTTTTCGTGTATTTTAAAAATGTGCACATACTCTAAATGCATACAAATCCGCAGTCGAATGATGAGTTAAGAACATAATTTTTGTTTAGTATTCCAAAATGAATGATGGTAAAAACCATTTATAGGAGAAAAGATATAAACAACACGAAGCTTTTTATATAGAGAATCTAAGAAGCGTTTGAACACTAAATTTCACATTACTCAAGAAATTGTCGATATTAGAACAATGATAATTTCGTTAAAAAAATTGTACAACAATGTTTATACTCCGACTCATTTTAAAGCTTGAAGACTTTACTTTTGCTATCAATCGACCATTTTTATTGTAACATTTTTTTATGGGAAACTGAAGAGACTTTTTGGTCCAACATGTTATAAATTAGAACATCTGAAAAAAGATTGAAAAATTTTTCTCGTGACTGAAGTCACCGTAGAATCGAAAATTGAAATTTCCTCTTTACAACGTATGATTAAAACTTGATCTACGATTTCTGTATTGCTTTCTTCGTAGCTACAGTCATTATTATTTCCTTGTCGTTAATCATTACCTAATAGAAAAATAAAATCTGTGTACATATGTTGTATGTCTACAGTTACTTCACTACTTTAATATTGAAAACAGTAAAATAAGATTGTATTTCGATTTGAAGGGAATGGATACCATTTATATTTAGTAGACTTTGAAATCTTTATCACGAGTCTGATTCGTTATTCTAAGACGAGGAGTTAAGCTTCCCAAATAAACTGTCGAGTATGTTGATTTCGGGGTACAGTATGTATAATCATAGATGAATTGTAAATAGTATAAAAGAGTTGTTGGCATGCAAAATGCAAGTCGAAGCACTGCAGTGCGTTTGCACAACAACTCTGTTGAGCGCAAACTACGTCCGTAAATGACCCACCCTGACCTACCTTTAGCTAACGTGTTTGTAAACTAGATTTAAGTCAATCTGCGCTTCTGTTTGATCTAGTTCAGTTCGTAAATTCAACCTGAACTGGACGAATTCCAAGCCAAAGAATAAATAGGGTCTTGATATAAAGTTACATTGATTAAACCTGGCGTTAACAGATAGTCCAGTTTGCTTTCCCAAACGGGGAGTAAACTGTTGCGTCGATTCCCCGTCCGCATTTCGATTGCGGTTGACCGTGATGTTTAACCGGGCTCACTAGATTTAAAATGAATTTTAAGACTTCGGATAAGTTTAGGATCCATTTTGATACGTTGCGTCATACTAGTGGTGATCAAAATATTAGATACTCTTGCTTAAATTAATCATTTTTCATTAAAATATTTAATTTTTAAACGAAACTCTAGATACTTTAAATGCTTAATAGTCCTATAAAACATTTTATTCAAGCTTTTAGTGTCGACCGAAAAATTAAACTTGAGCGAAAAATGTCGAGCGTTTATATCATACAAGAGAGGAAACCACGAACTATAAGTAGACTGCGGATTTTTATGCTGTTAATGATTTTAATATTTTACAAATGTGATAATTATGTTCTTAAAATTCTCTGGTACTTTTACTATTGTGTTTTTGCCGACTTATTTTTGTCATAAATTCAGATGATCATCATAGATTCATGATGATATTCTTCATGATATTAGGATAAGATTATAATATTCCAATGTTATTCAAAATCTATAAATTATAATAGATTAATCCCTTTTGCAAGTGCAGCCAACGATAATATTTATGTTGTTCTACACTAGGAAGAAATTGGAAATATATTTCATAATTTTTAATATATTTAATATTTTTCGTACTGTGGCTCGAATAATGCGATCATCCACTGTAAGCGTAGAAATAAATTCTTTCCGATTTTGGGATATCAACAAAATTTTATTGATAAATCGCCCTCCTCCAGGGGATCAAATAAATGATAACCCAATGAGGAAAGATCAGAATTACAGTAGAACCTCGCTCATTTCACGTAACGGGACCGAAAATGCGTAGAAAACTCGAGGTTGTACAACGAAAGAGGTAACTAATCATGGTAATTACCAACAATCTCATTTCCCCAGATTATCCTGATTTAATGTTTGTAGTCATCTAAGAAATTAGCAAAAAATACTTAAAGTAATCATACATTGGCTGCCTGTTGAGTACAAGTGAGTAGAATTCGCATAACCATGCGATCGACTTCGAATAAATTTTCATAGTGAAATGGTATTATGTTTTAATTTGCAAAGGAGTGAATTTTATTTGTAAATAGACGGATTTGGTCTGTACAATTGTGAATTTCAAAAGAATTTGTAAAGAGGCAATTTGGTCTGCGTAACGATGACTTTAATTTGCAAAAAAAAAGGTGAATTTGGAGTGCAAAGCCTGTATAATATGTACACACGAGCAAATTTTAATTGATGTCGCATGTATCTTGAAAAAGTCACGGTTTTTACCGAATAAAAAAACAAGAAGGCAACAAAGGGCGATAAAAAGTCACTCGATGTTGCTGCGGTGTCGACGAATCTTTTTACGGGAAGGAGTTATAATAAATTCTACATCCATAGAAGAGTTGGACATTCTTCGAATAAAAATTAATTTCATAATTCGTGCGCCATAATTCATTCCTCCATTCGTTATTCGTTAATTCCTTATTCGTCGTTCATCGAACAACGATACAGCAAAACAATGTATCTCGAGTTTGTTCGGTTCACCTTTGCAGGTATGACTTGACCCAGAAATTTTTTATCCACTTTCTTGACAAGAATTGAGATATGCAGTCTGCGAGAAATATTACGATAGAATATAATAATACATTAAAATAAAAAAAATATAATAATCTTATAAATTTTTTAGTTATTTTACAAACATATTGTTAGTTTATAAAAACTTTAGTATTTTTTCATGGATCTTTTACCAACATATTTGCGACATTTTTTTATTTTGAAAATTACACCGATGTCAATATAATGTGGACCGTATATATTTATTTATTATATTTTTAAATTTAACATATCTATTCAAACGGCTAGATTGCGAAGGTATTATTGATCAATTTTCTGAAATGAAAATCCGGAAAGAAAAACTTAAAATTTTTCAAAGTTTGAATAATGACTATAATTATATATTTTTCATTATACTAGAAACTCTTTTATTATACAATTATTATTGTATTAGCGTTTGTATTCTCTATTATTGTTAAAAATTTTAAGTGACATTATATCAAATTTCTCTGGAAGTAACTTATATAAATGAAGCCAAAATGTAAATTTTGTTTAGAGCCTGTTAGAGGCTTAATCCGGCACTGATTGACAGCTATTGGCGTTGCTAAACTCAGTTTGCGTTTACTACACTGTCTACATGCACGTACACAACTTACACTATTAAAATTCATTCGTTACTCTAGAACAGGCATGTCCAGAAGTAGCTCACTTGGAGGCAAAGAGGGAGACGTCTATTTCTCCCGCCCGCGCGTCTCAGACCCGTGCCTACCGCTTACGGTATGTACTGCGTGTGGCGCGTTGGGGCGACTCTCGGACCCACGGTAGGCACGGGTCTGAGGAGCTCGGAGGACTACGGCCACTACGGGGAGCGAGACGCGCGGGCGGGAGAAGTAGGCGTCTCCCTCGAATTTGCCTCCAAGTGAGCTACTTCTGGACATGCCTGCTCTAGAATAACGAATAATACTGTCTTCCTGTATTCAAATAATGCATAACGAATGATCGATTTTATCCGTTATTGAAAATGCGTTTTGTCCAATTCTGATCCATAGTGCGGATACTTTTAGATTCCCACTGGTAGAATCAATCGCCGAGTTCTCCGAAGCTACGAAACACTCTCAGCACAAGATGCCCACCTGAAAATTACCATATGGTCGGAGTAAAAAGAATAAATCGATATCTCTCTTGAATTGCAACGTTTATTCCGTATGCGTCGCGGCATGTACACAAGAACGATTACCTAGAACGCTGTAGCTCGTGGTAGATGCTCGCGTCCGCATGTGCGACATAATACGCAATACATAATAAACATAGTAATGCATGATACATTGATACAACATACATATCTCCATAAGTATACAATAAATATTTACAACAGGTTGAACCAGAGTATATACGTGTTTCGTTAGAGCCGTGAAGGAGAGCGAGAAGCGACGAAGACGGTGCGACTCTTCATGTGAATATTCGTCGGTAGAACAGAGTTACAAAAGAGGGTTCGGTGAGATCACTGGACGACGGGCGCCCTACCGTTTACACCTGGTTCTGGTCTTCTTTAGAGGGGTGCGCCGCTATCCATTCGAGTGCTTTTTGAATAAGAGGCGGGATCTCAGGCGTGGTGGGCAGGTGGGCTCCTTGGGGTTGGAACCCGTCGGCGTTCGCAACGTATGTCAACGAGATCTGCTGGCCGTCGTCGCTGGGGTAGCTAAAGCTGCCCTGAGCCTTCATCGCCTCGTTCTCCTGGCCCGCGTTCTCCAGTTGGCCCTCTTCTTGAGCCTTGATCCCATTCCCGGCCTCGTAGCTCCATTTGTACGAACCGTCCGGGTTTGGACCCTCTTGGCTCTGACTGACGATTGGGATCACATCCTCTGCCGGGGCCGGGGCCGCTGCCACGCAGCCAGCCAACGCGATCACGGCTACCTAAGGATTCACACCAGATCAGCTGCTAACTTTGTACTTGACGTCTACTTCGACTTAGAGCTAAACGGTTTCGCTGAGCGTCGCGCTTTTACACCGCACGGACAGTTTCAGAATTTAAACTTCGTTGATCTTGTATGAGCTTTCGATCAGCAAGAGAAACTGAGTATTTCACTCTTGAGTGGACGGGCGGACAGATTAACGTTGCCGGGATAATCAATGTTTAACTGTTCGAGAACAACGCGAAATTGTTGGAATCTTATCGTATGACCTATACGATGTTGCATGCAACTATAAGTTGCACGTTGTTATTTCAGTTTAGATATAGCTTTACAGATGTTACTATTATCTGTTCGTGATTTTAGACCTTTTGATATTACTCATAGCTAGACTGCAGATTTTATGCTATTATGACGAAAATCAGTAGATTCGTAAAAATCTGTATTGTATCTACGAATTCTAAAAAGTAAACGGTAATGCTTGGAAGTCTATCGCACCCAATGATCTGATCTTGTGTAATGCACAGGCGTCATCTCTGAAGGGTTATGAGGGTTATTTTAACATTATATAAAAGCTCGATTTTTAACTTATTATAATTATTGAAGGGAGGATGAACTTTTTACTTGGTTCTTGTACCTTGAACTTAGCGCAAAATATGTTTATTTTCCATTAAAATCTGCAGTCATAGCTATGTTCAAATTCTGAAAAGTAAGATAATGTATGATAGTGTATCGCGCCTAATAATCTGATTCAGTGTTATTAATTTTGAAATATTCATCAGAACCGGTATAGTACATAAACGTCGTCCGTGAAGGATTAATTTATCTTTGCCAGTGGGACTCTGGTTCTTCGGAAATTTACTGCGGCTAGAGTGAATACGTTTCTGGATTTGCTTTCAATCATACCCATCTATAACTGCATTAATGTACCTTGGTCGATATTCATTTGCTAAGAAAATCGAAAAAATGTATACCTTCCCCATAAAATTTCTTACTGTCCTCCAGCACCTTGTACAGTTATGCTCCAAAATAAGGCGACAGTGTTTGTTTCGAAATAAGGAAATAGCTCTTACCCCTTCCTCTTTTGAAGTTGTTCGCTCGACATCGATTAGTGCCAGAACGAGAGGTTATGTCATATTCTATCATTTTCCAAGGAAAGATATCGATGCTCGGCTGATTACTTTATGTTCTGCCACTTCCCTCACGCCCCTCGAACATCCTCCGTGTTCTCTCTCGGCTCGTTGGAGAACAAATTCAAACCGAATAACATAACTGATCCGAAATACGACGAAAGCCGGTCCCGAGTTTCGCCTTATACCGGAATAAGACTATATGTGGTTTTCATTTGCAAAATCGGCTAACTCCAAAAAATAAGAAGTAGAGAAAAATGAAACAGTATAGACTCATTTCTAAAAAATCCTGCAATTTTTGTTATCCAGTGGTAATTTTAAAATTTGTTCTAAATACAGTATGTCATGTATTAATCAAAAGCTTTATCAGTAAAATATCAAAACTCTCGTGTGATAGTCTGAACACAACTCATATAATTCTTATTGCACACAAGATGTAAAATATATTGAATTTAATTAAGTAATTTTTCGAATTGTAGATAACTTTTTCATTTAACTAAACTAAATAATACAACTGTCTAATTTAATACTGACTGCATCACGTACAACAAACTTCCGCAAATTTTCAAATTATTCTCCATTTTTCAAATTCCAAACTCAAGAAATCGTCTATAATTTGACAAGTTTAACACTAAACCTACCAAGCACAAAACACATAAAAGTAAAACACCTTAAAGAAGTGAGAAGATTGAATTTATTTAAAGTTTGTATCGCTACCATTACAATATGTGCTTAAATAAAGAAGTCAATTCTGTCATTTCCTATGAAGTCGTTTTTATAATTTAAATAATTATGAAATAGAAAACCTCTCATTTTTGACCGTGGTAGGTTTAGTGTTAAATGTACTTGAACAAAATGGAAATTCGTTTTACGTATTACAGAGGAAGTTAGTAAATACCGTTGAAACCTGTCATTCGACCCATTTTTGACTTTTGTTGTTTATATGATATCGATATTAATTTCTAGTTGAAATTGTAATGAAGCTTCGAACAGGTTGTCAACCATTACATCGTTACAGCCGAGCAAACTCGCCACGCATTCTCGTGGTACAGGCATCATCGTAGATAATCCTTGTTCCTTGTTTACGTTATTGTGTTTAAACGTCTATAAATTACGTCGCGGAAGATCGATTCTCCTGTAATTACGCGTCTGCGGGGTGCGATTTAAACGGTGCATCAGACCGCATATCAATTACGGAAATCGATTGCAAGACTGCTGCGCGACTCGCATGGCAGCCGGCTAGTCTCTTTACCGAAAACGGTTGCAAACTCGGCCGCAGTAGCTATTTCGTTTCGAGTCAGCCACTGGCAGCGGTAGCGCAGCTGTTATTAGGTCAGACATAGTAGATTTTGTTTGACTGGTCACCGAACGAAAAATCATCGACTCTCGATCATTCTATTCTTTTTCTCTTGCAACCGACGCTTTCTTCGAATTAATGAAAGCCTCGTTCAGCGCTGGGCAAACATACGGAAGCAACGAGAGTAGGAAAATTTGAAATAGTTCGAATGAACCGTGAAAATTAACAAATACGCGATAATTGGGGCCGTTTTTAATTCGATGCGCGGAACATAACGAGTTCAGAGCAAATAGAACCGATTAAAGGATTACTAGACTGCGGATTTTATGCATTTCCGGCAAAAATTTGAAACAGTAAACAGTTATACTTTTACTATTTAAGAATATTGATATGTTATTTTCATCTTGTTGAAAAGAAACCAATGAGATTTGTATTATGCACCTTTCTTTAGAGTCGATTTAGACAATCTCTGTTTTACTCATTTATGACTTATGAATATTTTCAAAAGATGGTAGAATATGAGATTGGATAGAATTCACTACGATTTTTATTTATTTTGGATTTATAAAGATTATTACCAATGAAAATAGGATTTCATTTGGTAGCACTTTCTTAAAAATTGTCTACAAAAATTGAAAATTGCATAAACATCCGCAGTCTAGTGATTAACATCTAGTGAGCATCAAAGTTTGTATTCGAAATCGTCGAAAAAATTCTTAAGATTAATGAAAGAGGATTTCACTTAATACTGGACATTAACCGTTGACTCAGTAGTCACAGAAATGAGATAAAACCAACGCGATTTATTTAATAAAACAACAATGAGGTAAGTTAAGATTTGCGATATTAATTACTCTTTCAATCCTTCTGTGTTTTGTATATCGTAAACAAATTATTGTCGATGCAATCGTTCTATCAGTTCAAAAATTTATTTTTGAGACTGGACAGGTAAGTCCACTATCCAAATATGGGTGATCCGGAAATCAACGTATTAAACAATTGAAACATAGTGGAATGTTTTTTATCTGTGAAAAGAGCAAAGAAAAATTAACAGTATTAAAAAGTTCAACAAAACTAATGAGTCTTAAAAAATGCAGTAAAGTAAGAACAATGTAACTCAAAAGAAAGCTTTTCTACTGCCTGTTGCCATCAAAGAAACTATAGTATATGTAATTTGCTTACAGAGCGATTATTAGACTGAGAATCCTTATTGCACAATTATATTATGCAGAATAAAAATTTTCTGCATCAAATGCAGTAGACAGGAATCAATTAGATAATATATTGATATTCTTAACCGTAAAACGGTACTATGTATTAAGAAAATGGTCAGGCCACGATTTGTCGTACTGCGATCTTTCTAAAAATTCCAATTAAAATTTATTCAAAGACACTGAAAAAATTTCGTATTTATAATTGTTTTGTAACGCCGATACGAAAATCAACGTACAAATTATATTGCAGGGTTACATTGTTTTAATCTTTCGACGATTTTATATTTTGCCTACTCCCTTTTATTACAAATGCATAATACGCTTAGTTTAGTGATGATTAGACTGCGGATTTATGTATTTATAACAAAAATTATTAGGAGAAACACAAAAGAGTCAAAAAAACCAAAGGACTAGAATTATCGTTACATTATTTCGAGCATACTAAAATTGTTAAGTGTAATTTTTATTCATTATAATTGAATGGAAACCTCGAATAAAAGTCGAGATTTATTTTCCATTCTAATGATAAGGAATATGTTTATTTTTCATAAAAATCTGCAATGCAGTGTGATGATAAAGCTTATATTCAATTCTCGGGGTACCAAGAATGGATTACGAAACTTCTGAAGATATTCCTGATTTCAAATAATTAGAAACATTTGTAATAAATGCAACCAATTTTGTAACTCGGTACCATTAACACTAAACCTATCAAGCACAAAACATATAAAAGTAAAACACCTTAAAGAAGTGAAAAGATTGAATTTATTTAAACTTTGTACCGTTTCCATTACAATATATGCTTAATTAAAAATGTCAATTCAGTAATTTCCTATGAAATCGTTTTTCTACTTTCAATAATTGTAAAATAGAAAACCGGTCATATTGACCGTGGTAGGTTTAGTATTAAGATCGTAAAGCAAAATTTGAAGAAGACATATGTTTGATCTTGTTTGTTTTAGATGATATTTTAAAGGTACGTATAATAGAATTCCCTCTACTACGGAGACACGCCGGTTGTATTACAGACAATTATGAAAGGTATTGCCACTACCCCCCCAAGGTACATTTTGTTCCGTACAGTCTCCAGCCTGTTCGTATTCACCCTACTCACCTCTCCTCGATCTCCTCCCAAAACAAGACGTCATCTGTCCGAGGAAACCGTATGACCGAACGAGCCGCGACCAAGGAATGAATGGGAATAGAGAAAAGAAAGAGATCACAGATAACGTTTTTTCACAGGAGTCCCGGTTATGGATCACGCACAGATATGTAATATCGCGGTCTCGCGGCACTCGACGAATCTCCAAATCGAAAGCTCACTGAAGACCAGTCTTCGTCAACGGTCCGCGGGACTTCCGTTCTTCGCGAATCCTGTTTTGCACCCCGGAATCCTCCAAGTCGACTCTTTGTTCCCAGAACAGCGTCCGCTGCTCCCTTTAATTGCGCTTACCAGTGACGTATACATGCTGTAGCAGTAATCGCTGATGGGCAAGTGTTTATCAAGCCCCGCAGCGCTCGTCGTATATATACCCCTGGAGGCATCACCAATACGACCGTTTGCCTAAGTAACGATAGCCACTGTGTTCCTAAGAGGACGCACATGGGACACAGAGCGACAGAGAGAAATGGCAAAGGTGGAAAGGCTGGCGGACAGAGTGCGAGAGAGAAAGAGATAGTGGGGAAGATGGTGACACAGTGGCAGAGGGGCCTGAAAGGGGGGTTACACGGATCCTCATTTAACGCGCACGATGCACAAGGATATGCATGTGTGGGGAAACGTATGGGGACAACAACACACTGTACATCACCCGGAGAGAGACTACCTTCCCGGGGATCAGCATGTCACATTGCGCTAAATGTCATCGGGTCCCCGTTATAGGATGCTTACTCAATTGTCATAATTTCTTTAACCCCCTGACCGCGGGCTACGTTGGAAATCGCGTTCTTCTTATTTTTGTGAGATTTCGTCGGGCTTGCTGTTATCGCGCCTGCATAATTGATCATGGGGTGGCTGAGCTTCGCGCCGTTTCTGCGGTTTGCTAATGCTGACCTCCTTTGTTCTCATGTCGTCATGCCTATGGATTTAAAAACTGGTTCAGGGATCGAAAAAAGCTGTTATGTTCTTCTTTTTTTAAGTTCCGTTGGAACTTATCTATTCCGTTTAACACTAAACATATCGAGCATTAAAAGTAACTTGTAGGCATTGCTTAAAAAAAATGACAAATTTGAATTTATATAGATTATCTACTGTTTTTATAACAATACGTGTTTGATTTAAGAATTAACTTAATTCGATCATTTCCTATGAAAGAGACTTTATAATTTCAACAATTCTAAGATAAATAATCTGAGGCCGATCAATATCACCGGCGCTGGTAGGTTTAATGTTAATAACATATGTGTTCCTGTGGAATTTTTACCAAATGAATTATTACCATCGGCAACTTCTCCAAAAAAATGTTCTTCACAATGAAAAAAACTCCGTAAAAACAAGTTCTTGTGAAATATTCATTAAAATATTTACATAAAATTAATGAAAAAGCCAAATTATTGTGTGCTAGTTTTATTTAACAATGCAATATCATGTAATTCCTAAATTTATTGAATAAATGGTATCAAAACCATAACAGAAATAATTAATAATTTGAAAACAAGTATTGAACACAAAAGACTTTTTTTCTTTCTAAAAGAGATCTTATCTAGAAATTATATAATATATATATTTTTTTATCATAGAAAATATGAGTACTCATCTACTTACTATCATGTTATTTAACTCCTTTGCATCAGTGGACGAAATATTCGGTCACGTGGTATGATTTATGTTTTTGTTATGATTAGGTACGATACCATATCATGGAACACAATTTCTTCAAACATAATATAAATAAATAATGTGTGCAGAATATTGATTTAAAATTTAATTAGAATGATCATTGAATATTGCTGTAATATTATTTATTAAATAGTAATCGGTATTTGTTATAATGTTTGAGAAATTTCATTATATTAATGAACAAAATATGTAACCTTATTCTAGAAAAACTTTTATTTTTATATTTTATTGTTTCTATTCAAATAAAACATTAATTTTCAAGAATATTTCATTATTTGTTCTTATTGGAATTTACACAATGAGAACTTTTTAAAAAATATTCCATATGTCATAAATACTAATAGAGATTATCAAGAATTTCCAGAACGATTTCTAACAACTTTCTACCAAGTATCACCATTACAACTACAATCTATTTTCAAATAACAATTATAGAGACTATGTACAAATGTGGACACTATTATTTAAAAGAAAGCAATAATACACAGAGCAATAAATTGTTATTATCAAACTTTAATGTAAAATCCACTATACTAAAGTGAAATAAATTATTTTGAAATAATTTCCTATTCATATTAAAATTCAGAGCGTCAGCATATTGTAGTAAAAATGATCATCATTAATCAGGCTAATGATTGGCATGCCAATGCACAAACTCATTGTATATACGCTATTCTGCATGACAGCATAGTTTAGTTTCGCATATATTAAGTAAACTGAAAAATCTTAAAATGAGTACAAAAAATTTTGTTACTGTTCTAACTACAGTTTGTTTTTCCTTGTGAAAAATCAAAACTCGTTATAATCGGTTTTTTGAAAATACTAGAATTTGAAAACCGTTCTTTTTAGAATTTGATTTTTGTACGTATAGTAATTGCATCATTTCAAAACTTCTTATTTGTAACATAAGTATATCATAATTTGATGCAGTGGACCACACCATATCCAAACTAGGGAAAAAGTATTTGTCTGATATTTTACAGCTATTTGGAGCTTCTTAAGACTAATGTTATATTTAAATATAAGTACAATGACTCTAGCCATTTTAATCGAAATTTGTTTGGTCGAAATGGATCATGGCTCCAGTTTAATTTCTCTTCAGTTACTGATATCAACACATAAAACCTTACAAATTCATTCGTATTTCGTTTCACTGGAAAAAGCCAACTCTATTGGTAATCGTGAAAACATCGAAATGAATTCCTTTTTTTTTTTAATTGGAGCATTGTCCGAACCATGTTATTTATATTGAAAAGTATCAGATGCTGACAGAAAATCCGAGGCCAAGTTTTAAATAAACGTATTTATTTACACGACGAGTGCGGAGATACATTTCTTTACAAATGTAACTGTTATACACAGACAAATATTTTGTTATTATTGTTTTACTTTTTGTTTCCTGAATACTGAATTAAAATAAATTTATGTTAAATAAGTCATTCTTACCTTTTAGTGCAAAACATACACGTGTCAGAAAAATGTAGATAAAAGTTATGAGAATTACTTTTGATAAAAAATGATTAACTATATTTTCATCACATAATTTATCACATAATATTGAAAATACACATATTACAAAATGATCATGAAAACATAGAGAATTATTCATTTTATGTCAAAAATAGTACTTCTTATTCCGAATAAAAAATGAATACAAAATGACATATTAATTTCCAGTAAAACTAATTTGGTTTTAAAGTATGGTATAAATTAATCTAAATCAATTAAATATAAAAATTATCTAAGTCAATTGTAAGACATAGGAATTAAATGAAGATATATTTCGTCTTTTAATCATCTCAATAAGTTCAAAATAATATAACAGTATCATTTAACTCTTCTATGACATTTAAATTTTACGATTGATCTACTCATTTTTGTCATAAATGTGTAAAATCTACAGCCTACTTAAGAGGTGTTTCATTGATATAAACAGAAAATGGATAGGTACTTGATAAATAACAAATAAGTTTAACTAGGAATTTACACGAAATCGAAATATAGTCTTCCGTGATTAGAGAGTTAACATCGATGTAGTCACAATGAGATATTCAGCCTTTTGCTAGGAGAAATGGCTTCTAGTTTGTATTCACTGACGTTAAGCACTACCGTTGGCAAAATTTACTTAGTCGAACACTCTAAGCATCTGTTGTGAAAGCAATCCTCTTTACGTAAATCAACTATTAATGGACGAATATAGTATCTCAGAATCAAAAAAATGAATTGAAAAATTATTCATTCATTTTCATTCTACGATAAGAAAATTTACTGTTTTCTAAAATATTTCCTTTAAATAAAATAACTGTGCCGTTCTACTTCTTTAATTGCGAAATAATACCATTTGTACTTACTACTTCGTTAAATCTGATTTAATTAATTTAGATTAGGTCGTTTAGAGAATAGTTCGTTATTTATTAATTTTTCAAAATTTTAGTTACAATAGTTACATTAGTTACTATTACATTACACTGTAAACGTTTAAATATTTACAATATATTCTAATGTGTAAAAAAGAAAATTGGTTTTTATTTGACGTTAAACTTTATGAAACAATTAACGGAAGAAAATAATTTTTATTGTTCACCTTCCCGCGTAAATAGCTACGGAAAGTGTAAGCTTCTATATAGCAAAAGGAAGTAGAAATTACTATCTACCATATGTGTAAATTTATACTTCTCTATAGCATTTATAATTGTGATGATGAAAAAGATGTTTTGTATGTACCATGTACCATACATCAATAACATTTAACGAAGCCACCACGTTCAAATTACATATGGACAGTTTATTTTGAAAGTGGTGTACGTCCGTTTTTGGAAAGAATTGGGAAATCACAAAATAAACACATAATTTAGAGTGGACTTTTTATTTATAAACAATTCGCACTTAGTATATATATATATATATATATATATATATATATATATATGTGTGTGTGTGTGTGTGTGTTTATTTTGTGATTTCTCAATTCTTTCCAAAAACGAACGTACACCACTTTCAAAATAAACAGTCCATATGTAGTTTGAACGTAGTGGCTTCGTTGAATGTTATTATCGATATGTTTTGAAATGAAACTGCCTAACGGTTTGTGGTAAGTGGTGTAAATATTTTTAACGTTGAAAATAAAAAACACTATTTTATTTCTTGTCAAATCATAATAAAGCACAATTTATTTCAAGTGAAATTTAATGATTTTTACATTTCAATAATCACGAAAGTGGTGTAAGTCCATTGAGGGCGCAGAAAGAATATATTATTTTAGTTAAATTCACATGAAAGTCGTTTATGTAATCAATTTAAATATTTATAAATTCATAATAACTATTTACAGAAAGTGTTTACTTATATTTTTGAGTCAAATAAAATGCAAACCTTTACATATCTCGACGGAAGAAAAAAATGGACTTACACCGCTTTCAAAATAACCGGTCCATATATTACATAAGAACAACAAAAGATAGTCGAATACTTGTTGCCACATCCAACAGTTCTTAATTAATATCAGCCATTAACAATTGATTTCAGACTAATCGAAATGATTTCAATAGATACCTAACTGTTACTCCATTACTTAGAACCATTACGAAATTCTATCCTGAGGTCTGTACACAATGCGAGTTCGTCAATAACGATTTCAATCACTCGACGTCTCAGGTTTCGTTACTAACGACCAGATAATCCGTCGAGAATTAACGGCCATCTAAACTTTTCTTGTACCCGGATTCGATGACAATGATACCGATAGCATCAACTGATTTTAAATATCATGAATAGTCAGGGAGCATGCGGTGCAGTAGACTCAGTCGCTGACTTAGGAGCAACCTTTCATTACTAACGTGCAATTACGAGATACACACAATATTCTGTCAAAGATCGAACAGTTTACTTTGTTGCCAATTTTCTTTTTCATTGCAAGACAGTTAAATTGACTGCAATCAACGATAATTAAACGTAATTCTGTCTTAATAATAATTATTGCATAATGTTCGCGCACGATACTTCGCAAACCGCGGACATCCATTTAAGATTGCTTTACCTAACTGCGTTTACAAGTTATTTGTTCAGATTTTATTGTGTTACGGTGTTCGTTCAAATAAAATCAATTACTTTTTGCAACGGTAAGGTTTTAGTATACGTTACGCGAATGTTAAAGAGAAGACGTTTTGCAATATTATCCATCCATCTTTCTACTCTATTCTAAACATACTTAACGTATTACCTTGAATTAAATATAGACACATAACTGTTTAATCAGTGACCAAAGTTGCTCGATCGGAATGTTGTGCGATTGATTATTCATTCATTAATCGATTGTAGATAAATTATTAAATATTTCATGTAAATGACAACTTGTTTGCGCGCACTTCTTGCGATATAACCTTTTTAGTATACATATAAGGTACGCGATTCGATGAGTTGTGTTTCTTATAGCCGGCCGCTATACAAACCCATTCATTGCAGCATTATTTACGTTATAACTGTCATGACATTTACTAACAGCACTTCATTAATAAAATAATTTTAGAGTGACATGTTCAATCTGTTGATAGTAATTTATGATCGATATCCCTCAGGAGTGATTCAATATTGAGAAACAAAGAAATTTCATGTAATAATGCAGAATACAGGTGTAAGCACGCTTCAAAAGCACACGATCCTGTCCGATCACATTAATCATATTTCCTACTCCGTGGAGAAAAGTTTTCATCTTCTGTGTACAATCATCGGTCTTTACTGTAAATGAAGCAACTAATAAATCATCCGTTTAAATCGTGCAGAGAGCGATGAATTATCTCTCCTGGAATACGCTAAGGCTGCTGCTTCTTTTATGGAAAACGCGGAGAATACGTAAAGCGATAATAAATTCTCGTTTCCTTAGGAATGTCAAGTTCCTTGTTAGAAACAACAGTCGCGACTCCGCGTGATTCACTAATGCACGTCATCGATATCTATGAACAATTTTCACAGAGTTCCTCTGCAGCTGTTCGGATCCACATGCTCATATCTCGATTTATTCGAAGCATTCGTCCACTATGGTTATTATTTACGTAACCGAAAATCAGGCTAATGGAGTCTTCTGGCTCGATAAAGCACAGCAGAGAAATACGTGCGTATATGTAGTAGGTGCTTGTTTATATAAATTCAAATAAAATCAACGAATCTTTAGTCAGTGCTTGATTAACCCTTGCAAGGTCGATGCTTTTGGTGATTTTATCATTACAATCGTGGATTCAAATCTTTGGTTGTGTGTTCGGCTGTTCTTTCTTTTGGAGGACCAGATGTTTTTAACTTTCTTGAACACTTTTTAAACTTTTCTTTATGTAATCCTGTAGATATCGATGAGAACATTACGAAAATGTAAGTATTATTGTTAGGAATTCACTGCTTTATAAGTTATACGTGTGTAAACATGAGCAATTTTAAGGATTTTTGACAGGTTAGGGCGTCGCCATATTGGATATTCGTTGGGTGGTAGAGGTAGGACTGTTGAGCGCATGCGCTGGATAAAAAATTGGTCCTAAGAAAAAAGGTTTAACCGTGTATTCTATTGTATATGTTGTTTTAATTTATTTTTTGGAGATCAACGTTGATCTCCATGTTGGACCTAATTTCAATCTGATTACTAAATAATTGGAACTTGGATGAAATATTTTTATCCCTGGGTCAAAATAGACCCGGCTCTCGACATCCGAGAGTAAATTGAATTCCTGTCAAGTATCACTTCAGTTAACATGAATATTTACTAGCTAAGTTACAATCATCATAACTGAGAATTTTTCAATAAAATTTTTTATTGAATGTTGTAACTCTGTTTATAATTTCAAGAAATATATATTATAATTTACTACTATTTAATACTATAATTTATTTTTTATATTAGTCTCTATAAAGTTTTCATTTAATATTGATGTATCACATCATTTGTTTGGCACTGTATCTTTTCAAACTCATGAAGTTTAAAAACCTTATTGACAGCAAAATGAAATTCATTTTTTATGAATTGTAAGAAACAGGAGTAACATAAAAATGTACCTCTTTTATTAATAGATTTAGTAAATTGAATACATAATGTAATAATGAACATCAAATCTTTTGACGCCACCCTTTTCATGTTTCTGTACTCCACGTATCCACTTTTGACATAGAGACATATAAAATCAGTTGTATAATTATCGGTATATGAATTATTTGAATAAGATCATAGTAGATCGGTGTTTCATTGTATATTGTTCATTTTGAAATTATTTTTGAAGCATTGGTTTATTTCATTTTTGACAATTTGATTTTTAGGTAGGTAAAGAAATTGGTCTGCAACTTTGGTCACGGATTTATTGTACTGTAATCAAAAAGTGTACCGTGGGCATTAGGATAGCTCGAAGTACAAGTAATAGGATAGTGAAGACATAATACTCGTTTCTAAAGACACTTGACACTCACGGTAGCACACACAGGTTCCAAACGCAGTGAACACATGCACTAAATACACATAACACATGCGCACTAGACATATACATTGATCATACGCGAAGCATAAGTCCGACAATGTATTAGGTCGTTGCATATGAAATGTCCGATTGTTAACAGTAACGTTAAGCAAACGTAATCTTCTTCGAAATAAACTTATGGATTTTTTTGTAGTTCACGTTCATTATTTACAAGATTCTCATCTCCATTTTGTAGTCTTCTTTACCGTCGATGAATCGATTAATCGACTAATTTTGACCAAGCATCACATGATGGTATGGTTAAAATGTTATTCTTCCACTCATATAAAATGAATACACGACAATCACATTGATTGACATTGAAATAAACTTTATTTAAAAGTAAAATTGGATATCTACATAAAAATTGAAGATGAGACCATAATATCAGCTTCGTACCTTAAAATGATGTATAATAACTCCATAGATTGTAATAGTATTTCTTAATCAAAACACATAACAATTGCATTCCAAACGCATTCCAAAATCGAACATTTCATATGCAACAACCTAATAGTATCTTGTACGATTCTAATACCGGCGGTACATCACTTAAAGTACTTCAAAACACCGATAAAAAAATCGCAGACCAACTTTTGAGCGTTCATTGCAAAGGGAAGACTTTTCTTCAAAACATTACTTTGAAATGAATGTCAGAAATAATTGTTTAAACTCCGTAGAGTTTGTATTTGCAAAATCTCCGAAGAAGGAAAGCCACTTCAGTTTCCCACTTGGTTTTATAACACAAAAGAGATATTGAAAAATCTGAATTCAGGAATTCAGGGATTTACATTTACATTTACGTTCATTACACGAAGTCACAGAAATTTAAAGATCGATAATTTTTCGATTATAATTTGACTGCGGTCGGACTACATTTGTTACAAAAATGAGTAGATAAAATATAAAACAATCGAAGGATTTAAGGAATATGAGTTTCAACATTTTTATTGAATGTTAGCTACTTGATTTCTGTTTCTTATAAAGATGTTGATGATATAGAGAGTAGTTTGTCATTCAACAGTGTAAACTGTATAATATAAATAGTTATATAATAATATAGTTATATTTAATATAACATTATATTGTACGAACTTAATTTTAAATAATAAATATGGTATACATTCGACGATTGATTCTAAATTATATATTGCCAGTTAACTATTTTGGTTTAACAGCGCCACTATTCATTCAAAAATTCCCTGAATCAAGCCACTATTACTTTTATTCGTTATACTTCCACGCTTCACTAATTGACACGTTAAGACACTGGACAAACAGTCACCTGTTCACGAAAGACCCGATTGCCGTATGGCAAATGTAGGGGAAAGTCTGTGCAATATGTTTGGGCTTTTAATTAGCTGGATTATGTAATACGAACAGTGCATACAAAAGGTATGCAAATAAATATCACTCGTGAAAGCAGCTGACTAGGAAACATCTTTTCAAATCGTTGCCATCTATAGAACATGGTTGGTTCATGTCGTTCAAATGGTTGATTAAAACCGCTTGTATCATGCCATGCACTTATCTCGTACTTAATTGTCAGACTACTTCGATGGAAAATATGAATATCTTCCTGCACACTCACTATAATATATTGTGTGTACTCACCTTTTTAAAAAACATAGATTTATACCATACATGTAAGTTTTAAACCTGTTATGTTGTACCCACGTTAATACTGATGTATTTATACCTGATTCATTTTATGTAAACTAATGTCATCACTAGACTGCGGATTTTATGCATTTATGATTAAAATGGGTACGCACAATTTAAAGCAGGGGTCATATTAAAAAGATTTAAGGACATCAGTGTATTAGTTTCAGCTTAATAAAATAATTAAAAGAAGAGAACATTTTTTATTTGGCCCCTGTGCCTTACAATCACGGCAAACATATTTTATTTTGCATATAGATCCGCAGTCTAGTCATCACTACTGCCTCTGATGTTAATGAGGACCTTTATAAATAAACAATGTTAACAAAAATTAATTTATATAATTGACACATAGAATAAAACACACAATCACACGTTAAAACAATAAATGACACAATGAACTCCACTGACTTTAATTAAAATTTGGGAGAAAGTAAGTTTTTAAACATATTTAATATCAATATGTGTAGCGGTTATTGTTTATACGAAAAAGATAAGGACATCTTGTATGATAAGGACAACTTTTTTATAGGTGGAGACATCAAGGAGATATGAAGGTTAGCTCTGTTTCCTTAAATGGAAGGGTATGGTTTTTTTATTTACATTCTGATAGTGTGTTTCAAGACGAATACAATGACCTATTATGAAGGTCATTCAAGGTCACACAAGGTCAACTGCAATAGAAAATAAAGTGTGTCAAAGCACTCTTCGAACACTACGATGATTTACATAATACATGTTATTTGCGTATTCACTGCTACTTCAAGTGTTCAAAATGACGACCTTTATTTTCTATTGCAGTTGACCTTGCGTGACCTTGAATGACCTTCATAATAGGTCATTGTATTCGTCTTGAAACATACTATCAGAATGTAAATAAAAAACCATACCGTTCTATTTAAAAAAACAGAGTTGACCTTCATATCTTTTTGTGTCTCCACCTATAAAAAAATTAATGATCAGATTACGAGCGCCTCGATATCAAGTAAGTTTGGTCTGATGTATTTTCTTCTATCTTCAAAAGCAAGCGAGTTATTCAGGTGACCTGTTTATAGTGTCCCACCCTGTATACTAAGTTACTCTTTTCCTATAAGTCGAAATTAAACTCTTTTCTTATCATAGTTTAAAAGCATTCAAACAGTTGTACATATACAATAAATATCAATCATCTTTTTCTTCTAATAATGTCTTACATTATTAGAGACAAAGAAGTTCTAAACACTGTAACAGTGAAGAAAATTGTATGGCAAGGGGTTAAGAATGATTGACTTTAAGAATAGAACGGAAAGTAAGTCAGACTTAAAATAAAATTTGAGAGAATCAATTTAAAAATAAAATTTACCAACAATTGACGTAAGCAACATATATTAAAATAGTGCATTAAAAATGATACCGTATAAAAGGGTGCATTAAAAATGATACCGTTAGAATTCCCGAGCGAAAATATTCAAAAACTACTGCGGTGAGTATAATTTTGTATTCAGTGCATGTGTCGTATCGGCGATTCCCTCATGGAGTGACTTCCAGAGTTGGTTAAAGTTTTGGAGAAAAAATATTTCAGATAATATTTTTAGTAGTCGTTATTCTACAATTCAAATAAAATACTATATTAAGTAAACAGTAAAATTTCCGCAAATCAAATATTTTTATTTCGATAATCTAAAATCTAAAAATCTAAACTATGAAATAAAATATTTGAATTTTGTGTTAAATGATATTTCATATATTTGATGAAAATAGATTGAGGAAACAGGTAATATTAAAATGAAAAAAATCATAATATTTTCGAATTCGATTTTCTCGAAAACGAGAAATGAAAAAAATGTATACCTCATTTTCGATTTATTTTCTCTTATAGTATTAGCCTCTCAAATAAAATGGTCACTATTTTTAGAATCCTTCAAATGATTTTCAAATACTATTTTAAAATCTTTTTCTAACAAATAAAATATTTTATTTCCTAAGGGGCACGTGTGATTTCTTATAAAGTAGTATTTTATCCATCTCTGATGACTTCTTTGAGATTATATCCATGCTTCGGAGAATTCAATTCATGGTTTTGTAAATTATATCGTAGCGGAATGTCAGCCTACGCAAAGACCGCAGGCTAAGCAACGCGTAACCCGTGGATTTGAGAGTTCTCGTGAATTTTGGTTCCTAGTGTCGAGGTGTGGAAATTTTTTTCTCAACAGATGATTAATAAACATTCTCGGTAATCTCTCGTAATACTAATACCGCAACAGCTTTCACTTCTCCTTTTTCCTTCTGTCAACATTAATTTCGACACAAACTGAGTCATCGTATGCGCGTGAAAACCATCTTTTTATGGTGTAGAGAACGAAGACTCGCATACAAAATCTTTCAGTGTTCCTTTCTTTGCTTCGAAACTGCGAATCATCAGGCAGATTTACACAAAGAAATGATTTCTTATTGTTTCATTAAAAATGCAATATAAATTTTGTGAAACGCCAACGTTTAATTATTTTTTGCAGTCATATGTATAAAATCCATATTAATTAAAAACTGTGGTCTTTCGAAACCTGTTGTGTTTGCACATTAATCTTTTAATGTATATCATATGGTACACATACATTTATCGTATAATGTTTATATTTCTTGTCTTGGATATACATGCATAATAGATCATATCTAAAATCGAACATTTTATACAAACGTACGTTTTGCATATTAATACAGTTTAAGGATGATACAAAAAAAGATAACTATAACAAATATATAATACATATATTTGAAATTTATCTAACACAAGTACTATGTAATCCGCGAGGGTACATTTAAATTACATCTAACACAAGTATATGTATTCTATAGTCATATCAAAACAAATGAATCTTTACAAATATAACAAAGTAAAACTACCGTGCTTCATGGTCAGTCTGGAAAATATTTCACAACTACCATTGTACACATGTAGATATTAGAGAATATGGATCGATAGGTGCTATATATGGGCCGCAACTTATCGACCCGTGGTCGATCAATAGTTATTAGGGGTGTGCGAGAACCCGAAAATGTGTGGATCTCGATGGTCGAGACGGTTCGGGAAGACATCAAGACGAAACTAGTCGGGTTTTCGAAAATTTCGGGATTCTCAAAAGTTTCGGGATTCTCGAAAATATCGGGATTCTCGAAGATTCTCGAAAATTCTCGAAAAAGAAGATTCAATGAATAAATTTTATAATGCGGTTTTCGGAAACGCCTCAAATATCGGAAATCTCATAACGGTAATCGAGTACTGAACACCTTAAAATTTTTGAGAATCTCGATGCAGTCGAGAATCCCGAAATTTTCGAGAACTCGTCCCGATCTCGAAAAGAATTCTCATCTCGTCCCGATCTCGGAAAAAGTTTTCGTCTAGACCCGACTCGACATTTTCGGGTTCTCGCACACCACTAATAGTTATGCAGTGGTAGCGTATCAGACGACTAGAGCGTATTTTGTTTTTCCGTTAAGTTCGTTGTGTCGTGCAGTTCTCCTCCACGCGGCCATACGATAAACGTGTACTCGTTTATTCTTCATCTAACATAGTAAAATATACATAGTCTAATAATAATACATATCGTGTTATTATTCCAAACTTCCTGATAGTAGGAAACTGCTTCCAAGTATATCTGAATTAAAAATTTGTATTTCTTTTGAGATTCTTGACTAATGTTCCAAAAAAATGTTACAAATTTCGAAATCAGTGCGAGTGGTCACTTTGTCTGTACTTATATTTAATAATAGTTTGGACAGTTAGGGATAATTTGTCATTATGGACACAAGGTTAGAAAAGTGAAATTCTATCTAATTCCGTGATAATGGGCTGGAAAGCTTATTTTTATCCGTGGAGTACGATTTTAACTGTAACTCACTGGATACGTAAACTGAACCCTTAGCACTCGAGTGGCGACTCTGAGGCGCCACTAAAAGTTGCTGTACCATTATACAAAATATTGTTATATTACACTATTAAATTTGTTTGTATTTAAAACATTACTAAACATTTAAGTGTTGTAAGAGGTATTATATCCTTTTCATATCCATAAAGTGAAAAAAGTCATATAAAATGAAAATATTCTTGGTCGGAAGAAATGTTTGGTTTTGGAGCTAAAATAGCACCGAGTGCAAAGGGTTAAAATTGTCATACAATCATTGCAATTCTCTAAACAAAATATATTTATATACGCGAATGGTAAAAATATTATTATTCTATCTTAAGTAATGAAATTCTTGTAAGATTTCTAAACGCGGTTGTTTTTATATTCATTTTTACAAATTGAAATAATAAAGTCATAAATTCTAATTATTCTCTTGGCTCGCTGTACGCAACATTTATTTGTTTGCCGTTTAGCTCTGCAAGATGTAGTTTTATCACATTGTATGTGTGAGTGTGTATTTAGATGTCCTCTGCAAATATAACTTTCATTCGGGATTCCCCAGCTTTTTAGCTTTCTCTATTCCTTTATCCAGCTCTTTGCAATTCATCACCGGATAGCCTACAGTTTCTTTTTTTTTTTTTGCTTTGCATATAGCATTACCTTTGCATTACCTTTTGTTTCTTTTCCCAGTATTTATAATATTGTAATAGCCACTGTATTCGTATATCACTGGAGACCGCTTCCGCTATTATGCTGTGTCCTTCCTCTCTTCTTCCGACCTCGGTCAATCATAACTTGTTTCTGCAGTATTCATTTTCCCTACCCTTCTTTTTCTATCTCCATTAAACATTTTTTAATACATCAGTATATATTAATTCAATGCTTCTTCATTGAGCGTTTACGTCCTCTCTCTTGTCGTTTCGTTATTTCTCCTTGAACTATGAATTCGGATGTTTTCCAATCTGATGCTACTGATACAGCGGCGCGCTCAAGAGGGTTGGCTAGGGGGCCTTGCCCCCCCCCCAAGAAAAAGGAAATAGAACACTGGAAAATTGATCAAACTGTAGAACAGCTGCTTCCTCTCCGATTTCGATGATTTTTGGATATGTTGTATGTAAAACGCAACATTTTGAACAACTGTTCTCTCTATATATTAGGCATGCGTTCGCTTAGGTTGGCTTCGTTATACATATAGAGAGACATTAATATAACTATAACCGACGTAATTAAAGAGTTGTGTAACAAGAAAAGAAAACTAGATTTTATTCTGTAAATAAATTTCTATAATCATCTTAATGGATTTTATTTAATGTACATTATAAATCTTTCTGTGGCCTGATACAAAAAGTTTCAATGTAAGTATTTATGAAGTACATACGTGCATTGGCAATTCTTGCACCAGACCACAAAATTTTATCTGTTCAACTCGTCTCGCCCCCCCCCCCCCCCAAAAGATTAAATCCTGAGTGCGCCACTGTACCGATACATTAAATGGAGACAGAGTTTCATGTTACCTTCGTTTCCAATATAATCGATTTTGAATCATTATTTGATAAATTCATGTATTATTCTTTTATGTGTTTACTGTTGCTGTTGCATTAGTGTACAGATGTCAATAATTATGCATTTTCTTTAATGAGACTAACAAGGGCAATAAAAGATCGAATACTCTTATCAGAATCTGAAAATGTTATACAATTCTGGTAGATCTAATGTTTTAAGTTGCACGCAATGAAATAAGATGGTTAATATAATTGTTTATTACTTATAAGAATGTACAGGGAAGAGTATAAATAAGTACTACCCTTTCTGTGAAACAAAATATGCAACCATGAATAAATTAATGTATAATAACTAATATAAAACAAATAATGTGACTCGTGTATTTTTACTCGCACAAAATTTTGAAATACATGTTTTTAGGAAAGCCTTCAGTGACAAGAGTATTTGTGAACTATGTCAGAGATAAAAAGAATTATGAAACTTTTTAATAGGTTCTATTTGAAACACAATGTATAGAACTTTTAAAACAAACGTTTTCATAGTATAAGTTGAGGATAGATAATAAAAAGATCATGAAAGTAAAACTTTTAGTTTGAATGGAATTTATAAAATATGAAAATAAACATTTTTTCTGTGATATAGGGATATTATTTAATCATCAATATTAACGAAGTTGCCAATCATTACCACAAATACTGAATAGTATTTAATGAACAGTGTGACAGGGATATTAAGTCATTATTTCTGCACTGCGGATTTTATGAATATTGACAAAAATGAGTGGGTGCAATTTCAAATAGTAGAAAGATTGACAAAAGGTAAGAATGCAATACATTAGTTACTTACAACTTATTAAATTTATTAAAGAAACAATTAAATCCCCATTTCATTTCACTGCCTTGCAATTGATGCAATCAATTTTTATTTTTTTAACGTAAAGATCCACAGTTTGATTATTTCTGCCATTTATTCGTAATATTTATGTAGATAATTCATAGTCCAAAGATTCTTTGCGTTTTTCTTACGAAACTACTTTTAATAAATGTTCTAAAGTAACTTGGTTTAAAAATGTTTTATTATACACATTCTAAAGCATCTGTTCAATCATAATGTTTTTCAAAAAAGTACCTAAAGGATAACGTTTCATCCCATAAAAAATCCATAGGACCAGATAATTTCTTAAACAAGACATACAGTGGATCCAAAAAGTATTTCAACACTAAATGTCCCATTCTCGAGAAATTGTCGATATTTGAACTGAATTTCGTTAAGAAAAATTGTGTAACAATACACCTGTACTTTATTACAGAAGTCTCTATTTCTACCATTCATTGTTTATTTTCATCTAAGATATTTTCGTATGATACAGCGAATGGGGCGTAAGAACACATTTTAGTCCAAAATGTTACAAATTGAAATGTCTGGAAAAATATTGAAAAATTTTTGTCGTGACAGAAATCACCGTAGATTTAAAGATTGAAGCATCCCTTTTACAATGAATGTTTAAAACTTAATCTACGATTTTTTCTATTCGTTTCATTGAGCTTTGAATGAAAGGTGAACTACCATCTTTGCAATAATAAAAATGTACCCTTTGAAGGCATTACATGACCAAATATTGTTCCTCCTTTTGATGCATTTACAGATCATTCAATTTGTAGTGTTTTCGATCAAGGACATGTCCTCAGTTTTCATCTGCTATATCATGCACAAATATCATAGAAAAAAATGCATGATGGTCTGTAAAAATCGAGACTTCAAACTTTAAAATGAGTTCAAATTTATTATTGTACTATATTGTGTAACGAAATTATCATAGTTCAAATATTGACAATTTCCCAACTGGAAATACAGTGTTCAAATAATTTTCGGATCCACTGTATAAGTTAAAATAGAAAATTTTTTAAAACAAAAATAACTGTTTATTTCGATCTCTGGACAAAATATTTCCTCAAGTTACTTTTTATTGGGAATGTTTAACCCTTTCCTTACAGAGTAAGTGTCTGCAGGTAAGCTTTCTCTGTTCCGGGGACTCCCTTTACAGTTATGCAGATGCCGGCTATAGTCGGCGCTGGTGTCCACTGTTCGTTATGTTGGATGCCGAATAAAGTCGACGTCAGTGTCGCCAGACCGGTTAAATCGAGGGGTATACAGTTTACCACCTCTCTGATGACCAGAGTACTATGTAACACAGTGGTGGGCACAGGTGGAGCCCCTCAAACGCCTGCTTCTCCCATCAACCTCTCTTTCATGTAGCGCGCACGTTCGTTGCGTATGCTGATGTCTCGTGTCTTCGTTGCCCCATTGTACCACGCTTGCTGGAAGGGGACAGAGGGCGCTACGGTGTGGACGGTTTTGCCTCAATTGAGGCAAAACTGCCCATCCCTGATGTACCACGTTGCGCGGCACATCACGTGACCAGCCTACGGTCTTAGTGGAGGACATTGCAGTGTGTTCATGTAGTGGAATGGAATAGTGGAAGGGGGAGAGGAAAATCAACCCAATTTTGGATTGATCTGGCGACACTGGTCGTCGTTGCTATTGATAAGGTAAAGGACATTTAGCAGTAAGAGATGACAAAATGTTCCGTGTTATTGCTTCAATGCGAACATATCTCAAGATTTTTTTCTTCTCCATTCCGTGAATCTTACAAACTAATTATGTTGTGCCTAGAGTAATATTGTGAAAAGGTTGTTTAATAATACTTTTTAATGACACTCCACCATACAATTTTTTATTTCTCGATTTGTTTGCTTCTCGCTTTCTCTAATTCACCGATATCCTGGTTCCGCCGACAGTCTTTTAGGTATTGCCGTGAGCATCGAAATAACGCAAATATTTACTAAATAAAGGATTGAAATTTCAGAACAGAGGGTACTTCGAAAGGTTACACGTATCTCCACGTAAACATATAACACACCACTGACGCAACAGTGCAAGCATTATCTTGTCTTTCATTGGGACAGGTAACGCGTATAGAGTGATCAAATATGTTTCTTGCATCACTATGAGTACTTAACTGCCGTCTCTTCCTTATGACCCGTTGCAGACGCGTTTAATTATTTTTTATCGCCTTGAGTAAATGACGGAATCGAGTTTATATAGGTTAATAAATAATAATGAGAGGTATTTACGGCCTTTAGCAATCGGTGTTGTTGGCTGAATCGCGACGATTTTAGTTATGGTAAGTTTCACTGTGCTCGAATCACCTTCAATAGATCACCGGAGTAATATCGTTTTGTGTAGTATCAGAAACGCATCACGACTTCCATTGCGGTATATTCGATGTAACTAAAAACGAAAGTGATAAGCTTTAAGTTAAAAGTACGTCTTAACGAATCGCCTTACTTCGAAACTGTGAGGCACATATAATACAGTAGAGCCTCGATTATCCGAACTTCTGATATCTAAATTATTTATCATATGGGTACGTTTTAGAGTTAAATACATAGATCAGTCGGTAATTATAGAGAAAAGGGTACACCTCACCGATTTTAATGGCCTTGAAAGACGTTACCAAGGTCATCATTCTGAACAATTTTTTCTATATGTATATGTTGCCGCCGCTCGGATTTAGTGTCAGAGATATTCTCATAAAATTGTTGCTGCTACTATAGAATGGGTTCTGCACACACTTCCGCATAATAAAAGGTATGATTAACATATACAGGGTATTCATTTGAAAACTTTCCAGCAGCAATCTCGAAAAGTATGAAAGATATTAAAAAAGTGTAAAACATGTGTCCAAGGATTTCGAGAGGAAAAGAGGGGGGCAGTATCAGTTTTTTTATTTGGGTGGCGTTTTCAAGGTCATCTGAAGGTCAACTTTGTTTTTCAAAAGACCAGCAATTTTCGTAGGATACCTTTTTTTATCCGCGCACTAGTTTCGGAGATATTTAAAGAGAAGTAGAACGTTTGTACAGGAATGTAGAGCAATACCAACAAATACCTTCAAAAATGTTCGTTCAGAATTTGAGAATCGTCTGTATTATTGTTTAGAAAACAACGGAGAACATTTTGAACATTTGTTATAGTTATAAAGAAATTACAAACTTTCTCGCAGTATAAGAATGACTCGCTCTACTTCTCTTTGAATATCTCCGAAACTAGTGCGCAGATAAAAAAAAGGTATTCTGCGAAGATTGCTGGTCTTTTTATGTACAATAAGATCCCATAATAAAAAATATAGGTTTCCAAAAGGGAAACAAAGTTGACCTTCAAATGATCTTGAGAACGCTACCCAAATAAAAAATTGATACTGCCCCCCTCTCCCCCCCTCGAAATTCTTGGACCGGTATTTTACACTTTCTTAATAACTCATACTTTTCGAGATATTCGGCTGGAAAGTTTTCAAATGAACAGCCTGTATAAGTTACTTTGCTAATAACGAATATGCAGCATCACATACAAGATCTCCAGGAGAAGGTATAATTCAAGTTGGTTGGGGTTATTGCGTTGAGGGGGCGGAGAAAGGGCGACTATGCTTACATTGTTTCACATTTCACATGGATTTTTGAATATAAAAATACTTTAGGCACTTTTCTCGACCACATCGACTGTCGAAGTTGGTTAGGCCTGGTTTAGGTTAGTTTATATAGGAAACAACAACACCTATGAAATTCTACAATATGTTATACGGTATACGGTATACGGTCTGGAATAGCTAAGGTAATTGTAAGTTGTATTTTGTAATAATAAAGGGATTCTACCATGATGCGACGAAAATAAACTCAAACCTAACCCAGACCTAACTCAAACCAAACAAAAGAACACGAAAACTATTTTTATAAATGTCTCGCAAACAAAGACCGAGTGACGGTAACACGTACAGGAAAACGTTGTTTAGAATTATGAACTCCTCAATATATTTGAGTTTCATCAAAATTGGTGAAGTATACCGTTTTCTGTATAATTACCGATCAGTCTCACATGATCTGCATATGTACAAAGCGATTTATTGTACAATTCAGTAGAGATATAGTCTAGCACTGTACCTAAATAACTGTTCTATTATTCGAATATTCATGTTGTACTAATTAGTACGGATATTCGAGGTTCTACTGTATCTGGGTTAGCTCTGGGTTATGTTAGTAAAAGTATTTGAATAGTTAAATCATATCGTGTGACGCATAACGTTTAAACTCTTTTACCGTGAATTTTTCTTCTTGTCAGCTATCAGCCAAAAATGCCATCCTAACTGTTCTGTCCTCGTTCCCGTGATTTCTCCTTCAGTCATCATTATCGCGTCCTCGGAATGCACTCGCACCATACTAAATCTAGCATGTACATAGCTGCTGATTTTGCTAATCTGTTGTAGGGAATCATATCCATTGTTTTGCTTTCGCACACTAAATAATACTATGCAGTCAATGTTATTTGTTGGAAAGAGGAGAGTAACTAATGTTTCTAGATAACGTAATACAGCATGGAAGAAACTGAAGTTCGAAATTATGCCTTTTCAGATAATAATTAGGCATATCTGAAGCGGCTATGTAACTAGGCATGGATACAGTCTCACATCATAAAATTAGGAATTGAATTAAGTGAAAAGTAACGAATTAAATTTTCGATTGTGTATGTAAGCCGGATATGTTTGTGGAACGCTTCAAGACATACAATGACATTAGACTTCTATTTGAATATTATTAAGTAAGAGCAGTCAAGCAATGACTATGTGAAATTCCTTGAGCTGATGATTATTTTCCTTGACAGGACTAGTCTTACAGTAAATCATTTTCATGTACTTGAATCTTTCCATCATACTAAATGAAAGGTTAAATGGTAGAACTTAAGGATTCTTGTATATTTATAGCTAATTTATTTCATGTGATTGATCCAGAAATTGTTGATCTTGCAACCTGAAGTTCCGTGGTCTTTATACAAATGATTTGAGTGCGCACCATATACTTTCAATGATATTCAAATCATGCTTCGGCATTATCGAAATAACTTATTTATTTGATAACTAATCGTTATGATAATATATTCTCTTATTTCGCTACATGTCTTATGAAATAGTCATATGTTAGTTGATTGAACAGTCAGACAATTTATTAAAAATTTTTCATCATTGGCTTTTTTAATGATATTCAAATAATTTTTCTCTCCACATTTTATTTAATTAAATCATGCGCGTTCACCAAAATTTCATTTATTTCGTATATCAAAGAACAATTTTAAATCGTATCCATATAAAATGTAATCATAATTTACAATAGTTCCTTCAATAAATTTGTTGTAAATTTATTAAATTCTTCCAAGTGAAAATAAATTTTTTATGTTATTTGTAAAATACATATAACAAAGTTTTGCGACATTTGATGATTATATGATGATGATTGTTACCTTATTTCAACTGAAATGTGTCCAACCCTGATTCCAACTTGCAAATGATTAGGCACAGAACTAAACCATGGTACCTTAACGTTATCTAATGAGTAACACCGCAAATAATGGCAAATTAACTAATAATATTTGTGGAGGAATCGTAATTTTGACATTTCCAATACAATATGCAAAAGAAAAACATTTCAATTTGTAAAATTTTTCTAGTAAGCACTCACTTGTTGCAATTATCGTTAAAACATGTCAAAAGTTTAGAACAAATAATTTAACCTACTTATTTACATATTAATTTTATGATGTTAATTTTACGATCATTTCGATAATAAAAAATGTGATATGAAATTCTACGTTTTGATCTCATATTGGTAATTCAAAATACCGAAGATAAATCCTGAGAAGGCTGTTGTGCGTTCCTCGTGCAACGTGAGTTACCACGAAAAGAGAAGAGGGGAGGCGTGGGTGCAATGTTTCATGTCTGATATGTGGGTGCATTATGAATTTCTTAGTTATGACTCTGGAAATTATGCCTGCAACTACTGTATGTAAATTTTAAGACTGAATACTTAGGAAGACACCAATGCAGTGATTTTTGTGCCTGATTACATAGATCATGAATGAAAACAATTTCACTCAGTAAGTTGAAACACCACTATTCCAAATTACCTGCAACACACAGTGTGACGGTTTAAAAATAAAAAAATTGATTTCTTGAATTTCATACTTGTTTTTATGGAATAGGTAGTAAAACTCGTCCAATAAGAGAACTATGTAACCTAGCAACACAAATAACTGATGAAGGTTAGAAATCTGGTTAGAAGTCGAGCAAAGACACATCAAGCCAACGTACATTACATACAGTCAATATTTACGAGGTGAAATTTTGTTGTAAAGTTATTTTATTTGTTTCTCTCTTGTAAATAAGTTAAAAGTGTTTTATCTTATTTGTTATATATATTTGAAACTTGTACATACAGTTGTGGGTGATTTACAGTTATTCATACCACAATACACTTTTGTTGCATTTTCCAACTTTCAGAGGAGATTGAAAAAAGAAACGAAACATTGATATATTCAGTTTTTTATTAAAATTAGTTCCCTCTTTTTTCTTTAATTTGTTATTAGTTTTATCTGTTCCTGAATGCTCTATCTTGAGATCATTTATTTTTCAGAATCTGTCAGTAAGTGGTAATAATGATACTTAAAAATGTATTATCCCAGTAATTTACTTAAATATTATTTGTTTCTAATTGTTTTGTTTTCTTGTTATTTATTTGTGTTTGAATATATTACAGTTTTTTATTTTGTGTTAAAAATTAAATTTATGATACATAGATATGATTAAGATGTCAATAATATTAAAATATGACTATTTTAATGGAAAATTGAACAATTTTATTTGTTTCCAACTTTTGTTATAAAGTTTTATAACAATTTAATAACCTACGTTAAACAAACTGGTATTCCAAAAAATGTTGTACTTTCTCTAATAAATAGAAAAATATCGTATAATAGTAATACATAAACTGCGAATTTTACGAATATGTCACAAAGAGGACGAACTGCAACAGTAGAAACACTGTGAAGACTTCAAGGTGTATCAATGTATTATTCTCGCCCTACTCAAATTATCAAAGAAAAATAAATCTTTACGTAGTTCCTGTTTCTTGTATCAAATGCACAGAAGTTTTATTTTGCGTAAACATCCGCGTATATTAACCTACCAGTGTACGGATCAAAAGTATGCATTTTCGTCGTTGAAAATTCTTCTAAAAACTCAGAGCTATTCTTAAATAATCTTATTACTGCTATATTGCATAAAGATATTCATAGTAAAGCGTAAGAATTCCTAGTAAGAATTCATGGGCAAATTCCAAGATAATTTAAAGAAAATTTAATCAGCACAAATTCAATTCATGGATCTCACAGATCCAATCCGTGTGCTTGAGTATTATTAAATCACTTGGTACGCACACTTGGTTATCGATGTGTTTAATAACTGCTTGGGCATCCAATGACAATTTGCTTTTTACGTTACATCTGGAAAAGTAAAACGTTTTTATGTGATCCGAATTCAATAGTCAAGGATTGTGCATATTCTACAGCACTCCTGTTCCGTCAATGCTCTCCGCTTTCTACTTAATAGCTTCCTAGGACCTTCTGTCGGGGAGACCGTGACCCTAGTCCAGTCCACTCATCAGTGCTAAGCTACTGTTGTGTCATCAGCAGGTGCGCCATTTCTGCACATGGTCGCTTGAATTGATAATCTACAACACTCTTGAACCTCAAATACCCGCGTCGTCCCATTTGAAGGCTTTCTGAGACCTTCTATCTAGGGAGATCATTACTCTAGCTCAATTATCGGAGCCAAGTCAGCGAGCTCGGTTGGCTCTGTGCGAGAGTAATAGACCCTCCTCTTCTCACTAATTGAATATATCATTTTATGCCCATACTACTGGCGCTACCTGTTTTATCATGTTAGAATATAAATTATTCTCTTCAGGTTCACTGTAAGGTGTAATTTTAGGTAATAACTGTGTAAAAATTGGTTTCATTTGATTTTCTGTGATGAGTTAAGTTAGAGACATCCAATGACATTGCATTTTCAGTTGCATTTGATCTTGTCTTGGATGTTGTTTCCATACTTACATCAGACTTTATGCGATCTCTTTATTGATTAGATCATAAATACGTTAGGTTATGTTCGGTATCTCTTTTTATTTATTACTAAATCATAGAATTATATTCAATCAATAGTAAAATTCCTCATCGGCTTCCTTTTAATCACAGATACGTACTTATAATACATTTACAATGAGTCATAAACTAAACTATATCCTTAAAATTAGAATATATTTACGTATGTTTACAACCGAACGTATTTCTGCAACTACCCAACACACATTTATATACTATATTATGTCATATTATTTACATTCTTGACAAATTACACTGTCCAACAAATTTCAACTTTTTTTATGTTTCCTAATAACTGCTGGGTGGTTCTTATAGAGTTTTTTTGCGCTGATTCCGAATCTGCCCTTACTTTTTCTCCTACACGCACAGTTTTTGAGAAACATGACTTTGAAAAAAAACCTGTTTTTCAACTTTAAACAAATATTGTGATGTTATTATAAAAGATATTGAATTGTTCTTTGCAGTAGAAGATTCTGTAGACTTTCTCGAATACAGTAATATCCAATATTGATACATTATGAATGTTTAAACATGTTTAAACGATCATTAAAGACGGAGAGACACCACTTTTGCACCAATTTTTGAGGATATTTTTGAATTTACCTCAAAAAATAAGTGTCCAGCGTAAAATCGAACTATATCACGCGATAGAGCAGACTTTTATCTTGAGAAACGCCCCTTTGAAGTTTGCAACATAGATGTTTATACCGAACCAGAAAGCAAAATATCTACGCCCGACATGAGTTGCCGCCAGTGGTGCTCTTCCACTAGCGCGGTCGTTCATCGGGATACGGCACGGCGTAACGGCGATGCAGTGGCTAAAAGCGCGCAATTATGTCAGCTTACTTAAATGTTATTTATTATTTTCTAGTACATATATTCTGTATAACTTATTTTATGTATTTTTTTAATGTTAGTGTCTTGTTCATAGTATATTTCATACTAAAAAGATCTTTTGTAACAAAAAAATAATTTAGTAAGTTTTTCTTTTGTATGAAATATACTATGAAGAAGAGACGAACATTAAAAAAATACATAAAATAATTTATACAGAATAAATATACTAATAAATAATATATAACATTTAAATAAAATTTAACATTGAAATAAGCTGACATAATTGCGCGCTTTTAGCCACTGCATCGCCGTTATGCCGCGCCGCGCCCTATCGCGCCGTATCGCGACAAACGACCGCGCTAGTGGAAGAGCACCACTGGTGACAACTCATGTCGGGCGTAGATATTTTGCTTTCTGGTTCGGTATAAACATCTATGTTGCAAACTTCAAAGGGGCGTTTCTCAAGATAAAAGTCTGCTCTGTCGCGTAATATAGTACGATTTTACGCTGGACCCTTATTTTTTCAGATGAATTCAAAAATATCCTCAAAAATTGGTGCAAAAATGGTGTCTCTCCGTCTTTAATGATTGTTTAAACATGTTTAAACATTCATAATGTATTAATATTGGATACCACTGTATTCAGGAAAGTCTATAGAATCTTTTACTGCGAAGAACAATTCAATATCTTCTATTATAACATCACAATATTTGTTTAAAGTTGAGAAATAGGTTTTTTTCAAAGTCACGTTTCTCAAAAACTGTGCGTGTAGACGAAAAAGTAAGAACAGATTCGGAATCAGCGCAAAAAACTCTATAAGAACCACCCAACAGTTATTAGGAAACAAATTTGGTGTTGGACAGTGTTATTCGGTGAAACAAATCAATCGTGCATCGTTCTAATTAGATTGCAGATTCTTATGCAAAATGAAAATTTTCTAAGTTAACTGTTAGAAACAGAAATGAAATAAAAATGTACTTTTCCCTGTAATAATCTTCATAAGTCAGAAAAAAACGAATAATAGCGCTCTATTCTAATAAAATTCTTATTTTGTATTTTATCGATTCATTATTATTATGCACGAACAAAATCTGCCATCTAAATATAATTATTGATGTGGAACCTTTGTCTGTTAACAACAAAGGTGAATGTTCTGACAAAACTTGTCAAATACTATGAAAATGTTAATATAAAAATGAATATGTTCTTTACAAGGTACAAAGCGAGAAAATTTCACGCTGATTTAAAAAATGGTTTAATTATAACCAAACGTTAGAAATATTTGGTAATTTCCACCGCCAATTTCATCGTTCGATGTGTTAAAAAGTATGTTAATGCTTTCTCACTCGCCTGAAATGTTTTATAATTTTTACATAATGGTAGCCACTGCATTGATTTATATTTAGTGAAAGTACAGAAGCATTTACCATTTTGTTAGCTCATATTTCTCGAACACATATAGAATATTATTTTTCGTTTCTGATAAATGCTCAAATAATTCTTTCGACAATCATATCACGATCTTGATCAAATATTTTCTGCCAGGCGTATCGAAAACAGATACCATCGATTTATTAATTATTTCCCAACAAACCACTTTTTCAAGAATAATTGTATTAATGATAGTGATGTTAGACTACTAGACTTGGAGAATTATTTATCGAAATCACAATTAATACTTTAAGCATGTAATACATTACTTTTCAAACCTATTGTACGATCATATTTTATATGCATATTTTTTTTTAAATTGTAAGTTAAACATATACGAAGATATTATAACAACAATTAATCCCAGAAAATTAATGCTGTTCCTTCTGATACAAGAAAAAACATTGTAATGCGTTTTTGTGTAATGTATCACGTATAAAATATTATATTACAAAATAATATCCTTATTGAAGTTGACGTTACTCGATACAAAAAATGCTTTAGGCATAAATAGGAAAATTTAAAGAATGGTTCTCAGTAGTACAGAGAAATCGAACCCCAGTATTCTACAGTTCCTCGGTCTTCTGGCGGCAGATAGTTTAAAAAAAACTCGCGACGTCATGGCTGAAGGAATGGTTTAAAATGTCATTCGCGAACCTAGCAGATGAGCGAACCTACTTTATTCACAGATGGTGAATATCCGCCATATGAGAATAAATTCTATGAAAAAAGGAATCGTACATCCATCCAACATTACGATCGACTATATTTGGACGTCTTCTGTCTTCATTCACACGTTGATTCGATTGTGTTAACACAAAGTTTATATCTGTTTCTTCGTCTGTTCTTTACCTTCACCGGCTCTCCTATTCCAATTCATCTTCTTACTTACTCCATCTCATGCTAACGAGTATGTATTATGCGTTTCCTTCTTTGTTCTTCTTGTTCAGTTTCATCTCAGTTGCTCACACTTTACACTTATATTCTAATCCACCTTCTTTCTCGATCATTCTTCGTCGATCCCACCTTCTCTCTCTCTCTCTCTCTCTCTCTCTCTCTCTCTCTCTCGCTCTCTGCAGTATAGACTGCATAAGACGGTTTTCGTTTTCTTTGTCTGTCTCTAACTCCATCCCGGTGCATTGTGGGGCTTTCATTCAGGTACGCATTCTTCAGAATACGTGGGGCTCGTGAGTGCATCCGCGTGTAACCTTTCTATGAGTATAGAACCTCTATTGCAACAACCACGTCGCATATCGTACTTGTAAGGCCGTTGAAAATGCATTACCTTACCGTCTGATATTTCAAACTTCCTTGCTACCCTTCCCTCGCCAAGCTTCTAAAGCGCAGCTTTATTGCTTTGCACAATTCCAATCGTAAAATCGAGAAATTGAACAAGTGTCCGCAACTTTTCTTCGTACTCGTTATTCCTCTTTACCGTTTACAGGATTCCGTCCTATACTATAATACAATTTCGAGAAACGGAGGAACGGTCAAAAGGATACAAAAGAATCACTTCAAAAATATAAGAAAAATCTAGTCAGTCGTTTTTAATCGTCAGCATTAACATATTCACTACCAGCGTTTATAGCAGCCACAGCTTTCATAATTCTAACTAGTCTGCGGATTTGATGCATTCATGACAAAAATGAGTAGATCGTATGCAAAACAGTAAAAATATTTTTAAAAAATCAAGAATATTGTTGCACTGCTATCAACCGTATAAAATTATTAAGAAAATATATACATGTATATGTAGCTTCTGTACCATGGAACTAATACAGATAAAAAAATGAGACATTCCATTTCAAAAATCAAAGGTGACCGCTATATTTTCTCTGCGCCTACACTTACGAGAATCCCATTTATACCATGTTATGTAGTTTCTTAAAGCCTACAACTTTTGTAAGTAACGTGTTTTCGTATTGTTTGAAATAACCAAGATACTTAAGTGGACAGAATTCATGAGACACACTGTATGTATACTACTACTGGAATATTAGCATTGAATTATAACGTAGTAGAATATTGGAATGTTATAATCTTGCTCTAATATATTAGAATATTAGAATGTCATTTTAGTATATTAGAATATTAAAAGCTCATTGTAATATATTAGAATATTAGAATCTCATTCAAATGTAGTAGAATATTGGAATATTAGAATTTCATTATAATATAGTAAAATGTTAGAATCTCATTATAATATAGTAGAATATTAGAATCTCATTATAATATAGTAGAATATTAGAATCTCATCCAAATATAGTGGAATATTGGAATATTAGAATTTAATTTTAATATAGTAGAATATTAGAATCTCATTATAATACAGTAGAATATTATAATTTCATTATAATATAGTAAAATGTTAGGATCTCATTATAATATAGTAGAATATTAGAATCTCATTATAATATAGTAGAATATTAGAATCTCATCCACATATAGTGGAATATTGGAATATTAGAATTTAATTTTAATATAGCAGAATATTAGAATCTCATTGTAATACAGTAGAATATTATAATTTTATTATAACATAGCAGAATATTAGAATCTCATTATAATATATTAGAATATTAGAATCTCATTCAAAAATTCAAGAATATTGTTGCACTGCTATCAACCCTATAAAATTATTAAGAAAAGAAACACATGTCTATGTAGTTTCTTATAATTTTTATTTTGTATAAATTTTGTATAAAAATTTGCAGTCTAGTTATAACTGTGTCAGCTATGGGTGCTATAAACGCCGGTAGTGAATGCGTTAATGCTGATGATTAAAAACAAATGATTTTGTTTTTCATATTCTTTAAATGATTCTTTTGTATTCTCTTGGTTTGTATCCTCCAATTTTATATTTTATGTAAAGAAAAGCAAGTTGAGCTTGTGTACATACGTGTTTAAAATTACAGCAACCGGTATAACATTTGGAGAGCGTATAAAGCCTTTGTAACAATATCTTCTTTCAAATTTTATAAAAGGATACATTGCATTTGATTGAATGTTATAACTAGACTGCAGATTTTATGCAATTATAGTATGTAGTATGGGTAAGTGAAATATCGAAAATTTTATATTGCATAAAAATCCTCAGCCTAATTATAACATTTAATCAAATGCAAGGTATCCTGTTATAAATATGAAAGCAGATATTGTTACAAAGAACTTACAAGTTCTCTGAATGTTATGCTGTTTGCTGTAATTTTAAGCAAGCATATACACAAGCACAACTTGATTTTCTTTATATGAAATATGAAATTACTTATTTGTCACACATAAGTGACGCTTATAAGATAATACAAAGAATCTAATACACAATTCTTTAATTTCACATTAAATCAGACAAAAGAAGCTAATCCTTAACAAAGCCGATTTTGAGAGAATAAATTTTTTAAATTCTACAACTATTTGGACTCAAATATGTAATTTTTTATCTAGATTTTCAACTTCTTTCATTTGTAAAAAAGGGAGAAATGTTCGAATAAACAATCTGCTTCGTCAAGGACTAAATGATTAAAAAGAAAATTATCCAAATATGTCCAGCAATCTTTCAAATATATCTGGTATCAATTTTGACATCATTTCCAGGAAAACGTGTTTGAAATTTTGAATTGTCTGTGACTAGTGACTATGTAATACGTTTGCATCTTCAGATCTATAAATCTAGCAGTTTTATGAATATTGAAATAAAACTTTGGGGGAATATTCCAAAAGAGCAGTACTAACAAAATGTTGTATTACATACTATTTTAAAAAAATCGAATATTTTTATTTTACCAAAGGCATGTCACCCTTTAAGGCGTCTACCTAGTTTCACGAATAGTAAACATTTTATGCATTATCTTACAATTGAACAGTCTCAATATATTGTTCATATATAATTTGTGAACAAGAAGAGTAACGCTCATGAAACAGGTTCAAATACAGTTATAGTATGCAGTGTAGTGTCACATGACTCGGGAAGAGTAATGTCTTCTACCTACTACAATACATTATCGAGATAAGTGAATAATATTTTCATAAATAATCGTCAAATGTCTCTGTTACATTCTCATAGAGGTAACTTGAAAATCCCGTTTTTCTAATTGTGTTGCCGTCGCTGTAACTGTTCAATATCTTTCAAAGTTTTTGTTTAAAATTTTTTAAATGTTTTTTATTGCTTCTCTGAATTATTGCTCTAATAAAAGTATTAGATCATTCCACAAGTAATACAGAAATATATTTTATTACCGTTATTTACAACTTATTCCCACTTTAATTTCTTTTACAATCTTGGCAACAGAAACTCTTAATTTACGTATAAGAAAGAATAAAAAACCGCATTAATTGTGGATTGACCCAATAATTTAAACAAAAGTAATGTATCCTATATCAAATTATTTAAATAAAATATCATATTTTATACTTCGGATTATGAAAATAAAATACTTTATTTTGTGGTTCAGATTGTAAAAATGAAAACATTTTATTAATCAAAATTTCACATTCTATTTGAAATGCTGTCATTTAAGCCAAACAGAATCTGAGATATTAAATAGTATTTGGAACATTTATCTCGCCAGATATCTAACATTGTTTGCAACGTTAGAAACAACGGTTAATAAATGGCAATACGGTATAGTTAAGGTTTAAATTTGCTTCATTCTATGAATTCTAAACCTTTTGGAATTCGTTCGTAGCGCAAAGTATTCAACAGATTATCAGGGCATATTATTATCATTCGCTATTAGTAACCATCGCTTTAATAACGATTATATTAGTTACACTTTCTATGTGTTTGTTACGTTAGAAGCAATAGTTAATATTAGGTTATTGCTTATGGAACGTCTGACTTATAACAGTAATGTTAAATAAACTTAATATTTTCTATTTGAAATATTCTTAATATTGTTACGGCGACGTGAAGAGAGGGATTGTCAACGAACATTGTCCACGGTTGGCCGTGGAACAGAAGAAAGAGACAGAATCGACAACCGAGCGGGTAAGACATATTCTGAAATCGATATATTTATATAAAGTCATAATTTGTTTGGTTAAAATATAATATTTTATAAAAAATATGATAATAGTATATGTTATTATAATATAATGATAAAATTGCTAATTAAAAGGTATATATATTATTTACTAATATATATATATATATATATATATATATATATATATATATATATATATATATTAAAAATAATATTAAAAATTCGGCAAAAATTATATTCACCTGTTTAACAAAAACATGTCTTTTTGAGTATTAATTTAAAGTCATCTCTGCTCCATGCAAATTTAAATAGCTGCAGTATAATGACCGTACAAAGGTAGCATAATCATTTGTCTTTTAATTGAAAGCTGGAATGAAAGAGTTAATGAAATATAAGCTGTTTCAGTATTGGTTAATAAAATTAAATTTTAAGTAAAAATTCTTTTGGTGCTATAAATAAAGTTTGTAAATAAATATCTTGTGATGCCGCGGCGTACGACGCGAAGTAACAAAAGTCGCAACAATATTTTAAATAGAATTATATTACAAGAATATTAGTATATTTTCTATTTATATACTTTTAAATATTTTCTAAATTATTAACTTTACTTAACCATCAAAGTAAAGACTATCGTAATCAATATATTCGTCAACAAATTACAAGTTTCCCGATTATATTACGGTAGAAATTGAATGTTTGGGTCTCGTTTTACTTTGACGAGATTGCCACTTTTATTTTTGGTCCTATATCACATTATGCTATCGTCAATATCTTCATTTGAATATCTTATTTAAAAGAAAACACGACAATCATATTGATTGACACGAACATAAACATTATTTTAACATAAAATTGTTTGTCTAAATAAAAACTGGAGATCGGAACTTAAAGATCAGATTTGTACCTTAAAATCATCCATAATAAATTTGTAGACTATAATAGTATTTCTTGAATAAAACACTTTATAACATTTGCATTCTTAAATCGATCATTCCACATGCAACCACCTAATGAATGGTAAAAATTTTCTTCATTTTTCAAATCTTAAAATTGTTGGAATTCTTTCATAGCGGGGAGGATACAATGGACAACATCGCCAGGGTACATGATTACAATTCACGATTAATAATCATCGGCACGATAGCGATTCTACACGCTTTCCTTCGCGTTAGGAAGGTGAGAGTAAACAGAAACCGATCACATGGATTCTCAACGGTACTTTGCGAAGAATCGTCCTCGAGGCTCGAGGCACGGCACTCTCGGTGCGGCACCTGCACTGAAGATGAAAGTAAAATTGAATTTGGCGTGCGTTACGTCTTCTAGCCTCCGGGTAGGCGATCTCTTAGAATTCCTGCGGTATGTGCTTATATGTCAAGGTCGTCTCCAGCCATAACTTCTTTACCGGTTTACAATTTATTTGCAATGAGTCGGTATCCATGGTTATTACCATCTTCGATTCCCTCGGGCGCATCGTGCCCGCAGAAATCCGTCGGAGATTATTTATATTCGTCATCGATCATCTCGTTAGAAAATTTTCATGCAATATTTTGTTTCGACAAACGATTCCGAGGCGTATTCATCGTATAGTTTGAGTTACCACTTTTAGATTTCAATGGTTGATTATTGTTGTCAAGAAAATCCTGCGATTCCGTAAATTGCAATCCATAGGGAAATGTTAATTACGGATTATGGTCTTGTGAAAGAATACATGTGATCGGTAGCCTGTGACTTGCAAGACAGTCCAATGCCCATAGACAGTTTATTAATTAACAACATTATATAATACCGTGACGTTAATGTGATAGATGCGAATTATGATATCGTAATTGCGTTAAATGGATTTAGAGAAAAATGTTAGACGTTCATTAAGAATATTAAATTTGAGACAACTTTGCAGCGATGGCGCATGATACGTATATGACTGACAAACAGTCTCTTCTACCTGTATGCAGAGATGAAGAACGACGGTTTACTTTATGCATTTCTTTGATTCTCTCTGTATACGTAATCCTCGAATGCCGTTGTTTGGTCCTGCTTTCACCCGGATTTTCAAAAGCTCCGTCCGAATTGCTCAGACCGCAGGGTTCACTTAGCACAGTGTTGACCTGCTGTCTGTGCAAAAATAAACGCATGTCACCAACTATTTTCGTAATTGAATAATAGGCGGAAGCAAACGTTATTCAACTTAATAAACAGAAGTGAAATAAAATCATATCTTTTCTTTTAATAATTTTAGAAAATCTAACTATTTTATAACTATTTTCGTAATTGAATAATAGGCGGAAGCAAACGTTATTCAACTTAATAAACAGAAGTGAAATAAAATCATATCTTTTCTTTTAATAATTTTAGAAAATCCAACATAAATGTAACAGTATTCTTAAATTTTTCTAACGTGTTCACAGGTTTGTATTCGACCTATTTATTTTTATCATAGATGCATGAAATTCGTAGTCTGATAATATTAATTTACAGCGAATTAAAATGGTATTTATACGTCTTGTTATTTCGACATAATTTTACTAAAAAGTAACTTCTTCATGAAATCGACATATTAAGTTGACCATTTTGTTACATACGAAAACTATATGCTCAGTTAAGATGTGAACTTTGTATAGACTCAGTTACTAAAATGTACGTAATCCTTATAAATGTCAAATATTTCCAGGAAGCAAAGACTTTATTTACTTATTACTTCAAAGTTGGAAACGGTCAGCCAGAAAAGTATCCATATACTCTTTAAAACAGTGTACCTTTTTAAAAAGTAGACCGCACGAATTCAATATTTCTTCAAAAGTTAGGAGGTTTAATTTACCAGATGATGTGTAAAATGCGGAGAATATTTAAGAAATACGTGAACTACAAATGAGTACAGATGGTAAAAATCGAAATTTTTCACATCCAATCTATAATCAATTGATTTAAGTGAAATTTTTAGCATGTATTATACATATAAAGTGTGTCTCACGAACTCTGTCTACTTAAATATCTTGGTTATTTTAAACAATACGAGAAAGTGTTACTTACAGAAGTTGTAGGTTGTAAGAAACGACATACATAATATGGTATAAATGGGATTCTTGTAAGTTGAGACGTAGAGAAGATATAGCGGTTACCTTCATTTTTTAAAATGCAATGTCGAATTTCTGTAGAGTGGCGTATTCTGAATATAAAAGAACTAACATGCGTTTGTCCTAAAAATAACCGTTGTTCAGACATTTAACTTTTTTCATTCTATTACTTTCATTATGGAACGTATTGGAGGATATAAATATATATTGTCTAAATTATATAGTATATACTATGTACTATACACTATGTAATATATACTATGTACTATACTATGTACTATATACTATGTAATATATACTATATATCCATCATGAAAGTAATAAAATGAAAAAAGTGTGTACACAACGGTAAATTTTAGGATAAACGCATCTTAGTACTTTTATATTCAGAATAATATCCATTTAAAAAATCAAAGGTGACCGCTATATCTTCTCTACGCATCCACTTACAAAAATCCCATTTATACCATGTTATGTAGTTTCTTAAACCCTACAACTTCTGTAAGTAACAAGTTCTCGAATTGTTTGAAATAACCAAGATACTTAACGGGATAGAGTTCGTGAGACACACTGTATGTATACTACTACTGGAATATTAGTATTTGATTCTACTGTAGTAGAATATTAGAATGTTAGAATCTCATTCTAATGTATTAGAATATTAGAATCTCATATTAGTATATTTGAATATTAAAACCTCATTATAATATATTACAATATTAGAATCTCATTTTAATATATTAGAATATTAAAAGCTCATTATAATATATTAAAATAGTAGAATCTTATTATAATCTCATCCAAATATAGTAGCATATTGGAATATTAGAATCTCATTCTAGTATAGTAGAATATTAGAATCTCATTATAATATAGTAGAATATTAGAATCTCATTATAATATAGTAGAATATTAGAATCTCATTCGAATATCGTAGAATATTAGAATTTTATTTTAGTATATCATAATATTAGAATCGTATTCGATATATATTAGAATATTAGGATCCCATAGTAATGCAGTAGAGTTTTAGAATGTTAGGATCTTAATCTTTATTAAAAAATATTATAATCGGTATCATATTTGAATTCAAGGATTCAATTGGAGTCAAGTTTAATTTTTCGGTCTACATTATTAATAAGTAATACAACTGATAGAACATTTCTACTAACGAAGTGACTGATAGAACTTACGTAGCAACGTAATATTTCGTATCGCTGGCGGCGAGTACGGCGGAACGTATTTTATTTAATATGTTCTTATTCCAAAGGAACACGTATGCGCTATCAGCTTTACTACGTGTTCTGCATTTAAATACATAAATCTAAAGATTCAGTGCTCGCATAAAATTGCTCCAAAATTTCTCCTCGTTGGTCAGACATTACCCATGTTCGAGGTGCGAAACGTAGCTACCGTGCGGAGTTCATTCTGGCAAAGGTGTCGTAACTTTTAAACCTTCACGTTATTTGCTTAGTTGCATAATGTTACAATAATTTTCTACGCATCTTCGATTACGTAACTCAGCTGACAAGCGCCGCGTTACGACAGAACACATCAAAGATGCGCGCGAGCTCGTATAGAAAAATCATGACGCATAAAGGTCTTCTTTTTCGTTTTCTTCCTCATCTTCTGCTCATTTTTCTTTATTGAAGTGTAATCGTTTTGCCAAGAACCTAGTAAAATCCACCAACATTATCCGATGCACCGTATTAAACACGGTGGACACCGAGATTTGTGGCTTGGCATTGTCAGAGAAATTTTGGCCGGCTTGTACAACAACTGTCTTCGATTAACGAATAGCATCTGAATGTTCTATGATCGCTCATATTGTCTATCCGGTGAAAGAAATTCCTTTCTATGATTTCCTCCGATCGTCTAAATTAACCGCGTTCAATGCTCCCGGGCTGTTGCGACAGAATCATTCGCGTCATTCTCCGAGAGTGTTGCAAAAACCGGAGAATGTGTTAAGGTCAATATTGTGTTAAAGGATTGAAATGTGAAGGGGAATTTTCCGTTTCGGATGTTCTTTTTAAGGACATGTTTCCAGAGTTCATTTCTATGAAAATAACAAGATTTTCAAATATGCTCTCCTGCATATTATTATTACTAATATCAAGATATTATTTATACAATTCTTACAGAATAAATTATGGAAATATTTTAAGATGGATAGCGTTAAAATAGATTTGAACTTTTTTGGTAGGTCAAAACAACATTCGTATTAGTTAATTTCCATTACTGTGTGACATTAAAAAATCAATCGCTAATGTTACTGACACATTTATGGTTACAACCGGAATTGGGATAGCATAGTTACTGTTAATAATAAGTTATGACTTTATTTATACGATATATATAAGATCTGCAGAATTCAACAAAATTAAAGTTGAAATTTCTTCTAAATTATTAATTTCTTTGACATATATAGGACATTTTTCAGAGAATGACGAGCTGCATCGCATAGTGTACAGAAAAATATGTTTCTTTGAAAAAAATGAAGGTGATCTTGAAATCTACAAAATTCTTTCGCCAAAAAAAGTTGTGTTACTGCCATATTGTAGTCCCTTTTACATTGAGAAACTTTGGTTAATAAAGTTTTTTCATGCCTTCTAAAACGGTGGAGATAATAAAGTGCTAATATACAGGGTGTCCCAAAAATGTCTGATTTCCTTTAAAGGGGAGGTTCCTGAGGCCATTTGAAGCGACATTTTTCCTTTGCAAAAATGGCCGTTTCGGCTTTGTTAAGGAGTTATTAACGAAAAACACGGACCAATCAGAACGCGACCTAGAGGCGTATTGGCAGAGACGGCCGCGCGCGACAGAAGTCGAGCGATGGTGATACACCGCGGTCGAAAGCAAGGAACAAACAAGAGAAGAAAATTTTTCGAGTCCTATGTCGGATAGTTCAAATTTGAATATGTTGTAGTCTTTAGTAGCCTATGAACGAATCTCGAAGGATTTTTCGAAATCTTAAAAAATGTTGGTTTTACAGACGTGTAAAGAATTTTTTTTCATTAAATTATAACACTAGAACTAACGTACCGAGGAAAATGAGTTTTGAGGAGCTTGTAGTGAACACGTAAGAGTATCTATTGAAAATATTTCGATTCGGAAGAAATGGTTTTTTCACCATTTATTTTGCAAACGTTTTAAACAAATCCAATTTTCCTATAGCCGGGACTGTTTTAAAAATTCGAAAAAAAACATGATGACAGCTTCAAGTCTCCTGTTTACGGACCTATTTTTTAAAAGGCAAGCGCTTTAAAATTTTCTTCTCTTGTTTGTTCCTTGCTTTCGACCGCGGTGCATCACCATCGCTCGACTTCTGTCGCGCGCGGCCGCCTCTGCCAATACGCCTCTAGGTCGCGCTCTGATTGGTCCGTGTTTTTCGTTAATAACTCCTTAACAAAGCAGAAACGGCCATTTTTGCAAAGGAAAATGTCGCTTCAAATGGCCTCAGGAACCTCCCCTTTAAAGGAAATCAGACATTTTTGGGACACCCTGTATGTTGAACCACCCTGTATACAAATCTCGTCGAATTTTTATTTCGGATGAACCAATATTCAGCCGCAATAGTTACAGTATTTTTGACAGAACTTCCAAAAGATTTGTCACGGCTTTGTAATCAACATATATTATTATGAACACAAATTATGATTATTATTCTTTAAAATAAAGTATTTTAAAGGAGACAACATCTTTTCTCATAAAGTTTTACATTTTTGAGAGAAAATTCTCAAATATCATTATTTTCAATCCCCTATTATAAATATTAAAAGTGTATACGTTAATGACAGTATATTACAATAAAAAATTATGACAACTTCTGCTCATGAAATGACACACGTAATATCGAGACGGTTCACCAAAAAGACGGCTGTTTACATATTAATATGTAGTATTTACATAGTCAAGACTACAATAAATATATTAAATTCCAAACGTTTATTTAATAAATATAAATTTTTAATAACGAAAATCACACATTTTCAATTTATAGTCATGAACTCTTATGTACACTATTGACCAGGAAAGTCTATGACCCTTTAAATGCGCAGCTTTCAATGGAAGCTTCAAGTTTAATATTTTGAAGAAATTTTTTTGCTATGATTTGTCAACCCTTCGAAACTATGAAATCCAAAATATTAGTCATTTTAGATAATTGCATGATCCTGAAAACCAAATTATTAAATTCAAGGTGAAATTCATTTCCTTAGGTACTCATTGTAAAACATCGAATATCAGGTTTATATGTTATTAGAGTTTTATCCATATCAAGAGATATATTTTAATTAATGAATTGTTTTATAAGCATTATTTAAGCCATGTACAAGTGAAAACTTTGAGAAGAGTTTTAATAAAATATTTGAAAATGTTAGCTATCGAACATATTTTATATGAAAATTTAGACTATTACTAAACGGAATAGTTGCATTCTTAGAAGTAGTCGCTCGAATGGTTATAACGCCTTGATGGCTTATCACAGTCGCAGTGCGTAACAACTTTAACTTTGTTTTGACTGCGGTAATGTTATTTTTTAACTCGTATTGATTGATATGTATTGGTTATTGGTTTCTTCTGGGCAATCTGCTTCGTTGGGTTTTCGTGTTTTTAATAGTAGTAATGATTGTTTATATTAATAGACGTATAATATGATAAAATTTGAGTTTGAATTTGATAAGATTTCATACAAAGGTGTTTTCAAATTTAGACAAAAATTACTGCTTCCTGCTTGTGTTTGAAAAAAAAACGATATACATATAGATATATCGTTATTTCAGCGACCCCAAAAACCCATGATTATAAAGGGTCAAAAAGCTGCGATGAAAAGTTGAATTTTGGTAATGTTTCCGCGGTTCGTCAACCATTATGCAGCGATTAATACCCCGTCATACTATGTAATACATCGCGCATCTCCTTCAACAGTTCAAAAAACAATTAAAGACATCTAACACAGTATTATAATTCAAAATATTGTGAAAGATTATGCTTTCATCTACGAAACAATCCCGAATATTTTCTTCCACACTACATGGAAAAATATACTGAATTTTATAATCATTATTAAATGACAAAAGAAACAACAAAAACTCGAGAAATACTAACGAGGATCAGTGTGAACCAATGTGATTTGCATTTTACTGGTTACTATAGGTAAACTTTTCAAAATGGTCCTTACAATTCAAACGAATCTGTTGATTTTACAAATTCCTCTACTTTCGGCACACTTTTGAAATTATAATGTTCCACGCTACGTGGTGAGCTTGTTTCCATCGCTACTTGCTGCTGTCAAACGTCAAGCGGCGCATCGCACAGTCTGCAATTACGCTTTAAATGCCTAAATTCCGTCGTATTAGTCGTGCGAATCGAACGCGACGATTTATCTGTCTGCATAAAATCGCGTGCCGAAATTCCGGTGCTGCCGGTCAAGGGGTTAACCGGTTCCATTAAAAGCGTTGCCGTAGCTTGTTTCTAGCGACGTCCTATTATTTATCGTTACGCCGAAGACTGCGCAGACCGGTATATCGCGAAACCCGGTCTCTCTCGTAGGAAAATATAGTTCTCCTGGTGGAATCCACGGGCGTCGTGACGAGGAAGAGGCGAACACGAGCTGCATTCGCGGGGCCGTTCAATCCGAGGCTCGCCTCAAAGAGAAAACTTTCTCTATGACCGTGTTGTTGCTACGATCTACGATCGAACGATCGCTTCGATACGAGCAATTAGATGCTCTGGTCTAGTTGCGGTTGCGCAATCCGGGCATACCGGTTGTTGTACGACCTTTGGGTTTGTCTTGTCTGCTAGATGATGCGACCCCTAGCCGCCGCGAGAGGGTTCGCAGCCGCGGTGGATACAGGTCGATCAGATCAGCCACGTTCATCAGATATCCCGACCCCTACGGCCGTTCCTCTTTCAACATTCTAACTTCGGTTCGATATTTGTGTTCGAATTTCGTCCAGGTACAACTTTGCCCATTGCAATTTCATAGTACAGGAGATCAGGGCTAGTTGATTAATCTTTAACATACCTAATTTTTAGAAATGCACTACTGGTACTTGGTTAAGTTGTTGAATACCAAAAGTTGTCAAATTTACCTAAGTATACAGGATTAATTTTGAAAATCACTTTAATTGAGCATAGGTTAAAGATTTTGTCACATTTATCTTGGTGAGTACAATAAGTCAACGAACTTCGAGTCTGGGGTTGGTTGACATACACTGTGGAGTTAGTTGACTTGACATTTATATCTTATACGTATTATTTCTTTTATTTATTTTAATCAATATTTAACTTCAATTGTATATTTTTTTAACATATATTTCTTATAATGTCGAATTTTATCTACAAATTATCATCTAGGTCACAATTAATGCACGCATAAAACACTTTATTCGAATTGATGCATTTTTCACGAAAAATCTTTATCGACATCATTAAAGCTTTTACTTTCGTGTATAACAATTATAATTATCCATAAAATAATATCAGCTGATGTTTTGCTCTTCTCCATTTTTGGCTTATAATTTCTCATATCGATGCCTGCAACAAATACATTGCATTGACACAAAAACCGAAGCAAAATGAAAATGAGACTAAAATAATCGGGGTTAGGTCTGTCTCAATTTCATTTGACTAATAGTCAAATAATCCCATTCAACATTTTCAACGTTTTGGCAGCTGTACGTCCATAACGTTCATGTGTCGGAAATAGTACATACCACAAATTATAGTCAATGCATCACCCTTCACGAAAAATTTATACAAAAATATAAAGCCATGTTTAATGGACAAGAATTCATATATCTTCAAAAGATAAATGTTCACTTACAATTGATATTTGTAGATTTTCTGTTCTCACTGATATAACACGCAAAAATACGGTGGGCTAAACAGTGATACGTTTCATAATCTTGAATGAAGATGCCATCAATTGTATAATATTGTTGCGAATTCCACAAGCACTACTCTTCGCGCGTCGCAACATTTTACAACAGAATACTTTATTACAATAATTAACAATTAGTAAACAATATACAATTATATTGGCTGGTATATCGATTTTATGACCGGTCTGTTCAGCGATCAGTTACCAACTCCTTAAGCTGTTAATTCTTCAACCATCTCTTGACAACCCCTCTCTTCCATTACTTCTTTAGGGGTTGTTAACCGCAGTGTAAAATTGCATTACGGCGACTTTACATTGAGCACGCCGCTGTATCGAAATAAAAGTTCAAAGCAATTAGTCTACTAGCCCCGGTATCTCCTACCCTGCATAAAACCCTCCTTGACACGGGATAAAATTCGGCGACTAACGTTCAAAGTACTGCAGAACCTTAATTTTTCGATATTTTGTTTGGTGGTTTCGTAACCAATTTAGATATAAAACAAGCGTTTAAGATCAGGAGATGGTGGGAGAAGTGTTAGATGAGGAGAGGAGAGGAGAAGAATGGATGAGGAGGGTGGAGGAATGGAGGGAAAGGGAGAATGGTAGAAGAACGGGTGAGGATGGGAGGGAAAATGAGGCTAGATGGCACGTGATGAGTGATGAGAGACCGAAAGGGGGGGTCCGCGGGTAAGGAAGGGTACGGAGTAGCTTGTAAGATAGATTTTAAGGAATACTTTTGTATATAGATGTTTCTCTCTCTCTCTCTCTCTCTCTCTCTCTCTCTCTCTAATTAGTTTTTGTTCTAGTTATAGGTAGATTTAAGTTAGGCCTATAAGGTAGAGTAAGTTAGGTTAAGATAGTTAGTAAGGTTAGGATAAGGAAGAAGGGAAGGCGGAGAACGAAAATAAGGAGATGAAAATGAAATTGTAACCCCGAGGGGAACAATAAAACTTTATATATATATATATATATATATATATATATATATATATATATATATATATAACAAGCGTTTAAGACAATATTTAAAACAATATTTTAGAATAACAGTTCTATAACCAATCAGAGTGCGGGCACAGCGGACGAACTTCGGCTCGGCGACAGGACCCGCTCAGCGTGGCGTTGTCATTGGTCAAATCGAAATCTGTTCTGTAGCCGCGCTCTGATTGGTCCGAGTTGTTCGATGGAACAATACAATAAATTTCGGTTATGTTATTTACTAAATAAAAATTAACAGATTCATATGGTGTCCTATCTTTTTGTACCTGGTTATAGAACTGTTATTCTAAAATGTTGTTTTAAATATTATTTTAAACGCTTGTTTTATTTCCAAATTGGTTACGAACTTTTGCAATCGTCTGATACAAGCGGACCATCAAACAAGATATCGAAAAATCAAGGTTCTGCAGTACTTTGAACGTTAGTCGCCGAATTTTATCCCGTTGTGTCAAGGAGGGTTTTATGCACTGTAGGGGAGACCGGGGCTAGTTGACTAATTGCTTTGAACTTTTATGTCGATACAGAGGCGTGTTCAATGTAAAGTCGTCGCAATGCAAATCTACACTGCGGTTAACAACCCCTAAAGGAATAATGGAAGAGAGAGGTTGTCAAGAGATGGTTGAGGAATTAACAGCTGAAGAGTCGGTAACTGATCGTTGAACAGACCGGTCACAAAATCGATATTAATTAATAACTCAAAAACAAAGCATTTCGGCGCAAATTGGCAAAAGAAAATGTTGCTTACAATTAGTACCACCACAGGAATCAACCTTTTCTTTTTCCCTGTATAGTAATATTATTTCATTTATAGGTACACATTCATTATTTTTAATTTCTTTCAATTAAATTGTATGACTTTTATTAGACTCCTGGATTATTATTCCTCGAGAATTTCTATATGTTGTAAGAATATACATATAATTAAGGATCTGCAGTTTAAGTACCTGTAATTTCGGTCTAAATTTATCTGTTCGCTTCATTTCGCAAACAGTATTTTATACGACGCATTAATATATGTATATTAGTAGTCACAGTGAACGTGAAACGTTCCAACATGGATACATCCTTTACGTCCATTTTATTAGTATCACTTTGACCATGCCAAGGAGCAATTAAACGAATATAAAATATTCAAATAGAATTCGAAAATAAAATTTGACAGAGCCCGCGATTATACTAAAAAATGTAAAATATGTGCATTCATAAAAAGAACGTTAAGACTGTTCATAGAATGAAAAAGGTTATAAATGAAATCGAGAATACGATTAGAATACAATTTTTTTTTGTTTTAAGAATCGAGTATATAGAGATCGACTAAATCTGAAGAATTTTCCATACAAAATAGTAATTAAAGGATTTAAGTGATTTTAGGGCATTAATTTTGTCAAATTACAAGCGAACAAATGTAACGGTAGGAGACAACTTGTCGTAGTTAATAGACCGATGATTTAATCGTTCCAACTGGCGATAAATTATTTATGGAAACGAGGCGAGGAATACATTAATTTCAAAGGCACAGAACGGACGAGCACGATGATCGTATTCAAACATCATATGTCTAACAACGTCTACATACTACCTACGCGTTTAGTATAACTGCTCACCTCGCGTACAGTATCTTCGTAACTGCGTAGGTTATTCCATATTTAACGTTTACGGAATTTCTGAAAAAGCTTAGATAATATTTCGAAGAATCGCACTGAGATCATTAAAAAATTCTATAATAAATGTTTATTTATTTCAAAAGCGATTACTACATAGAGTCATCGACTTGGAAAGAAATATTGAAATTTGTTTTAACAAAAAGATTCTTTTGTGCGATAAAATAATTTTGGAAAATTATAAAATTGGTTAACTAAATTATTCTCGAGAGCTCTTTATCTCTTTATTTATTAAATAACGCTCATGTCCCAATGGACTTAAGATTTCAAGATAATTTTTGAATAATTTCAACTCTTGAAAGTACAAATCAATTATTTGAGTTGAATTATTTATTTGTAGAATTTATTTCACATATATAAATAAATACATTGCTATGGAACAAGTTACAGTATTTTGTATTATTCAATATTTGCAACATTCGCGCCATAAAATATAAAATACAATGCTTTTATTTAATGTATTGCTGCAGTTTCAGTTTGCAATTGTTTATTGATAGCACCTTTTTTCATCGAAATTTATAAACATTATACCCGTTTACTACCGGACATTTAAATTTAATTAACCGTGATTGTCAATTCCTCAAATCGAAGTATCCAGTACACATTAAGAATATATTTCCAATTAAACATTAATTAATTTAACATATTTTCAAATATCTCCCATATAAATAATTTTTTAAATAACATTTCTTTTCCATTTATTCTCACCTTGAAAATATTACGACTTTTATTATATTCACTGAAAGATGTTATTAGGAAGATAGTGTATTTGAGAAGATTGTCTGCACACATGGATGCGAGTAATATAATTGAAGGACCTACTGTACTCCACGTGAGTAATGTATGAAAATTAATTATATGATGTAATTCATAAAAATTATTTTCTTTTCATAAAGTAGATAATAGACGTAAAATGATTGTTTCATTGTTTGCATGAAGTAAATTATGTATGAGAATTATTGTTTTTATTGTAAATTGTAATTATGTATTCAATAAAACAAAGGGGGTGAATGTGTGGATATGTGTGGTGAGAATGAGAAAGGAAAACACAATGAGTGAGACAAACATATATGAATTGAAACTAGTTGCGTGGAATGGTAAAAATAAATGGGCATGAAGGAGCATTCGGGATTATGGCGGATATCGATTGAGTGCGTGTGGTACGAGTGTACAGTTTACTATATTATATTATAATAAATATACAGTTATTTATTTAACCAGTGAATGAAACAAACTATTTATTTCATCCGCTGTCCGTATTGTGAAAATCAAAGCGGAATAAAATTAATGGAGAATAATGTTAATGTGTAATGACGATTTATTGGGACTTATATAAAATAATAATTGTAGGAACATAATGATACCGTTGCTTCGATGGAGGGTATGATTATAGAAAGTGTATAAAATAATCGACGCAATAAGTATATGATACATGTTGTGTGATATTAGTGTTATGTATGTTCTCATTTATAGTTAATTGTTGACTAATTTTGTATTATACCGTCCACAGCGTTGTTATATTATTAACATTTCTCTGCCGTATATTCCTAAAATCATATCAGTTGCACCGATTAGGTTTATGCAACATCTCTCATTCTCTACTTTATGAGAATTATTATTTGAACAAATCCCAAACGTAAATGGCAACCCTTCTATTACTTTTTCGAATTTTTCTTCTGCCTCAGTACCAACGTGTATATAGTGTACAGTGTCTCGCGAAAGCGTTCGAAATCCTTTAAAAAGTACAACTTTTTTAAAATCGGACCAAACGACTTTTTTTTAGTGATTAAAAGCATTGGTTTACTAAATGACATTGAAAAAAGATTGTGAGAAAATTGTAATTGGAAGGAATTACAAGAGAAAATAAAAGGGGCACTTTTTGAAACTCTTTTATTTGAGTCTGAAAGGAAAATTTAAAATATGCGTTTTGTAAATATATGTTAGTTATACAAATGCGGAAAATTTGATCGAAATCGATTAACCTTCAGACACCGCATTTTCTTCACAATTATAAAACGGATGTCCAAAATCATTCATAAGTTTAATTACTAATTGTTTTAAATATATTTTTGAAAATATTTCTTGTAGACGCATTAGTCTTCCCGATATTCCTAATGTAACATTTTATTCATTCAAATCAGTCGGTAGAAATTGAGTAATTAAATATCGATTTTAATTCTCTGGGTTAAAAGAGACCTGGGTTCCACTATCGAGGGGTTAATATGCAATCGAATTAGAAACAGTTTATAATGATGAAAACCGTAGTTTTTCACGACTTCTAGTCAGTTGCTGCTTAAAATCCACAGATTCTAACATTGTTCGACGTGTGTCGTGTTTTTCTGCGTCAACCGAATTCAATGAAATTTTCAGCTTGTGTATTACTAACATAGATCAACAAAACGCATATTACAAATTTTCTTTACGGGCTCAAATAAAAAAGTTTTAAAAAGTGCCGCGTTCATTTTCTTTTTAAGCCTGTGTAAGTATCTTTTTCATGTTTTCACGCAATTCCTACCAGTTGCCTTATTTCTCAAATCTTGTTCGCATGTAATTTAGTAAATCAAAGTTTCTAATTTCTCAAAAAAGTCAACTTGTATGTTCCGATTTTAAAAATATTACTACTGTTTCAAATCGAATTCGAACGCTTTCGTGAGCCACGAAAGTACTGTAAAGGCGTTCCTCGGTTTGTGTATTGATTTTATATTTAAATTATATTTGTTTTTAATTAGAGCTTTACGGCGCATCAAATGCTAGGTTATTAGCGACATCATAGTGTGCATATGAATAGGTTACATTATTTCATTTCTCAATTTGATTTCCTTAATAAATTCAAGTGAGTCTTGTATTTTCTATCTTTTAGGTTATCCTTGAGTGAAGATTCTATTTAGTTTGTACTTGTTACGGAGACGGCCATATTTCGGACAATGGAAGATTAAGTTTTCTATGGATATTATACAGTCGCATTCTTCATATTACAGAACTGAATTTTTGGAATTATACAGTAAAAGGAACACCTCGCCAATTTCAATAACCTTTAAATACGTTATCAAGACCACCATTCTGAACAACTTTTTCCTATACATGTTACCGCCTCTCGGCCATCCTTTTCTAGATATTTACAAAAATCTACGGACCCTCACTACAGCGAATTCTATCTTAAAAATATCTCAGAAACTAAGCTCACAACAATGGTAACATGTATAGGAAAAAATTGCTCAGAAACATGCTCCAGATAATATATTTAAAGCTCATCAAAATCGGTAATGAATCCTGTTTCTAGATTGTTACACCACGGAGTGTTAGGTTTGTATAATCTTAAAACGAATTTTGGTTAGACTTAGGTTAGGTCTGAGTTAAATTTCTGGGGGCGATGGTGAAGAAGGACGGGCGGAGCCCCTCCCACTCCCTAATGGGCGAATTCAGTCATTGGGAAAAGGCGGAGTTTGCTATTGGGATCTGACATGGGGGCGTGGACTATATATATATATATATATATATATATATATATATATATATATAGCTATCCAATATGGCGACGAAGAGCTTGGTCTTAACATTGTATTGATATCTTTTTTTGTTTTTACTTAAAATGTTTGAAAGGGAGGAGAAAACTTTGTGTTGAGGGAAAAGCATCGGTATTACGAGCAAATCCAGCTGAGGATGGCAGTGTTAAATTTAGAACTTACATATTTTGTTATATATTCTAAATTTGATAAAAAATGACTGTTTTATTTCTTTAATGTTGACTAAATTAAAAAATATTCATTATACGAATATGTTACATAAAATTTGTTTATTGGAAAAAATATCTGATGAGAGTAAATAGACTTAAGAAATAATAACAAGTGACGAGAGTACAGACTTAATAAATATTGACGAGTTTAATGTTACTTCGAAAAGATATATTTATTAAATATATGAAATAAATACATGTATAAAAATCAATAAAGTATGTTTTGTCAAATAATTCAGTTTACACTAAAAATTTGTTTTTTCATATACCTTCTAAATTTACAATTATAATTTCATAAATTTCGAATCGCTTAGAATTGGTGAGGACATATTAATTGCTCCACAAATAATTGTACAAATATCTTCTATGAGAGGCACCAATGCCACAGGCATCACTGAACCAAGTATTTTGAAAGTCTCTATACGCTGGTTAGGTCTTTCAATATGCACTCTAGCTTTAGCTATTTTAGTTGTTAAAATAGACTTAGTTCTTTGCTAAATTGTTTCTTATATTTTAAAAATGGAGGTCTTATTTCCAAGCAGTTCACTTCACATACTTCATTTCAAAGTGTGGAAACGGTGCAACAAATTTTTGCTCGATCTACTATCACAATCTTTCACTGCACAGTAATCAAAATTATTTTTTGCTACGCGGTGGAAAAATTGGAACTTCCATAACGTTATTTTTAATTAACAAATGTTTTAACACTGTAAGTTTATACTGTAATTAACACCTGTTAACAGTGTAAACTGCTATAAGCCAAGCCAAGCCAAGCCAAGCTTAGAGTATTTCTACTTTTCGGCAGCAGACGGCGCCACTCAAAATGTCAGATCCCAATAGTCACCCTAACAGTTTTTTGCGAATATCTAAAAAACTATGGCCGAGCGGTGGTAACATGTATTGGGAGAAGTTATTTAGCATGATAACCTTGACGACATATTTCAAGGTCATTGAAATCGGTGAGGTGTACCTTCCTCTGTTTAATTAACGAATTTATTTATATTCTGTCGCAGCGTGTGATTCTAGAATGTCAAATTTTAATTCTCGAGATGTCCACTTGTTCTCTCCTTGGTAGAGTGAACATCGTTTTCTGATTCTCGAAGAATTCATCGGTGATATTTTTAATGTGGTGGGAGCCTTCTGTTTCCATTTATCTTCCCATTGCGAAGTAAGTCTGTTTTTTAATTTCCTTATTAGATCTATATGTAGTTTATCTTCAATGGGTTGTGATTTGCGAATTTGCCGCTTTTTTTGGCCGCTTGGTCAGCTTTTTCATTGCCAGTTATTCCTACAGTTTTAGTACCTACATATATCAAAACAAATTTTAAAAATAAAAAACAACCCATTCTGTGCTTTTCCAAATTTCTCTTCTGCGTCGGTACTACTGTGGAAAATCGAACGTTGGTGGTATATGAATTACGATTTTAGTGATTAACCAGTGTCGCGCGGAGCCCATGCGAGCACATTCGTATGTAAATCTCACTTTTTCTTGCTTGCTGTCCGTGCATCACTGTCCTTTTACGTGTAATGTATGACAAGCCTGAACTGATGTCGGTCAATGGTTAATGACGTCATAAGTCTCGTACACCGAACACGCCCGTAAAATGTACCCATATATCTCACTCGGTTCCCCTTGGTTTCCTTTATCTGTTTCTTTTTCTTTTTTGTTCTGTCATTCGTGCAGGGCTTCGAGCGATGCACAGGCTCTAACCACGAGGAGTATGAAAGCAACAGTTCGAACGCAGATAATGGTGAGATGGTGTTCCACGTTACATTAAAATATTTAAAGACATTATTTACGACAACGGAAACGAAGCACCATGGTTTTCGGTGACAGTCGCACGTTTGACGCGACCTCGTCATTCTAAAGTAACTGCACCTAATACGGAACATCCGTAGCATTACGCCAATTAAGCTGTAAAATCAATCGGTAACAGAATAAGATATTTTGTTGAAAGCAGAGAACGATCATATTCATATTTGAATCGTATATGCGTATACGCATAATGCGTATAAATGTTTTTATTAGGGGAATTATACAGTGAACATTTATACTGAAGGTAAGTCAAAAAATATCATTTTTACATAGTTTACCATTAAAGATGTTTGTTTTCGAGTATTCAAAAGATTTACCGTTAGATTTATCTCCTTCTTAGTATAAGTATTGTTTATTTATTGAAATACCTATGTATTCAATTATAAAAAGTAATTATAAAAACGACGCTAATGGTAGAAAATGGGTTCAATGCATTTATTGCTTTTATTGTTTTAACGAAGAATGTGCTGCATCTTCATTACGTACGTCATTCACGTCCCCAACGAGTGGAAGAAGAAGAAGATTCATATGATATTGTTGAGTTTTTCGAATGTCTCTTTTGTCCTATTTTCAATAAACACTTTATTTACACTCATGTATTATTCTTTTTATTGCCATTGATTTACAAATGTACAGTTGTGAATATATAACGACCGCACGTCGTCTCCGACAGCTGTCCGAGGTCGACTCTTCAATTGTCAGTTGTTTATTTCTTTAGGTGTTGTCCATCACAGGGTAATTTTGCATTACGACGACTTTACATTGATCACGCCGCCGCAACATGAACTGGTTGCGTTTTCTTATCTCGAAATTCTGCGGTATTTTCGTTGTGGGGATACTCGGAGGTGCTTATAAATAATTCGACCGCGTCCGTACTTTCATTATCAGTAATGTCATAGTCCTTCCGAGTACTTCTGTTGTCGTTTCTCTTAGTCCATGCCCACGTTCTCCACGGAATAAGAAGCGGCGCGACGAGTATCCATTTCCTTTCCTGAAAGAGATAATGCTAGAACGAGGTTTAACATCTATTCTTCGTTTTGAGGAAATTTATGAGATAGCTTGTCCATTTGTGAATCGTCATCAAAGATCGAACTGCTGGGATTGTGGCAGGAATGATCGATGGTGACTGTCTTCTGTTAGACGTTCGCTGGTTATTACAGGCCACTTAGGTCAAACTTCTGCTTACTTTTCGGATAGGGGTACATTGAAATTGCAGAGGTTATATGTCAGAGAGCTGTTATTTTGACATGAGGGGATTAACACCTCAGCACTGGAGATGGTGGCTGAAGTTACAAGTGCATGAAGTTGGACATCAAGAGGAATCAAATTTGCCGTGGCCGGTACGACCGGTCATTGGAAGAGGATGGCAATGGAGGACGGAAGTTGTATCCTCGTGAGGGTGTGAGTAGTCACATTCTGGACTGTACTTCCGAATGGCACCGGTGGCCGATCGAGATGAAACTTGGTGGGTATTGTGAGAGATAGGGAAGGACCTCAGATATACAATTTTAGCTTCGGAAATTTAAGCGTTTAAAAGATACAGGTTCTCAATTATAAATCCGTCATAATAGGTTTTCGATGCTTTGGACGCAATATTCAGTGGCAATATTCAGCAACAATGTAAGAATGCCCGAGGGATATGTATGCATGTGTTTATCACGAGTGATGGTGTGGTGTGATCTGTTTATGTTTTTTACGTTGGAAACGCGATGCTTAGGGAAATGTGAAACAGTTCGAGTCGTATCGTGGTGCGTGCTGAAAGACTAATCAGAGTTGGTCTGGGTTAGTTTCCTTGGCCGGGAGGGTGTTTGGGGGCGGCAGCCCCTACCCCAAAACAATAGATGACTTTCTACTTAAACAAATTCGTGAGACAATACGATGGCATATCCGAAGCAAACCATCACAGTGATTGAGCGGCTTCCACTAAAGTATCTGTATCTTTTAAACGGGTGAATTCCGGAAGTTAAAATATTATATTTGGGGTCCTTTCACATTCTTCATAACATGCTCCAAATTTCATATAGATCGGCCACCGCACAGAGTGGTATTTGAGCTGAAAACCTGGCCAAAAATCAAAATTGTAAATATTTACATACAAGGTTGTGTTTGCGTCCCAGAATAGATATATAAACATGTAATCACGTGGTGGACCCCTTATCATTTATTACCCATACAGTCATCCGTGCCTGCGCTTAGAAGTACGCATCTGTTTCTCGTGATAATATTTATTTTGTAAGTGATCTTTGTGGCGAAATTTGTGATGGATATTGTTACGCAAGGTATGTACATTATATTAATCATATTTTTGTTAATATTAAAATTTTTTGTACGTGTTTTTACCGATCTGCAAGCTTGACTAAAAGTTCTTGGATTCTCACGACTTTTTTGCATATATTAGTGTTTTTAAACATGTACCACTCATCGCCACAGCATAAATGTTACGTGCTGTTAAACTTCAGGATATCTAGAAACAGTATACCGCAAAAAAGTTTTCACAAGTCTTCACATTACAAAAAAATAATGCTCCAAATACAACCCCTTTTGGCTGAAATGGACTTAAGAAGACTAAAAATTTTAAAGTTTTCCGTATGCGATGCTATACGAATCACGTTTTGGTTACCGGAGTTCACTGGTTGAAAAGTTATACACGTGTAAACATGAGCAATTTTAAGCGTTTTTTACATGTTAGAGCATTGCCAAATTGGATATTTGTAGGTCTCCTGTTGAGCGCATGCGCAGGATAGATGGTGGGTGTTCAGCGCATATGATAAATAAACATCCAATAGGCGGCGAGGTGTTCTAACTTCTTCTAAATTCTTGCCAGGTTAGTAAATTTAGTTAGTTAATATCCAATTTCGCAACGCTCTAACCTGTAAAAAACGCTTAAAATTGCTCATGTTTACACGTGTATAACTTTTCAACCAGTGAACTCCGGTAACCAAAACCTGATTCGTATAGCATCGCATACGGAAAACTTGAAAATTTTTAGTCCTCTTAAGTCCAGTTCAGCCAAAAGGGGTTATATTTGGAGCATTATTTTTTTGTAATGTGAAGACTTGTGAAAACTTTTTTGCGGTATACTAATTCTAGATATCCTGAAGTTTAACAACACGTAACATTCATGCTGTGCCGATGAGTGGTATATGTTTAAAAACACTAATATATGCAAAAAAGTCATGAAAATCCAAGAACTTTTAGTCAAGGTTGTAGATCGGTAAAAATACGTACAAAAAAATTTTAATATTGACAAAAATATGATTAATATAATGTACATACCTTGCGTAACAATATCGATCACAAATTTCGCCACAAAGATCACTTACAAAATAAATATTATCACGAGAAACAGATGCGTACGAACGAATGCTGCGAATAAACAGATGCCTATCGAACAAATGCTATGTTCTAAGCGCAGGCACGGATGACCGTATGGGTAATCAATGATAAGGGGTCCACCACGTGATTGCATGTTTATGTATCTATTCTGGGACGCAAACACAAACCTGTTTGTAAATATTTACAATTTAGATTTTTGGCCAGGTTTTCAGCTCAAATACCACTCTGTGCACCGGTGCATTTCGGAATAATATGTATTTCAGATTCATTTCTATGGTAATTGGAGGTGCATCCGGAGAAGAGTTTCAGTGGTTGTTTGGAGAAGGGAACGCCCGAGAAGACTGCAAGAAAGAAAGTCTCAAGCCTACTTCATGAAAGGAGTACTCAAGCTTCAAAATGAAGAGTCAAGAGGAAGGACGAATGCCAGTGTTCGAGGAGTATCGTCCGCATGTTAGTGCTGACGTTCTACTCAGCGTTTTTGATGGTTTTCCTTTGAGACCCAGGACAAATGTCAGAAAGCTAACTGCCTGGAAGAAGCCACCCGGGTAAATCCTTTTGTTGTTTACCTACTTTTCAGGCAGATGAGCTTGTAGGAGAGGTTCCCTTGTAGTTATCCGATGAAACGTCATATCGAGGTTAAGAAACTGAAGCTGGCAAGACATTCGGTTCGAATGCTGGAACAAGAATTAAATTTTCCGCGGCTGATACGACCGCTCATTGGAAGAGAAGGGCAATTTTACGGCGGCGTGTTCGATTTAAAGTCGCCGTAATGCAAATCTGCCCTGCGGTGAATAACCTCAAAAGAAATAATAGAAGAGAGGGGGTGTCAAAAAACGGTCGATGAATTGACAGCTAAAGAGTCGATAACCAGGGATGGGATCAAGTACAATATGTACTTACTTATGAATCTAAGTCCAAAATGAATTTCAGTACTTAAGGTTCGTATCACGGGTTCGATGACTACTCGAAAACAAGAAAGGTTCAATGAGTATAATTGCAATGTAATCATTTCATTCAAGCTAGCTTTGAACCCTATAATGAGTACATGTAGCTCCGAAAACGTATTATACAGGGTGTTTCGTCTAAAACATGACACCTAAATATCTCCTCTACTTCTGAAAATACAAAAAATGATTCTAACGTAATCTAAATGGTTTTAAAAGACGAATCAGATGGAAGAATCGTTTTTTATAAATTGTAATTTTTTAATCGTTTTTTCAAGGTCACTCGTGTTTTTTACATATATACACACATTTGTTGTTGTTGTATGTTATAGCAAACATTATTGTGCATCAATCCATGTTTAATAGCACGACCTTGAAATGACCGTGAACTTTAAAATTTGCTAATTAATGCAGAACTTACTTTCAGCGACATTTCAGATTTCAACGATAACAGAAATTCGATCATGAACTTGAACTTGTAAATAATCACATTTATTACTGCAATAAATGTTTGAAATGATGTCCTTCCGTTGTGATACATTTCGTGAGGCGAAAAACGACAGATTGTACAGCTCAATGTGGTTTTAGAGGAGATATTTAGGTGTCCTGTGTTAGACGAAACACCCTGTATTTTGGAACGCAACGAACTATTGGGGAATGTTACCAAATGCGTACTAGACACCTAAATCCTACTCACAATCAGTGTATTAATTCGTTATTAATAGACCACAGGTTTTATGTATCTATAGCAAATATGAATAGGTCAAAAGTTGTTACAGTAGAAAGATTGAAAGAATTTAAGGGTATTAGTGCATTATTAACATTTTGTCGAAATTATTAATGTAACAAAGAAATTTCTGTTTTGTCCCAGTTTCTTTCAATCGATTGTAGAAAAGTTTGCTTTCGCTTAATGATCCGCAATCTAGTTATTACTTATTATGTGCAACATTCAACGATAAATGTATTGTGCACAGTCCGTTGTCTGTATTATAAATAATACAACCGTCTTTTTTATATCAAGGTGATATTTTGTATTCTCCAAGCTGAATTTGAGAACATCAAGTAGGATTGATATAATTTCTATCAAATATAATAATAAGCAACCATTTTAAAAAATAATTGAATCATATTCTGCTATATAGTAACCCTTGGATGACGATGACTGAGGCTATTGTAATTGATAGACTGCAGATTTTATGCACTTATGACAAAACTGAGTGGTTACAACTAATAATAATAATAATAATAATAATAATAATAATAACGTTCTCACTTACATAATAGTATCCTGTGGACTCCTCTGAATAAGATGACATAGTTTATTATTACATTGTTCGTACAGAAACATGTTTAAAGAATGGTTAAAGTAGTAAAGACGCCGAGAGCGTTCCAATTTATACAAACATTTTTCCAATAATTTTGCAAATATTATAGAAGTTAAAAATCATATTTCGTTTGTCAAAGTACAAACGAAATAATTTTGCAGGACGTATCACGTGATAGTGATATAGAAACTGTAATATGTACATTAAAGATTAAAATTATGAATTTATGCAATAATCACATAAAGATTTCTTTACATTTCTTTATCCTTTACTTTCTTATGGCACCATCTGAAACAACCAGTACTTATAACCTAATTTTATTCCTTGACATAATTTAAAAATCGACTGATACGTATATGAAGTGAATTAGGAAAATTGGGAATTATGTGGAGAGATGAAATTAAGTACATAGTCTGTTTTTATTTAGTCTTGATGTGTAGTTTATAAATAACAGAACAAGAATGTCACTTGCAAATGTGGAAATATAAGCAATATACTATTCATCATCACTACAACATCGCATTAACAAAAAACAGCGTTACAATCACTTATCTTAGATGCTGAAACATGTACATTACATATGACGAAATAAAGACTACATATAAAAAAGACTACACAAAACGATGAGTCCACTTGTTATTTTTTCATGTTCTCACTACCGACGTTTTCGTCATAAATTCCAATTGTTATTAATAGGATGACGAAATTAGCCACGAAGGCGAAGTTTAAACACCTTACCACATTTTGAAAGTCAAATATTTTTTTGTGTATTTAAACAAATCATAGGATTATCTTTTGTGATGCCTACTTTTATTGACAAGTGATAGTGAGTTCAAATAATATTTTAAGGAAGAAAAATAAACAAAAATCGATTTTAGAACTGTTTTTGAACAAATACAGGTAAAAATGATAACGGGAGATACAGCTAGAAATTTCAGTTCTTCCTGAAAGTAGTTCAAAATGAAGGTTCTCCATACCTATTCTAATCAGGACCTTTACATAACAGCTTTAAATGATTATTTAAATCATTATTTTCAGAACCATTTCGACCCCGATTTTATACATTTATGGCACACTGAATCCAGATAATGTAATAAAGTAAAACATTCATACACTGAAATAAATCTGCCTATATTAATTTTAATAAGATAAGCGTAATTTCATGCGTTCACAGCGAACAAAAATTTACAAAAAATTACAATAATCATAATTTAGCGAAATTGAATGCAGATTTATTTTATTTTGAATTTACCGAAAGTGATGATGAGACGGAGAAAGTTTCTTTTAACTTCCTTTTGTATATTTATGAAGGTGTAAATTTGCAAATTTGCATAAACTTTCGCAGATAATGTAAAACAAAAACGTCCAATTTTAATCGTTAATATAATCGAAGTAGATACGTACTAGTTTATAAACATTACAAACCTACTGATCAATTTACAAATAGGAACATACGTAAGCGTGGAAACATGAAACGAATTGTAAATTCGAATTGGTGGAGGATAAAATATTCATGAACGTTTCTTTCTCTGTTCCTCGCGAAATCTATTCTCTCAGTTATCAGTATTCAAACGTTATATTCCTCCCATTATATATCTTGCTTTCGGATGATGTTAATTCCCGAGACAACATGTACTAATCAGTTCTTTGAAAGCAAGATTAATCGGCGTGGATAATCCGGCAGGTTTATCTAATCATGATCATAATTTATTTTACTATTGCGCAATGCACGACACTGTACTGTGACATAATAGCGATTCATTGTTATTAAGAAGGTTTAACACGATAATCCCATAAACAATACCAATTTATGGCATAAGTAATTAAATCGCATCAACAGTTAATCAATTATTTATTGAAAACTGTATTATAAATCGTATCAATCACATTACTACGATACTAAATAATAAGAAGTTTTAATAGACGGTTTAATAAACAGCGAAGATTTATGGCACAAGTAATTCAATATATCGCGTTAGCAGATCTTTAATTATTCTTCATCAAATCCATACGGATTATAATTATAATAACAATGAATGATTATAGGAAACGTGATAACGGGAGTAACATGCAAAATTGGTGAAAGAGGAAGCACAAATTTAATTTAAAATACCTAAATTTATTCATCGAGCGTTGTTAACGTTCAGTACGAACGTTACATCGGTAATTTTACAAATATACAATCTGACGTATTCTTATCACGAGCAAATATATCAAGTAAGTTTAGGTTTGAAGCTGTTACAAATTTATCATTTATAATCGCTACGAGTCCCTCGGGTGTTCGAGATGAATCTCAACGATAAGAATAGGCGCATACACTTACATCTACAAAATCAGAGTCGCGATGGGTCGCTAGGTGTTCGATCAACTCGAAGAGACCCACCGTCGCGTCAATCGTGTCCTATTTCTACTGTGCAATTAGTGTCTGACGTCCAAGCACCTGGCTTACTTCACTTTTGAAGAAATTTCCTTCCGAACAATGAATAACGAATATTCAAAATTAATTTGTGACTAACAAACATTCCATTCTACATAACATATGGCATACTTCATCGATAAACTGCAAAATTTTCTGCATTTTTTACACGAAACAGGAGCCACTTAAATTTCTGTCTTTCATTGACAATGGCAATAAATCAAACATAATACGTCAATCTTTTTTAATAAAATCTACAGTCTATTCGTCAGTCACAAATCATTTGAACCATTATTCGACGCACATTTAGTCGCATAAAACTTCAGTTATCATTCAATGTTGCTCAACCACAAACAAGTTTAACTCTCCGACGACGGAGTCAGTTTAAATTATTAAAACTGAACAGGTTAGAAACAATAGAGTGGTTTCTGCAAGTTGTACCTTCACAAATATGTTTTAACAAATCGATAAATAAATCAAGAAATGGTCCTAAACAGGATCAGTTGTATAGTTATAAGAATGATTCGCCGTCCGAAGGTTAAGAAACGAAATGCTACTTTCTTGAAAATCGGTGAAAATAGCAAACGCTCGAAGCAATAACTGTTCTGCTTATGCATATCCATACGTATCGACTAAATATTTGTCCAAAAGCAAATTATTCGTTATTCTCGACGCTTGTTTGGATGCGGGCTGTTTAGTTCACCAGATTCGACGAGCTCTGCTCAGGATGCGCAGCAATGTACTCCAAAGCTTTCAGAATTCCAGCCGGGATCGGAGGAGGAGTAGGAAGATGATCGCCCTTTGGCTGGAAGCCATTCTCGTCAGCGACATAACTCAAGGCTACCGAGGATCCATCATCGAGAGAGTAGCTGTACGATCCTTGAACGGCGATTACCGAGTTCGTCTCGTTCACCTGCTTCAGTTGGCCGTGTTCTTCAGCTTTGATGCCGTTCCCAGTTTCGTAGCTGAAAACGTACGAGCCGTCCGGGTTTGGACCGTCAGCCGTGTACGCGAGAATTCCGACGGGTGTGGAGTTGTCCACGGGAGCGGCTGTCGCGGAAACCGCGAACAGGGCGAAGACTGCGCAAGCCTAATCAAAACAGTCAATTTTTTCATTAATATACAATAGTTTAACAAATCTACTTAACCTTTCATGTGGGTGACTTTTCAATTATGAATTGTTACGAATACGTAATTAAAGGCAAGAATTAAGATGACAAATCAAAGCCAATACAATAGTGTTTACACCAATGTGAATATTATAGTACAATGACACGAAGGAGTTATTCGTTGAGTTAATACGTTCGAGCCAACCAAGCAACCTCAAAAACTCCATTAAATTGAAATGATATATTCAATGAAATAAAAATTGGAAAGATTAAATGTATAACACTCAGTAGTCCTTCAACCTTCTTGCATTTTCTGGATTTCGATCAAATTTGGTACAATGCATTAACGTAAAAATTTATTTTGAAATCTGGATAAATAATTTCATCACTTAAATATAGGTGACATGGTAGTCGATGTATTCAGAGGAGAATGGAAGATTTCTGAAAGGTGTAATGAGCTCGAATGACGAATTAACTCATTCCCAGTTAAAAAATTAAGCCATTCACTTCCGAACAAGCACCTCCAAAAAATCCCACAAAATCAATGTAAATCATTGTAATGACTACATAGACTGAGGATTTTACGCAATATTGACAAAAATGAGTTCGTACGATTTACAAGGGTTGGACATATTAGAAAGATTTAAAGACATCAATGTATTAACTTCAGTCTCATAGGATAATTAATAGAAGAAAGAAATTTTTAATTAGCTTCTGTGTCTTGCAATCAATGGAAATATTGTTTATTTTGCATAAAGATCCGCAGTCTATTTATCACAGAGATTATCTTAATGAAGTTCAGTTCAAGCAACTGTATTATGAACAAAACTAAATTTTGAAGATACGGAAAGAATTACGTTATCTGCATATGTCCGGCGTGGCAATTAACGTGTTAACTTGTCTTTCTAGTCTGACGCTCTGATTACAGTGGCTGGAGTAATTGCACACGCCGGGACAAGGCTGAATTTATTTAGTTTTCTTACCATATTTGTAAAAATATGTACATGAATGACGAAATTTATTTACTAATTTCAAATGGAAGCATCTTTGTAATTTCAATAATTATAGAATTAAAAAATGCGAAGCCGGTCATTTGACTGATCATGATACGGTTAGTGTCAAATTAGAATAAGTTTTTAAATGTGGAGGAAACGACTGCACTTTTGTTCTGTGATGTTCGGAGGATTAGTTTTGTAGATGTCGTGTAATGAAAATTTTAAAAGAAATTGTAAAAGTTTCTTTTTTGTCGATTTGTTTGCAGATTTACGCCATTTATGTGCAGGCTAAAAATTTTATAAAAAATTGTAAATATTGCTATGAGATACAATTAAATATGGTGAAAATTGCAGTTATGGGTCTATTACACGAGTCATTGTATAAAGTAACATTGAGAATTTTTTGAAAGAAACGTATAGTGTGATACGATTTCAAACTTGATATGATTGTTAATCGACATTTGAAGAATGCGCTCGAATTGTTTTAAGCAATAATAATTATATTCCTTGTGGTTACAGCGATAGTAGTAAGACCGTTTAAAACAGAAGTTTATTGCTGACGAAGATGATTTTGACTGTGTTTAGTCATCCAACACATGGAATGCAAATTATTTATAAATATTTGCGTGTACGTATCATGAACGAGAATTGATAAAGTATATTGAAAAACAAAAAAATGGTGTCACTAAAAGAAAGTTATCATTCTTTGGTAGACAGTTTGTTTGCACTCTGTGTTGCAAATAATGACTGAACTCAGTTCATACAATAATAGGATATACACTGCTTATAATTCAAGTTTCAAGTTATTTGTTTCATTATGTTTTAGGTAATATGTTCACAAGGTGGAACAAAGATGTGTTGAGAAAAATGCATGTTTTAAGTACTTTTTTTAACTGTATAACAAGTATTTCTGGCGTTGTCAGACTTTTGAATATAACTGTAATGCTTTGAGGATATGTTTTTAAAATATAAAACTGTATAAAATCCAGAAATAGAAGCGATTGCTACAATCCATCAATCTTGGAAAACGTCTCTAAATCGTTTTTAACACTTTGAAAGCTGTTTCACTTATATTTGGTTAACGGAATTATTTGTTCAAAATTAAAGGTTAATTTTTGCACTGAGGAATTTAGTACATTGTTCTGACGTAGTTTTATTAAATAAATTGATTTGATTTTATCTCATTTTCGTGGTCACTGTGTACATGTGATGGTTAACGAGTTAAATAGGTTTTGCGATTCCGGTAATACACTACTGCAATAGTTTAATCAAGGTTTTAGTATATCCTCATAGCAAATAGAACATAAACTAATCATAACATTTCATTGTAATAATACATGTAATACTACAATACTAAAATCTCATGTAGTTGTTGAAGAATAACGTTTAAAAATATGACTTTACACCAAGATTTACAGTTTGTTCATAACATTTAGTATGACTAATCATCTTCATGAAATATTAATAATTTGTAGATATTGATCAGTTATGTATTGTTACATATTTGATTACTTTAGCATGTAATATTATTTCAGATACTAAAGCCCTGAATGTTTAAAGAAATGGTTTTAACTCCTACAAACATGATATTCATATTGTCTAGAAATTAAAAAAAAAAATAAATTTATCGTCGCTTGTGCTTTTGAAATCGATATTTAAAAATGGTTTTCAATTCCGCAATGACTTCAGTTTACTTTAAAATAAAAATGAAACTAAACAATTTGATATGCTGGTAAATGTTCTTACCCTTCAAACATTGTTTTTCTGGAAATAGGTACAATAAAATACACGTTAAAGTAATGCTATTGTAGTTTAACATAAACTTTAAGCTATAGCTTTATTGCAATTGTTTAATATAGATGAACAGATTTTTTAATAAAGTTTATTCCATTGAATGAAATATAAGCAAAGAACTTATATAAATCTGAAACTAAAGTATAAACACTCCATGAAGAAATAAATAGTAAAAAAGGTATAAAACAATAGTTATCAATTAGTACGTTATAAACATATAGACGGTAATTTTTTTTCTACTTTCAAGTAAACATGTCAAGATTCTATATCATACAGCAAACGTTTACGTTCTGTTATGGTCTTTTCAAGCTGCCGGGAAAATAAACTGTACACCATGTTATTTAATTTACACGTTGCAACTGTGAAATGTTTGCGAGACCCGTGAAAGGTAATGTTGACAAAATGATGAAAGATTTTTGGTGAGACGTAATACCAATAATCCATGATCACTGCGGAAACTTACCAAAGTGTTCATGATGACCAGAGTTGTTTTCTCGTTGTAAAGAGCAAGTCTAACGGGCGGGTTTATATACTGCTGCCGAAACCTTGCGAGGTGCGAGGACCTCCCTCTCATTGATAGATTTCTGGCCGAAGCTTAGACACCGGCAAACATTACGAAATTTTCAGGGGGGGTCTAATAGAGGGGCACCTCCGACCACTGACCACAGCACAGACATGCGACGTCCCGTCAACGTGTAACACCTTGTCCCTGTGGCATGTTCATGAAATTTCTTCGAAACAAAATCGCAGTCACGTCGTCCTGTTAATCTGCGATTACAGAAAGTTCCTGCGACCTTATGTGAGTATGAATCAAAAGATCCGATTTCAAGCGATTTAAATATTCTCATTGTCAAAATTGACACTAGACCGACCATCCAAGGGAAATGATTTAATAAATTTCATTGTCCAGGTATATTTTGTGATAAAAACAGAGTAAAATTTAAATATATTCATGCTTCTTGTCGCGGCTATCGTTTCGTTTCCATTACGTTCGTCCTGGATCTGGAAATCTAGAAATTCCTGCGGAAGAAATTATGATTTTACGAGAGATATGACGCTTTTCAACATAATTTTCATTTAATTATTACGGCCTTTATCTACTTTTCAACTGATTATTAGCAACCATGTTATGGATATGAAATTAATATCAGAGACTGAAATAAACAGTTAACTTGTTACAGCAATATACTTGCACTGATTTTTAAGCTTGAATCCTCTACTTTTGCTACCAATTTTTTCTTTTTGTGTAAAATATGTTTGCATGATTCAATGACTCAGAAAATGCATACACGTTTTTAGTCCAAGATGTAAATTTAAACGCCCCTAAAACATTGAAAAATTTTTCTCGTAACTGATACCACCGTAGATTTAAATAATGAAGCTTCTCCTTTGCAAAGTATGCTTAAAACTTGTTCTACGATTTTTTCTAGTCATTTTATTGAACTTTGAATGAAAGGTATACTGTCATCTTTGCAATAATAAGGTACATACACTGTGAAGACCTTACACGACCAAACTCGTTTTTCATTTTTGTTCTACAAAACTATCAAAACTTGTAGATTAAGTTTTAAACATACTTTGGGAAGGGGAAGATTAAATCTTGAAATTTGTAATAGATCTATTTAGAAAAAAACTTTCTTGATACTATTACAGACGATTCAGTTTGTAGCATTTTGTAGCAGTGTATATCTCGTTTTTAAAAACATTTGTATTTATGGAATTTTTATGAGAGAAAGTATCAACCTCAGGAAATATTTTAAATTTATTTTAGTATGGAAGTTATTTTAAAACGTTTATAAAAAAGTGTTCATAAGAGTAAAACAAAGGAGCTTTGAACTATGAGTTATCCATGTAAATGTTACAAATAAATAACAGAAATAATGATTTGATATTGTTGTCATACTACTCAAAGAACATTATTCAATATTTGTAAGAACGTTGCAAATATTGATGAACAAAACAGCTGTCCCTATTACAATAAAAGTATTATTTCTATATTTTAAAAATTCTATTAAAAATAAAAACTATTATACACTACGAAATCTATGTTTGTGGTCTATATTCTATGGTCCATATCTTAAATACAGCCTATTAAAAACTTCCAGAACTCTATTCAATCTCTGATTAATTTGAACAATGGATTTAATTCAAACACTATAATTTGAAAAATGAACAAAACATTGTAAAAACATTTTTTAAGACCCTTGTGTCATTCAGTATTGTTCTCAGATCGTTTTATAAAGTGTTCTTTCATTTAGGTACCTAGTGGAGTCAAAGATTAAGTATTTAAAAGTTCTTACATCAAAAATTTAAAAACAAACTAGAAACTATTGATCAGGACACACGATACCTGCCTGAAATAATTGATATTGCATATTAACTTCGATTTTGGGAAATTTAACAAATTATCTCATAAATAAATGTAGTGAAATATGTTTACAGGAAATTGTGGAAGAAAGTGTATCATCGACGAAATATAGAAACAATAGCTTTTTTTGAGAGAGTTTTTTTTATGAACAGTTCCAGTGTTTTAATACTGTAATAAAAGTTTGCTTCATTAAATTTCAGTCAGTTGATGAAATATTTTGAACAATTTAGATCCATACAACTACGTCAAAAGGAACTACATATACGATTACCTAAAAGTGCTCGGTTAATTAAAAATTTCGGTAATACTAAGTGCTACAAAAATATAATTACAGGTTCCATTTAATAAAAAAATAAATGGGAAATGCGCGTGTGAATTGTATCGTGAAAGTGGGGTGGAATATTGAAAGATACTAGTGTTGAAGAAAAACAAACAGAAAGAAAAGTGTCACTCGTCATACTTTTAAATCATCGTTGAAGGCCTGCCAAATATGGAATTCGCTTGAAACGCTTCCATTGACCCGGTGATCCCTTTGTGCGAATTTTCGGATTTCGTATGTGCTATAAATTCAGCCCTGTAACAAATCTCTGGAGCCTTGGGTACAGCACGCGAACCGAATACATAAGTTAATCTATCTCCACCATGCAAGGGACTGACTGCCAAATTTTTTTTGGAGGAAGCATGCATCGGTCGTTCGCTAATTTTTATGCGCGCGGAATCGTGTTATATTTGACTGTCGCGAAGTGTAGACTGACATCGTCCTTGTTTCTCCGTCTTCGTGCCGAGTTCAAGTCATTCCAATGGAATATTTCCGTTTATTCACTGTTTTTACATCCTTCTAGGAATCCTTGAATATGCTTGGATGTCGTATAGCACGGTCGAACTTCGGTAAACTGTATTACGAGAACTCTTCGAGTTGTACAGGTTTGTCTCACTGAAGTTCATTGTATTTTTTTTTATTAAAGCACATTGAATCTCATTTGAGATTCATTTTGGCTACCATGAAAGTACAATTTCGAAAGTAAATACAGAATAATACAAAACGCAGTGTGTCTGAACCAAAATGCATACTACATTAGGATAAAATAATCTAATCTAAATCTTCACACGACTCAACTTTAGGAGAGGCAATGAACATTTCCATACTCAAGGGCAAACATATTCCTTGTATCCGCAAATACTCAATTAGAATAGTATTTTAAAGTACATTTTGAAGGTCTATGTACAGGTTAACTGTTTTTTGGAAAATGTATTTGTACGTTTTATGTAACATTTTGAATAAATAGTACTTTAGGTGTCTCTATTTAAAATCATAGTAAGTTCCTGCTTTGCTTTACTTGAAGCTCGTATTTTTTACAAACGTGTAATAATTATTGAAATACAGCTATATCGTACCAGCAGTATCATGTTCTTATAGAAATTTCAATTATTGTATTGGATTGTAACGTAAGTTATTTCGTTTGATTGCAATCATGAATTTGTTCTATTTGTAAAATCTTAGGTGTGGGTCACTGTAAAAATAATGAACTCATTGGAATACTGTCATGAACAATAATATAATAATGAATATAATAATGAACAATAATATAATTTGTTGGATATAAGTCTGTACTTTCATAATAAATGAAGAGAAATATTAAATACGACCGAAGTTATATAACGTCCTAATAACAATTTGCATTTATGTACCAGGGCTATTGTGCACTATTAATTTAAAAAGTAGCATAGTAATAGAATCTAGATTTTTAAGTGATGTGTCATATACAAAAATAATATGCTGATCTAGAAAGATTTTCGTTTCTTACAACTGTGTAAAAAATGAACATCTTATAGAAAAACATATCACTGATTTATGTACTAATTATACATATAGGAGCATCTTGTTCATAAGGAAGCAACAAATAATCCCTTTGTAAATGGTAAAGTTTTATTCGGACATATAACGTCATAATCAAGGAAGGATATTAATATTTCAATCATTAAAATAGGACTCGCTAGTTTCAATTACCAAACAATGAAAAGATAGTGATATCATTAATGACAAAAATAGAAATAAATGGTTCAAATCATTAAAACTAAATCGATAGAAATCGATAAATCAGAAAAGTGTATCAAGAGAAATTAGTATAACTTTTATGGTTTGAATATCTAAAATTGTTTCTATATTATGTTACGATATTACTTGACGCTCTTACATGAATCTACAGCTACTAAATAAGTCAGTAATGTGCCAACATTTTTGCTTTCCGTACAATATTTTTTACTGGTAAACTATCAATATTTCTAAACTAAAACATTGTTTACATTTATCTGGACTAAATCAACACGTTAATCTTTTTGAATTATTGAATGCGTCATTATTTTTTTACCCACTGTACATAATACTATTCACTGCATATAATATTCACACAAATCTGTCAAATGTTTAAAATTTTCTCCACGATTCCGACCAATCACAGTTTTCGTGAAGTTTCTTTTACATCATCTAGTAAATTAATGCTGTCAACTTCTACATAAAATTGAAGCCGTACGATTCAATTTTAAAAAGTTATTCTCTGTTATCAAGCGTTCGACTATTAATGGAAGATACTGTATGAATTTTTAAATTTGATCGGATATATTAAAATTTCGATAAATTTGCCCGGCTTTCCAACGCCGCGTTCAAGCGGCGAAACTTGAAACGGTAGACACCGTAAAGTCGTTTCATCACACAGTAATAAATCTTCTGGGAAAAGGGAAGAGAGATTCAAAGGGCCTGACGTGGGATGTCCTTAGGAGCCGTGGTAATCAAAGCTTTTCCCACGACTGATCAAAATTGAAAGTCATCGCATCGTATAAACACAAATAAGGAACACGAATAGAATAGAAGAGGCAACATTCGTCGGCGTAAAATTTAGCAATAGGACAACGCCTCTGGCGGGTATTTAAGTCCTGACGCATGGAGTTATTAGTGGAAGAAGCTATTTCATATCTTGCAATCGAGGACCATTTTTTACGGATAGGAAAGATACTTGGTTGTTTGACGAAATTCACTAAATTCACTTCTCCAACCGATTTCGGGTCTCGTGTGATTCTTTTTCCTCCCGTATTGCCTTGTACTGGGTCGTAACATACGTAAATTCGGTTATATGTGGTATCTCTTTTTATTTATTCCTATAGTACAGAATTATATTCAATCATTTGTATGATCCCTGACTGCAAGTGGCTTCTACTCAATCACAGATATGTACATTTACAATAAGTCATAACTTAATAATTGAAATTAGAACATATTTTCATTTGCAACTGGACGAATGCGTGTTACAACCCAATGTTTGTTTCGTAGTTCCTTTTCCTTGAATTTGTTGATTATTTAATGGTCAAGATACATACTACTGTCGAAAATTATCTACATCGCTTTCTGTGTATTTATTCCATCGTATAAATAATTACTGAATCTTCAATTTGGTGTGTAAAAGGTTTGGATCTAAAATAAAGTTACTACTAGTAGATTGTGAAGGCCATGAATTAATTTAAACACCTAATACATAGACAGTTCCTGTAATGAGATACATTTAGTAGTGATATCTCATAGCTTATCCTAAACATAGTATAGCACTCCGTACAAAATACGTATCAATATAAGGTTATCTAATATTACTTCTAGTGGGAACTTCAAATTGTTTGGAATCCTTTAAAATGCTGTATTATAGCAGCAATGTCAGTGAGTCTTATTCTTAAAACACTCTTATCTGAAGTCTTATCATAAGGTATTGCACTACGTATATGTACGTCAGATTTATCGGTTAACATGGTGATACTATTTTTAAGAAACCACTCCGATATAATTTAAAATTTTCTAAAGTGCAGTTTTATTATGAATGTATCCATGGATCATTGAGAAGTATCGTTTTGAGTCATCTGGCAGCCTCCGCGCATGATTATTTGCCAATCTTCATTTTACCGTCGGTAAGACAGTATTTTAAGACTGGTTGCGTATAGTAAAGGGGCCTGCGTAAAATTATGTCAATATGCTTGTTCTCCTTATTTGATACGGAAGTAAAATTCATTGTCTATCGATCAAATTTTTGGTTTGAGGACATTATTCAATTATAATTTATTAATTCAGTAATATTAGAATTACTGTACTGGTTAAACTGATCCATCAAATTTTCAATTTCAGAATTAATAAAGGTACATATGTTTTTGGAGGAAATTAATACGCATATAATTATGGGCATACCATAATAATAGTCTCTGCAAATGTTAACAAATATACATTTATTATTTTTGCAAGAGATTGAAAGCAAATTATTTTGAATCCCGGTTAGCTTTAATATTTAATAAAACTATTGAAGCTTTAGCATTTTTCACAAGGGTGAAATGTAAATTACTGCAACAGTGATTGTAATTGAAATGTAGATGAAAGAGACTGTAATTGAAAGGACTAATTTTAGTTTGCAATGAAGTACTTGATGCTGGATGAAGTGTACATCATTACTATTAGCAAATAATACATACTAACATTTCCCTGTAATAGAATTAAACATTTGTTAAAAACCCAAATAGAAAACTTAATATTTATATAAACATTCATTTTTATAAATTAATTTACGGAAATTGAAAACAAATGAAAATTAGTTAATTATTCTACTAAATATTCTATCGAATTGTCAACAATATTAAATATTCCATCAAATAGTAAATAAAATTGAAATTGTATCAAACTTTTTTAAATACTATGCAATAATATACAATATAATGTTATATAAAATATTATATATTGCATAGGATAGAATATAATATATATAGGATATGTTGAATATTTTCTAAGATTTGTTTACAATAAAGATTACTTTTTATTGTATTTAATAATGCTTTTTAATTGCAACTAATGCTTTTCAAGATTTTAAATCAAATTATTTCACTATTATGAAGTTTGTAAAACTACAAAAATTTTATAAAACGATATTTGGTTTAAGAAAGTTCGTCATAATTAATAAAAGAATGTATTTCAATATTAACAATGAGGTTACTTTCACTGGTTGTCAACGGAAGTAATATGCGCTCAATTGTCTCGATAAAAACCAAGGAGAAATTATCAATCTATTCATGACATTTAGGAAGTGCGCATGTCCCAATTTATATTGTTGTCATCGCCCACAGCACCATTTAGCATTTAAGATGAAATCTTTATCCGAAATCCTCCCACGCTTCTAACTTTCTTACAATTCATAATAAAGCTCACAAATTCTTTATTGTCAACGTAGAGCATGAATCCTCTTCAGTCCTTATCCATATGCGTACGATTGCCAAATGTACAGGGTGTCATATATACAAATTACCATTCAGTTTTGGATTTAACTTTATATTCTGAAGAGTTTGTTATATAAATAACTTTTATTCGAATATTTACCATCATTTTTATAGGCTTCTGAAATGGTGTTCGATGCATTCGCGTAACCGATGCGATGATTCGTATTAAGGAAGACTATAAAAAATGTGTTAATCTCATAGAACAATATAATTAAGAAATTAATCCTTGAAACATTTACTAATTTTTTACTGGAGTAGGTAGCAAAACCATGTTACGGTAAAAGCATACTTGGAAAGAGAAATATCGACATCGAAAGTGATAGATATGCGAAACACTCGTTAATTGCACACTACGATTTTACGATCAAAAATCAATTTAAAAAATGAATTAATTCTTACCAAATATAAAAAGCCATCAAGCCTTCTCAAATTTTTGATTCGATTGTAGTTTTGGTATGTAAAACTTTCGTAATCGAATAACATGCATTTATTGAATGATTATGATAATTGGAACATATTGATTTACACATACAGATCGGCACATTTATATAATAATGTATCATGTTATTCAAATCACATTTATCCGTATTTTAGATATAAGTTTCATGTATATTTCCTGGGATAGAAATTTTATTATTTTATTAATGACATGCGTTGATTCAAATTACCAATATGATACTCATAATTATATTGTTTACTATTTTACTACCTTATTGCATTATGATATACACCTTAATTAATTGTATTATACCGTAGAAAATTTTTGTCAGACTTCACTAGAAAATATCTCAAAGTAAAAAATTGACTCGGCATATCCCAAAAATACAAATATAAATTTAACAATATGAGAATAATAATAAATACGTACATTTATTCACAGAAGTGCATTTACACATTCAATGAAATTATTTTACTCTGTATTTTATTAAGTCATTTTAAGTAAAAGGATCGATCCCAAGAATTCAACTAAGTTCCTTAAAAAATTTCTCGCACACAGGTCACTGTTACTTTCCGCACACTCAGTAGAATCTATATTGAAGAATTAAATGTACCGATGAAAATTGATAACGGATTCGAGGGGCACAATTTTTCACGTTCATTAAGTCACGACAAAAAGAGGGTCACGCTGGTCGAAGGTGGATCTGTGAAATACAGGTGATAAATTATCATAACCCGTTGTGTACGCGGTTCCTTAATCGCAGGCTACGTAACGTTCGTCGAAACAACTTAAGGGGGTTGTCGGTGCATCTACCTTGTGAAAGTAAAAATATTGTATAGTATTTAGGTTGGCGAGATGACCGTCATGATACAAATTATGGTGTACGTTCTAGTGATGGGACCAAGTCTTGTACGCGCTCTGCGTGAAACAAATTTGACACTTTGCATGGTTTTCAATCGAGAAACATTGGTGTAAACAGGTCAAGCACAGGCCTGGCTCGATCTTGGGATTTAATTTAATTTGTACACCCTCCATACAAGTAAAATAACGAGGAAACTATTGGTTCATGTTTTGACTAAGTGCTCAGTCGTTATAGCTGAATTAAGGCCAATACGTTAGGTTATCCCAAAAGTTCGTATCGTCTTCGATTAATGTGCACGATAAAAATTTATAGTGATTTTTTAAGAAAGTAAAAGCGTCGCTAATTAAATGAGAACTTAGGGAATAATCAAACATTAGTGAACTGATAATCACGTTGTTTGTATAAGCTCGTTTTACCTAAAAATATTAAACGTGCTCATTGCAAAGAAACTTTTGGGACAAGCTAATACAATTTTCCAATGGCAAGATGTGCATTTGGACTCTATTACTCAACAAATGTTTCAACATTTTTGTCCATATCTAAAATTTTCTATGACATTCAACAATATTGTATTCGTTAGGCTTCATAGTTTTACAATTGAATGCAACAAATGAAAATTTATAATAATTACAAAGTTTCGAGACGAATTGAATATGTGTACGCGGATAACCCATTATTGACATAAGGGTTAAAGGGTATTAGATCGCTAAGTATTTGTATTTGAAACTTCACTTTATTAATTCTGAAAGTATTAATTTTTTCACAGAAGAATTACAAGCTTGTAGAAAGATGAGGAGATAATTGAATATATAGGAAATTATATTAATCACTATATTATGTTTCGTACAATTTTTTCTGTAATTAATAAAGTAATCAATATTTTATACTATTTATGAAGTGAACATTTTACGAGCTACTGCAAACAACGAATCCTCTTCAAATAACGCTGGAACGTTATTAAAATCAGAATGCACAAGTATCTTATCTATAGATTTACAGAAAATATTAAATATATATATAGAAGTTTAATATATTTTAATAGGTATGTTATACTCATTAAGCAGGATGTTTATACATTTATGACATTTGTAAGTTCTTAAAATAGAAATCAAAATTTGCATTAATGACGATTTGGAACAATTTTTATTTTACTTTTACAATAAAGAATTTTTTTTCGATGAAATATATTCAACCGTTATTTTGCTTTGCCTAAATGATATATAAATCACATAATAGTAATACGTCTAATAACTAGACTGCGGATGTTTATGCAATTGGCAATTTTTGTAGACGAATTTCAAGAACACGGAATCAGTGGTAGTTTTCAGTGATAGTAGCGTTTGTAAATCTGAAATAAATTAAATTCGTACTAAATTCTGTCGAATTTTATATTCGAGCATTTTTTGAAAATTTTCAGAAGCCATACATGCAAAAAAATCCGCGATATACCAATAACTATATAATGTAGAAATATAAGTATACACGACTAAATGTATACTTGTCTTCAGTTTATTAAATACTTTATAAGTGTTATGTAAAGGGTGTCCCAAAAATGTTCGAGTTCCTTGGAAGGAATGATCCCTGGGGTTGTTCTAAAAAACTTTTTCATTCGGGAAAAAGTCATTCGCGGATTTGTTTTCAAGTTATTAACAAAAAACATGGGCCAACCAGAACGCAACTACGTCTGATGGATTCCGGCTCTGCGCACAGTAGTCTCTACTCGCCCGTCTAGCTGTTCATTTGGTAAAAAAGCAACTTGCTCATATCGATGTTTATCGAACAGTATATTGCTTCCTAGTGACCATGACAATCGAAAACGATGGAATTAATGAGATATCAAAAGGAATCCAACGACCTAAATTACTATACCCTTAAACTTTCAAATAACGCTAAAATATTAATAAATAGCTAGATCGGACGAATGGACCAGTGTGCGGCGTGGCGACTGAGTCTATTGAGCGGTAGCGTTGTTGTCGCGCCGTGCATGAATCGTGAACAAGAGAAAGCGTAACAATTTATCTAAATTTAATTTGCATATTCGCATATTGCTGCTTCGAATTCTCTTATACTGCAATACCGAATTATTTTTATCTAATACCGAACAATAATTGCACGCATGCTGAGCGCCAGGCCAAGCCGGAATCCGTCAGCTGAAGCTGCGTTCTAGTTGGCCTGTTCTTTTTATTAATAATTCAAAAACAAAGCCCCGTATGACATTTTCGCAAAGAAAGAAGCTTCTTAGTATAATTAAATTAAATTAAAACCTATTTCCTATAAATAAAATATTTGATTTTTAATAATCTCCAAATAGAATACTATTTTAAATTTTATTTTACAAAATTTTTCTTAACTCTCCATTTATGTGCAGAGTACAATTTTAATCGTTAATTTCTTTCTTTCTAATCGTTATATTTTCCATGAATGCTTCAAACATATGACATTCCAACGCCTAAATATTAAAATAGTGATTTCAAGGGATTCCGAAATTTTTTTAGATTTTTTGAAAACCTAGGGGAATAAAAAATTAATCGTGAACATAAAGATCCTGGTTGCAAAAAACATGCTTGCCTACAATAAAATATTTTATTTTCAAAAATTTCGACGACATTTACTATACATTTACTGCCACAAAAGATGCATACATGTATACAATTATTTTAAACAGTTTTTTGATCGCGTTATACGGGGATCTACTACAAAATAGATTAACTGCCATTTACTACTGAAAGAATTGTTTTATCCAACTGTGGTTGGTCCCATCACTAGTGTCTTTCAACGCATGTTAGCGAGGGACACTATCATCGGTGGTACCGGTCCAGGAAGAATCAAAGTGCGGCCGAAAGCATTTTCTGTATTGAGCCTCGTAAAATGTCTCGATAATGGCGGCCAGTATTTATTAGTCAGGGCCCGAAGCGTTCCGTGTATCGCTTACTTTAATAATTCTGTAATTCAAATAATATAACTTGCGTCTTGAAGGCTATTTATTTTTTCCTTTTTCTCGTAATTATACGCCTGGTGTATGCGGAGCAAGTAAAAGTTTCGTCGAAACATATTGTAAACATGATGAATCGAAGCAATTAATAACAGACGTTGACTCATATACACCGTCACCCAAAAGTTTCGTATCACTTGGTGACTTTTATAGAAATTGCACGATGTATGACGTATACTCATTACGTCGTAAATAGCACTTACAACAACGAATTACTATATTCCTTAAGCCTTATCTATTTCGCTATGATTAGAATAATTCGAATAATATCGAACACAAAACCATTGCTATTTTTAAGTCAGGAAATGATTTCATATTTTTAGCCGACAGTATATGTGATCCCACAAATTTGAATAAATTCCGAGAAAGTTAATGCATGATTTTTATTAGCTTTTATTATTTTAGTTAAATTGATGTCAAGGACAATTTGATGGAAAAAGTATGCAAGATCATTTAAAAAGATAAATAGGGTTATGTAAAAAATACGAAATGTGATATTCTTAGCATTATACGTTGCCGCATCTATTGTTCATTTATAAGTATTGGATGAATATTTTAACATACGTAGTTATCATACATACTCAATGATACTAGACGGCATATACAAAATAAAATTTTTCTCTGTCAATTATTAAAAATACATAAATATATACTTCTTGTCTTAATAATTTTATTGTTTCCAAAATAATTTAATGATGGTCTCAGATTCTCCTTATGTGTTCACATTTTCTGTTTCACCTACTCATTTTTGTCATAAATGCATAAAATGTGCATGATTGCAAATCGTATACTATATAAAATGTTTTTACTCAATGCGGGAAGGTGAAAGTGCAACACAGTGGTGTTGTACAATATTACAAAAACAAAACTTTCTCTTGAAAATTCAGGACAACAAAGGAAAAAGTTTGAAAGAGAAGTTTGCTTCATATTAGTGATTAAGTTTGTAGGTATCCACATGGTACAAAGGGGCACATGGATTCTGAAGTTTTTATAGAAAATTCCACAGTGCACAATTCTTACAAGCATTATTTTGATGTACAAACTTGACTTAACGTAGACTTCAACTAAAGCTTTTGAAATAATGTAACTAAACTTTCTTGGAATTTCCTAACTTTGCGTATACACGTATAAACAAACAAAACGAATGCCTATCATTACATCGTTAAGTTACCTCGTTTTTCGTCTTGTTATGGAAACATCGATTAATTGAAACAGTGATGACACGGATAAGTAAAAAACCAGTGTATGCACGTATTATACGTTAAATTCGATGTCCCAATGGTTAATTAAGTGTTTTCTTTGGTAATACGAATCGTGCGCTGTTTCTTTTAGTACAAGTTGAAGACAAGTACGAATGTCTATCATTAATGTAACAAGAACAACGAAATTCCGTGTTTAATGGAGACACATCGTCCCCTGGTAAACAAGATTCAATTAATTCGAGGTATAAGTATCTCGCGTGTTCGAGATGTTCGATTTTGTTACGAAACCGTTACAATACGATGATGATCAACCTTTTATGAAGTGTCAATATCTAACGTACGATCGTTTGGCGGCTATGCAGATTGCGTCCTTCGTGAACGGTACGTTATTACCTTTCGTTTCGTGGCGACCCGATCTTTAAGTTAGTTACAGGGATCATAAAGTTCTATCATGGCGATCTATCGTGATGGGCCAATAAATATCCCCAAGGGGACGTCGTACTTTGTTCCCCATCAAACACCATACACTCCCGACTCCTGGAAATCCCACACACATGTTTTCTGTATTGCTGCGAATAATTGCAACGACACCGGTCCCTGATGGTCATCTCATGATGATGAAACTGTGCGACCGAGTCATTAACCTTGGGAACAGCCTTCGGCTTTATGGTCACTCATTAGTTTTTTAATTTTCTAATTATATCTACGATGCGGCATCTCCTAACAACTTGTAACAATGATAAATTTCTCAGTCTGTGTATATCGAATGTATCTCCGGCTAATTAATTTTCCCTAAATTAATTATTCTCTACTATCATTACAGTCGTACCTTCGGTCAGGTTGATTCATAATGAGTTTATTGTCCTTAGGTTGATGTTAGTTTTATACGTAGCATATTCATTTGACATAATAGGATAGAAAGTATTTTTCTTTTTATTGTAAGTTTAGAGTGGCATCAACAACAGCTCAAGTTATTAGCAACTATTTGCCTAAATGTCACAATTTGAGGAAAAAAGTTTTCCAAGATATTATTTGCTTTTTATGATCATTGTACACTACCGTTCAAAAGTTAGAAAGTAGTTAAACAAAATTTTAAAGAGATGAGTTGCAGATTGTTTATTGCACTAACAATCTTACAAACATTATAGTGGCATATGTGTGCGACATACATTATGCATAAGTGAATTAACTTAAGCGTGACAAATGAAAATATTATTATTAAATTCTGGCGACGTCAAAATGACTACCTTTATTGATAACATTTAAACATATTTTTGTTATTTTCTTTATTAATTTTATGAAACAATATAGTCCTACAACTAGAAAGTATTTGTCTAACTAAAAAAAGGAAGCAATAGCAGAACATGCAAATATGTATGTATGTAATATGGTTTAAAACAAAAAATTTATAAAATGTGAGATTAGGAAAACCAGTTTCCTTTTGTAAACTATTGCAAATATGCAATAAGCTTTCACTAAAAAACAGGTTATTTTACTATATCAACACAAAATTACTTGTTTGGCTAAAAAATATAACTGTTTCCAAATTATTGAACGGCATTTATGCACAAATAAATAGTATAATTATATGAATTACCATTCAGCAAGTATGTAGAAAAACAAAATAAATTTATTAAGACAGTTCTTGCAGCAGGCAATTAGAGTAAATCATGCTGGGGAATATGGAGCTATTTGCATTTATTCTTTAAGTTTATATACTCTGCATGTCTGTAACACTGTTCATTTAAATACTATCATCCGTAAATACCAGAAGAAGTAATAATTAATTTGTTTATTTGCAAGTATAAATTCTAATAGTAAATTGAATCTGTCATCCTTTTGAATTAGTAATCATCTCATTACGTAAGGTTTCTGAGTTAATTACTGTCTCCCTATGTTTTTTACCATTTTTATGTCCTTTATTATTCATGGTTTAAGACCATTTTTGTCTTAATTGCGTCATTGCTTAGAACGAAAGTAATTGCCTTCTATTTTTTACATAAATTATTTACGACATTGCTCTCTATAAGAAACCACCTGTTTTTTATGCGTACAATTCCTTAAGTGAATAATTCTACTTTTCTAATTTGGGTAAAATTAGGCTTGAAATATAGTTGCTGTATTTTTCATGTTCGCTTGACTAGTTTCTTGAAAAACATAGGTCCTTCATCGTTGAAGGTTACGAGATGACTGGAAGCGTTTGATGGTAAATTGATGATGATCTTCCTTGTCAATGAACACAATTATTGTCTAGAGTCTCGTGAGTCGATGAATAGCAAAATCTACAATCTACTACCAAGTTTACATTGCAATTCATAATATTAATTATCCATAATTACCTATAAAGTAAATTCACTAATATTCTAAGTCTTTTATTCTGTTAAATGTTGCAGTTCGGAAATAACAACACATTATTATAAATATTCAATATAATTTATCTACTTAGATTTCTAAACTCATAGTAGTCATAATTGAACAGAATTAATAAATAATGAAGGCCTTATCGATTTTTACCAATCAATATCCGCTATTTATTTATTTTATAAAAAAAGCTTTAATGCACATTGCGCCTCTAGAAATGTATGACACGTGAAATTTGATCAGTAATCTTTTATTGTGTAAATAATTGTGATAAATATCAAATCAGCAGAAAAATATGAGTTTATAAGAAATAAAATTTTAACATAAGGCAAAAGGATATATCGTGATGAATATTAAGTGTGAGAAAAGAAAATCATATACTTACATCGATTCCGCAATCATTGTAACTAATATTATTTCTTTCCCCAGGGATAATTAAAATGATTATCAACATTTATATAAGTTAACAGAATCAAATTCGAATTCGATTAAAAGATTCAATTAGTACATACTAAATTGGGAAATTTATTTGATTGTAAATTGAGATTTATTATTATAGTTATAATTTCTTTGACGTTGTTGTGAATTTGAATACTTTCACAAGAAATAACCAATTTTTTTTCCTTTTTTCGTTATAAAAACCAACTTTTTTATACAAACTTTTACATGTTCATGCGTTTACGATTTTGATGCTGTGCATTATCCAATATTATTCATTAAGAACGAAAATATCTGATATAATAGATTTAATTTCATTCCTGTCTTTCACGTTACAACAAACTTTATAATGATTGCGAAAAAATGTGTGTTGAGACTTTCGATACAAGTTAATCACGTTTATTAATAACTGCAGTACAAACTCCAGGAACCAAGAAGCACGTTTCTCGGGCATCTTCATTCACTAACAGTAGTATGCATGGCCTTCTTAAACCTTTGCACTCCTATGTCGAGTGCGACTCGACATTTTCAGTTCAAAGTTGAAAATTTGGAGTGCAAAGGGTTAAACTTATCACTGGAATGTCATATGTTTGAACACATTAATGTTTTTCATGCTAGACTTACAACTCAGTACGTACAATATTTAAACTGTTCCATTTTATTGAATATTAAGAAACAGTTGTAACACAAGAATCTATTCAACAGTTAAAATAAATGAAATGACAAAATTTGTATCAATAATGACAGACTATTTGAAATAATGCTTCATAATTTATTTCTGAACTAATGCTGCAAAGCAAAAATAAATTTTTTTAGAATTGCTATTCTGTGCAGCAGTAAATTCGAGAATAACGTTACAAATTAACCAATGAAAAATAAGTTATTTTTTTATTATTATACCAATTGTATTCGTAGTCCTTTGGATGCACTTTAATTTAAGCGCAGAAACTGATTCAATTTTCCATACAGTTATTAATTTTTTATATGTATTACCTACACAATATTTAAGTGGGAAAGTATAATATATTTTCGTGTCTTTCTAGACGTGACCCCAAAATTAGCGTCTCCTACAAATACAGTGAAGAGCAAAAGTGAATCAACATCATATGAAACAGCATAACTTTTTTAAAACTATACCAAATGACTTGGGTGTTTTTGAGAAGTTAGAAGGATTAGTTTATAAAATAGGATGTACAAAATTTTTGAAAAAATTGCAATTGGTATGATTGTTACTACTTTTTTTATCTGAGCCTATATTAAAAATTGTTTAAATGTGTTTTATAGACTGAAATAAATGATATTACATGCTGAAAATTTCATCGATATTGGTTAATTGGTTTATGAATTACAAACGATTGAAAGTGGGAAAATTTCAGTTTTCACGATTTTCGACTCACAACAGCAATTTTTCCCACTTTTAATAGTTTGTAGCTCATAAACCAATTAACCAATATCGATGAAATTTTTAGCATGTAATATAGTTTATTTGAGTCTATAAAACATATTTTTTAATTGTTCAACATAGGCCTAGGTATGTAAAAATCAACTTTTACTATCTTTTTCGCGATTCCGATCAATTGCCATTTTTTTAAAAAAATGAGTATACCCCATTTAATAAACAAATCCTTGTAACTTCTTAAAAACACTCAAGTCATTTCAAATGATGTTTATTCACTTTTGCTCTTCACAGTACATATTGAAAGATGTATTTAGCAACATCCAATTAAGTGAAGATGATGAGAATGTTGTAATTTCATTAACCCGTTTTTAAGTACGCTATTTGTTGAAGTTGTAGAACTGTAAAATGAATTTTCATGGTTTATGGTGTGTCACGATAAAGATTACTTGCAATGTTTTTATCAATTTTTACGATGTTAATAGACATGAGAATCGGATCGATGTCATCCGAATGAATGTTCCAAAACAAAAATTCCTTGAAAACTGGTCATTGGTCTTACGAACTCTGCAATTTCTCTTGTTTGTTGTCTGAAAATTTAATTGTCTCGAAATTTCATTTAAGGAGTATCACAAACTTCGTATTTTATACGTATCCCGAAGAATTTTGAAATTAAGGACTCTGTACGTTGCGAAACTACGATACTGCATAACACAGTGCATTCGGTTTTCTTATATAACGTTACGCAAGCTCCAAAATGTATCGGTCCCTGCACCTGCAGGATCCCACACGGCTGTAAATAAAGGCGTGACTTGAAACCTCCTGCGAGAATATCTGAAAGTGAGCAACCGCTGTTGCTTCTAGTCCGACGTTATAATCCTTATCACTCGAGTGGTGACTTTGGGGCACCACTAAAAATTCCTATACCATTATTCAAAATATTGTTTACATTACTCACTTTATATTTAATAAATTAGGTACTGAACATTTAGGTATTGTATGAGGTATTTTTACAGTTTTATATCTACAAAATGAAAGAAATTATATGTAATGGAAAAAATGTTCTTAGTCGGATAAAATGTTTGGTTTTTTAGTTAAAATAGCTCCGACTGCAAAGGGTTAATTATGTTCGCAGTGCATCAAACTTACATTTTCATACAACAAGAAAAATTTCTGTTCACGGAATCAGCAGCAGAAATTCATATTTTATTCGACATTCTTCGCCTTTATTGACAGAAATCTTCTTCTGTCCCTCTCTGGTTGATTCCTGATTTAGAAGAGAATGACAAAAAAGGGGAAACACGTACACTCCGCGACAATACTATAAGACACTACACGAAACCAAGCGAATCTGTATTTTGAAAAAGAATTTGTCCCTCCCCTATATACAGTGTTACATTTAATTGATGAGAAGTATTTTTTGATAAACTATAATTTATAGCTATAAAACACCTATTTTTAACCGCTAAAAAACTATAAGGCAAATATGTTTTTTGTAAAAACTGAATAGAAATACTTTATTTTTATTGTTCATTGACAGCATATATTACCACCTTTATTTTTTACAACCTCCAACAGTTTTTATATAAATTTATGCCGTTTTTTAGATGTTTTCGAATTTAAACATTTCCACTATCATTGTAGATGAGTTTCACTATCTCTACTTTATGTAAAGCTGTGTGGAAAATAATTGTGTTGGAAAATAACATTAGATTTGACTGTATTATGTCCATATTTTACCAGTTACTTGTCAACGATGACTATATGTATTCCTTCTTCTTTAAATCGTGAAAGTAATAATTTTAATCATTAAGCACATCTTAATTGAAACGTTTTTCACAGGAAAAAATGACTCTCTATCGTTTTTTATGCGAGTGAATCCGTTGTTCTGCAACGTATAATCGCGCCTCCTCGTGGCGGCTGGTTATTGGTTATTTTTTAAGAACAATTTACATTGTACGAACCCGTCAAAGTTTATTAAATTGTTCCAAGATCTGTTTTATCCACCGATTTCTACTGTTACCTGTCATGATATCGGTACAGAATTAAATTCCATCTTTTTCGCAAAATTAATGTTTTCAAACATCCAAACATTCCAAACATTCAATTAACGTTTTGAAACATCCAAACATTCAAACATTAAATGAAACGCAAGCTATCGCTTAAATAATTAAGCAGAGCACAACGATTTCTGCTTAATATCATGAAAATTATCCTATAAGAATAAAGTTTGCTCTTTAAAATATATAAATCGCGTTCACTTCGGCTTAATCAAATTTAATCCCTTTGCAAAATTTTATAGAAACAAAAAATATGTCAAGTGTACTATTATTTAATTTAGTACTTTCAATCGAAACTTTCTTTTCGTACTATCCAATTTGTCTATTTAATAAAAATTATCTTATAGTTTTGTCGTGGTTGAGAGGGACTGTTATCTGGTATTAAAAATACATTTACCATCAAGTAATAAATGATCGCTGAATTCTTCTGAAACTTTTGAATAATGAAAGATAGAGAAAACTAAGAATCGCAGAACTCCCAAGAAATTTTTAAACGGATCAACATTTTGAAATGATGGAATTTTCAGAATATGTATAATTGACACAGATGTACAAAGCGTATTTTTCTTCAATGAAGACCCACATAAAAAAATTGTAAAATACAACTTTTAGTATTTTCTCTGCAATTACGACCAATTACAATATTGTTTCAATATTTTTTCACGCCATGTAGTACATAAGTTGTTCTAACGTCGTTAAAAAATCGTAGGGTGCAATATTTAAAAAGTTATCGTCTTTTTAAGAGTGTCCGAATATTTCTGGGAGTCACTGTACATAACATGACACGTACTGGCGTACGTGTTTTCAAGGAACATTCAAAACCACGATCTCTATTCTATATAGTGTCTTACGGACGGAGTTTACGACCTCACCACGAGGATCCAGGATCGACCGCTATTTTATCATTCTCAGTTCGCGTGTCCAGATCATTCGTAAAATTTGAAGGTGTTCTTGCAGTCTCAGTGGGGCAGTGAGGGTGGGGGGATTAAATAAGGCATCGGCCTGCCCGAGATTCACCGAATATTCAGGTGATGGATATATAAAGGGATCCTGTGCTCGATATTTTGAGTCAGTGCACTAAGAAGCTCTTAGCGGTAGAACCACATTTTCCTTTAAACATAAAAGCCAAAAAACCCAAGAACAACATCATCATGATACGAGCGGTGAGTCCGAGAACAGTGTGTAATCGAGGAATGTCTCTAAACCTTCTCCATTGGTGGTCAATGGGCATCGAGATTCGGGAATCCATGTTATGCCATTGTGTTGCGTAATTACGCGATGCAAAGCGTTCGAGCCGTTTGATAAATCAGGAATATTGAACTGAAAATTTCGGCAAAGTAATAAGCATGAAATACCAATCGGTAGTCGAATTTCATTCGAAGTATAGTCACTGACGTAAGTTGATCGAGGTTATTAAAGATAAGAGGGACGTTCTTAATATATTAGAATATTAAGTAATGACGTTAGGAGATTTTCAAATTCTCGATAAAAAAATATAAATAGTGTTAAAGGATTTATATTGCTTCAACTCTTAACGCAGTTAATAATTAACTCGCAGACTTTTTTATAAACACAAACATAAGAGAGAAATTTAATTGGTCAACTAAGAAATTTCTAATGATAAAAATAAAGTAGAAATCTGAATTCATTGTTAGCCTAAACAATTTCTTGTATTTTACAAAATTTCAAATACCCTCATAACATTTGTCTTTTGACGATCATAACATTTACTTTTTATCCCTTTATGTATTTATTTCTTTAACCCCTTGCCACATGATTTTCTTTGCGGTTACAGTGATTACAATTTTTGTGTCTTGACTAATCTCACAGAGAAGAAAAGAAAATTTATATTTACTGTATGCTTACATTTTCTTTAATACGTAAATATTGGTTATAATATTGCTGTTGAAAGATACATTAAAAAATCCCTAGCCATGAACCATAGACGTTCAAAAACTATAAAATAATCGCCGGTAAATAATGTGTTAACAATACTTCATGATTTTCAAATGAAGTATTTTTGACTGAAAATTAAGATATCATAAGCTGAAATATCAGTTATATTAAATAGTATATTTACAAATATCACATCATAATACTAAAATGAAGTTTTTGACTGAACATTAAGATATCATAAGCTGAAATATCAGTTATATTAAATAGTATATTTACAAATATCACTTCATGATTCATAAATTAAGTATTTGACTGAACATTAAGATATCAAGAGCTGAAATATCAATTATACTAAATAGTATATTTACAAGTTATATATAAGTACTTACTAAGATGTCAATACTTGCCTTACCATTATTAATTTTCTCTGAATACTTTTAACCATGCTATATATACGATACAAACCATACTATAATTACAATCTTCAAAAACACTAGAGTAAACAGATTAATACCGTTTCCTCATCATTTCCGCCGAACAACATAAACAGACACGAATTCTATCCTCGGGCATCTTTTAACACTAGAACTACCGTATGAGTAAAAACGACTAATTTCTCCTTTTTTCTCTTATAATTATTAAAAATTTGTTAAATGTTTTATCATTTGTATTATATTTAATAATTATTGTTTTATATTTAAGAAACTCCTTCATTCGAGTATATATTCTAATAAAAATCGTACGAAATGAGAATAAATGAAATCTTGTCATTATTATAACCTAATGTATAGACTACGGATTTCTAAATCAATTAAAAAATTAATTGCAACATATAGAAACTAGATAGAAACTTACTTTCTTTTCATAATGATTTTAGTCATTTGAAAAAAGTACAATAGTATTTCTAAATTCTTCAAAAGGTTTTACTTTTTCCTGTTTGATCTACAGTCGAGTGCAAAATAATGTGACCCTTTAAAAACTAATTACTTCTTTCAAATTGGACCAAACGACTTGTTTTTCTGAGATGTTAAAAGGATTAGCTTACTAGATAATAGATTACAAAAATTAATTAAAACTCACCATTGGCCGAAATTTCCTAGAAAAAAGGTCACGATTTTTAATTTTTTTATCTGTTGCTATAATGAAAATTTCAAATATGCCTTTTCTAGATCTAAGTAAGTTAAATATTAAGAGATGTAAATTATCAAAACTGACAAAAATGGTGAGAAACTACGATTGAGATCAATCGTAAGCCCAAAATTCAAAGGTTCTTACATCTTTCAGTGTTCATAGCTTTGTTATGCGTCACCCGATCTGTACATATGTATATCACTTACACAGATCTAAAAACGGAAAATGTTTAATTTTCATTATAGGCATATTTTTCTTCCAAATTCCGAGGAAAAGCATTTTCAAAAAATCCTTTTACACTACCTAGTAAACTAATCCTTCTAACATCTGAAAAAACTCAAGTCGTTTGGTCCGGTTTGAAAAAAGTTATTAGTTTTTAAAGGGTGTCAACTTAATTTCGCCACTGACTGATCTCATTTTTGCCATAAATGCAGAAAATCCTTAGATTGCGGATATGCATCGGTCGCATTTACCAACAGTGGCGTGCAAAAGTATCCGGACACCCTTTAAAAACGAATAACTTTTTCAAAATTAGTTCAAACGACTTGAGTTCTTTTTTGAGATGTTAGAAGGATTAGTTTACTCGGTAGCGTGTAAATAATTATTTATACAAATTGCTAATGGTCGAAATTGTGAAGAAAAAAGTAAGTCATGATTTTTAACTGTTTGGTCAGTGCCTGTAATGAAAATTTAAAATATACCTTTTGTACATCTCCATAGGTTATATACATGCGCAAAGTTTCATCGAAGTCGGTTAATGTTGTTATAACCTACGAACATTGCAAGATGGAAGCTTATGGGTGAAAGTCGCAGATTTTCGGTCTTTGCAGGGAATTTTGTCCTTATGTAATCACCTTTAAATGTTTGCAACTCATAACGTCGTTAACCGATTTCGATGAAACTTTGTACATGTACATAACTTACTTAGACCTATAAAACGCGTCTTTTAAATTTTTGTTACTTTTAAAAGTTAAAAATCGTGACCTTTACTATTTTCGTCGCAATTCCGACCAATAGCAATTTTTAGAAAAAATGATTTACACGCTACCTAGTAAACTTATGCGTCTAACATCTCAATAAAACACAAGCCGTTTGAACTAATTTTGAAAAAGTTATTCGTTTTTAAAGAGTGTCCGAATACTTTTGCACGCCACTGTAGTGATTGGTAGTTCTAATATTAAGAAAAACCCACGGAACGTATACTACCCATAGTAGACAAACGAAGCACGAACGGTCCGTCACTCGATTGTCTTTCGTAAACATTGAAACTCCAGAATTATCATCGAAATGTGTTGGGAATCTTGCAGGTAATCGCCTTATGCGCCCTTGCTACGATAGCATGCGCTATTCCTTTGGTCCCAGCGGAGGCACCGATTCCTATTCTAGAACATGACAAGGAGGGTCCCGCTCCAGATGGAAGCTACACGTACAAGTATCAAACAGCAAACGGCATTCAGGCTGATGAGTTCGCCTTCCTTCGGTATCCAGGCACCAACTTGGAATCTCTCGAAGCTCGGGGCAGCTACAGCTACACTGCACCCAACGGTGAGCTCGTCCAGGTGAGCTACATCGCTAACGAGAATGGATTCCAGCCCGTTGGTAGCCACATCGCGCCTGAGATCTCTGAATACGCCGCCATTCATAATAGAGCGCAAAACATCGATGGTCAATGAGGATGTCAAACGAAATCGTTCGACGGATCTTCGAATAGTTAAAAAGAATATCGGGGTTCCGACGATGAACCTTCCGAATACGGCATACACAAAATTTTAACACCTACTGTGATAGCTGCTAGAAATTTTCGACACATCGTATACTCCATAGAAATATCGATAATCTGTGCAGTTGGATCTTTATTGTTTCGTGGAAAGGTTGTAGAAACACTTTCGGATTCGTTTTACTTTTATTTAAACACGAATGTTTGTTTCAATACTCAAGTGGTAAATTCGAATCGTTCAACTGACTCTTATTTTTTAAGACTGAAATTTTTGTTTTAATTTAGTACTAAGTGATGTTGAATTTTGTTTATCGAAATTGATCATTGTCTGAGCGAAAGTACCTCCGATCCTTTATAGAATTTCAGGCATAAACGTTACGCTGGATTGCTATTTCTGTAATCATAGTTAAACTGCGGATATTATGCATTTATGACAAAGATGAATGCGTAAAATAGTTATAGAAAAAGTTCAAGAATATTGTTATTGTGTTTACACCTCATTAACATTTTTACTGCCACATCAGTTATATGTATATGAAAGACATGATTTTTCTATCAAACTTGAACATGAATTTTTATTACAATTTATTCAGTAAACTAAATTTTGTTAAGATCTATGACATATAAGAAAATCACAAAAGTAATTGCTATAATAAATCTGGTCTTGTCTGTTCGTATATTATTAAACGAAATGCTCTAATTTTATGTAACTTTGTGGTAGTCAACGTGTTCAAATTCTTAAGATAAAGTGTAAATTTTGATTCGATCATAAATTCCTTCAATTTTTTCATAGATTCAGTCTACTAATATTAATACTAATATTCCTTGATATTCACTTGTGTTTCATCCACTGTTTATAACAAGAAAAAATAGTGTAAGAGAGCGTTGAACAGGTTTGGTAAACAAATTATATATTGATGTGTCATATTGTAAATTAAATTGAATAATTGTTTGTACTGATAATGTTTTACAAGTGAATATATGTGGTTATTTTACACATAACTCCTTTGCCATAAACCTTTAAAAGACTGTATGTTTTAAATGTTTTTTACTATTAATAATGTAAAAATTTTGTAAATGGAATTTTTTATTATAAATAAATAAATACTTACTTAGAGTACAAGGAGTTGACACATTTATTGCAAACTGAACTATAACTGTTTCTCGGTCGCGTACTAATTATAAGTAAAAATGGAGAGAAATTAATAAAGCTACAAAGGTACAATTAAGTGATATCAATGGTACTAAAACTTACATTATCATCTATCCTGTTCGACCTATATTAAGAGCTTAAATTTAATCCAGCCTATATAACTCGGTTCTATGGAAAAAAAATCAAATAGAATTATTTGTCTTTGATTTCATGTTACTTTCCATAATCATTATTTTCATAATAAGTTCATAGTATTCCCTTCAAATTTTTCTTCTCAAAATTTTAAACGTATTGTCTATTTACATTTTTTTAATGAAAGCAATTATACCCTTAGAAAATGCAAATGCTCCCATTTTTTAAACGGAACTGTATACATTTTTAACGTACATTGGTAGGTACATGGTGCACTTCGTATGAAAAAGTGTCAGACTATAATGTATAAAAGAGAAGACCTCGCGAGACATTTGAAATGTGTGTTGTTCTTTTTCTTAAGGGGTTACTTAACCCCTTGACCTACAATAACGAGTGAGACTCGTGGTAAGAAATTTGGGTCAAAAACAATAAGGACGAGCCTGACTCGTGGTACTTCGTTTGGACCAAACGTAAACAACACGATCCTGGCTCGTTGTACTTCGTTTAAACAACACTAACACGAAGATTACTAATTTTCTACGAGTTTTCCCAAAACATTATTAACTTAAATTAAGTAATAATTTAAAAATTGTTACTGATACATTATCCACTTTCAAATTATAAATCATTTTTGATCACCGATGAATTGATCATAATTACTTCCCAGGCATCTTAAAAGTATTAGTTGTGCCCAAACGTGTTTATTATTCCACAATTCCTCTCATTGCGACGAAATATACAGTGGCCCATAAAAGTGTTCGTACGCCATTTAAATCAGAATAACTTTCTTAAAATTTGACCAAACCACTTGACTTTTTTTAGCAATTAGAAGCATTTATTTACTTTTAAAATGTGCAAAAAAGATTTTGAAGAAATTTCAATCAGTAGGAATTACATGAGAAAATAAAAATGGCACTTTTTAAAAGTTTATTATTTCAGCCCGTAATGAAAATTCAAAATATGAGGTTTGTAGATCTATGCTACTTACACATATGCTGAAAATTTCATCGAAATCAGTTAACAAACACATGAGCTACAAGCGGTTGAAAGTGGTGATAATCGCAGTTTTTCACGCCTTTTGGTCAGTTTCTGCTTAAAATCCATAGTTTCTTACATCTTTCGATGCGCGTCGTTTTTTTTCTGCGTCATCCGATTTCGATGAAATGTTCAGCATATGTATAAGTAACATAGATCTACAAAAGACATATTTTGAATTTTCATTATGGGCTAAAATAAAGAAGTTTTAAAAAGTGCCATTTTTATTTCTTCGTGTAATTCCTACTAATTGCTATTTTTTCAAAATCTTTTTTGCATGTGATTTACTAAATCAATGCTTCTAATTGTTCAAAAAATGTCAAGTGGTTTGGTGAAATTTTAAGAAAGATATTCTGATTTAGAGGGCGAACGAACACTTTTGTGGCCCACTGTACATGTCATAAGACGCATACATTTTGCGCAAGTTCGAGCACACGGCTAAACAGCTAAATGACTCGACGCATGACCGACCTTCTTGTTTATGATGGCACGAGCAATCGGGAGTTTGCGGGTACAACAGGGGGTTAAAAGATAAATTCCTCAGTTCTTGTAGAAAACTTAAAAGGATAAATTAAATTGCATTACTCTAATGTAAACAGTCATTATTTTAATCGTTCCATAATGACATAAAGTAATGATTTATTAGTCTATTAATAGGCATCTCAATAATTGTGCCGTACCCAATGTAAACTTAGAAATCTTCTTTGACATAATACTCCCAAACGAAATTATTAGATTGCGATGTGTGTCATTGATTTATTATTGAAGTTTCCGTTGCTGTTGAAGGGTCTATTAAAAATCCTCTGCCATGGGCCATAGACTTCCAAGAATTATAGAATAATCGCTGCTAGATGATGTGTTCATAAGTAGATTTTCATGCGGACTGGGTTAGAGGGCTTGCATACGTGTAAAAGGATTGCGATAGAGCGTAATCATTTTTGTATGTTATACGGAGCTAGCAGATCTTCACGCAAGAGCAGAATTTTCTGAAGCAATTACAAGAAACAGGAGATGAATAGAAATACACTTGTTCTTAATTAAACCAGTATTCTTAAATGTTCCTGAAGTGTTCGCCGTGTTCCATCTCATAACTTCATTCTTGTTACGAATGCATAAATTACATAATCTATTAATAGCAGTAATATGACTAACCAAAACGATGAAATATCTCATGAATTAAAGTGTTTTCGTACCTGCAGTGCAATTGTCGGCTCGACTGCGTTTTGGAGAACTCCGTGTTGTTATCTTTTTTGAATTTTTCTTTATGTGATCCTGTAGATATCGATGCAGACATTCCGAAAATATGTGCATGGTTGTTAGGAATTCACTGGTTTATACGTTATACGCGTGTAAAGATGAGCAGTTTTAAGCATTTTTGACAGGTTAGAGCGTCGCCATATTGGATATTCGTTGAGTGGTAGAGGTAGGTAGGTCTGTTCGGCGCATCCGCTGGATAGATCGTGAGTGTTCAGCGCATGTGTTAGATAGTATGGTATATTTGCGGGATCGACTAAATAGCGATGAGCGTATACGCTAGATGGCAATTCAGTGGTTACACATACTTTGTGGACATAAGCAATCTCAAGTGTTTTTCACAAATTAATTATTAATAAATTTATTATTGATTTTGAAATGGCTAGTTCAAGTATTAGAAATTTTAACTTTAGAGACATGAAAAGTAGTAAAGATGAAGCAATTACTTGGGCTCAGGATTGTGGATTGTTGCGGAAATTTAAAAAATGTCGTACTCATCGGTGCGAAATGAAAATTTATAACAAGAATCATGGAATCTTTTGTTTTCGGTATCCAGTAATTAAAATATACAGAATTACATACAGGATTTCAAAAATAAGGTACAGTCCAGGATGGTTTGGGGTTAGGTCGTCGTGGGAGCGGAGAAGGCCGGCCCGACCATGGTATTATGTTTCGCATTTTGATTTATTAAATGTGTTATTATGTATTACGTACGTGTTTCTGCTGCCATCTAATGGATTTGTTCGGAAGTATTTAGCCTATTTTTTGTGTATTACCTAGCAAATATATCAATATGGCGGCGCTGTAACCTGTCAAAAAGGCTTAAAAGTGTTCAACTTTATATGCGTATAACTTTTTATCTAATTAATTCCGCGCATTAAGATTTTCATTTTCGGTGTTTCCTCGTCGAAATCTATAAGATTCTATAAAAAAAACTTGAAAAAAAGAGTTCTCCAAAACGCAGTTAAACCCAATTGTCCATGCAAAGTATTCTGTGGAATCGATTTATATAAAAATAATATAAAGTACCATTTTGTAAAATAGTGCATTGCTTGTCGTAAGTGCGTCATTGTATTCATGAAAGAGTAGTAGATTTCCCAAACCAATCAATTTTTCCTTGTACCATTTTTTACGACTGTTCAAACTCAACATATCACTCGTCTCAATCGCTTGACTCACAGTGGATACTTTCTCTTCTCGATGGCAATTTAAACAATAAAAGAACTCCGCCCAGCTGAATAAATCATACAGCAAGAGGTTAATGCGTTCAATAAAAAATAACTGGTTATTGAAAGCGAAGCATTGTAGTACTTTCCAATAAGGTAATCGGCATTCCCGTGAAAGTTCGCATACCTATGATAAATTGAATATTCAAAAATGTATTCACATCGCAATCTGTAAAGTGTACAATAACTATTGGAGATCTCTTTTGGTATTATCTGCTAACTTCTACTATTACTATGTTCTATTTTTCGAATGGATATAACCGAAATCATAATAGCTGTCCACTCAATTTCTGTGTTATACTGCATTCAAATTGGGTAAAAATAAAGGAAATATACAAACAAACTCCTATAAGGTTTGAACGAGTACAATGATCATCCTACTTCTCACTTCCAATGTATAGCTTCATCTCCTTATATAACAAATTTAGAGAATAGTATTTTAATAACAACAACGCTTAAGATTGCTGACTACTGAAACGATTATCCTGTGAATTATATCAACTTAATTTTATCAATTCTGTTGTTCGAGCTGTTTCATAGCGAAACGTGTACAGAAGGTTGCATGTTTATTTATCGTTCCTCCAAAACCATATAATACAAATATTGGTATATAAAAAGAGGTTGCAAAAGTACGTGCGTGATTTGATAATAAAACACAAACGATTACGTCCCAAAATAAAAGTTTTATTAATCAATTTGCAGTCACCACTATTATCTACAATTTTCGTCCAACATTTTATAAGTGGGTGGCTTCCTTCTTTGTCAAAAACGGCGTGGTTTTTATTTTAAAAGAAGGTTTTGAGGTCTTTAACAAACGGGCACGTAACTTTTGCAATCATATAATACAAAATGATTCATTTTTCAATACATCTAACATTTTCTACGCAAAAGAAAGAATTTCTTTCCACATTTTCTATATTTCAGCACATTAATGAACGCGATCCGTAACATTCGATTGGCTTTCTACATTTATACATGAGATCACAACTGATCAGCCGATGAAGGACCCTCCACAAGCGAAATCGAAACTACTGTGCATAACAATACTTAGTAAATGCAATGCGATTCGACTCGATCAAATTTTCTACAAAAATACAAATTTACTCGAAGTTATACTACGTTATTAACCCCCTGCCTTATAACATGACGTTAAACTCGTGGTAAGTATAGCAGGCCAAAAGAAACGAACACATGATTTATTTCTTATAAAAGTATTTCTATTTAGCCGCAGTTATTTTCAGTCTTGACTACGGACGAGATTGATTATTTACTCGTTACTATGTACTACGATCAATGTATTATAGGTTTAAAATGGCCCCGTGAACTATTTCAAAATGGAAGGTTAGTATAAACTACAATACCCATTTCTCTAGATCTGAAAATAATTGTAGATTGTTCGTACAACCCCGGAGTGTAAAAATAATGAGACTACTAGCAGTAATTAGTAAACTGCGGATCTTTATGCAAAATACGAATGTTCTAAGTCAATTGCAAGATGCAAAAAAGTATTAAAAATAAATTCTTCCTTTCAATAATTTTAATAATATGAAAGTGTTATTTAATAAAATAACAATATTCTTGAATTTTTCGTACGTCTTCACAGTTTTGTGCTTCGTGTATTAATTTTTGTTATAAACGCGTAAAATCCGCAGTCTAATAATTATATAGAAATATCTTCGCACGTAAACATTCTTGCAGAAAATTCTATATAATTTTGCAATTACGTTATTCACTATATTCGATTACAAATGGCTAACGAAATTGTGGCTGCGTGTTTTAGATAGGCCTACATTCTATCACATTTTTGTTTATTCTATTATACTATAAAGTTTATGTACAAATATTTATTTATAAAATGCAATAACATTTTCTATTTTATAGAAGAATTGCTGTAATTTCTTGCAATGGGCAGATAAGAATAAAACGTAAAGTAAATGTCCTTCTACCGGCTATACAAAAATATGGTTGTTATATAAAGCAAATTGAAATTTACGAATATTTTCTCCAGAAATGGATTACTGACATCATCTTTGTTTATAATTTCTTAAGACTTTCAGATTTCAAAATGAGTTTTTTGAATGGATTTACAATAAAACTTGTATTTATTATTTAATTTTGTCGAGTTCGAAATTCTGGTAACGACAAACCCAGCATCAGCAATAAGTAAATTCCGAGTTAAAATACTCGAATTTCAAATTGTTTATTTGTCCAAAGTCAATGGCTCACAAGCCAAACAGTGTAAGTTCATTATTCTCATATCAATTTATTTAAACCATAGCGGTTTTGTTTTACTACTGTTGTTGTAAATATTTCTAGTAGCCTAAAAACCCTCAAAAAGTTAATCACATGAACGGTGCTCCTGATCGATGATAAGGACGCGGTCGTTAACAAGGACATTCACTTTACGGCCGTGTGATCGATTATTCTAGCGCGCAAATGATATCGTTCGAAAGTCGAACACACGCAGTTACAGAATTGTATCGTAAATCGTAAGGCAAGGGGTTAATGTCTACAATCGGTGTTCAGTTTCGTTGATTCGGTCGCAACGATTTGAACTGCCTGTTGTTATTCGTCGGGACAGCGTTCTGCTTGCTGGGCGAGTCTTTGCCAGCTTCCGTGGGCTCGGGGGTGGAGGGTTGTTTCGCGATCCATTCGAGGGCCCTTTGGATTGCTGGTGGTATCGGTGGTGGTGTCGGTACGTGAGTGCCGGCTACCTGTGTGCCGAATTCATCGGCGGTCCAGCTGATCGCGATCGGTGTGCCATCTGGAGCGTTGTACTGCACGGAACCTTGGATCAACTGGGTCTCTTCCGGCGTGCCGGCGTATTTCCGACTGCCCGTCTCCTTCTGCACAATACCGCCTTCCGTCTCGTACGTGAACGAATAGTGGCCACGATTGTCGCCTAGGTCCCTGTTATCGGCGACGACCTTCTCAGGCTGCCTGAAGTAGGCATCCTGGCAGTGAGCCGCTGCGACGAGCGCAAGCAAAATCTGAAAATTCAAAATTATCAATGTGGAATCAGGACTCCGCATATAATAACAACATATGGAAATTAACCGTTTGAGTCCCAGGGGATATTGAAAAAACACTGTCGAAGAATCCCAAACAGCGCAACCGTGCTTTCTCTAAATGACTACGAAAAGACCCAAGCAGCGCGATAGCGCTTGTTTTATTTTATTTTGTAATGTATTATTGCATTATTATAGTATTATTCTACCTATTGTAAAATGTACTAGTTACATTAAAAAGAGCTGTGTGATGTACTTGCGTCAGTAAATCTGAGCGCGCGACTTCGACAATCGGTAACGCGCCGTCACTTGTCCACAATGTTCGAAATGTGCTGGGTTTTCTCGACATAAAATCTCAACAGCGCGACCGCGCTGCTTGGGACTCAAACGGTTAAGGAAGTAATGGGTTCCATGGCTGATGTCAGGAACTAATCAGTTACGAATTTCGCGAGTTCGAGTCCCGCTTGTGGCCGGCTCTCCCTTTCTCCTAAAATCCTACATTGATATTAAGTGTACAAATTAATTCTCGACCTTTCCACAGAAAAATTGATGCCTATTTATTCAAACTCAAATAACAATTTTTTTTTCTATATCTCGAACAGGTGGCGAATCGCAGTTCTATAAACTATGAAACGATGGCTCTTCATTCGTTTTGAAGTGGGAATTCACTACTACATGCAGTTGGAGAGATCGGAACAAGTGAAAGTCCGATGGTGTTAGGCTTGGTGAATACGCTGGATATGGCAAAACTTCCTAGTTCAACGAATCAAGAGTATCTCTAGAGAGCAGAGCTCCATGTGCGCATCGTTCGTTCGTTATATGTTATGAAATATACTTGTTTAAAACCATATAAAAGTGTACGACTCTGTCCAATAAATCCTAACAAATTGAGCATTGTTATTTCAATAAATTATAAATATTAAATCTAGTCGTTCTTGGCGTAGGAGGTTTGGCAATTTCGTGCAGCTTTATACAGGCCATGCGGGACTCAGCGATTTTCTTCTTGAATTTTGCTTAGTTTTTGCAATCGAAAAATGATGGTTTATTGGGTACTTCCAAATGCTGTAGCAAGTTTTTAATCAGGTTTGGCATGAATTATCATCCAACAGCTACTCTAAATCTTCGTCTTCCGATTTTTTTCGGATGTCCAGGACGTTCAGCTTCCTCAAGATTAAAGTTTTCATTTCCGAATCTCTGGAACCATTTTTAGCTTGTGCTATAGGACACGGTATATTGTTTCAATGCCGTGCAAATCATTCCATTAGCCCCGCTAGCACTTTTTTCAATTACAATGCGAAAAGCAACCAACGCTTAATATACGTTTATCAGTCAACATTTTATTTTTCAAACACAGTGAAATTTCTGAGGATGACATGAATGTCAAATTTTGTTAATCTAATAACTTCGTAATATGCAGTCCGATACTTTGTGGGAAAAAGTTTCCACTTAAATAAATTCAACAGCTAATTTAGTGTTAAGGCCGAGAATTAATTTGTACACCTAATATAAATCAAGACTAGAGATTTGAGGTTTTCAGTGTTTTTACGATTCGGCATCGCACAGTACTCACTATTGAGGCTTTCGGGTGTAAGCCGTGTCCTCGTGGAACTATTTTCCCAACGTTCCGCAAACATTGCAGGACTTCAATCAGGGCGTTGAAGACACGCTGGTACTGGTGTGTGCCTTGTGATGTTACTCTAATATGCCAGAGGTGCATATGTTCCGGTTTTTACTCAATGGTCAGCTGAACAATTAAAAATGTCCTTTTGATTTGTAGGTGAAAACCGAAACATGAACAACTCCAGTATAATAGAGTAACATCATAAGGCACAGACCAATATTAGTGTGCCTTCAACCTCCTGGTAGAACTAGTTGCAACATTTGCGAATCATTGGGAAAATAATTCCACTAGGATAATTCCGCTGGTACCAGAATGCTTCAACAGTGAGAAATATATGCAGCAGAGATTGTAATACAGTTACAGTGTGTGTACAAAGTGTTCGTACATGTTATAAAAGCGAATAACTTTTTTAAAATTGGGCCAAACCACTTGAGTTTTATTTTTGAGATGTTAGAAGGATTAGTTTACTAGGTAATGTGTAAATAATTTCTTTTTAAAATGCTATTGGTAGGAATTTTTAATAAAAAAGTAAAGGTCACGATTTTTAACTTATTATCTGTGCCTGTAACGAAAATTTGAAAAATGCCTTTTGTAGATCTAAATAAGTTATGTACATACACAGAGTTTCGTTGAAATTGATTAAGGTTGCAGTGGGCCATAGATGCTTAAAAATGGCAAAAATTGTGAGGAACTGCGATTTAAATTATTCAAAAATCGTAAATTCAAAGATTTTTGCAGCTTCCAATGCCTACAGCTTTTTTATGCGTCAACCGATTCTGATGAAACTTTGTACACGTACATAACATACCTAGATGTACAAAAAGCAGCGTTAAATGTTCACTACAAGCACAGATAAAAAAGTTAAAACCATGACCTTTACTTTTTTCCTGACGATTCCGACCAGTAGCAATTTAAACAAAAATTATTTACACATTACCTAGAAAACTAATCCTTCTAACGTCTCAAAAAAAATAAACTCGTCGTTTGGTCCAATTTAAAAAAATGTATTCTTTTTTCTAAAAGGTGAACGAATATTTTGTACACCCACTGTATGTTCCGGTATACATATGTGAGAACTATGGGACCGAAACTTATATCGTGTACAGACAGTATTCAGTGATCTCTTGCCACTGACACTGAATGTAAAAACCAATAGTGAGTGAACAAAACATCGACACTAGTAATAACATTTTTATGAAGCTTTTATCAATATATTCATTACATTTTTTCTACTACTACTTAGGGTAGTACTTTTTGTACTACTTAGCCGATCTTACGTATACCACCTAGCAGATATATCAATATGGCGGCGCTTTAACCTGTCAAAAATGCTTAAAAGTGATAAACTTTACACGCGTATACCTTCTGAACAAGTGAACTTCTGGCAATAAGACTTTCATTTTTGGCGTTTTCTCGTCGAAATCTATAGGGGTGCATAAAAAAAAGTTTAAACAATTGGTCCCCCATAGTACAGTTTAACCTTTACTTGTTTAATTCACGGTACAGTACAATCTCGATTATCCGTATTAATCGGTAGAACATGTGTGTGCGGATAATATAACAGTGACCTAGCGACAGTGTTAGATTAAATCTTTACTAATTTGTACAATAAATTTTCTTGTATATGGATAGTTTCAGATTAAACTGTTTATATGTGAAACACGTATTCAAATATTGATGAAATTATATATTATCGGTTCGGATAATCAAGGTTCTACTAAATCGTCAATTAAACAAGTTAATATAATTCAAATTGTGTTTGGCCCGATTTTAATCTGGCAAATGTCACATATCAATCCTACATGTTGGATAAATGCAAAAGCTTGTGTCCCATTTTGAGATACCTCGACACCTATGAAGAAAAAACCTACGCAGTTTTCTAAATCGATTACCTGCACGAAAGAAACAGTACAAGAGGTATTGATAAAACAATATATATCTAAAATTTGAATATATTGTTACCGTTAAGGAAATTGTAAGAAAACTCTAATTACTAAGGAAAATTTCAAATATAAAAAGCATCAATCGAATGCTTCGATAACAAAATTTAAAAAAACGTAACATGTGGAGTTAATCGCTTTGGTTTGTGAACGATTCAATTGTAAAGTATGGTGGAGACTATGTAATTGATTAATAAAATTTTTATTTGAAAATGTTATCACTTGTGGTTTATATTCAAGTCGGACATAAGCTTAAGAAAAATGATAAATATTAAAAAGAATAATAGATATATTAAAAATGAATAATATTATTTTGCTATTTACAATTCGCGCGCATTTCCAATGCTACTTAAAAATATGTACGATTAATTATTGCAAAATTCGCATAACGATAAATCGTTAGAATTTGATGTGTCGCACACTGGTCCACTCTGGTCCGGTCTAGCTGTTCATTTATCTTTTAGCATTATTTGAAAGTTTAAGGGTACAGTAATTTAGGTCGTTGGATTCGTTTTGACATCAGCTACTATGTTATAAAGTCAAAAATACATGTTAACTTTTAAAAATTCAAGGTGATCAACTTTTTTATGCATTAAAAATTATTTTTTAATTTTTCTGAATGTGAATTAAGTTTTGTTTAAAACATTTTGTTCTCACATTCTTGGAATTGCCTGATAAATCAGGTTTAAATAAACACAATAAACCATCATTTTTGAAGTAATGGATTTTATTATATTACAATTGCAATTATATCGGAGTTAGTGCCATATTATAAATATAATTAAAAATATTTTATTTAAGCAAGTACGAAAAACGTAAAATTAATTATATAAAACAAAAACATAACTTCAGTTAACAAAAATTTCAATATACTAAAATGTATTTTTAGTTTAATTGACATCACTTCCTTCTTCAATCTCTGCTGACATTAAATTTTTAACTTCATAAAAATGCTTTCGTTTGTTAAAAACTTGTCTATTATTTAAAGAGATCGAAGATATTATAACATCAGATGTGTATAACAGATTGTGAAAGAGATTGTTATTGTTTCCCGTCTCGAAAATTTTCTCGTATGGTATGCTCTAATACTCCGAAAGTCTTTATTTCTCGATTTCATGGCCACCTCAGAAAACATTCAGATTGGTAGCGTAACAGGTTTTACTATGCCCGCACCGTGAATTAGTACTTTATGTATACTTGATGGCATATTATACCATTTATATTTTTCTACATATAGATTGAATGTTTAAGATACGTAATGATTAAATAATCTTAGTGCTGACGCGCCGCGCCAGAGGTTCGGCCGCAGTTTAGACGACACATATGCTTTAAACAATAATAACTTGTGTACTAGAACCGACTGGGTTGTGAATCTTGCTCGATTTTATAGGGAAAAGTACACTGAAAATAATGCACTTTGATACAATGTAGAACCATATGGAACTCAAAAGTTAGGCTCGACTGCGTTTTGAAGAACTCCGTGTTCTTAACTTTTTTGAACTTTTTTTTAGGTGATCCTGTAGATATCGATGAAGACATTCGGAAAATGCGTGTATGGTTGTTAGGAATTCACTGGTTTATAAGTTATACGCGTTTAAAGATGAGCAGTTTTAAGAGTTTTTGACAGGTTAGAGCATCGCCATATTGGATATTCGTTGAGTGGTAGAGGTAGGTAGGTCTGTTCGGCGCATGCGCTGAATAAATCGTGAGTGTTCAGCGCATGTGTTAGATAGTATGGTATATTTGCGGGATCGGCTAAATAGTAGTGAGCGTATGCGCTAGATGGCAATTCAGTGGTTACACATACTTTGTAAACATAAGCAATTTCAAGTGTTTTTCACAAATTAATTATTAATAAATTTATTATTGATTTTGAAATGGCTAGTTCAAGTATTAGAAATTTTAACTTTAGAGACATGAAAAGTAGTAAAGATGAAGCAATTACTTGGGCTCAGGATTGTGGATTGTTGCGGAAATTTAAAAAATGTCGTACTCATCGGTGCGAAATGAAAATTTATAACAAGAATCATGGAATCGTTTGTTTTCGGTATCCAGTAATTAAAATATACAGAATTACATACAGGATATCAAAAATAATGTACAGTCCAAGATGGTTTGGGGTTAGGTCGTCGTGGGAGCGGGGAAGGCCGGCCCGACCATGGTATTATGTTTCGCATTTTGATTTATTAAATGTGTTATTATGTATTACGTACGTGTTTCTGCTGCCATCTAATGGATTTGTTCGGAAGTATTTAGCCTATTTTGTGTGTATTACCTAGCAAATATATCAATATGGCGGCGCTTTAACCTGTCAAAAAGGCTTGAAAGTGTTCAACTTTATACGCGTATAACTTTTTAACCAATGAATTCCGCGCAATAAGATTTTCATTTTCGGTGTTTTCTCGTCGAAATCTATAAGATTGTATAAAAAACTTGAAAAAAAGAGTTTTCCAAAACTCAGTTAAACCAAAAGTTATCCTTCACCAATGGTAGAAACTTTGAAGATTCTAATTATTTAATTGTGTTAGAATTACCGATTATACAGATAACTGTAAATCCTAATCTATCGACAACAACCTCACTTACATGTAACGTATAGAATGTAAGCCAATAGCTACACCTTTTTTTTTATATAAACCTGTTGTACAGTCATTATAATTGTATCGAACAGAGCAGAGCTCCATGTGCGCATCGTTCGTTCGTTATGTTATAAAATATACTTGTTTAAAACCATATAAAAGTGTACGACTCTGACCAATAAATCCTAACAAATTGAGCATTGTTATTTCAATAAATTATAAATATTAAATCTTAGTACACAAAATACACTCTCAGTATAGACAAATACTATTCATTTGAAACAAAGATGGACACATAATATTAAATAGATTCTGCACGGTATCAATAAGAAAAGATAAAATGTTTATTTTTAAGCGCTTGTTCTAATCACAATTTTAAAGAAACCTCATTAAGTTCATCGTTTTAGAATGTCATGGACATTTAGGAAGCAATGTACATTCGATAAACATTGATATGAGCAAGTTGCTTTTTTAGCAAATGAACAGCTAGATCGGGCGAATGGACCAGTGTGTGTCGATGCTATTTGGAAAGGAAGTAGTCGCTGAACTCGGTAGCCAGCGGTAAACCGTCACGTATCACCAGGAGCAACAAGGAATGGGTGATTGATGCAGACAAATCGGTTGCATCATATCTGTATAATGGTCGCTCGAAGAAAGTTGATGGAACGGTCCAACTGATTCAACGGAATAATAATGTCTACTGAACAACCATGATGTCATGGACATTCTTTTATCGCGGTTTACCATTGCAGGAAGATATATTCGCGTTCCAACGTAAAATTTACTACCGTACTAAACCGTAAAATCAACGTTTAACTCATTCCCAAATTACCAATCCCGTGGACACGGATACTGAATAGCATCGTATATCTATTGATTCATGTACTTCTTACGTACTTGTATTATTGATAACCATTTTAATATTACACTATCCATTATTGATAACACAAAAGCTCATTAAACCAATTACACTGATTTATAGAACTTGAGAAAAAAAATATAAGATATCTTTTCTTTGTTTAAATTAGCATAGAATTGATGGTGGTGACGAACGTGTTAAATGAATATGGAAATCTGCTAACAGGTATTCTTGATTAATTTTAATTAAAGAAGAATTTGAATGCTCTACGTACTCGATTTTTTCCGTGTATTAACTCTTGGACAGTCGTCCATTCTTATAATTATATGATTGACATTGTTCCTAATGCAGCAGCTGTTCATTTAATTAATGCGTCAAAAACTAATTAATTTAAAAACGATTTTAATACTTTGGGTCAAAATAGACCCAGACTCCGCCGTACGGAGGGTTAATGTATATAATATTCTTAATATCAATAACAAACTAGGCTTAATTTTACTTCATTTGCTTATTACTTCCGATTAGAAGCATTTTAAAGGAGATCATTTTCTACATGCACGAATTCTTTTGATAAGTAAGACAAATTGTATAAATAAATAAATGCATTTCTAACAAAAAAGTTCAATAAATGTTATAATAATATATTTAAAGACATCTCATACAATTCATTACGTAATATTTTGTTCACACCGCCAATAAAGTTTACTTTTCCTAATAATGATATACATATAAGAATCTATATGTTTTTGAGTATATATATGTAATATATCTCTATTTTTTTATATTGAATTCATACTTTACAATGAGTTTCCTCATGGTAAAAATTAAAAGTATCTAAGATAAATTATTTGTTTATTTATTATTGCTTTAAACCGAATGGGTTGGGAAGTTTACATGTAGCTTTTATTACATAATTTATCTAACATTACTTTGGAAAAATCTTCGAATCTCCTCGGAAATCCGAAATGTCTTAATGAATGTGTGTCCAGGAACCGATACTCTCAAACATATGTAACTGCTTAATTTGTAAGTCAATAATTCTAGAAATACGAATGGATTCTCGACTAGGCGTTACGCATCCCGTAGAACAAGTATAATCTCGAAACTACAACATGTCGTAAAGTTATAGATGTCTTCGAAATGTAAATATCTTGTTAACGACGGTCCGAGTGTTTATTACGAAAAGTGTTTCCTGCAGGTTATAACCTATCTAGTCTTGCAGAAGACTATTGACTTACAAACGACAAAGCTAATATGGGAGAAACCCATTCTAATGTAACATGTTCTATGTATTTAGTAAGATTCATCTCCAAATTCTCCAAACTTTAACAGTTAGTATTATTAGTTTCCAGGTTATATAATAAGGATATCACCAGAACAGCAGTAACCAATTATTGTAGACTTCAAAAAATAAACGTTATCTAACTTCTTTTAGTAAAAAGATCTGCATTCAATACTATTATAACCAATGTAATTTTTAAATAAATTTAGAAAATTGAATGATGGATCATCGTTTTACTTGCATTCCTCAAATTGCACTATGAATTTTATTAAGAACGTATACAGATGTATAAATTACGACGAAATTTACACGATTACAGAAATCAATAAAATATTCGGGACAACTTATTTATGTAAGCAGGAAATCGTTTAAACATCTAGAATCTAGTCATAACATATAAATACATGAAGTTTATATGCGAAAAATCAAATTGTTATCGCTTGAGGAATATTTCAATTCTCCAAAGTCCAAACGTCATAAGCATGTATAGTTGTGGTATTTATAAAAAGTTTATTTGGTGGATTTTAGTATCCCTAACAGGCAAAGGATCATAGATTTCAAGAAATAAACGTTTTCTAACATTTTTTAGTCATAACTCTAGTAATATTAGTCATATAATAATCAGAAAAAGTGCTTTGTAATTTTTTTAATTTGCAATGTAATATTTGAAATAAATTTAAGACAGTAAATGGTGGATTATTATTTCGTAATACTTCTTTTTTTTACATTATAATGGGGATTTTATTAAAGAAATATACCAACGTACAAAAAGCAATGTAATCTAAACGATAGCAAAAATAAATGAATCGTGACAACTAATTTAGGTAAACAGCAATTTAGACATCCACAATCTATTCATAATGTAATACATTAGAAACGAATCTTCTCAAATGCAAGTACTGCTTTCCTTCTTATATAACCGTGATATAGAAGGCTGAAAATAATTTATAATTTTCTCAAACAATGTTCCGTAAGAATTTAGAAACTATGTAATACCTATACAATAAAAGTTATATGTAACAATATTGTATTTGCTAAATAAACGATTCGGTTTAAAACGATAATAAATAAATAAATCTATCCATAATCTATTAATTCTATACCGCTTAGGATATGTTTGAATTCTGCAAAGCCTAATCTTTATCAGAACGTGTTCTTGTTTATAAAAATTCCATCTAATGGAGATCGGTAAGCCTAACATGTAAACGGTCATTTATTTCCCACTAGTCTCGTACTTTTTATCATTCGTTAACACTGATGAAACCAGTGGCCTTTGTCCGAAGCACTTAGATCCGAGAAAGGTTGTGTCTGTCGGTGTATGTAACGTATCAATACTTCGATTAAGGCGTAGCTAGACCGTGCAGAAATAAAAGTCGGTACACCGGAGCCTTAATCTTCGTCATGTTCGACCTGTAAATCCGTTGAGATACCTTTCGCCGTAAAAGGTCAGGGCAAGACAGATGTGTGAGTAGGTAGTTCACAATTCTCATCGCAACTGTTGCCGGTAAAAGGAACGAGAATTGAGTGTAACATTGATGCACGTGAAACTGCAAAGACATTTCGATTACGTATCTGTTGACCCTTAAGCGGTACAATGTTCACTCAGATTGCGAAGTATCGTATTAAGATCTTTCTAAAATTCTGTATAAATTTTCACAGATACCTTTAAGTGTACAATAATTTCAGACTAAATAATCCAAATATTCTAAAAAGGTTAAAGAAACTTGATATTTGCAGTTATCGTATAATATAGTAGCGAAAGTCAGTGTCCAGAAAGTTTGTTGGGGTCGTGGGAGACCCCAGTATACCAATTACAGGTTAAGACTCCTTTAAATCTGCGAGCTAAACAGAAACTCTACTTCTTGAGTTGTAATAGATTTAATTAGATGATTGCAAAAGTTCATGCCCGTTTTACAGATACCTCAAGACCTTCTTTGGAGAAAAATCACGTCATTTTTACGAAAACAGAATCCACCATCTTGTAAATTGTTGAGACACTGGAAATGTTGGGAAAATGATGGTGACTATATAATTGATTAATAAAACTGACATCTTAAAAATTACCGCTTGTGTATTATATTCAAATCTGGCACGAACATTAGCAATTATCGAATACTTTTTCACAACAAGTAATATAAAGAAGTTTATCTTATATCCCAATATAATGTGTCTCGCAAACTCTGTCTACCTGAATATCCTCATTATTTTAAGCAATACGCGAAAGAGTATTGAATAAAAGTTATAGGATTTAAAGCAATTAATAATATGATAGTAGATATTTTTTACAAGTGAACGCATAAATCAGATATCAAGTCCACTTTTCGTTTTTTCTTTTAATGGAAAGATTCTGAAAAATGTACTAAGGTACATTTGTCCTAAAACTTATTGTGTTCGAGATAATTTGACTTTATTCATTCGAATACTTTCCTTATGAAATTATACTGACCGATGTAATATCATTCATTTTATAGTTACTTTATACTGAAAGTGATCTCCACATCTCTTTTACGCGTTCACTTATCAAAAATCGGCTACTACAATATTATTACTTCCTTTGAATCCTATATAACTTTTATTTGAACCATTTTCGAGCATTGTTTAAAATAACATTGTATGTTATAATTTTGAAATGTTTAAAATAACACTGTATTATGGTTAAACTGCGGATTTTATTCATTTATGAGAAAATTGGGTATGTGCTATTTAAAACAGAAAAGCGATTAAGAGAATTTAGGAATATCAATGCATTAAATAATTTAAGTTAAATAATTTTAACTGTCTGAAAATAACCTCTCCATATTTTTACATTTTTAAAATGTTTTTACTATTTTAAGTTTTACCTACTCTTTTCTGTCATAAATGCATAAAATTCGCTGCCTGCTCATGATTATGATCAGACACTTAATGCGTTTCTGATGCGACTGTGACATCATTCTTGCCACGCATTAAGAACAAACGTTTACGTTTTTACATTGCATACACATATTCAGTGGGTTTACTACTGTATCCTGAGAGTTTATATTCTTAATCGTTCTTCCAAGAATTTTTTATTATATTCTAGAAAACATCAACACACCATTAAGTAATGTAACCGATGAAGAATACGCAATAAACCTACTTGTGTCGAACAGAATAGTTGATTATCAAATGAAGTAGAAAAAGAATGATCATTTAATGAGTGAAGAAACAGCTTCAATAATGAATCAAGTTTTATACACGTTTTCATGATATGAAACTTGTACATTTTTCTTTCAATACGCGTAATTTTAATCCATCAAATTACTCCATTGACCTAAATCAAATCAAATGAAATTATGAAATAAGAAACTTTGCTTTTAAATAATTTTAATATAACGGAGGGTTATATTGGTAAAAAATTTAAATATAATGAGAAGGTGTATTGGTGATGTCAGAATATTTAACGAGAAATTATAATTGAATTATATTAATGACGAACTGCTAGATATCTGAACAATTTATTTATTACCGCATTTTCTAAATATTTTTTTTATATATTGTGTGTGTATAAGGGGCGCATCAACGCCTAAGTCATTAGCGACCACATTATACAATCACATTACATTATACAACCTAATTACAGTATTTTCAGTGTATATACATACGAGTAACGATTATATTTTATAATAAAAACCTATAGCTTCGAGATATGCAAGAAAAAACACAATATTTTTTTGGCTATTTAGAGAAGTCACTAAGATTCGTTGGAACGTTAAAGGTTAGTGTTGCTTCACGAGAACTTCGAAACTTTGATAGATTTCGCAAAACTCTGTTTCTCATTACGTTAATAACTTAGTAATACCCATTATCGTTCTAAACCTAACAAGTTTTTCCAATTTCGTAACTCGACGATTCAATTAAGTATTCCCGTTGAATGATCTTCGGGCGAATAATCAGTTCAGCGAATCAAATTCCGAAGTTAATGACAGTGGACTGAGAGAACCTCCCTCTGTCAGAAAATTCATTACCCAGAAACGAAGGTGTCCCACTGAAACTGATTAGTTCGTTCTCTGCCACACAGGTCACCGGCAAACCACAGCTAATTAACGGAGCAACCCTACTTTTCTCTGCTACATTAAAACAAAGCGCCAAACGGGGAACGTAAACGGACAATAAAAAAGAGATACAAGAGAATTTCATGCGACCACAATCCTGTTCTTCTCGAGCATTAAAATTCGATGCTTCTCCTTATCATTAAATTACTGCCAACAGGTTGAAATTTCAGACGGAAGTCTGGAACGCTTGTTTACCACGAAATATCTCTTTTGTAAGAGGAACGGCGTCGAGACGCGAGTAAATCGCGGAGCTTATGAAAAATTAGTTCTCCACACCCCCTTCACGAGTCAACCCCTAAGGCAGGCTAGTTAAGGGGAGGTTCCGGTCTATATCTTTGAGAAACTCGACTTTTTCACATCTAAGATGTTTAAGGAATATGTAGTTAAACAGAAATTTCGAAATTACCAAAGTTATAGACCTTCAAGTGTCGACTACCATATTGAGTTCTACCTCCGCGCAAAATTTTAAACACATTTTTCAAAAACTAATTAACGAATTTGAATTAATCTTTTTTTAAATTGTAGAATATACTTTTTGCAAAGTAGCGGAACTCCAATATCTTGCGGTATGTTCAAATTTACTCATATTTAAGGAATGTAAAATTGCAAAAAAGTAGGGACAAAGATTTCGTCTATCTTTAAAGTGTCAGAAAATTCATGCAGTTTAAAAATATATTTCTTTTTTTTTTGTTTAAGAGTTTGAACCGAGGAGCTGGACGTCCCATCGACCAAAAAGAATTTTTTGAGAGCTGCTGCGGAAAGCGAGGCTAGCGCTTATAATATTTGGATATAACCAAAATCTTTATACGTCCAAAGAATATAATATATAACAAATTCCGAAAACCACAGTTTCTTATCTTATTTATTTTTCGGTAGAGACTAGACCGGAACCTCCCCTTAGGGGTCAGTTTCATGTAGACGGGTAAAACATCGATTTTTTATATTGTATTTTTTAAAAGTATAGAACCTTAACAATTATATAATAAATATGTTATGCTTAAATGTCATTGAAATGACAAAGTTATGACGTTTCGGAGTAGCGATATCAATACAAAATTTCAAACGTGTTTCTCTCGAAACGTACTTTTTTTACACAATCTAGATAAACTCTCAGAAACTAAATTACCGATTACTCTGAAATTTTGACAAGTTATTCTACATGCTACTAGCTCTCGCTAGTGCCAAAATGATATTATAACATTATGTTTATCATACTTTTTTTTATTAATAAATTACCGAAAAAGGAATGAAATTTCAGAATATGCAATTTAGGCATTCGCTATTTTACCAATATTCAAGATAAATTATTTATTTCAGTATATTCAAGAATTTTCAACAAATTCTTCATATATATACCATTATTTTGTTGCGCCAATATTTTATTATTTCTGTACATATTAGGTTGGTAAGAAATTAATGTCGGGTTTCCAGTTTTCAAATTTTGACGCTTAGTTTTGAGATAACACCTCACTTCATTCTGTTTACGTTATAATATCATTTTATACTTCAGATGTCGTTTTTACTTTTGTGTTTACTGTTAATTTGTGTTCAGATGGACACAATATGAGTGTAAATTATTACAGCATTATTACAGCGGAAAAGTGTTGTTGACAAATTGACAAAACACACGAAAATTTGCAACAATTAAATCGGGCATCGATCAATTGGAAAGGCCCAATTTTTCTACACGACAATGCTCGACAACACGTTGCAAGACCAACACTACAGAAGTTGAACGAATTGTGTAATGAAATTCTGTTTCATCCAGCATATTCCCCACACAAACACCTGGACCACTACTTGCATGGGAAAATATTCACCAACCAAGCAGCTTCTAAAAATGCGTTCGAAGACCTCATCAATTCTACAACACCGGAATTTGACACTACTGGAATTAAAAAACTGATTTTAAAGATAGAGTTTGAAAACCGACATTAATTTCTTACCAACCTGATACTTATAAAATAAGATTTTATCTTTCAATTCTTTATACTAATAGATTAAATGTTGTTATTAAAGTGTGTATAATACTAAAAATCATTACTTCATTACATGCAAATTACGAAAACCTCAAGTAAATTAGGTGTGTCGTCTTTTTGTCACGGAGTATAACTACATTAGTTTTACGAATTCAAACAGATCCCATTGCACGCGTATTCTACAACACTACTGACCATAATCAAAAAATTTCACACTGTTTCATGATCGGAGTACTTGGGTGTTCACCCACCAACTATTTAATGATCCATCAATTACCAATGATTACTTGAAATCCTTTATCTGAACCGATGGGTGCAACGCGGTAGCCTATTTGACTACGGAACCGATAGAAATCCTTTATCTGATTTCAACTTTTTCTTTCCATCTGAAACAACTGATATGTTACATTCTTTGAATTAAAAAATCAAATTTAACAACATAATGTAGGAGTGAGTGATTTTGTGCGTCGTGAATCGACGATAAAGACCCATATACTCCAATGATCGAAGACCTGTCGACAGATCTATAAATGTGAGACGTTTCTCGAAGAAGCTTGCTGTTGAATCTATGTTACATGAGCCCTCCCCATTAACTGATATAACATCATTCACTTCTCAAATAGGGTTGGACACATTTCATTTGAAATTAGATAACAAAGAATTATTTGAAATAATGAATTATTCTAAATACTGTATTTTACAAATAACATCAAATATTTATTTTCATTTGACATTTAAATAAAATAATATTTAATCTAAATAATTTTTTATTTCTATTACATTATTTACATACGATAATAAATAATTTCATCTCAAAAAGAGATTACTGAAGTAACTAAATTAATTATTAAATTTAGATATACTAATATTTGTAGTTTAATGATTAAAGTTCAGCTGCATACGGTTTTAATATTGTTATTTAGTACACGAAATAAGTAGAATTTTGGAACGTATGAACCATTTAATTAAACGAAAGATAAAATAAAAATTACTTGAATTTTAGATAAAATTCAAATAATGAAATAACTTTGAAGAAATGATTTAGATATTCAAATAAGCTATCGTATGATTATTTCAATTGACATGAAGCCAAATATAATAATATATTATGTTAACGATTATTTTTGGAATTATTTATTACGATAATGCTCAAGCCTGTTCTTAAATATGTCCAAATAATTCCATGTGGTTGAACAGAAAAAATAAAACTAGTGGGGTCATATCATATTTATTATACCAACGGTAGTTCTAAAAAGCGGAGAAAAACGACGTTTGCGATGAACATTCCCACAAAGTCACCTAATGTATAAGATGCATTCAACAACAATAGATACATTTTATACAATTTTTGTACTCTTACTATTTCCTTCAATCTATTGATAAATAGCATTTACTTAATAATCGTGTATTTTTTATTAATTTGATTGCACGTCTCCACCATTTATTATAGCTATATTCTTAAATTATGCGTCAGTTATGATTCACTTTCACATGGGTACCTGAGTATCAGGTTATGGAACGCGTGTTGCAGACTTTGAAGTCAATTTCTTTTTATTGACAAACAATTTTTTCAATTATAAATACAGTGAACCAAGAAATATTTGAAAACTGACGATTCTCAACAAAATTACCTATATTGAACTGCGATAATTTCGTTAAAAAATGATCGTACGACAATAAATTTAGACTTTTTTTAAAGCTAGAAACATCAAGTTTCATAATCCATCGTTCATTTTATTCGAAAATTTGTTTGATTTAGCGAGCGAGAAACTGAAGACGTGTTTTTTCTCAAAAATGTTAAACAACCAAACGTCTGTGAAAACATTAGAAAATGTTTACGTGTCTGAAACCACCATACATTTAAAGATTAAAGCTTCTTCTTGACAACAACACCTTAAACATTGATGTACCAATTTTTTAGTCGTTTTGTTGAGCTTTGAAAGAGAGGTCTGCCGCCAACTTTACAGTAGTATGTATACTTTACTATATGTATAGTAAACTTATGCATATATTATACTTTACAATATAATAAACCTATAATGGCCCACAAAAGTGTTTGTACGCCGTTTAAATCAGAATATATTTCTTAAAATTTGTCCAAACCACTTGACTTTTTTTAGCAATTAGAAGCATTGATTTAGTAAATTACGTGCAAAAAAGATTTTGAAAAAATTGCAATTAGTAGGTATTACATGAAGAAATAAAAAGGGCACTTTTTAAAACGTCTTTATTTTAGCCCATAATGAAAATTCAAAATATGACTTTTGTAGATCCATGTTAGTTATACATATGCCGAAAATTTCATCGAAATCGGTTGATGCAGAAAAAAACAGCGCGCATCGAAAGATGTAAGGAACTATGGATTTTAAGCAAAAACTGATCAAAAGTCGTGAAAAACTGCGATTATCACCACTCTCAACCGCTTGTAGCTCATGTGTTTGTTAACTGATTTCGATGAAATTTTCAGCATATGTGTAAATAACATAGATCTACAAACCGCGTATTTTGAATTTACATTACGGCCTGAAATAATAAACTTTTAAAAAGTGCCATTTTTATTTTCTCATGTAATTCCTACTGATTGAAATTTCTTCAAAATCTTTTTTGCACATTTTAAAAGTAAATCAATGCTTCTAATTGCTAAAAAAAGGTCAAGTGGTTTGGTCAAATTTTAAAAAAGTTATTCTGATTTAAAGGGCGTACGAACACTTTTGTGGGCCACTGTATACGGTATACTTGACTCGCACCATGAGGTCTTTAGGCGACCGAACTTGTTCTGCATTTTTGATCCATGATACAGTAATAGAAAAATAGTATATCAATTTCTAAGGAGTAGTTGTGAAAAGAAGGCTTCAATTTTTAAATCTGTGGCAGGTTCATTTACAAGAAAAAGTTTTGAAGGTTTTTGGAGACGATTCAATTTGAAGCATTTTTTTGGGTTTTCAGTTTCCTACATGTCAGTTTGCTACACTGCAAAAACGAACACTGCTTTGCGGAAGTAGACGTTTCAAGCTTTAGAATGAATCCGGGCTTGTAAATATAAATATCGACAATTTGTTTAGAATCGGAAATATGTAGTGTTTTAATACTTTTGGAATTCACTGTGCATAATTCGATCGGAAATTAGTTAAATAACGAGGATCTGTATGGGTTTAAATAAATTTTATCAGGATCACAGAATAATGTCTAGCTCGAAATCGCAAATGGCTATCTAGGTCCCCGATTGTGAATAAAAGGGTTAACTCGAAGAAGGAAGTGGAGGGCGCAACAGGAAAGCCGAAGAAAGGCTCACAGGCAAAAGAAGAAGAAGAAGAAGAAGAAGAGGAAGACACACTTACCAGAGTACGCATGTTGTCGAAACGATGGGACACGCGGTGACGATGGGCTCTGCAATGTGCAACGATGCTACCACGCTCTCACGAGAAAGTGCGAAATGCCGGTGGGCGAATGGAGCACGATGGGAACGATAATATAAAGTATGCGCAGTCCCGTCAGGATAAAAAGGCAACGTCACATATAGAGCGTCGGTGTTCTACCGATGGTGATGGTTGCCGGCGTGAAGTTCGTGAGCAACTCTTGGACTGTTGGGGGCACAGCCGACCTTTATACCGGCGAGTCTGCACAAGCGAGTCGCGAGCCTCTTTACATAACCCGAGAAAGTTTATTTCGGGACTGCTACGTCTCCCTCTAGAGCAGTTCTAACCGTGAAATGATCCACACCCCCGTCGAACTAAAAAAATCGAGGAAACAAAGGCAACGAAAATGATCGGTAACATTGAACGCGCGGGCATTTTAACGCAATTTCACCGGTCCGGCGATCCCGACGACGCGACGCGCCGATGCTTTTTACAAGCCAGACGAGCATCGCGAACTTACGTAACCCCCCCCCCCATCCCCGCTCCTTTCGACTTGCGAAATTACCATGTGGGTAGTGGTGTCGTCTCCTTTTCGGCGAACCTGGATAATGCAAGGATCGACGAGACGAACGTCTCGACTTGGCTGATGATTTTTTGAGGTCGCGCATCGGTGACAGATTATGCGAATTATGATGAACAGTTCGGTTGCTCTGTTTTATCGTAGATGTCTTACAACAATTGATGAGGCTATGGCACAAATTGTTATCTTTGGTTTCGTTGAACCAAATATCTGTTCCTGTGAGATTTTTATAAAAAGGGACGCAATCCATAGGAACATTTTTAAAGAATATTATTAGACAGTTTTTGAAACACCTGCTCTATGAGAATACCTTTTAAAAAAGTTCATTACACAATTTTTAAAATATCTGTTCCATGAGAAAAATTCTACAGAAACAAGTCGTGTTAGAATGTTTATTAAAACCGGTTTCTTTAGAAGAACATACAGAATCTTTGAACTATACACTATCGATATAAGTATTACAAATAAATAACAATAGTTATGATTTAATAGTGTTGTAATACCATTAATTGAATAGTATCCAATAATTTTGACAATGATTGAGGACTTTGTTAGTATTGATGAACAAATTACTTATCCCCGTCACAGAAAAATTTGTATTCTTATATTTCATATGTACGTTCTATTCAGCACACAACTTTTACGAAATTTTCTGTATTTGTTCTAAAGCGATTTTAAACATTCAGAAACTAGACCGTATATAATGTTCACAATCTCAGATCCTTTTCAAAGAAGATATTAAAATAAGCAGTTATCTTTCGTTTTTAATACAATTCTGTTCAAACTTATATGTCACGTTTAAGAAAACATCCGTACCTATAGAATTTGTACGGAAAGAAATGCGACCCTTGAGAACGTCTTCGAAAAGTATTCTCGTTGATCGGATACTTTAGAATCTGTACAATAGAAACTACATAAAAAAATTAATAATTAACAATTTCAAAAGAAGTATAGAGCAGAAGAGACACTTTGCTTATTTTCAAAAAATAACTTGTCTAGAATAGTACATAAATAAAATTATTGTATAACAAATGAAATACGGCCATAGAATTTCTATAATATAAAACAGTATGACTATTTATATTACAGAAAATAGTAATATGCACTATGCACCTACCGAAGCTTATATTATTTAACCCTTTCGCATCAGTTGACGAAATATCTTGTGACGCAATATGATGTATGACATGCTTTGGGTATGATACATAACTTGCAACATAGTATCTTTGTATATTATTATTAATAAATAAGATATTCAGAATATCAGTTTAAAACTGAACTAGAATAATCATTTAATATGATTGTAATTTTATGTATGAAATAGTATTCGATATTTGCTTGTATCTATCGATAATGAAAATATGTAATCTTGCTATAAAAAATTTTTATTATTATATTTTATTAGTTCTATTCAAATCAAATCTTTAATTTTCACGAATATTTCCTTATCTGTTCTTATTAGAACTTATAATATGAAGACCTATACAAAAAGATCTTTACATGTAGCAGATGTCAATGTAACTTATTAAAAAGTTCCTAAACTCTTTCGAGCCCAGGAATTGGTGAAAAAAACGTTTTTCTTTTCGCAGGAGATGTAATGGAGGTAGATTCAATTAGTTTTATCGTACTAGTTTGGAAAGTATCAAGGATTACTAAACAAAGCCATAGGAAAGAATATATATCGCTTCTGATCCAAGTTTGTCAAAAACAATACCATTTTTATTAATATTATTAAATCATGTTTTAATTATTATAGTTTGTTCATGCGACACTAAACGAGTTTTATTTGTAATAAAAGCAAAGTGACAGCTTTGAAATAATACTTTAGATTCTTCTTTCCATTAAAATTTCGATTCGCTAGTGCTTTCATAGTTTTGTTTATTTCAAATTTTTTACAAAGATGTAATCATCAAGATAGTAGAGGAAGATACACGAATGCGAGATAACCGTTTTATTTTTGGATCTTTAGAATGTCAGAATAGTTGCAAAGAGAAAGATCAAAGGTATTGTAATTTAGGAAATTGTATATATAATTTACTTTAGAAATATTGCACACGTTGCAGAACTTTTAATTCTCTTAGTCTTTTTTTTAAATGGAGGAAAATTGAAAATAATAGGTTTTTTAGGAAAATAAAATTATAAAACTGAGTTAAAACATTAATAATGATGTACAGTCGCTCACGAAAGTATTCGAACGACCTTTAAGTCAAAATAGTTTGTATAAAATTGCACTAAATAACTTAACTTTTTCTAGGCAATTAGAAGCACTATTTTTCTAAATGACGTGCAAAAATGTTTTGAAAAAATTGCAATTACTGAAAATCACATGAAAAAATAAGAGAAACCGTACTTTTTAAAACTTTTTTTATTTCATCCGGTAATGAAAATATAAAATATGCGTCTTGTAGAACTATAAGACATGCCGAAAATTTCATCAAAATCATTTTCTTTCGTTCATCTTTCGATGCGTTTCGTTTTTTTCTGCGTCAACCAATCTCGATGAAATGTTCAACATGCACATAACTAACATAAATCTACAAAACGCATATTTTTCAATTCTCATTGCCGACTGAAAGAAAAAAGTTCTAAAAATTGCCATTTTCATTTTTTTCACGCAGTTCCGACCGATTGGAATTTTTTCATAATCTTTTTTGCACATCATTTATACAATCAATGCTACTAATTGCTAAAAAATATTAAGTTGTTTGGTGCAATTTTAAAAAAGTTATTCCGATTTAAAGGGCGTTCGAATACTTTCGTGACATACACATACATAACAGAATATCACATATAATAACACAACCGCAATTAGACGAAGAATTTATTTTACAATAATTGCGTACCTTACAATTTTGCTTTAACGAGCCCATGATGAATCATGACGAGCTCATGAATGGCATGATGAGCAGAGTATCCACAATTTGTCTTGACAATCTTCAGAAAATTATTTCAATATCCATCTTATTATATTTAACGATTTTTCTGTCTCATATCGCTATCAAGTACTCCGCATTTCAAATGCTTCGAATATTCTTTAAAATAATATAAAATAACAATTATTACAATACACCTTAACTGTTGGGTTTCTTTGCAAACCATAACATAAACAAAAAGTAAATTGCACTTAAAGAAGTACGCGTATATACGTTATAGTACGTGATGCACAATCATTTTCAAAACTGTCAATACTGTGTACAGGTTAAAACCATGATGCACATACTGCTTTACTATGTCATATACGTACCATCTCCTCTACAACTGGTATATTTCACTTCAATAAATTGTAGTAAATCAGGGAAAGACAATTGCCTGGAACCATCTAATGTAGTTGCAAAAGGTAATAATGGTTCAACTTTCTTGATAATAGAGATAGCACGCCGTAACTATGTGTTCCATTGTGTTTATTGTGTAACATCTATTACATTTAGGTTTGTCCTGGTTTTTAATTAAATATGAGTGGTTGAGGTTTGTGAAAAAATTCCAGGAAACATCAAAGATGCCACCGAATCAAATAAATCTTGCGAAGAACTAATAAAAATCATGAAGCACACAAAGTTATTCAACCGAATCTAAATTACAAATGACCACCCAATTGTAAGCTTGTAGTTGCTAACAACCCTTGTAAGGTTGATGCAACCTAAAAAAAAAAAAGATGGTTCAACTGATGCGGAAGATTGCAAACAAATGTTATACGTCGATGAATTGATGTCTTCAAAACTATAATGTAGACGTTAAAATCGTAGTCACATTCTAATGAATCAATCACAATGATTTGATCATATGTTCGAAATAAATCATTTCGTGTAACGATAGCATAAACACAATATTATTACCAAACTACTGAAAAATAAAAATGCTTTACATCGACTATAATAAAGAAGATTCAAATAAAAATTGATTTCTTCCTATAATAATTTTAATTATTTGACAATAATTATCGATGCGCTTACATTCTTTTAATCTTTCTTGAACTTGAAACAATTTATTTGAGGAATCTTTTAGATTGAATGTGATTGGTTTCATTTAAATTAACTATCCAGTTATTAATAGACAGCGTATCTTTATGCAAAATAAAAATTTCTTGCATCTATTACAAAAAACAATAACTACATATGAATTCCCTTTTTCAATCATTTTAGTATTACTTTGAATCTTTGTATTATTTAAATTTTAATATAAATTTACTTAATATAAAATTCACTGCATAATGTCTCGTGTGTGGAGCATTGAAAGTGTAATCTATTGAGTTCTGATATCTAATAGTATGTATAGAATCATTTACCTTCTTACTTTCGTTACTTCCAAATTCAATTCAATTAATCGTACAGATTTTATAATATTTTAGTAAAATTGGTACAATCTTCATACTAATATGACTGCCATACTAATTGACTAACTCTTCATGATGAGTTTTATTTATTTATAAAAAAATATGTTACTTTGATCATTCTTTTACTACTTTCTAAATGATTCGTATATCTGATTAATTTTCATTTGTAATTAAAAAGCAAATTACTCTTTCGTAGCGATTTAATTATTTGTCCTTTACTGTTTTATAAGACCTTCTCCTTCATAAACACAATGCTTTCGGTTGATTTGGTTGCAGACTCGCCTAAAAAGGATCAAAAATTGATTTCATAACTGCATAATTTTTCTAAATGGAAAGAGATATTTTCTGCTTTTAAAATAAACGCGCTACAATGTTATTAAACGAGATAATCCAATCACATCTGACAAGTTCTACATCTTCATTTCATGTTGAATAGTAATTGACAGCACTTACATCGACCATAAATCGTTGATTTCACAAAATTGACCACGTAATTCTCAGTTTTCACACCTGAAAGTTTGGATTTCGATGTTACAACACTTGTATAATTTCAACTCCGAAACGAACCGCAGGAGGGCCATAATCAGTGAATATTAGATTAGATAAAATGAACATTTAACTATGGTAATTTACAGATGACCTAGGAAATAAACCCTATGAATCTGATATTCATCTTTTCATTCACCTCGACTCACGAAACCAATGAAGACATATGACATCTAAGTAGATGTATGAGTAACAAACAAATTGTTAAGACGAAAATGTAGGTCAAGGAGATTTCATTTGTAAATGATATTCTGTGCCAGCTTCTGCACATAATTACTTACAAAATAACGAATATGCAAAAACCAGCTCTTAAACATCGTAGTGAAAAGTTAAACAAATGTATTGTATCATGATATTAGCCCAATAGTGACAATTTGGGCATACAACGTGTTAACACGGTTTCTCTCTTCTCTACTTATTATGAACTATTATACGTAAAAGTAATTAATGGAGTCAGAAATTTACGCTCTTGAATCCTATCTAAAACTGTCTAAAACTTTTGAAATAGCATCGAGTTCCATTTCATTTTATTTACAACTCAATAAAATCTTTAATAAAGTAGGCCGATTAATTCTAGTTCGTGTAAATTATTGAAATACTATATTTGTATAAATGCTCACAATCACCATCACATCTAAAACATTTTATCCCGAGATGCCACACATTTTTCATTAAAGTAATTTTAACTTAAAGTGAATCGTTTCAATCAATATCATTTTAATTTTAAATAAATATACATACATATATACATACATCGTTTTTTGATCATGCTGAGTCAATTTTCAACTGGATAGTGTGTACGATACAACGTATTTTTAGAAGAACTGTGATATTTTACTACATCACCATTCCCAAAATTAGGGAATGTTAACACGTTATGTATCTTCAATTATTTCATAATTTTTAGTCAATGTTCCTTGTCTAAGGACTTTTTAATACACTCTTCGTCAGCGATAGAAACTTCAATCGTAAACCAACACGTCACCCACAGTAACATAATCTAATCATTTAGAATTATTGATATCTTACTTCTTATTTAACAAGATTTTTAAGTTCCCTTTTCGTACAGCACAATTGTTTAAAATTCTATCGATAGACATCCAGTAGTTAAAGTGTTAAGTAGCACTCCATTGATTAAACATTATCGACGTCTCAAAAATATCGTAAATTTACTGATAAAAATCGGCATAATCAAACATCATTCAAAATATTCGACCAATAATTTAGCGAAACGAAGCCCCTTCTATACTGATTCTCTTCTTCAATTCAACCAACAATCATGGGTACTACTACCCGCTATGTTCCACGTTTTAAATTGCTAATAGAAGCATCATCTCTAATACCTATCATAAGCGTTTCTTTTTAAATGACTGACAGCTAAGTTCAGCGTTGAACTTTTCAACAAACTTAATTTTACAACATTATTGCCGGCAACACCCAGAAATAGATACAATAATCGTTCCATTGAAACCGTTAAGATGAATGCGTGCTGAAGACTGCATAAATATTCACGTGGGTTTGAAAGTCAAATGCAAACGAACCTTAAAGCTCTACACGAGTACGGCTGAACTATTGCTATTGCGGGGTAACCACCTTATTAAAATTAGAATGTTTCGAGCCAAGAAGATTGGTATGGTCGAGGTAACACATAAACTTTCTCCATGGCTAATAGTGACCTTCACCAATGCCGCGCTTATCGTCCTCATCTTCCTTCAATTCTTGTGAGAATACATCCGAGGCAAACATAGTATTTAATATACAGTGATTCTCATTAATATTCGGACACTATTTAACTCATGAAATCCCAAGCAATGGTATAAAACGATTGTTACATAAACAATTATTTATTACTTTTAATTGCGTACAGGAAAGAGTGTGAATGCTATCAAACAAATTTTTGGAACCATACTTTTTTGTGGGACATAAGAAATAAACGTCCGGAAAATTACTTATAATAATGCAAAACCATAGATAATATAATATACATACTACTCTGACGAAACATAAAGATTGTATTATACTACAATGCAACATATAGAAATCAGTTACAGGAACACATATAGGTAATAACATATGGAAATCGAAAGCAACAAAATTCCATAACGTAATAACAAATTTGTTTCAAGACATCCCACGCAGTCATATGAGCGGAAAAGAAAGAATCGTTCTTTCTCGCCTGAGAACTGGTCATTGCAAGATGGCACATGAATCTCTCATAAAGAAAACAGACCCTACCTTCTGTTGCGAAATACCATTCACAGTACACCACCATTTATATGACTGCCAAAAATTCTCTACTCAGCGTCTCAAATTTAAAATCAACCCAAATACTGCCCTTAACGAAATCAACCTCTTCCACAAAATTTAAAGTCATCATGGAAGTTCGTCGCTAATGACCTCAATGTTAATGCGACACACAAACTTATATAAAAAAAAAATTTTTACGATTTAAGTCAAAATTGGTTTATCTTAGCTCAATGAATAGCTCAATTTCTATAAATTTAAAAATATTGTAAGATTTAGGTGCAAGAAAAAATAATGATGAAAAAATATTAAATAAAACTTTAAAATCCCTTATATATATTGTATATTTGTAACCTGAAAATAATTAATTGAATAATATAAATCTACTGACAAAAATTGCGAGAGAAATACGCTAATGCAAGGTTAAGCCATAATGGGATGAAAGAAAATAACTTTTCTTAAAATTGGACAAAACAAATTGAGATTTCTTGAGAAGTTAAAAAATTAGTTGACTAGACTATGAGGAAAATTAATTTGAAAAAAATTGGAACTGCACAGACTCGCGCAGAAAGAAATATCATACTAATGATTGCTTGTTGCAATTTTTATATCTAAGACTGAATTGAAATATGAAAAAGTAAAAAATTTCATCGACATACAAACTATACTTTTCAAATTTCCCATACAGACCTAGATAAAAAGCAATCTTTAATATTTATCTGCGATTCTGACAAATTGCAACTTTAAAAAATTTTTTTCACATTATATGGTAAACTAATTCTTATAATTTGTGGCTCGCTTATTAAGAAAGTTATTCTCTTCTACAGGGTATCCGAATATTAGTGGGAGTCGTTTTATGTTAATTTCACTTTCAACATGGTTCAACGGCTTGATTTTTCCTTGAAGAAAATTTATTATTACACTAAACACTTACGTCAGCCAGGGATCAAATAAATTTTTCGATAAAGATGAATGAAACAACCATGAGAATAAGAATAGTTTATTCATCGTGGTCTAATGATAATTACCATTAGATTCAAGGCACGGAGTTACGACTAAGGTCATCGTGTCTTATCGCTGTGCTTCTTGTAACATTTAGTATGGTTGTAAATGAGAGGTGATGGAAAAGCGTGATGGTGATCCGTTTCATCGGATGGACTTTCTTAATTGCTATTGGTGTTATCGTGCTAAAGTCCGCAAGTCCCTCTTTTTATAAATAAATGAAACTTATACGATTGTATTTTATGAAAAGTACCATACATTAAACAAAACTTCTAAATTCTTCATTTTTGAACAAGAAAGCTTCTTTAAAAAAAATACTCGTAAATTCGGACAGACATTTTCTTAAACAGAGATATTTAAACTATTTTTTAACCATTCTACTTTTCATTCTTTGTTGCTAAACTGCAAGCTTGCTTTAAAATAAGTTCATATCATCCCAACTTGGCTTTAAATGATTCTATAAAACTATAAAAATATCACAATTCAGTGTGGCCCGTTTAATATAAAAAAGATACAAGACAAAGTAGTTAAAAATGGATAATGAGAAATTAAGTAAAAATTCTATAAAATACAATAATATCGAAGGATGCTACGTTGGTCTTGTGCAAGCTACGCTAAAATTGTCTTCTAATTATTTTATTTAATGACGATAAAACCCGCAAAATGTAGAGTTGAAACGTACAGACACATATTGACTTACACCACTTTTGCATTAAATGGCTTTTATAGAATATCCATTTTATACAAAATATGCATATTATTAAAGAACTTTTAAAATTATATTAAAAAATAACCTGCTATTATTACAAGGATTAATCATTTTCATAAGTATTTTGTGTTGATACTATTAAAGTATATTACAATATTATCATAATAAACACATCATTTTTTCCTTTTTTTAAATAAATGTACCATCATCCTTTATTTATATATTTGTTTGAACATATAATTATTGTCTATTACAGAATGTATTACTTTATCATTTTCTTAACATAGCTTTATACATTTTTTTCTAATTGTGACAATTAATATAATAATAATTATCAGCATTTAACCAAATGTGAAAATGTAAAAAATTTGTGAAAAGCTATGTTATAAATATATTAATTTATATATGCTATCAAAAAATGAATAATATATTTTCAACTATACTCTACTAGGGAAGAGAATCAAGTAATATCAGGTAGGAACATTATGGTACCTTATAACACATTTATGGAACTACAGAAATATAATCTATAGAAAATTTTTACAGAAAATGTGAATAGTCATAGGTCAGTCTGTATGCTGCTATTGTATAAATAGATGAATAGCTTATTATTTCAGTTTTCTGGACATAGTAGGGCAGGGATGGGCATTTTTGTGGGCAAAACCGTCCCCACCAAGCGCCCACTGTCCCCCACCAGCATCCGCCCTTATCATAGAGCAGTGGTGGGCACGAGTGGAGCCCCTCAAACGCCTGATTCTCCCACCAACCTCTCTTTCATGCAGCGCGCACGTTCGTTGCGTACGCTGATGTCTCGTGTCTCCGTTGCCCCATTGTACCGCGCTTGCTGGAAAGGGACAGAGGGCGCTACGGTGTGAACGGGTTTGCCTCAATTGAGGCAAAATTGCCCATCGCTGCCATAGAGGAAGGAAGTGCTTCACCCCTTGCGAACAGTGCGCAGGTCTCGCGCATGAAAGAGAGGTTGGTGGGAGAAGCAGGCGTTTGAGGAGCCCGTACCGTGCCCACCCCTGTAGTAGGGAATAATTTACAGAATCTAAATAAAACGTCTTTTAAACCCCATTTTTGAAAACTGACAAACCGTAATTATCGTCTTATCCTGCCCAGAAGTTAGTATGTATCTGTCTCCAAACAGCCCTAGCCCATTGCTCAAGACCCAATGAGCCTAAGAGACTACTGTGTTGAAAGGGTTCACAGAATCATATGTACAAAAGTCGGTGTTTCAATTTTCATCTGTAGTCACTGCTATAAGTATTCGTACACCCTTTAAAAACGAACAACTTCTTTAAACGTGCACCAAACGATTGAATTTTTTTGAGATGTTAGAAGGATTAGTTTAATAGCAAATGTGTAAATCATTTAAAAAAAATTTCTGTTTTTTCTTAATACAATCCTTCTTACATCTCAAAGGAAACTCAAGCCGTTTGATCAAAGTATAAAGGAGTTATTCGTTTTGAAAGGATTTATAAATACTTTTTACACTGACTGTAAGTAAATAGTATCCCTAACAAAGTCGTTCCCTTCTGAATGTATATTGCGGATTTTATGCATTTATGACAAAATGGATAGGTCTAGTATAAAAAGGAAAATACATTAGAAGAATTCATTTGCATTGTTATATTAATTTCGACATTTTAAAATGGTTAAAAGAGGAAATACATTTTTATATAATGCCAGTTTTTTACAATTAACTTGGTCAATTTTTATTTCGCATAAAAATTCGCAGTATACTGAGAAACTTCTTGTAACTTTGCACTGAACAGAAATCTCATTGTTCCCGATTTTATTGTTTCAACGTCATCTACATGTCCTCCTCACATTACATTTTTTATCTTTGAAAATGGAAACAGTCACACAGGGTCAGATCGAGTGAATATGGAGAGTGATCAAGAACGGTCATGTTAAATCGAGCGACAAAATTCACGCATTCCATCCTAATGGAGAATCCACCGATTTCCTTTCTTTCTCTTCGTTCTTGAAACCTATTCACCGATTTGCACATAGTTACCAGTTTCATAGCACTCTCTCCATATACTAGTTTCAGGATATCAACCACATCACTTCTCATTTTCCCAAGGTTCACAAAAAATTTCGCATTAATACGTTATCTTTCAAAAAAATCACCAAACATTTTTCATGACGCGTGCTAGCCAAAAGAAACATAGGCATACCAAAGACGTTGCCACACGCGAATGGCTTGTCTCGGATTCGTGAAGCATAGTATGTTCGTAGATAAGACTGTAAATAATATTTCTTCAATAGACCGCGGCAACGTTGTCAAGATCATTCCACGAATTTATTGAACAGAGTATTACCACTTGTTGTAAGAAAGGTTGCGTTCGATCGTACTTGCACTTTATCCGAAGATAATGACACCGATGTCTTGAACGACCGTTATCCATTCCTCGGTGGGAATTGAGCTCCAGAGTCGTGCGGTCCTTGGCCCAGTGATCCTACCGATGTGCTAGGTACACAAGTACACGCTCGCACGATTGCATGAAGAGCTACCTAATATATGCGAGTTAATATTTATATTTCAGAGAAGAAGGTTCTCGATGGAAAGGGCGTCCCGTACCTGCCTCACGGGAGTCACGACTTACGAAGGCATCAAGAAATTTTATATTACGCTCACATTCGTCTTTCCTGTTACGTACTTCACCATCGTGTTCAATTCATATAAATTCTTACTAGACTGTAAGAATCGATTGCACATAGTAATTGCACAGGTAACCCTAACGTGTTTTGATATCGGTCCTCCTGTCTTGAATGAATCGACTAAGGACTTTATGCACTTATAACTAAACTGCGCTTTTTATGCATTTCTGATAAAGATGGAATTAAATTTTCAATTGCCCTCTCCACCACCCACCCCAAGAGTTTGCTACCTACAATCCGCAAAATTACTATAGTTCCATGCTTAATTTCTTCGTGATTTTAATTTAGTTTTAAAAAATAAATACGATCTAATGGGATGATACCTCACATAAAACCTAGTCGAAAATAAGTAATATAGTTTTTTCATACGGGGCTTCATTTTCAAGAAAATCGAATTTAAAGATTCGTCGGTTCGCGTGCATTAGTATGTGCACGGAGTAGAATTGGTTGGTCATGATCAGACGCGACAGCCGATTTCTATGTAATGGTACGCATATTCGTTGAATTTTCGAACTCGATTTTCTCGAAAATGAAGCCCCGTATGAAAAAACTATATTCCTTATTTTTGACTAGATTTTACTAGTTTATTCAAAATAAACTATTTTTTGTATATCTAAAATGTATATCATTTATAAATGAAATAATTGCAATTTGATGTTTTTAATTCTTTTTATATTATATTTATATTAATAATACTGTTTAGTTTTTATTATTATCCTGTTGAAATATAGACTCATCCGAACCCACTTCTTCCATGAACGGAATCAAAACATTTTCTAGATGTTCTGTATACTTCTGAGAATTAATTTTTGTCGGTATTCGACATATTGGCGTTTCTGCGAAAAAACTGTATGCAGCCCAAACCATAACACTCCCGCCATCAAAATTTCAACTCATAGCAATGTCGTGTGGCTTACTCAAATCGAGCCAATACAGTATTTTATCGATAAATGTCCCAAGTATCTGCTCTATAATTGTCCCAGAACTATCCCCACAACCGCGGAGTATACCCCGTGAGGGGCCGTGAAGTTCTAGAGGCCTCGGTCGCCGAGAAGTGTAACATAATACGGGTCGAGTATATCGGTGAGACCACTACTAATCCATTGACAATACGTCTTTATTGTTTATTATTTTTTTATAGAACTTTCACCAACATATTCGTGGCATTTTCCTAATGAAAATAATACCAAATATGATATAACTCTGATAATATTTAAATGTATAATGAACGATAAAAGTTTCGGACGCATAAAGTCGCGGTCCTTTGAAATGTGCCAGCGGCCGCGAGTATCCGCGTCTCTATCTTTTTCATACGCTGTCTTCCTTTGCGGCCGTAATATTTGGTATCATTTTCATCAGAAAAATGCCACAAATATGTTTGTGAAATTCCCACAAAAAATAATGAAAAATAAAGAAGTTTCGTCATTGGATTAGTAGTGGTATCACACCGATATACCGGACCCGTATTATGTTACACTTCTCGGCGACCGAGGCCTCTCGAGCTTCGCTGTCCTCTTCTACATTCGGAAAAAAGTCAAATCGTAGTATACCTGGCCCGTAATTGTCCCTGGGCGGACTCGTGGTTGGAAAATTTATCGATAAAATACTGTAATAGTTAAAACCATCTGATCCATATAGATTAAATTTCTTTCCGTCCAAAAAGACGACGGTTTTCCATTCCTCGTTCCCGGACATAATACCAGAAGGTATGTATTATGCCGCATCATATTTTTGCCACAAAAAATTTTATAATTTCTCGTAATATTTAATGTGATGCATTACGTAAAATTAATTATTCAACTTCTTATTTCTGCCTTTTGGATGACTTTTACCATACAAATCGCCTTTAACAAAATTATTGACTACACGATGGGAACTGCTTATTTTGAAGGCAATTTCTCTATTAGAAAGTCTTGCATCTTTATAAGTCATTAACTTAATCTGCTCCTTCTTTTTAATCATTTATCTCGTGGCACCTTGAAGAATATTGAAATAACTGAACAGTGTATACCATTTTATATAACTTAACATAAAATATTTATACGTTATACGACAGTTACAAAAAACTCTATCAAAACTTCAGTACTACAACTTTCGAATAATCAAAATTGTACGTAATGGCTCTTAGAGATACTAATGAAAACAACAATTGTAATTAAGGAAATAAAAACACATCTAACTATCCGAAATTTTTAGCAGAACTGTGGAAATTTCGCTGACTATATTATACGTCATTCTAGTCGCTTCGACATGCTGAATACGAATATGATTTTCGATTTTGGTGAAAATTACAAGTTCTCGATATATTTGCAGGTAACTTCCATACTCGCACATTGATTTCGACACATAAGTGTGCGGCTCTGACACAGACACAAGCATAGCTACGGTGACCATCGGTATTTTCGGGGACAGTTCTGTATTTCAATTCTTGTTTTCAATTCAATTGAAAGTATTGTTTTTTTCCTTACAATAAATAATGCATCTTTTTTTGTTGTCCCCTATTTCGTTCCTAAAATTATGATCACTGTAAGTATAGCAGACAACAGCGGCAGGCCTCTTACTTAAACGAATATGTATTGGTTTGATTTGGATTAGGCTTTGTGTAGAGAGAGTGCAGGGAAAGAAGCGAAGCCATTTATCTGTTTGTAACAAATGCGACCGCCTAAGCCCGTGACTGTGTCGCGCATGCACACTTATAAGTGGAATTCAATATACTAGTAAGAATGTTTTTTGCAAATATTTTGGTAACTTGTAATTTTCGTTAAAAACAAAAGTCATATTCGTATTTAACACATAAAATCGAGTAGAATGGCATATAACAGGTGTAAAAAGCTTAGAGGGCAATTCGAAATACTTGCCCAAAAATGAATAGATCGAATAAAATAATGAAAAGACCTTATTAAGATTTGAAGATCAAGTCAGCGCGGCCTCGGAAAGTTCCAAAAATTGGCATTAAGGAAATATGGCATGATGACGTCCTTTTCCTCCGCCAAACAGGGCGGAGGTTTAAGGAAAAGTATGCACCCACGAGTCCTCGGAAAAGGCAACGCCTTTTTCGGAGACATATGAATGCGCGATAAGTTAGAAAATGAGCCATGTCTTCTTCTGAACGAAGCGAGTGATACCTCTGCACGCCGTGTAAATACAAAGTCAAATAAATCAATTCTTGTCTATACACACGTGCTCATTTCATCTGTAATCTTACTCACACGTTACAAATTGTTTTTATATATAAAATAATTGATAATTGGAACATGACTGGCTAAATGACTGATACTCTTTCAGTCTAGAGTATTTTGAGAATAGATTACTTATTATAGCATGATTATTATTACAGATTGTAAAAATTATATATAATAAGAAAATAATAACATATCATTAAAAAGCAATTAGTTGTTACATTAGTATCATTTGTCGTTTGACAATTATTTCTAACGACAGAAAGTAAATATGTCGTATAATAGTGACATTATAATGAACGTTTTAGTATGAATGTGTTCTGACATTCTAAAAGCACTAATCGATTTGACTTGTCTATGTTTTATCAACTACTATACCAATAAATGAAGCTAAACCTAACCAGTAGCAAACATTTTTCTCAATTTCACTGCCACATTGGTCCCACTATATTAATCATTTTTATTAGACTATAATCTATTAAATACAATCAAGTAAAATATAAGATCGTAAAATGTAGCATAAAAGTTGATTTGTGACAATATTTTTTTTTCATTTTACGACTAAATGGTTTATTTTGATTAGTATTAATATAAAAGGTATGTAGTACAAGGTGTCGAGTATTCTTAACAGATATTCCTAGCTGATGTTTATTGTTGAGACATTCTAAGTAGCAATGCATGCTACCGTCTTGCGAGCCGTGTGTGCGCGCGCATCATTCGCGTTAGTAAGTTTAAGTCTTGCTGATACGCCACGTGTGTAACGAGTGTGTCTCGAATACCAATCACTCTTATGAAGAGAATAAAGTTTAAAGTTGCTGCGCAAAACTCATTTGATTCATTCCAAGCTGTGGACTGTTAGTCGGTGACTATAACTTTAATATTTATAGATCTTGACGATGGAATAAAATGTTGTAGTTGTAAAAGAAACCTGTGCGAGCAGAATGTACGTGAAATAGCAAGAAGTAAAGATTTCCCAAAGATATGCTTATACGAAGTCCAAGTCTGTGGTGCGTGTTGTTGTAAGGAGTAGTATCGCTCATACTATAACTAATCTGCGAATTTTTAATGCAAAATAAAATTTTTTTTCAACAATTGTTAGACGTGGGATCCCCATTTTTTATTTTTGCCATTCATAATTTTAACTAGGTGAAATCAACATTCTTCAATCCTATAAATAATGTTTTATATTTCACATATTCGTGTTGTCATAAATGCATAAACTCCACAAACTAACCGTAACAAATAACATAGAATACTAATAATAATACAAAATAAAATACAGAAACGGAAGAAGATTTTAATTTTTAAATTTTATTTATTTTCAAATATATAATTATATCATTCATAATTCTCTATAATTATATTATTAATATTCTTCTGTAATAATTGATGATTCCACTTTCATAGTTAGCTATAGATTCATTTCATATTGTTATTAAATACTAAAACTCAATTATTTGCTTTTAGTAAGTTTAATAGAGTTTAATGGAAGAAACTATTATGTATAACGTCAAAATTCATAAAATGAGCATTTCTTATTTGTGCATTACACAATTATAATATTGTTCTTGTTGCAGGGGCGGCTTCATTGGGCAGGAAGTGGTGAACCATAAAATGTATCATAAAATTATAAAATCTTATTTATGCATTACACAATAATATAACGTCAAAATTGCTTGTAACATTAAAGCATCAACATTTATTATATGTAACTCTAAATTTATAAAAATCGAAGTACTGTTTTTTATTCACTGTTACATATAATAAGTGTTCATGGTTTAATGCTTTATAATTTCTTCTATAATAATTATATTGTATCCTTTTACAAACACTTCTGTTCATTCCCAACCATTTCCGAATTAACGCTTTGAGAGTTGCACTTTGAAGAGTAGTTTGTTTGAACTTAAATGACCACAGCTATGAAGAGTTGCAAATCTATTATTTTTTGTTGTCTTGCAAGTCTGAAAAATTACATCAAAATTGCTGGCTGACTGACTGAAAAATTACATCAAGATCGTGAATAATTCCCGTCAGTAGATTGTGCCTGTTTAAATCGACCGACTGTACTACTGCACACACAATATCCCAGTAGACTGGGTTGTCTGCGTTCAGGGAGGGATTCTACAGTGTCAGCAGCTGTTGCCAGAGTTTAGGAGTAAAACTTGACAATAGTTTTGGAATTAACCTGAGTCTTTAACTGATTTAATGAACCTAAGCAAATTGTACAAATTTAATACAGTCAGATATAATTAAGATAGACAGAATTAAGACCATTATTTCAAGTATGAATACAAATTCAACTTCTTCTAATAATTGGGGATATAACTGATACTTTCAACCAAGCAAATATATGAATTTTAAACATCAAATTATTATTAGAACATTTGCCACACTTGTTTTATAGTATTTTGTCTTTGACATCTTCCAATGATGAAACTATACAACTATTCAAGCATAATGTGCAAAGTTTCTGATATTTACCGTTGTAACAAAAGTATCACATGAATGTACGTAAACACGTGGATTCATTCACGTGCTCGTTCTTCAGTGTCAAATGGCAATGTCAGGTACATGAATTATTAACATTAATATTGGACAAAGAATATTTTTATTTCTAAGTGACATTTCAGATTAAATAATCTCTCGACAGTTTCTACATTTTTCCTGTAGTTAGGTACGCAAATATGGAATCATACATGCGTGAATATAATAACTCACATATTATGTTTTTCATAGCTTTTTTCCAAAGTTTACAACAACCAAACAAATATGCAATCTTCGGTAAAAATAATTGTAACCCATCATATAGTTCGTGTTTTTAAACCATTGTTTCATCGAATGAGAAAATATTAAGAAATTTTCCTCATTCGTAGTTCTGCAACTCGTTCCTGTGTATCGAAAATCTTTCGTCAAGATATTACCGTATGGACTATTTATTTTTAAAATTACATAAGTCAGTTTTTCTTTGATTTTAAATATTCAAGCATTTTATCAATGAATGATATAAACATATATCAACCGCTAAAGCTTCCACAAAATCAAAGAAACTGAAATTGGAAAGTTAAAATTTGTCAGTAGTTGATGCTACATATTTTAACTCTTTTACTTTCTAAATCACCTAACTAAATTCCGTTTATTCGAATATGTTATGAATACAAATAAATTTCACAAACTGATCAAAAGTTAGTGTCACCCACTTGTGACCGACGTTTCATTTAAGGCGTTAAAAAAATAGAAATTCATTATAAGGACAGATTTTTTGAAATTGACTACATCAATGACTTGTTTTATAGTCATGCATGGTGCTTTAACATTGACATGTTATACAGGGGGTATGTGATGCATTAACACCTAAGATTTTTATACAAAGACGATAATTAATATGATGTTCTCAAATTATTGTGACGCCCCTTGCCAAATTGGTGATAAATAGACTGTGGATCTTGATACAAAATAAAAATTGTCTAGGTTAATTGTAAGAACCAGAAGTTAAATACAAATGTATTCCTTCCCTTAATAATTTTAATATGTCGAAAATAGTTCAAGAAGACTCTTAAGTTCATGTAAAAACTTCAAAGATTTATATTTCTTTTATTCCTTTTCGCCATAAATGCATAAAATCCGCAGGCTTGTGATAAATCTAGTCTTTTAAGATAGGTGTAGATACAGAGCATTTCTGCAGATATTCCTCCAACTTATTTTGGCCAGGTTACATATTTTGCGTTTGTATCCTTTTCCTTTTTGCAGTTGAAGATTCTAGAGAGAAACTTCTTCTTCCTTCGGTATTGTGTTATAATATTGTAATAATCCTGGGGAATATATACGAAATATATTTTTCGTAGATCCATTTCTATAGTACAATACCGACTAAAGATTACAGGTAATAAACTTACACCACTTACAAAACAAGTAATTATGCAGTTGCATTTATGAAGTAGACGTCAATTGGTTAACACAACCAAATATTATAAAAATTAAATTATAAATTGCTTATATATAAAAACTCCACAATAAAGTACAGTACAGAGTCAACTATCTTAACTCTTAACTCTAACTTCTCATCAGTTTCTAGTACTAATGCAATAGTACCGATTGATATCACATTAATTATATTTGTTTCATGTGCGAACAACGCGGGGAGTGCCCCGAGTTGTAAGGGAGAAGAGGTGTGTTGGAATGAAAAGTACACGAAACACGTGGTTGTTTTTTGTAACGAATATATTCCAAACTTAACACAGAAATAACGAGTTAATTATTTTGTTACCGGCAACGCGATCGCGCGTAACTGAAGAGACACAGTAGTGCAACGCGAAAGGAGATCCTTTAACGCGGTAGTTATTTGTTCGTTACTCGGTACGAGTAAGTCGAAGTACAGCGCGATGCGAACAGAGCGAAGGTTTTGAAGCAACTCGACGTCGACGGTTACGATTACGATTACGATTACGCCGAGAGAGAGAGAGAGAGAGAGAGAGAGAGAGAGAGAGAGAGAGAGAGAGAGAGAGAGAGAGAAAGGGAGAGATAGCTGCCACTCGTCGAGTGAGCACCAATCACCGCAAGACACCTGTCCGCGACAAGGATGCCAGCGTAATTAGTTCAGTACTCACTCAGAGATGGCCGTCTCTGTCTCTCTTCGGCGCGTCGAAGTAATCGCGAGTCGTACCGCGCGATTGCAGTTTGAATCGCGCGCCGGATTCTGGCAGCGACTCGCGACTGTCTCCTCCAATCCCGAACAATATATAATTGCTATTTATTGTGTACATATATATATTGCATAATATACAGTCAGTCCGACCATCTACAGAATAATACTTTTAAAAATACACCAAACGCTTTGAATTTCTCAAAAACTAAGGAATAGTTCACTACATGATGTACAATAAAATTTTATAAAAATTATAGTTGGCAGCATTTGCGAGAAAATAGAAAATATTAATTTAAAAAATACGTTTTGTAGATTTATATCAGTTATATACAGGGTGGGGCATTTAAACCAGGTCACCTGAATAACGGGCTTGCTTTTAGGTGTGATGCATTTTCTTTTATCATCAAAAGTAAGCGAACTATTCAGGTGACCTGTTTTAAATATCCCACTCTGTATATGCAAATTTAATTGAAATTTAGTAACAATGCCACAAGTTATAAACGATTAAAAATAATGACAAAACGCTGTTCTTTACCACTTTCATATAACTCCTAAATAGACCTAAAACTGTCAGTGTACGTTGCTTGTAAAAGGTATAAATTAAAATGTTGTGTAAAACGACCATTACTATTTCTCTCGCGGCTACAACCAAGTAGTCGAACTTTTTTCAAAAATTTTTAGATACATCAGTCAGTAAACTAATTCTTTATATAACACCGCAAACAAACTTAAGTCCTTTAAATGACTTCATTAAATTAAATTTTTAATTGAAACTAAATTCAATTAATTTTTTAAAAAGTTATTCTGTTTTAAAGGATGTTCAGTGACCTTTTTGATTGACTATACAATTACATTTCAAATTACAGCAATAGTACTCTTGCATGTAATCAGTAAACTACGGATTTTATGCATTTATAACAAAAATGAGCAGGTAAAACATAAAAATGTGATGACATTAGTAGATTTTACGATCTCGATTATATTATTAAAATTGGAAAGACGGTTGTTGACAAGAAGATGGTTGCCAGATCGATCCGAGACGTCTGAGAGAGAGGACGTGCAAAGATCTATACTTTGCCAAAGTAATAGATATTCAGCCTGTATAACTAAACTGTTGAGTTCTAGTTCCGTTCGAGTTCTATGTTAGTTTATTAAATATGTGTTCAACGGTGAGGCTGACACGAAGTTTCTGCAACAATATTATTCGTAACTTAATCAAATTCTTTAAAAAAGAAATATATGTATATCTATGCAGTTCCAATTTCTTGTAATCGATATACAAAATTTTTATTTCGCATAAACATGCGCAGCTTTATGGTACCTGATATTATAATATATTTATCGAACTACAAAAATATGTACAACGAAATTAGACATATCTATAGAAAACAAAATAAAAACTAAATTATTCTAAAATCTGTAAGGATATGAATCGTAAATTTTTCTTCAGAAGTCTCAAAGAGCCGATTTTTAAACCAGGTTTAAAATTCTTAATGACCTTCTTCTTGCTAAAATTCGTAAGAAAAGAAATAAATGTTTATGCAGTTCCTACTTGTCACAATCGATGTACATATCTTTTTTTTTTGGTATTTGAAGTCTCACTTTTCTATTCAAGTACACATTATGATAAAAATGGCACAAAATCTAAATAAATTAAATCGTGCCATTTTTATAAGGTTGCACATACTAGTTTCTTTTAATTTTCGGTAGGTTGAGTTTTAAACACGGAGCTACTTTCTTTAACTTTGTTTGATTTTCCATTTAGGCAACACGTAAATACAAAAAATACGTCCGCACATAAAGAAAAGACTAGTTAACCTCATTGTTGTTTAAAATACTTCAAAAAAATCCATCAAAATAATGTATATATACTTGTTAATAATACATGAATAACAAAATGAAAATTACTTTTCAAAGATACTGTCGGTCTCCAGAAACTGACATAGCGTTTGACGTGTTAAACTTTTATTATTCAGTGGAATTAAGCCTAATTATTACGGAATATTCTAACTGTAAAACATTAAAAAATGTCAAAAAACTGAAATAGTGGTTAATCAATTGGCCTTCTGAATGGCTCAATTGTCGCTCCACTCGATATGTAAATTTTTCGTTTTCTCAATCCTCTAAAACGATGGAGTTACATCACTCTCAAAATAAACGGTCCAACATATTCCCCATAAGGGGCCGGTCTATCCCGAGTCGACCGCTTTCACAGACTTTCTTCCGCGTCGGTGCACCCGGTGGATCCATAGATCACACGGACGACCGGTCATACGGTGGGATCGGGCACCGATCAGCCTATAATAGAAAATCGGAGGGAAGCTGCGTACGCGAGCGTATGGTAGGGATATTCGGCCTCACGAACAGGCACGAACCGCTCCGACGCGACGATGGCACGGCAGGTCCGAGTCCCAACATTTCTCGTATCACTAGTACCCGCGGTGTCCACAAGAAGGCACTGTCAATTGAAAACGCGATAGTCAGCGGCGGTGCGTGTGTGTTACAGCTGGTGACGTGAGAGATCGGCGTACACAACGTCGACGCAACGCGACGTTGACGTACCGCGAGCGCGTGCAGCCGCGGCGAACAGGATCGTGTGCCGTTTTTCGCGCGTTCCCTAGAGCAATTCTTTCGACAGGAGTTCCTCGGATAAGGATCTTACACAGGACTTTGGGTCTGGGTTCCACGTGGACCGTTACGTGCACCTGTTATCACCTTACGATACATCGATGGATCTCGGTGACTTCATTGGAATGCGATCAATCCGGTCGAGGCCCTCTTGGATCTGACAGGTACACGATCACACGTGATCTCTCTATCGTTCGAACGGTATGATGACCACGCTTGCCCGCTCATTACCGGTCCCCCGCTAATTAACGAAATCCCCGTGGCCAGTCGCGCGAACTATACTCGAGGTATAGTATACTGTACACCGATTATCATATGCGCGACGCTCGCCGCTGGATCCCGAGAAATACGGTCCGCTCCGCTTCGGCTTCCTTCTGAATGATTCATTGCGTCGACCTGGAGAGCCCGGCGACTTTCATTCAACCCGCGCACCTCTGAATTTCACGAAACGATGAGAGCATCGGTTTTTTTGGGTCAATGCTCGGCAGCAGGGCACCGCGACCGATATTCCATAGTGAATCCGTAATACGTTGGGCTGCTGCTGGCCGTGCACAGCTTTATCTCGTCGCGGTACGGAGGCTACAGGCACGCACGCACGCACACACGTATTCACGCATTCACGCATTCACGCATTCACGCATTCACGCGCACGCATGCACGCGTGTCTAGATAGTAGCACTGTCGCGTCAGATATGAGTAAATTCGTTTTATGGTAATTCAATTTACCTGCAACGATGTGTCATCATAATAAGCGATCGTTCACACGGTACTTGCGTTCAAGTGCTTGTCGTACATATAAGAGATAAGGATGGGCTTGTTATTTTTATAGCGACCGAAACGGGAAGCAGTCGCATCGACCAGTTAAAACTGTTAAATAAACAACCGTGGTAAATATATAAATAAATATAATCGGGAATCCAGGTAATTAACGAAGGGTACAAATGTTTTCGAGCTCCTTTGCACCGACGAAATTACCGGAAGTTCGCTCAAGTATTCTGCGTAAATACCTCTTCTTTTTTTTCTCCCTCTTCCCCCCACCACCACCCCTTTGTCTCTTATTCCCTCTCCCTCTTTCTCCCTCTCTGTCTGTCTCTCCAACTCTCTGTTTCTCTCTGTCCATCTTTCCCTTCTCTGTGCGCACCTTCGTTCACGTACGGTCTCTCTCTGTCTGTCGCTAGATTGTCATGCCATCATGAATGCCACGGGCAGCAACAGTGGCGTTAACGGCAACGACAACGACAGCAACAACACGGTCCCGAGCAAGACGAGCCAGCACGGCAACGCCGGCCGTCTCCAGAGCGTGATCGGCAAGCAGAGTGGCTGCGTGCGCAAGATGAGCACGATGCCGGAGGAGGAGGATGTGTCGGATGACATGGATCCTGACGCGACCAGGACAGGACACCAGCAGCACTATCAGCAGCAGCAACATCATCACTATCATCATCATCACGAAGCCGACTCGGATTCGCCGTCTGAGGAAAGAGGTCGTCTGTTGAGTGACACCGAGTCCGGTCGGAAGATCACAATCACCCCAGCCAGCTCGGCGAACCTCCATTGCAACGGAGTGAAGAGCATCCCTCGGAACGACAGCGCCGGCAGCATCCACGAAAAGTCTGCTGCTCGGCTGCCACAGTACAAATCTGGGGAGCAAGTCGGTCCTTTGGAGACCAGGCTGTACCGGGACAACCCGCAAGGCGTATTGAAGTTCAGCCGTGGAATCGACTCGCACGGTAGCGGACGACATCGTTGCTCCAGCGTGAGATCCGTGAAATCGAACCCGACCATGGACGAGCACGGGGACCAGCATCAGTATCATCCGCCGGCGGCCAGCTGGGCGTCCATTCTGTTTGCCGACGGAAACGGACAGACCCACGCACGGCCGTTTCCCGATTCCATGTCTATACGTTCTCTAGCATCGATCGGCATGGGCTCTTCCGACGGCCGGAAGCTCACAATACGTAGAGTTCCCACTTCGCCGTCGGAGCTGCTTAACATGGTACATCCGCCGCCGTAAGTGAGCCACATTACCTAACGTGCGCGTCTCGACGAGAAGCGTCGGAAGGAGCGGGCTATGAATCATGTCCCGCGGTTCCTCTTCGCCGGGACAAGCGTGTTCTCTGTTCGGTTCGGTTTCGTTCAATGTCCTTACCCCGCGGCGCTTATCCCAGGGCTCGGGACTCGGTTACGCTTCTAGAGACGTACTCGGAATTACGGTTGTTGAGCATAGAAGGAACCGGCTTGGCGGATTCAGAGCCGGAGGATCGCCAGTTGATTGCGATTGATAAGATAGGTGTTATCTCGGCCGTTGGGTGGCCTATAATTGAGATGTTGTTCGGTGATAATGGGTAATTGACGATGCCAGTTAAAGATGATTGATTGTTATTGTTTGCCCTCGCATGTAACCGAACACAGCAGGTGGGAGCAACAGATGCAACAGAATTAACTTGTTCTGTTTTTAAACCTCCGCGTTTTAACGGCTCGACACTGTACTATGGGATATACCAAAGATTTGCAATTATCACGCGAATACATCGAATTGCCACAAATGCTGCTATCTTTGAAAATAGCTTTCCCTCGAGAGGAATTGTTTCCCTCGCGTTTAGATTAGATTCGTTTTTTACTTCAGGTAAAAAGCTTTCGGTAAAACGCTATTATGCGACTAGTTTTGCTGTGCTTGTCATTTCATTAACTATATTGATAAAATGAATAGTATTGTCCGAGCAATGTAGTACATGGTTTATCTCGTCGATCATTCTCAGTGGGCAAGCATGATATCTGTCACGCGACACCAGTATTCCTGAGATATCTTGGAAAGAGTTAAAGTACGATCAGACTATTAACTTTCGTAATATATCAAGAAGTCACGAAATGTCATAAATCTCAATTGAACATATTATTGCCGATTACTTTTTATCAACACTTTTCACGGATAAGATTAAACTGTCTAACGTTGCACTAATGTCCCATTAAGGATGAAAGCTGATGCAGAATTTCTCGCGCTGCCAAATGAGTATTGGATAAATGTTTCAAAATTGTATATAGACTAATATAAATTCTTCCGTTGGCGCAGACTTGTTGCATAAACGGTTATCGTTGCGTTCAAACTGCTGACCAATTACATAATTATCATAGCTGTCAAATGCTCATGGAAACATCAACTTCTTTAAACACAATCGAACTCGATCGATGCTCGAAGGTTTTTCACATCCACCATATGTTTCACAAAGCTGTCTAACATGCAAAGCAAACAACAGAATGAGCGCGAAATAGCTCCGTCCGTGACCAGATCGCATAAAAATAAGGCCTCCGACAGTTTTTGTTCAGTCCGTTCTTGAAATGTGACTCGAAATAGTTCGCTATGATGAAATCTCCGATTTGTTCGCGGCCGGGTTGTTTCTTTTTGATATTGAATTACCTTTGAACCGGGCGATTAACTATTTCTACGCGAGTTAACATTAGCTCAGACAAATTCGACGAAACACAACAAGCTAGAACTTCTTCGTCTCGGAAACAATTGCTTAAAACTCGACGACAGTCGAAATCCGCCTGTTACGTCGGCCTAAGTCACGATTTGGGTGACAAGAGATGCCGTGTACATCCGAACTGCTTGTGAAGCGTGGTCTCGTCATCCAGGGTCTGCAATTTCAGCGTATTGTCCCAGAGACGTAAGTGGATAATAGGTGTACAGTGTAAGACCATACTTTTGTTATAAGTAGGTGTTCCACGCGGTACATTGTTGGTAGCCGTCCCGCTTCTTCCATTGAAATCGGAGTGGACAGTTTAAAGGACCGTAATCATTGTTCCACATTCGATGTTTCTATGTGGCGCTTTAGCCAACTCTATTTAGAACGACTCGCTTAATTAGCTGCCTCGATCGCCTCACCTTTGCAAGGCCATCTCCGGAACAATTGCTCACGGTGTTATCATTGCACTGCGGATCTCTATGCAAAACCAGAATTTCCGGAAGCTAGTCGAAGGAACAGGAATGCATGAGAATTTAGCATCTCTCTTTAGAATTTAATATTGGTAAATTAGGATTCTGTTCCGTTGTAGTCAAATTTATATTTTTACGTTTTATAAGTTCTATTGAAAAATTTTATTTCCATTGAACTTTTCGTTAACCGTCTTCATTGTAACTTACATTATGAAAACGTCTTTACAAAAGTTTCATAGTCCATGTTTTAAATAGAACCTATTAAAAAGGTTTACAACTACTTCAATCTCTGATTTAACAAAATTTTCAATAATTGCCACGAATATTGAATTCTATTCAATAGAATTATTTATTTTCAGAAGGAGATGATTCATAGTTCAAAGCTTGTTTGCGTTTCTCTTACAAATCCTTTCTTAATACACATTCTAAAATAACTTGTGCCTATAGAACTTTTATTATGCAGATTTTGCAACATCTGTTTCAGGAGAGTACACTTTTAAAAAATTTGTATTGTTAATATTCCTTCTCATACATAATTTCTTAAACGAAGCATTTAGTTTGAACTTCGAATTTTTTACAAAACGAAAAATAATTGTGTATTTCAATCTCTGATTCAAACAGGTTGAGAAAGATGTAATAGAACTCTTACCTTTTATCAACATTTTTTCTAGGTTTTATATTTTACGCACACATATTTGTCGTAAGTAAATTGTGGATTTTATGAATTTTTTATAATAATGAGTAGGTGCATTCTATACAGTAGATGGATTTAAAAAATTAAAGAGAATCAATATGTTATTTTTTAATTCCTAAAATCATTCAAGAAAGGAAGAAATTCCTAAGATATTCTTGCGTTTGCAACAGATACAAAAAATTTTAATTTTGCATAAAGATAAGCATTCTAGTTAGAATGCATAAAATTCACGCTCCAGTTATCAGTGGAAAGAAATAGTTTTAGCAAGGAAAGAGCAGTTCATTATGATTATTAATTTCTTTTAATAAATAATGAAGTAATTTAGTTAAGCTGGTCTCAGATTTCCCGAGCAAAATTTTTAATTATTTACTATTATTCTTTACGCCATCGACAACTAGTTGACGATCCAAAGAAATATCTGTAAAATTTATGACATTCACCGTGAGGTTTCAGTTTAGTGCGTCGTGACGGTTTTGTAGTGCAAACACAATTTTGACAATTTTTATTGGAAATGTGAAGAGGCTTGCCGCAAAAAAATGCAGTTAGTTTTAGTTTAAGGTACACACTTTCATACTATGAAGAAAATTTTCATTCAATCTTCAAAAATTCACAAAACTTTCTGGGAAATTTACTATATTCATTGACATTTATTATCGATAAATCCACGTCCTACAAGTATTTACTTTCAAAATAAACATAAAACGTTAACATTTCCAGAAAATTTCTTTTCTTTTATGTAGGGAGAGATAACAAAGATATGAATACATATACATATACATACATACATATATATATATATATATATATATATATATATATATATATATATGTATATATATATATGTATATATATATATATGTATATATATATATATATATATATATATATATAGGGTGGAAATTATAACGCGATACAGACGAATATCTCCAAAAATATTAATTATACGCATAAATGTATCAGATGAAATTTGTTCAGTACCGAGGAGGCATCATATGGTGGGACTTTTATCTTTCCCGGTGGACACTCCACGGTGAAGGTCAACTTTCTTTTTTTAAGTGGAATGATGTTTTTCTATCCACCATCAAATAGTGCGTTTTAGGATGAGTTCAATTACCTATGACTCTAGGTCATTCAAGGTCAAACTTGCAGGGAAATGCAGAAAAGGTGTGATCGTGTTATTTGTACTTCAGTTTAGTATGTGTTCAGAATGATTACCTCTTACTCCAATGCACTTAACAATTCTTTGTTTAAATTATTCTCTAACTTTGCTCAACATTTCAACATTTATCTTAGCACAAGCTTCGCATATTCTGCCTTTCATGTTTTCACGCGTCGTAGGATTAATGGACATTACGCAGTTTTGAAGCACAGAACCTAAACGGAGAAAACGCTGTTCTAGTCTTTTAAATGCCATATGCGATTTTGATGGTCGATCTGGGTAGCGTTGAGCATAGAAATTAGCAGCTATTCTGTAATTTTTCTTGCATTCCCTAGTACCATAAACATATCAACAAAATATTGTTACATTTCCATTTTCACCACTTATTTAAATACTATCGTTCAACGAAGGATACCTTAGCACGAATAGTAATAAAAGTAAACTGACTATCTTGCAGAAGAACACAGTAATACATAATTACGTTTGTTTTCATTTCATTGATAATGACTTTGATGTTGTCCTGGGTAATGCTGATATTGAACACATGTTATTGTTTTAGTGTGAAAGTTCGAAGGCACGAACTTTTCTGCATTTTCCTGCAAGTTTGGCCTTGAATGACCTTGAGTCATAGGCAATTGAACTCATCTGAAAACGCACTATTTGATGATGGATAAAAAATATATCATTCGATTTAATAAAAGTAAGTTGACCTTCACCTCACCTTGGAGTGTCCACCGGGAAAAATAAAAGTTCCACCACATGATGCCCCCCTCGGTACTGAACAAGTTACATTTGAAACATTTTTGCGTATAATCAATATTTTTGGAGATATTCATCTATAACGCTTTATATACATATACATATATAGCTTGTCATTGCCACGTTATCTGCTAGATATGTATGTGCTGGATGAATTGACGTCAACTTCAGTTACTTTCCTAATTGTATAATAAATCAGTACAGGTAAATTAACGACAAGTTCAGTTACTTTCGGAATCATATAAGTAATAAATCACTTCCAATGTAACATTATTTACTTCGCAAATGTTCAGAAAACACAATAATTAATATAATAATAATAACATAAGAATAAAGTAAGTAATGAGTAAAATAATATTATAGAGTCTCACAATCTTTCGTTACTCACTATTTTTTCCTCATAACGTCCATTTGTCATATCAGACATAAATTATTCCACAAAAATTTAGATTAGCCTTGTGCTCTAATTATAAAATTTAATTTATCGCCTGCCGTCTGCAAGTACAAACATAATGCGCAGACAGCTGATTCTGTGTACGAAAATTTCGGGACCGAAATGTTACTTATATCGTGTACAAACACTGCTTTCCTTGATCTCTTAACTAGAATAATCTGGGGATCTTTATGGAAAATAAAAATTGTTCACATCAATTACAAAGAATAGAAGCCAAATAAAGCTTCCTTCTTCTTTTCTAACTTTGATAAGCTGAGCCTAATGCATTGACGTTCTCAAATTCTTTTAATTTACTTACTATGTCGAATTGCATTAAATCCACAGTATACTTATCACTAACGTCCAAAGTAGAAAAGAATAGTCAGTCAACAAAATATCGACACCAACGTATAGGTGAGACAATACTTATCCAATGACAAAACTTCAAAGTTTCTAATGAATTCTTTTTTTAACATCTTCATGACACTTTCTTGATTAAAATGCCACCAAACACGACACAATTTTGATCATAAGGTAGAACCTCTGCCATTCGTACTCCTAGATCAAATCATTGATTTGTGCAATTTAGATTGAACTGTTTACATGTGAAACACGTATATATTCGGATAATGAGGAATTCAGGTATCGTCGATTGGGATAATCGAGGTTTCACTAAACCCTCAATTAACCCTTTGCACTCGAAGCAATTTTAATTTGAAAGTTAAGTCCATTATTTAAATCTAGAACATTTTCATTTGATGTAACCTTCTTTATATTATGCACCTGAAATTAAACCTGTTTTCTCATACAACACTCGAATGGATAGCAATTTATAGAATACATATGAATTTAATAATACAAAAACTATTTTGAATAATAGTACGGCAATTTTGACTGGTGCCTCAGAGTCACAATTCGAGTACAAAGGGTTAAACAAGCAAATATGCTCAGAATTTTGTCATTTTTGGTTCCGTTTTAACCAGAACAATGTCACAAATATGTTAGTAGCAGTTTCGTACGAAAATAATTGATAACATTTTCATAAAAAATACTTTCTGTACACCTGACAGGGGTACTCCCCGTGGTAGTGTTGATTTTTTCACAAAGATCATGTACATCTCTGTTAAATGTATCACGACATTACTATATCCAGAAACAAATTTTTAAGCAGGAACGACGGGTGCATAGGTCTATAATATCTCTCTTCGAAATTTTGTCGCCGATAACGCATGGGCAGTGTAATAACTTACTATTGTCGTTTGACCGCGTGCGCCGCCATTACGCATTGTTTTCGTATTGTGAAATATCCAGGAATTTACACAGGTGCGCCGTATTTATTATCCGGCTTTGTCAATTGCCATAACTCTCGCCGTCATAGCGCGACATCGTTTTTACATCTGCCGTGTCGCAAACCCACGGCGGAGTCGCGATAAACTCACAAAAATTCTTCTTCATTCCTGCCGCTTATATGATGCCGAGTGTCAAGTCCTTCGTTTGTGCACTACATCCCGCGATCGTTAATCATAATAAGGGCGTCCTGGGACTCGATCCCCTTTTCTCTCTGCTAACGTTTATCAGACGCGCGGACGTGCTTTGGTAAATTTTTCACGTCCTCCTAACAATTTCAATAAATCACCCCGAGATAAGGTTCCGGTTGATTCCGGGGATCCTTAGCTCCGGTGAAAAACCGTGATCAAAGGTAACTAGGGCTTCGTCGTTGATTTCGCAAATGATACTCGCGCCTGCGAAAGAAAAATTCGCGTGTGTCACCGAAGATCTCGACAGAAGATTCCTATACAGAACGATTCAACTAAAAGGGGCCACCTCAATTACTTGTAAACCACAGTCGGGAACAAAAATACGTGGGCACTCTTTAAAAAGTAATATCTTTTTTTTTTAAATTAGACCGAACGACTTGAATGTTTTTACATGTAGAAACATTTGCTTACTAAGTAACGGATAAAAAAATTTGAAAAAATTGCTATTGATTCGAATTGCGAAAAAAATAATAAAAATCAGTTGTCTCAACATTCTTTTCTGAGCCTGTAATCAAACATTAATCAGTGCATTTTGTAGATTTATGTATGTCAATTATAGACGCAATGAAAATTTCATCGAAATTGGTCAACGTTGTTATGAGCTATGAACATTTAAATGTGATCACTCCAGATCTTTATGCAAAATATAAAGTTTCTGCCGCAATTGCAAGACACAGTAAAGTGTTAATGCTAATAATATCGTCATCATCATTAATAATCGTCATTTTCTATGACGATTGTTGGACGTTCAAATTGAAATTATTGCTACGCGAGTTAAGTTTGCAGTGGGAAGTGTACTTCAAAAGCTATTTGTTTATGCTATATCTGAAGAAACAATTCAATGTGTATTACTTGCACTTATCAATCAAATACGCAAACGCGTTAATTGTAATGGAGAACATTTTAAGCATTGCTTGCATTAGAAATAATTTATAGAGAATATCTCAGTAACTATTAGTTTTTCATCCCATATAAGCTTATAGTTTTTTATTCAGGGTTCTATTTTCAACCACAAGATAAAAATGTACTCTTTACGATAAATAAATTCAAGGTAACTTTTATATCTCGATAAATAATAAACATGGGAAAGCGAATTGAATGCAACGAATGGAATGCAATTTTTATTTCAACCATTTTTTCATTTATCAAATAGTTTCAATGTAATTTAGAGGGCACACTTAGTTAAATCACCCTGTATAACGTCGCCACTGAGAGACATTATGAGCGGCACGTTTGATAGACGACCGCGGATCGACGGGCAAAACGTGTTTCGAGTGCTCGATAAATATGCAATGACTTGCATAATCTTGTTCATCATATGACGTATGGTAATCGCACGTTCCTTAAACATTGGCTCGGCCCAGAAGTAATACGGATTTTTTGAGATGTTCGAGTTTGAGGAACTAGTCGTAGACACGGTTTTCACTTACCTGTTTGGTGGACGTTCGACAACAAATTGGCATGTTTGGACAAACTTGTATCGAAAGTTCACGCGCGTAGATTCATGATTGCACCTAGCTCTTGGTAAACTGAAGAACTTTCTATACTTCATAACATATGAAAATGTCGAGAAAGCTATAAGGTAAAAGATTTAAGGGAATTTAAAATAGTCTCGTTTTGCTTTAATTCGTGGATGGAGAAAGCCGCAATGTAGAAAAGAATTTAACTTAATTTCGATTTAATAAATCTGTACGAGCTCCCACAACCTAGTTGTTACCAAGGTTCAAAGTAGAGTCGATGAGCATCTAAATATGTATATTTACCGTGTCACGTTATGAAAATTTGATAATCATAACAGCGCAACGGTAGCGATGAGAACAGTATATTATAATGTCAAAAATTATTTGAGAAATTTTCAACTAGGAACTACAGTCTGCAATAGGAAACAAGATTCAGTAGCAACTATCATAAAATTAATCCGAAAACTGTGTTCTACTTATTTTACGATGTTTTGCCACTTAATATTTACTTTTGTCTGATATCTGCACAAAAAAGTGCACAACTTGTTGCATAATTCATATTAGCACTAAACCTACCACGGTCAAAATGACCGGTTTTCTATTTTACAATTATTGAAATGAGAAAACGATTTGACTTGTTTATTTAAGCACATATTCTTATGGAAACGGTACAAAGTTTAAATAAATTCAATCTTCACAATTCTGTAAGGCGTTTTATGTTTATATGTTTTGTGGTTGGTAGGCTTAGTGTTAAGTATATTCAGCAGTTTCGTACTATTCGAGGAAGCGAGTCAAATTGAATCTTGACCTTAGAAAAATTAAGCTAGGGAATGGCTTCTTGAGTTCTGAGTTACGAAATATTTTTGTGCAGTATTTAAATACGTAATTTGGAATTAGCATAACCCTTTTTGTAGTGTATCCCTTTTCTATGACGAAACAGGCTTACCGTAGAGTTTTGTTTGAAGTGTATTACTAGACTGTGGATCTTTATGCAAAATAATAATTTTCTTCATTAATTGCAGCACACAAGGACCAAATAAAAATGACCTCCCATCTTCAATAATTTTAGGGAGTTGAAAACAGTATTTAAATTTCTTAAATTCTTCTAACCTGTCTACTGTATCAAATTCAGGTTCCCATTTTTATCATAAATGCGTAACATTCGCAGTCTATTATATACTTTTCTTTATATTACGCTTACACATTCCGAAATGTATCTAACTACATATTGCTGCACCAGAAATGCTATGAATAAATTAACAAAATGTCAAAATATGATTTCATGAAGTACAGTATTTCACCGATAATTGTCCCAAATGTCTCCGACAGAATTGTCCCTGAGATATCCCCACTAGTGCGGGGTGTACCCCCTTGAGGGGCCGCGAAGCTCGAGAGGCCTCGGTCGCCGAGAAATATGACACCATGCGGCTCGGGTATATCGGTGAGACCACCCTAAACCGAATTTCTAACTTCTTTATTATTCATTATTTTTTTATGGGGCTTCGATGACCACATTTGTGGCATTTTTCTAATAAAAATCATACCAAATATGATATAATTCCGATGATATTTACTTGTGTAATGGACAATTAGAGTTTCGGGCGCGAGGATGGGAAAGAAACAGACGCGGAGAGTCGCAGTCGGCGGCACAGTTCAAAGGCTCGCGCGTCCTCACAATGTATTACCAAGGAATAACTTTTTTATTATTACTTATTTTTTTATAAGACTTTTTCCAAGGAATTTTCTGAGGAAGTATCCTTCCTCGCGCCCGAAACTTTAATCGTCGATTACACAAGTAAATATCATCGGAATTATACCATATTTGGTATGATTTTTATTAGAAAAATGCCACAAATATGGTCATCGAAGTCCCATAAAAAAATAATGATTAATAAAGAAGTTGGAAATTCGGATTAGGTATGTTTACATTTCTCGGCGTCCGAGGCCTCTCGAGCTCGGCTGTCCTTCTCTACGTTCGGCAAACCTCAAACAATGATATCCCTCCGGCATAATTGTCCCTCCGCAGACCCGTGTTGTGGACAATTATCGATGAAATACTGTAATACGATTGAAAAGATTCAATGACATATTACGATTCAGAAAACAAACAAAATCGATAATGTTTTTTAAAAATGTAAAGAAACAATCATAATAATAGATAGTGTAATAATACGAATAGTAAATGAGATAAATTAATAATAATAAAAGTGAAGTAGTATATTCATGAAAAGAAACAATACTGTTCCACTTATTGCAGGCAACAAAGCAAAATGTAACCTCATTATGAATCGACTAATAATTTTATAGTGATAAACTTAATAGTGATAAATACAAATGCATAAAAATAAAAACTTATTTTGTTGCCGTATAATTTTACTAAACAAGTTGCCAAGGCGTATTAGTTTCGAATGCATTTATAATACACGTATATTTCAAATTAATATGTATATACATACCTTGGCTAATGTAAGCATACGCTTTTACAGAGTTAATGCATTCACTGTAACATACATAAAATAAACTACAAGATGCAAATTCATATTATACACATATCCTTCTTATGTAAGTAGTATTGAATAATAATTTAGTGCTACAGAAACTACATCTACATTGTGAATAACAGAATATTCGAATTAAGCTGTTGTGGAACAACCGATAGTTTGGAACATTCAGTCAGGAGAAACAAAGCAATAATAAATCCAATCTTTGAATTTATTCTAATATTAACCTATAAAACAATTACCGGAACATGTACGTTCGCGTATCTTCAACGAACATTTCTTTACAAAATTTGAGCTCATCCTTTGCAGAATAAATGTCTAATTGTTAGAAAGTTCATTTGATTACAGCGTTGCAACGACGTTGTACACATGCGCATGTGTTCGCAGTTAAACCGTTATCACATTAACGATCAAAGGTGACCTAAATCGATCTGATTTCAGATCATTTGAGGATGACCTGTCCGTGTGTACCAGCCTCGACGATGCAGATGCCGAGGACCCAGGGGACTACAGACAACCGAGACGACCGCACTGGGCCAACAAAGTGCAATTTGTCCTTGCTTGTATCGGTTACTCTGTTGGCCTCGGTAATGTTTGGAGGTTTCCTTACCTATGCTACAAAAGTGGCGGTGGTGAGTATCTATGTGCATCTATACGCCACTAACATTATTCTTACGTTCTGTGGTACGGAGTGTTCCTGATTTTTCACACTATAACTTGCATTAACGCTAGAACTACTTGATGGGTCAAAATAACGTCTTTTTCATCTATTCTTTTACAATTGAACTGTTTAATGCAAAAATGGTGCAAGTCAAATCAGTTAATCATTGGATAATGCGGAATCAAGTAAAAATTCTATAAAACAATAATATCGAAGGATGTTACGTTTATCTTACGCAAGCCACGCTAAAATTATACTACAATTTTTTTATTTAATGATATAAACGGCTCAATTATATTACAGAAATTCGAAAAATGTTTCCGTGGGAAATTGTTGAATGAATTCTTTATTCGAGTAAATTCAATGTAGCTATTATTAATAGACGATATGCATATATATATATATATATATATATATATATATATATAATGTATATATACATACAGGGTGAGTCCGAAGAAACAGAACACCTAAATATCTCCGTTACTTTTCTTTGTAAAAAAAAACTTCTTAGGATAAAGTTACACTGTTTGAAGGGCCACATGTAACGGTGTAAGGGAACAAATTTTCAAGGTCATCTTTTTATGAAATTTCAAGGTCATCGATGTTTTCTTAAATGGAATGATATATCTTCGTTAACGTAATGTTGTAGCTGACAAAATAACGAATTCATCCATGTAACACAATATGACCTGTGTTATATTTCAAGAAATACAGCAAATGAATCTTACATGTTGAATTTTATTTATTCCATTTTTCTGGGTTGAAGGTCATTTGTAGGCCATATTGTGTTACATGGATGAATTCGTTATTTTGTCAGCTATAACATTACGTTAACGAAGATATATCATTTCATTTAAAAAAACCATCGATGACCTTGAAATCTCAAAAAAATGACCCTGAAAATTTTTTCCTTTACACCGTTACACGTGGCCCTTCAAATAATGTAACTTTGTCCTAAGAAGTTTTTTTGTACAACGAAAAATAACGGAGATATTTAGGTGTTCTGTTTCTTCGGATTCACCCTGTATATACAGGGTGTCCCGCGACTCATGCTCAACCGATTAGGAGGTGATTCTACATGGAAAAATGAGTCGAAAATAAAGAATGAAGTTTAAAGATGCGTCGGGGTTACGTGCATTAGTATATGCACAGAGTAGAATTGGTCGGTCATGATCAGACACGGCAGCCGATTTCGATATAGATAGAAAAAAATTAAAGTATATAAATACTGTCAGTGTTCAAACTGCTGTGTGAGCCGCTGAGATACAAGCCTCAAAGAGAGGTAATAAATAAATAATTAAAGAGAATAATCGGGTTTCTGGATAACTGTACAACTTTAATAAAACAGGTGTGAAGAAGTGTATAAACAGAGGTTCACTATATAAAATTCGACGTTGTTCCGACTTCCGACTCTAGTTCGGGACTGGCCTTGCAACGAAGGCATATGAATAATGAAACCTCGTGGGGTTGAAAATTCCCTCCACCAAATACAAAATAGTGGGGCCTTAGCCAATGATACAATTTTAGGGAGGTTTCAAAATGAGCTCTAAACAAGGGTAACGCTCATAGACAAAATACATCGACGCCATGAATATCGCTAAACAGTAACGACACTCGGTTCTAGGGGGGTGGGGGTACCCGAGCCTCGGGTCGACTCGGACAATGATCGGGTCGGGATTCCGAAAGTTCATAAACTTCGGGTAACCGCGAAATTATAGTCGGGTCGGGTCGGGGTCCCGAAAGTTTGCAATATTCAGATACTCGAAGTTAAAGTTGTATTTATATAAGCATAATGCTGTTTTATGATTTTTCAGTTCAATCTTTTATTTTCAATGGCAGGTTCAGAATGATTTTTGTATTTTCAGTGTAATCGGTTATCAAACTTCGCGAAGAAAAAAATATTTTAGGATACATTATGTGAAAGAATGTACGTCAAGGACGTTTCTATTTCTAGTAAACACTGTTCTTACAAGACAAGGACTCTTCGTCCGCACACTGTTCGTATAAGAGCACTGTTTCGTAAACAGTGTTTACTACAAATCGAAATATTACAACCGATGATTGGACGTCTTAATATGCACAGAATCACAAAGTTATTTATTGTTGATTTGACCGCAGATTTGCCCCAACTTTAATTTCGAGTACCCGACTATTGCAAACTTTCGGGACCCCGACCCGACCCGACTATCTTTTCGGGTACCCGAAGTTTATAAACTTTCGGAATCCCGACCCGATCCCGAACAAATTTCACTGCCTGACCCGAACCCGAAATTTCGAGTACTCGCACACCCCTACTCGGATTCTTGTATTTTTTTGGGAGCAATAAATCAAGCTCAGGGCACAGGCTTGGCGCTATGTGTGGGCCTACGCTACTTCAAGTGCCATTGAGAGCGGTAAGGCTAGGCTGATTTTCCCAAGTGTCAGCTGATACTTTCCAGCCGTACCCGAGCCATGAAACAATAAATTCGTCAAAGGGACACTAGAAACTCTTCGAAAATGGCACTGTCCAAAATCAATCGCAGCGTAGACTCAAACCGAAATTCGACCCGGCCATACAATAAGCATGTCTCAACTAATACAGGAGTACTTTTATTCAGTTATCGATACCATCAGAGTTGGGCATTATTCATTCATTATTCATTCATTTTCATTCGTTATTGCATTATTCGTTATTCGCATTGCACATTATTCACGCTAATACACCACGTCCGTTATTTGTACCCGTAGAAGTATTGTTTTCATATGCAACTATGGTTATATTTATCATAGGCCAAAAAGCAACACATTATTCGACGAAAAGTTTGAAAGTAGAGTTGTTCTTATATGTAATGTTTCGAAGAATTGATTTTAATTAGTTCTGTAGTCACTAGTATATCAATAAACAATTATTCAAACGAAACTTTTTTTCGAAACTGCAATTCTTTCAATTGCAGCGTTATTTCATCAAAACAGAAGAAACTGAATGGTTTTGTTTTCGAAAATGTCATAAAATTCGAATACTGTAGAGCTTTTAAATTCCTCTAAGTCTTTATTATTTATCACCATGTCAGCAGAACTAATATTTTTAAAAGACAGGGTTTCGCAGTGAAAATGCAATTAATGCAATAGTTAACGTACGCAGATAATCCCCGGTAAACTTACCTAGACGTCTCACATAATGTTTAAGTGCATGAAGATCGCAGTCCTATAGTCTAAAATCTAATTGATAACAACAAAACAGATAGCTATGTCTCACTTTCAATCCGCAATTTCTCGTGACAGCTAAGAAGATACTGCGTCCGCTTTCCGAACGTCCACGTAACAACACATCAAACAGATGTTTACAAGACAAATTTGTACGTGCTAGATATGATACTGACACGCTTATGTTTGCTACGATTAGTGTATCTACGATAAGAGGCTGTATTTACTATTTGCATTATGACTGATTACAACAAGAAAAGAATGTTCTCGATAGGATATAACATCGCTCAAAGAATTATACACACACATTTATATATCTTTACTGTTCCATAAAGATTTTATATAAGTACACTATAGTGCTATAGAAAACGACCTACGTAGACTTTCAAGGAAAACATTGCTGTAATAAAACCTTCGTTTCCTGAATGCTTTGCTCTTTGAACGCATTAATACTTTCGTAGAATGTACAGCTTTTTTCAAATCATAAGATCAATAATCACTATACTGCGGATGTTTAAACAAAATAACATTTTACTGAGTTAATTGTAAAAAATGATTGCGGATCTTTATGTGAAATAAAAATTGTCTACATTAATTACAAGAAAAGGGGAATGCATACAAATTTATGTCTTCTTTTAATACCTTGAGAAGGTTGTAAATAATCTACCAATACTATTAAATTCATCTGACGTTTCTTCCGTTTTGCATTTCATTTACTCATTTTTGTCATAAATGCATAAAATCCGAAGTCTAGAAATGACAGATTGATTAAAATGTATTCATTGTTTTAATAGGTTTGATAAGTCGAAAATAATATAACAATATTCTTAAATCCTTCTAATGTCTACACAATTTCGTTTTTCACACGTCCATTTTGGATTTTCAGTTCCATAAATGTATAAAATCCGCAGTCTAATAATCAAAGTTGGTATGGACACAAAAGCGAAACTTCGAATAATTAGTACATGTGTAAATAATGAGAGTGCCTTATAATTGGGCATGTTTTTATTATGATTCGCTATAATTACGTCACCACCTATGTTTTTGAAATCCTTAGTTCACGCAATACTTCAAGTAATGCTATCGTGGGACAACATCTAATCATTTCTATAATCAATATTACAAATTTCCAACTTGATACTCATACTACGCAATTGCGAATACAAAGCTTGAAGATGTGTCTAAGACACAAGTTTTGAGTTTTGTCGAATGCTATTTTGATAAAAAAATAATGTTTTGCAAAAGTTTAAGTAATTATAGGTTCAAACCAAAAGTTACAATAACTACAATTGTAAAATAAATCTTCAAATTATATAATAAACTATCGTTGACTTTGAATTAAATAAAATAATAATATTAACGACAGTAACTGTGGTTCGGAACCCGCCGTAATAAACAACAGGTCCCGCTGAAAAGTAGGCTGAGATAGGCTGAAAAATTAGGCGATAGTAGAGAGTGGACAAAGTGGTAGAAGGGGAGAGTGGAAGAAGGGGGAGAATGGTAGAATGGATTTGAAACCCTGAGGGGGCCAAGTATCAGTACCTATCCTATTAACAACAGTAAATGTATTATACGTATACAATTTACTATATTTTTATAATATATTGATAGTTAAAGTTATTCTTGTTAATGTTTGTCTAATTCATTGTAATTTTTTATGTGGACACTATATTATCAAATCTTTAAGATTCCATTGATGAAAAAAAGATTATATTGAAGTATGATATAGTAACAAATACTTTCACTTATTGCAGAAAAATATTTACACTTTACCTATCGGCATAACTTGATAATTTTATAAAATTTAAATTTAAGGATCGAGAGCTTTTCAATTAAGTTTTTAATTTCAGCATTATTAGATGTTACACAATCTTTAATAAACTTGTTGAAGTTTATGAAAGAATGAAAACATTAAAAATATTAAATTTACCGTCAATTGTAATAAAGTTAGTATTATGTTGAACTTCAGTTAATATGAATTGCTATAAATACATAAAAATATGTAGCCTAATAATCATGTAGGTATTATTATTGAATAAGATAATTTAGCCAATTACTATAAATACAAAAATAATTGAAAAATCCAATTAATATTAAATTTTCTCTGAATTTTATTTAAATTAATTCATAGCAAGTACAGTATAATGGTTCTAAAAAATATTGGCACATTAAATTACATATTTTCAAAAATTGTCGATATTTAAACTATTATAAACTGTTTCTTCTGTTTTTGCATGACATAGTGATAGCGGATGGGAAACTGGGGACACGCTTGTTCTCGAAAATACTACAAATTGAAACTTGTTTGTAGCTGTTTTATAAGAAAGAAATGAGATAAGGTTTGCTTAAGATTTGTTTTATATTACTGTAAAGTTGACAATTCACATTTAGAGCGTTGTAAAATGACTAAAAATAATCTTACATCAATTTTTAGGAGGTCGTTGTAAAGAGGAAGCTTCTGTCATAAAAAATTCCAATGCTTTTGGAGAGATTTCAATTTGTAGCACTTTCAAGAAAAGCGTGTCTTAAGTTTCCCACCCGTGCTATATCATGCAAAAGCATCTTAGAAGAAAATTAACAATGGATTGCAAAAATAGAGGCTCCAAATTTTAAACAGAGCCAGAGTTATTAGCGTATGATCCTTTTTTACGAAATTATAACAATTTGACTATTGATAATTTCTCGAAAATCGAAAATTTCATCTGCCAATAACCTTTTTGTAGGTATTATTTGCATTTTATCAGTTGAATGTAAAAATTCAATTATTATTTATCTATACTCGACTTACAAGATATATAAACAGTCGATAATAAAGTTGGTTATGTGGTCATAAAGTTGATTATAAAGTGGTTATAAAGTTGATTACAAGTCATCATGCGTGATGAGCTGAAAACGTCTAAAATTTCTGCATACACCTAATATACTCTTGAAGAGTTTTCGGTAATTTTTCACTAATGTTTGTTCCTTATGCGTGCTCAAACTAAGTGCAAAAACAGTAGACTACCGTATAATGCGATAAAAATACAATAATACATGTATTTCATGTGACAGCAAATATAAAAAATGTATGTGTACAAAACAAATTTTTCTCATAAAAATTTTTTGATCGCCTTGTACGAAAGTATGAGAATTTTCCTCTTATAACACAAATAATATAAAGCAACACGTTTGGAATGATTATTTTCATGTCAACCTATACCTCCTACATTTTATTATGTAGAACAGTTTTCCCCCGCATTTTATTAAAAGATTATACGCATTATACGAGAAATCGCGTTAAATGAAAACAATAGTCGCCGCATCTTTGGCGAATTATAGGAATTCGCATAATATGGAACATAACTGTAGTTTCATTTGAATTTCCGTTCTAAAATAGAGTTAGAATTTTGACATAATAATTTTGAGTATATTACGAGGTCTAATACAAAGTCTTTTTGAAAATATCGAACCAGAAGCGTGGTGTCGTAATTTCTATGCGGCGTGCATATCGTGTTTCGCGCGTCGCATCCCCTTTGTACGACATCCTCGAAAATATATCCAGCGCAAGGGCAGACATTCTCTCGATTCGCCAAGACGTAATACACGTGCGTATCGTGTTGCCGCTAATTTTCAAAGTCTGGAAGCATCTCGGCGGAGAGTCCGGACGTGGCGCAATCTGCTCGCGGAACTTGATACATGACCTTGCCGGAACGTAGCACTACACCAGCGAGCATCGCAAATGATTTCAATGACATCGGTGGAAATAATCGGTCGAGTATCATTTTGACCAACTGTTCGTTAAATTGGACAACCGGAAAACTAGAGCGGCTCGGCACGGTGTGATTACACCCGTGATGGACCAACGCACTCTTTTGAATAACAGAGCAGCAACGGATGACAGATAATCGTCCCGTACGCTGCGAACGTTATTTCAGTATCGGTTAAAAACACGTTAGAGTTTAGAGCAATTGAACTACGAGGTGAAAGGAATTTATCGTTTGAAACAAATTCAGAATATAGGCACGATCCTCTAGACGCCATTTTTCAGAGGGTATGCAACCATGTCGGCTTTACACAAATGTTTCTTCGTATTTTTTAAAGTTTACAATATGCAGGGTGAGTCACCTATGACAAGCCACCTGAATAACTTCTACATCTTTTAAGATAGGAAGAAATACTTAAGACAAATGTTGTTTGGTTTCTAGGGGCCCATTACGTGGTCTACATAACTTTTTTTTCAAACAGAGGTGTTTAGGAGATTAGAAGGTCAACTTAGTTTTTTAAATGGAACCACATATTTTTGAACTCCTACGATTGTAGCCCTTTCCGAGATAATTTCAATGATATAGTCATTCAAGGTCAAGTGCAATGACTTCTCAACCGGAAAGTACCCCTGAGTGAATGTAAACGTAAACAAACTCTGCCGCAACGTTTAATTTCTGTAACTTGAAACTGATGAAAATATTCCATTTCATAAGCATTTACGATAAATTTCTGTTTTTCATCAATTTTAAAGTTTACGTTGAAATTGTCTCGAGAGGGGCTACAATCGTAGGAGTTCAAAAATATGTGGTTCCATTTAAAAAAACTAAGTTGACATTCTAATGTACTAAGCGCCTCCACTTGAAGAAAAGTTGTGTAGACCGCGTAATGGGCCCCTAGAAACCAAACAACATCTGCCTGAAGCATTTTTCCTATCTCAAAAAATGTAGAAGTTATTTAGGTTGTCTTAGATGACTCACCCTGTATAAGATATTGCGGTAAAAGGATCTTCTGGAATTCGAAAAATAGCGAAGTTGTGGCACCGAAATCGACTGCATTTTTATATTAGAGAATCGTTAACTTTAAACCTTAAATGCTTTTATCTCGAAACCATATTTCCTGATCTAGCAGCCAGTACATCTGTAAAAATATTCATCCAGTTTACATAAAATTTTAACACATGATATTTTATGAAATAATTATAAATAATCTTACGATTTTAGCGATATCTCGATTCTTTGAATACTTATAAATCTTCAAAATTTGATTTTCTTTAACGGAGCAGAATGTTTTGTCCTTAACGAGCCACCATGTTCATGTTTTTCAAAAGTATTATGTGGGCACAAATTTTTTTTATTTTTTAAATCTGGGTCACCTGTTTTGCTAGGCGCGAGTTTACAAAGCCTCGTTGGACATGAAGTTCAATAATGATGTACAACTCTGCATTTTGGAATTTTAAAGCAATAAAAAATATGAAAATAGAGTTAACATACGAAAAAATGGTTGGATTCGCGAAATTCTATTAGGCTTATAAAGTAGCATACCTTCTTAAGGGAAGATTTCGTTTTTTTTTAGAATATTTAGAATAAACGTAGTTGATCGGTACAATACTTTTTCTTTATCTCATTAGTCAACTGCAAGAAATTTGTTTCAAGTAAAAGATGTTAAGGGGGTCTTCTGCTGGATATAAATTCAGCAAAAGGTGTTAACATGAAACAACATATCCTAACAAAGTAGGATAACATTAACAAGAAACAATACTTATCCTACTTTTAAGGATGATTACAAATCTGCAATACAGCATACTTAAATTTACTCTTCATAAAGAAAGTGTATTGCCAGTTAACATGATTCCAGTCGAACCGCTAATCTGAACTTAAGAAAACAAAGTTATTCTTGCTCAGTAAAAATTTTAGAAACGGCGGCATTTTAAGATGGAAATTTTGATTTTTCAATTTGTTTTATTTTTAAAAGATTGTGTAAAGTAGAAAAATTTTATTTTGGCATGATTCTAATTCCGGCTATAACCACATTCATACTGAGTCAACATAACTATGGTTTTGACTCATGTCAAGCAGCAATACACTTTTTTATGAAGAATTAATTTTAGTATGCTGTACTGCAGTCAATTTGAATTATTTTTTAACAAAAAGAAAACCGTAATTACCCTTAAAAGTGGGATAAATATGTAGAAACAAGTTTCATGTCAACACTTTAATAAAAAGAATTTCTATAAAAAATTTGCAATGAAACGTAAAAGAAGACAACCACCACAGTAAAAGACTCATTGTAGTTTTGAGCAGGTACACCGGATGTGATAAAAAGGAAATCGGACTTTATCTGTTTCCTTGCAATGTTATCAGATACATACGGTTTAATGACTTTGCGGGTCACTTCTTCATGTCCTTGTGTATCAGCCTGCCAATTTTCATCGAGCAGCAAATGCCTTAACATGTGCTACGAGCAATTTAGTAGAAGTGTAATCGCGTGGCTCCGCGATTTGACAATGTGCCTGAAAATAGAAGGAAACGGGACTAAATTTATAAAAGTCCTATTAATCAGACAACTTAGATTTTACTTCCATTACCTTCGTAGTAGTTTCCTTCTGAGTTAATATAGTGACTGCAGCGATTCTGCCATGCATTAAATATCTTTTTTAAATAAATTTTCTTTAAAACCTCGCTCCTTGAACATCGATTTTGCTTTTTGAAATAAAATGTTACAAAGTTACAAAAAATAAATATGCTGGTGCATTCTAAATGTTTCTGGGACAGATGTTTGCAATTTGATAAAAAATCTTCACGTTCAGCCTTTGTTCTTCCAGGCCAATTGTCAAATTACAGAGCCACACGATCATAATCCTACTAAATTGCTCATAGCGCATGTTGGGATATTCGCAGCTCGATGTTGTCAGACTAATATACGAGGGAATAGAGAAGGGTCGCGCAAAGCCATTAAATTATCTATAATATTTAATGTATTAATCCATTATCTAATATATTATTTTGTCACATAACGTGTACAGTACTGTACAGACTTCAACATACTTTTACTATCGTTTCAGTAACTTCCTAAGTGACTTCACACAATTTTACCAATCATTTTACCAAATTAAAACACCTGATGAAATTCACTGCAAAATTTTTAACCTGGCGCAGCATCCAGTGATTATCACTTTTTTGCATTTCAAAGAATAGCTAGCATCGCATAGCTCGAAAAATGACGTTATCAGATTATCAGATTTAAATCGATGTCAAATATGTGTCGCGAAACAATATCATACATGTGTTTAAAGTGATAGAGACTATGTGGAAAAATAATATACAGTGGATACAAAAAGTACTTGAACCTTAATTTCCCATTCTCGAAAAATTGTCAATATTCGAACTGTGATAATTTCAGTAAGAAAAATTGTAAAACAATATACCTAGACTCATTTTTAAAGATTGAAGTCTCTACTTTTGTCATCCAACGATCATTTTTGTCTAACTAAGATATGTTTGCATGATACAACAACGACTGAGAAACTTAAAACGCTTTTTTAGCCCAAAATGTTACGGATTCAAACATGTGTAAATACATTAAAATCGTTTATTGGTGATTGATACTACCGTAGATTTAAAGATAGGAGCTTTCTCTTCACAACGAATTTTTAAAACTTAATTCACGATTTTTTTCTAGTCGTTGCATTAAGCTATAAGTGATAGGTGTGATGCCATCTTTGCAATACTATGAGGTACACCGTGAAGACTTTGCATGGGCATATTTGTTCCTCATTTTTATTTTATAAAACAGTCAAAAAATTCATAGATTTAGTTTTAAGCACTCGTTGTAAAAAGATTTAATTTGTCAGCATTTTCGACCAAAAACTAGTCCTCAGTTTTTTCAATTGCTCTGTCACGCACAAATATCCTAGCAAAAAATGAAAGATGGTCTGCAAAAATAGAGGCTTCGAGCTGTAAAATTAGTCCAAATTTATTACTGTTCGATTTTTTTAACGAAATTATCATAGTTAAAATATTAACAATATCTCCAAAATTGCTAATTTAGTGTTCCAATATTTTTCGGATCCACTGTATAAGGTGACTTTATTTTTCTATAACTATAACGAAGTTTGTTGTTATCTACTTCTGTTTTATGTTTATATCAAAACGAATGTTAATTAATAAACATACGTTGCATGTGAATCGTCAACTTGATTTTTGAACCCTCGAATTGTATATTCCTACACATTTAACTATTGTTTTTGTCAAGAACGACCAAGTGGACATTTTAAACTCGTTTGAACTTTTTATACCTCGAAGGTATATGAGATTATTACTTCATATTATTAAAACATTAAAAACAACTTCAAAGCAAATATCTAAAACCAGTAGAAAGTTTCTGACTCATTGGTAACATCAACTTTCATCGAGAAATGTTTAATGTTCTTAGCTTCAGCTCACTTTTTATACGAAATACATATTAACTTAGTTATCAAAACCGGACGTATGAAAAATTCTTTGATGTTGGGTTTCAACTCCAACCATGAGTCTCTTCCACGGGGAATTAGTTTGATAAGAATTCATGAAAGTATAATGCACCTCTCGAAGTAGTAGAAAAGTTCAAAATATCTATACATATATATATATATATATATATATATATATATATATATGAATTAATAATTTTTAATTATTTATTAAAAATGAATAATTTTACTCTATGAATTTTAAAATGATAATTTTTCCTAGTAAAATTGTCAATTTATTTTCATCTTTATAATAACGTAAAATTATTAATTCCGGGGTTTCTAATAGAAACAGAGTATTCAAATGCTTACACATATAGAAACGTTTCATATTATGCGACATATAAAAAATATGAAGATAAAAATAAAATAAAAAGTTGTATATTATTCTTATAAATGAATTCATAAGGTAGTACGGCTAGTTACGGTTTAAATGTGTAAAAAAAAGCGTGTTCCTGCAATGATATTATTAAATCCAATCCTGATAAAAGCGTAAATTTTAGAAATGAATAAAAATATTATATTTATGTGGTATTGCATCCTTTGTAATTGTTCCTCGGCCGTTCTTCTAGTAATATAATACAATCACGATGAGAAAAATTAATTATTTTGCTATTCAATAATTGCGTCACTTGAATAATCATGTCTGTCTATTAATTAAAATGAAAGTTTCGTGAAATACAATTTTAATACAGTTACTCTATTTAATTCAATTCTCATCTAATATAATATGATGTTCTTAGATGCTCTATTTTAAATATTGTTAATACTAACATGAAATAGAGAATTGTTCAAACCAAAAATCTCTGTAATACGATAAATATCGTTATACATATATAATTTTTAGATTAAAAAGAACTACAAAAACTGTTCGAGAATTAGTAGTTTTAGACTAAGAATTTGATTTGAGGATTCATTTGCATGAAGCATGTGACCACCGATGTTATACGACCAGTGTTAATTTACATTTTCGTGGGAGAGTCTACGCTGAAAGGAGGGAATGAAGTTTCCACAAGAATCAACGTCAGTTAGTCACTCGAAACCATATATTTCTGTTAAACTTTGAATTCTTATGCCGTACAACTTGCTCCAAAATAAAAACTTAGTCACGTAAAATCACTGCGCATAATTTTATTGAATTTGGGTATATTACATCTAAAGATTTCAATAAAAATACAAATGACATTTTCATCCATTTAATAAAGACATCCAATAAATAAAATCATTCCTGTTTAAAAGTAAATACAATTAAACCTTAAGACGTTGTATTCACGTATCAATTAAACAAGAAAAGGATAATATCGAAATCCAGAAAAAGAATGATGCATATTCAGTGATGTTGAGTTGTTGCATATAAAAATGTCGTTCTATACTTCAAACATTAAACAATGTAGTTGCTAATAACCCCTGTGAGGTTGATGCAACTTAGAAGAAAAAAAGGGTATTATTGTAACCATTATCTTTTTTTGTCTCAATAAGTACCATACAATTGCTCTTTTGTGTATACTATAATTTGACATTCCTTGATAAAACATATTCCTAAAACACACTTATCATACTTTTCACGATCACTAATTTGATATATAAAAGTTCAGTGAAATGCAAATAGTGTCACATTATATCCAACATAGTAAAATTATTAAGATAGAAAATATCTTTTTATTTAACTCTTAGATGTAATTGAAGTAGGACATCTTTATTTTGTATAAAAATTCGAAGTGTGATAATTGAAATATTTGCACGTTATGGTAGTTGCAGTAAAGTTTTAAAATTTGTAGTGACGCAGCTACATTGCTGCGAAAAATATAGCAAAGAATTTACAAACAGGAAAAACAGGTGATATCATTACCATGAAATAACATACGTCGAAATGGTCGTTTCAATAATTGAGTTATATCATGCATCACGAAGTCAAATCAGTGAATGCTGTTTAATTTGTCCGACTACTACACTGGGACATTCATAGAATTAATTTACATATGCGTGAGATGCACCGACGCGGCACAAATTATTTCAGTGTCACAACCGGATACAACAATCGGTGCAATATCTGAGCAATGTGATTGAATTTCAGTATTGAACTCGTTCTAAGTTCGCTATGTGCCATTTTGAATATATGGCAGCTGAAACTGGAGCATCGCAGATATATTAGGTATTAAAATAATGCTTTTATTAAGCAGGAAGGGATTGCGATTCTCTCACGCTATGACCTAAATCACGGTATTAAATTATTATACCCTACGCGTATCACGCTCGCGTGTCAGTGAAAACATAGAATTTGATAAATTAAGTTTTATACGATTACTTTTAACACTAGCTTTACGGCATTCGTCAATGTGACGGGTTCTAATATTTTTAATTTACGATTTGAGATTGTAAAGATGCATCCCTGAGGAGTTATTCAAAACATTTATTTTAACGGGTATGCATTATAAAAAGAATAGGTAAACATTTTTATAGATACATTTTTTATAAAATAATGTATAATAGTCACTTTTAGTGCTCCGTAACCCTAGTGCTAATCTTACAATAACTGAAAGAAAAAATATTTAAAAATTCGGCAGTAGTTACGCCTACATGTAGACAATGTTTCGAAATTTAAATTAAGATGATATGAGTAGAACAATTTTGTGAAAAAATGTCATCTTCAGAATCTAATCAACACAAGGAACGAATGAACTCGACTTCAGTGATTATTTTAGGTATTGCATGCTGCAGTGGAAGTGGATGTACTGGATGTACTGCATAGGAATAAATAATGAAAAATGATTTGCCAACAGCAATGTATTTGTACAATTGTAAATGTATTTCTACGATTTGGTCGGGCTAAATGCTCGTTCCCAAATTAAGTGGTAATCCACGGGACTGTGATCATCGTTTATTACGAATAAAGAGTTACATCCAGTGACCTTGTTACTGCCCACAGAATGACGATTAACGTTGAGCACTATTACGTATGAGTCGTGTTTAATGCAACCTTTAATAAATCCACATTACAAGCAGATTTAGTAACATTCGCATTCGTTTTTATCCGTTGAACGAGTAGATTAGAATATACAATACCATATATGTACATGCATGGATTCAACACACTGGTTTCCGAGGGTGACATTATTTGATACAATAAGATAACCAATAATAGGATATTATACAGGGTGCCTCAGCTGAAAAAACTCCGTTCGTTTTGGATAATATCAAAAGTGTTTCGAGTATAATTTTAACCTTTATGCCAATACGTAAAAATTTTCTACGACGTTCAGTCAGATTTTAGACATTAGACTCCATAGTTTCAGCACATATTTTTATGAACCAAATAGTAATTAATTTATAATTACCCAAGAAAGTAGGAGTCGATAATAATTTTGATATTTGTGAACAGGGACATAGACAAATTTTTAGTGGCAAATTAACCCTTTGCACTCGGAACTATTTCAACTAAAAAACCAAACATTTCTTCTAACCTACAATACTTCCATTGTTTATAATTTTTTTTATTTTATACGTATGAAACTAATATAGTACCTCATACAATATTTAATTGTTTAGTAATTTAGTAAATGTAAACAAATTTAATAATGTGAACAATATTTTGAATAATGGTATAGCAATTTGTAGTGGCTCCTCAGAGTCGCCATTCGAGTGCTAAGCGTTAATAGTAGTTAATGTTGCCAAAAAGGGAATAGCATAGATAAATAAGTTCTTTTCCAATACCATTTTCTTTTATTTATGCTAAGTCTGCAGTATTATTTTATGGGGCATAATATGTTCTTCTATTGTATCTTCGAACAAACTACGTTTAATGATGTTCGAGACGCGACCTTGAAAGAATAAAAGAAATATTCAATTTCGAAATAGTGTCATAATAATATATGAACTGATTGTTCATGTTATGAATACAAATGGTGTCTGAAACGAACACTTGCGCACTGTGAAGCTCTTCCTATTGTTTCTGCGATATCTATCCACTGCGTTTCCTGGACTGCAGGAAAAAATTTGATGCCGTCAAATTCAGTGAACACAATGGCCAAGATGAAAATGCAATAATGCATACATTATACACATACCCCAATCCTACGATTTGAGAAATATTAATTCAGCTCAAGATGCTGCTTATAAATAATGAGCTAGACTGCTATTATGTTAGTATTCCATGGTTTAGGAAACATTTAATAGCACATTCAGTGACTTTATAAAATGAATACAACTCTTTTAACTCATTAATGTTCTCCTCATCAAATAATAATCCGATTATTCAAACATTTTTTTATTATCTTTTACAATCTGCTCGTCTTATCCATCTTACATGTTCTATTACCGAGTAATGCATATTTCTATGATTTACTTGACCATAATTGGTAAAAGATACTTCATCAGCGTAGTTGTAACACCAAAACTTGTTTTCAAGATGGCGGGTTTCAAATTTTTTAATTTAAGATTATTAAAATTGATATTAATACATATATTAAAATAACAATTGCAGTGCTATGTAATTGAAGAGTTAAAGAATGTTTCATCTCCTTTAAATTTTCGCGGCGTCCATTGACCTAACAATAAAATTATCAATAATAGGATGTAATCTAAAGAAGTCACTAATGTGCGGCGTTATATCAAAAGTAACAAGAATAGTTCTTTACATATGACAACATTATTGTATAACGAAGCCAATGTTTTATTGCGATCAGGACATCACAAATACAAATCATTTCAATCGCTCTTGCTTTGAATAATAAGCTGTCATGATACATTTATTTATCGACTTTAACACTTAGCCGACCGATCGGGGAGATCTCCCCATTTTGAAGTAAGTCGGTGCCCGACCGATCGGGTAGATCTCCCATTTTGACCAGAGGAACGCTTCTTTCTCTATAGAGCTTCTATTTCTATAGAGTACAACATATAATAAAATGCACCAATTTTTGAAGTCTTTTATTGCCCATTATTACGGCTCTTTATGTTCGGGATTTTCGAAGGTGCCTCTACCAGCCATAAAATTATTTTACTAGTTAATTATTTAACGCCACACCCATTATTATAAACTTTTAATTTCGAATTTTGTATAAGCAATATGTGCAATCGTTGAACGAAATTGTTACCGTAAGATATAATTGATCACATAAATAATTTTCGGACGTTTTTGATTTCAAATAGCGAAGTTCAGTCCGTGCTACTTCAGAAAAATGCGCGGTGGACAGCGCAGTTTGGCTTTCCCGAGCGCGGTGGAAACTGTACAAGTCTCTGCGGCGCGTGCGATCGGCTAAGTGTTAATATTCAGTTTGCAGTCATCTGGGCATACACCTTGTACAAATCTGTATGTAGATAAACATAATTTAATTCATTCAACGATTCGATGCCGTCAAGCTTATCGCCGCTTATAGGCATCACTTTAAATATTTATAACATAAACTGTATATTTACATACCATTTTAACACTGTCTTGGAATTGAATCATATTTTGATGTTCAAGATCATTTCAAGATCATCTCCCAGATATAGTTGAATACATTATAGTGTACATAAGACGCAATAGAGAAAAAAATCCGAAAACTTTTAGACGTCACTTATTTTTCCTTAAAATTAACGAAATAATTTGTATAAATAGAACGTACTCTATCAACATTGCGTATATATTTAAAAAGTCAGCATGTGGTATATATATATATATATATATATATATATATACCATATGTTATACACGGTGGACGTATCGAAAAGCTACGATTTAGAGTTGGTTAGGGTTAGGGTCGCGATGGGAGGGGAGGGCCTGCCTCACGGCCCTCATACTTCACCTATACTGACTCTTTGAGATCTTGTATATGGTCCTGCATATTTTACTTACTGTTCGGTGACAGCTTGTCCCAGAATAAAGTGTAACCTAAGTTTTACTAAAGTTTTTTGCGAGTATCGTGGAAACTATGACCGAGCGACGAGTACATGTACAGGGAAGAGTTGTTTAACATGGTGATCTTGACAACATATGTCAAGGTCAAGGATGTTGGACATGGGTCCCTTAAACGCAATATTTACCGAAACGTTCAATTCACGGTATTTTTCACGAAACTATTCAATTCGTGCTCGCCTCATTCTCCATATATAAATATAGAATATTTAAAAAATTAAGGGATAATAAATTTAATTCTTCCCATTCATCATATGAGTGGAAAAACATTTCCAGTATCATTAAAACCGAAAGTGAAAAAAATTTCAGATCAAATGGGAGTACACAATGTGTAAAACAATATGTAGGTTTCGTATTTATTTAGAAACGATACAAATTGAAGCTCCATGTTAAGAATAACTTTTTTCTCTGTCTTTTATGATTTAGAGAAATATATTACCATGTCAATACTAATATATCTAACATATATAGAGATATAATATACAATATGTGTACTAATTAATGGATTGAATTATACAGAAAAACACCAATTTTTTAATAAAAGTTTAATTCATAATATTGTAAAACTAAAGATTTTGTCATTTGTACAGTCTTTCTGTTGACCTCTTTATTTACTCGTACTATCGTGTAAAAATGTTTAATGTTACATACTCCTCATAATTCTCAGCCATTTTTGTCAAACATAAGTGCGAAGAAATACGCCAACCATTAAAGGGTCTCACTGTTCTAATAAAACAGTAAAGTGACAAGTTTTTAGTAAAAGAAATAAGATAATTGTATTATACATGTTAAGGTCTAAATTTTTTGTTAAAATGTTTCAGGTGTGTTCTTGATACCTTACTTCATAATACTTATAGTCTGTGGAGTGCCATTGTTATACATGGAACTCAGTATTGGACAATTCACTCGACGAGGACCAATTGGTGCTCTCGGTCAAATTTGTCCCTTATTCAAAGGTATAGAAAAACTAATGACACGTTACGTTACTGCTTTTCCTAATTGTAACACGATCACTAAAAGAGCGTTTTAAATTTTGTAATATAACCAAGAATGTGATTCTCATTACAATTTGCTTTTATTTGTTAAACAATAGATTAAAATTAATGAAAGAAATAATGCATGTTTAAAATGATTAAAAATTTTACTTCTTCAATTATTAACGCACATTTAACTTGGTTTCTCAATATAAGAAAAAACAAAGAAGAATTAGCAATATTTGACTGGTTCAGTCGCCTATTCAATGTAAGTTCAATTTTCTTCTATGAGTTTATTTAAGCCGTGGTGGCTTAGTTTTATTTTTATTCTATACTTAACACTTTACCTACCGGAATCCTGTTAATAGGATTTTCAATAATTGTGCCGTAGAAAAAAGATGGTTAAAAATCTTCTTTAAACATTATAGTCCCAAACGAAATTATTAGGTGACGTTACTGGAGGTGACTTGCTGGTTCACAATTAAAATTGTTGTTACTATTGAAGGATCCATTAAAAAGTCTTTAGCCATGGCACATAGGCATTTAAAAATTATAAAATAATCGCCGATGGTAATGTGTTAAGTTTATTCGTATGCTATCTGTAAATAAATATATTTTTCTAAACTTTTATATGGTGGGCTGGGAAGGCCGCTTAAAGGCATCATTTATTTACCGACAGCGTGAATTGATGCAAAACTTTATTCATTACTAAAAATAGCAGCTTATCCTTTTGTCACTAAACGAATAGAACGAACCATTTGTTTTTAACCGCCGATTTACAACATAGACTTATTAAAACATCTTTTTTGAATTTTCAATATAGTGTTTCATAAAATACAATTTTTAATATTTTCTCTGAAATTTTAACCAGTTGCAATTTTTTTACCATTTTTCTCACGTCATGTAGTAAATTAGTTGTTCTAATTTCTCAAAAAATCCAAATCGCAGGGTCCAATATTAAAAAAGTTCTAATTTTTTTAAAATTGTCCAAATATTTATGAAATGTAAATTGTATAAATTTCTGTTTCGTACTTTAATTTTCACATACAGACATTTTTTTATAGTTTACTGAACCTATAGATGTGTTCTTGCAACCTCAATGCTTATATGGAGTTTTTTATAACAACAAACGCAAAACATTATTTTACTCTATGTACCATGTATGTCACTTACACCACTATGATTCTCAGCCCGCCGTATGCACTGGTATTTTTGTACGATTTAATTTCAAAAGACTCAATTATTTAAGTTTTGATACCTAGTGACTTAGACCAATTGGCTCGTGAGCCCTCCATTTTAAAAAAACTGATCACAAAATAATTCTATTTGTTTAAACAGGGGCTGGCTTGTCGTCGGTAGTAATATCGTTTTTGATGTCGACATACCATAATGTGATAATAGCCTACGCTATATACTATTTCTTCGCGGCGTTCAGAGAAAAGCAACCGTGGTCCGACTGTGACAACTCATGGAATACTATGGCTTGCTGGTTACCAACCTTCAGTGCCATCGACAATCGTACACGACCAAATGCTTCCAAAACGCCATCAGAAGAATTTTTCGAGTAATTTTTTTATAATTGACTAACTCTATAATGAATTACCAATTTAACATTACTGTTTACACTACATTAAGTATCTTAACAAACTGATGAAGCACTGCAAGTTCTTCAAGTATTGGACACATAAGGTTTCTTTAAAATATATAAAATTATAACGTACATATCTTTTAGGTGGCTTCTTTGCATTAAATTGCATTAAGGGTTTTAAGTATCAAATTAAATAAACGCAATAACTGGAGGAAACATGTTTATTGCACATGAATCTTCTTTACACTTGGACTTACGATTTTGAAGAAACAAATATTTACACTCAATGTAGGACACATTCAAAATATGTTAGATTTGTTACAAATATATCTAATTATACAAAAATTTAGGGATATCTGCACAACCTATTAAGATCCCATTTTTCGCAATTCGAAAATGGAATCCAATTTTCTTGAATAGCGACATGTGATAGAATCGTTTAGTTTTGAATAGTTTTAAGGTCTGTGCTCGTTTTATTGCTTTTACTTTCTTCATTTTGTAAGACTCGTTAATTTTATTGGATTCTTTGCTTGTATTCATTTTTCCTCATGGTGTTCATGAGCTAATTCTGTTCATTATGTTTCAATTATTTAATAAAACGCTTGTGCCCGGCATTAAGTGAATCCCGGCGTTAGATGACTTTCCCTTAATTACTCCCCCTGGCAAAAATGATTGGATTAAACAAATTTAGATTAAACATATTTTCTTTCCAATAACGATAAAAATAAATGCAGTAATAAAACTCGTCATATATAAGGAAAATATGAATATAAAAAAAAACATGTCTATTTTTTCATAATGTTCAAAATAAGCAAATTAGACGCTGATTTAAGAAAGATTTTAATCACCCTCAAACACTCAGAACGTCTATTGTCATCTTCACCGTTCGAAATGTTAAGAAGTGTTCTACTGCTTTGTCATGCTATTTTAATTTATTTATAATTTTCTCATATAGGTAGACAGTTTATTATTTTATAATTTGGTAAAAAGTAAACCCATTCATCATTTTACTAATATTTTTCTAGAATATCGTTACCTCATTTACAATATTTGTCTAATATATACAATACATACCTAGTATTATTCATGCTTATGATCGAATATTTTCTGCTACTGGTATTGTCCGCGCAACGAGAGTTGGCACAAAATTTTGTCTGTAGAGTGCAGGGAGAACGGCGAGTCCCCACTCTTGACACAAGGCTGCGGATCCCACCACTGATCAGTGGATCCCACTCTTACGCTTAAATTTTGGCGGGAACGGTCGACATAGGCGCTCAGCGTCAGCACCATCTTACTTCATGGTCACCACATCTCTCTGTTACAGTCACACTCAATACGCTCGTTTGCTGTCTTCGTCAAGCGATTCGGCCAATCGCGGAAGACGTGTAGCGCGTAGTGGGAGCATCACGTGGCACCCACAAGTTTCTCTGTGCCAACTCTCGCTGCGCGGGCTATAGTAGTACATCATTACATAAGAAATGCAAATTTCCTTCCATATTTTTGGAATAAGTTGCAAGTTGTAACTGAGAGAAAATATACAAAACATGATTATGCATTAGTATTTGATCTTTTGAAAATATTGGAAGTTATTGTTATTATTTATAAGATGAACGGATACATTAGTGTACATACATCCATAAACCATCATTGCAAGTTATGAATATGTTTCCTTGGTAATTTAGCAACAAAGTACTCCAGATCAGTAAAGGAATCGAAGACTCCGGAGCACTAAGATGGGAGCTCGTTGCCTGTCTAATTACTGCCTGGATTCTGGTGTACTTCTCCGTTTGGAAATCCATAAAATCGTCAGCACAAGTTAGATACCTGACGGCGACGCTACCGTTCGTTTTAATCGTCGTCTTCCTCACGCGGTCTCTCACCCTCGAAGGTGCTGACAAGGGTCTACAATTCTTCTTTCATCCTCGATGGGAGCTTCTCGGCGACGCAAAGGTGCCACAATTATTTTAATAGCTAGTTAACACAATATTTACCGGAGATTATTTCATTATTTTCGAACTCTATGGTCCATGGCATTGTTTAATGGATCCTTGAACAGTACCAGCAACTTCAACCGTGCACAAACAAGTCACCCTCAGTAACATAATCTAATTATTTCGTTTGGCATTACTATGTAAATGAAGATTTCTAAGGTTCCTTTTAGTACAGCACAACTATTGAAAAGCCGATTAATAGACTTCCGGTAGAGAAAGTGTTAAGGAGTTGCATATATTTGGTAAAATAATGAAAGTTGACATTTCAAAAGTTGTATATTTTGTTACTACGCCACTTTTGGAATACTCTCCCTAAATTGTATTTGTAAATACACAAAACTGGTTAAACTCGTTTCTCTCGAAATGAAATTTGAATAAATTATGAAGTAACATTCATAAAATTGTTATTTAGTCCTTGATCTACATTTTTCCTTTTTTATGAGCAACAGAAGCTGAACATTTAAATGAGAAATTATCTATTTGATTTCTAATAGGGGTCATTTCGTTAAAACTTTATTTCTTCAAAATTGGCTTCAATGAGGACTAGCGATTATGTGTACTTTAATGTAAAGGTAAAAACATGCATCTTACATAAAACTCTACAGAAATATATCTGGCACCACAAACGGGGTTCTCCAGAAACGGATTTGTGAAAGTGCTTACCACGTCCTTCTTGTTTAAAATATTTAGCTCAATTTGTCAGCACATATTCTCGAAATATCATTAATAAGTTGTAAGTACATTTTTGTAGTAGATTTTTAAAGAAACATAGTCTTACGAATAAAAAAATTGTTAAAATTCTCTAATTTTTCAACTGATCAAAGATATGCAATCTTTTATTCCTGGAACTACTCAGAATGTGACCGATGTGTAATTTTTTAAAAATATGAATACGCACTTTTTACGTTAAATGCAACTTCCATTGCAATATATGCACTAATCACTTTTTAATAACTTTCTGCTGTAGCACCTTCACAATTTGTAGAATTATAAGCTCTAAAACCTGGATACCATTGGATTAATGAGTCTGCTGGTTCTATTACACCAGCAACTTCTATGAACAGTTCTTTTTAAAGGACTTTCTTTATTGGAACCTCAAAACTAGACTGTGGATCATTTCAGGTTCTACACCAATTACAAAAAAAAGTAGAGAAATAGAACGTTACTTCTTTCCTTAATAATTTGAATAAGTTGATTATATCATAACAGTATTCCTAAATTATTTTGAGGTTTTTATTACTTAGTTTTGTCATAAACTTATAAAATTTTCAGTTTACTTATACTATTTAAAAGCTGTGAATTTTTTGTGTCCATAACGTACACGAACATATTATCATAAATAACAGAAAATCTGTAATTTGTTCTAGTCCTTAAAAAAGAATTACAAGATATTTTTTACATAAAAATAAGTCTGTTCATAAAAATAAAGATATCAGCTTCATTAACCAAGAAATTTCAAGTCCTACTTATCTATTTATATGTATGTATACAGGGTGTTTGCGCTATTACTACCCAGCGTTTTTCATGTAAACAGTAAATATAAAAAAAAGAAAGAGGAAGAAGTAGTACTGTTTTTTATGTTTATACTATTTTCTTAGATATGAAGGTGACCTTCAATTTTTTAAATGGAATGCTGTATATTTTCTTATATCACGTGAAAGCGTGTGTCTAGACGAATTCATCCGTATACTGCACAGTGACTTTCAAGGTCATGCAAGGTCAGAAATGGAAGAAACATTTTCAATATTTCCTACCAATGTGTTTACATGTATTCTTTATTGGTGAAGCTACAGTAAATGTTCAATACGACTTCCTTGTGCATGAATGCACATTTCAGCTCTATTAATTACATTTTTGGTGGCTTTCTCTAATGTAATCCGATATACTAATGCACATGCTTGTGTTATTTTGCTTTTCAAGACGTTTACGTCAAACGCTTTGCAAGCAAAACAAACTGATTTTCATTTGGCTGCACTCTGTCCGGACATTTTTCTAGGTATTTCAATTTACTTTGTCTTTTATTTCCATTGCAGTGGTGATAAATGCGTACCATATCCGCCTCCTCGTCCATACATTACTAAGCGATATGAGTAATCGGTGTCGGAAATAATACTGAAATTGTCTCATCATAGAAGAAACTAGATGTAAACACTGATAGTGAATGAAAACATCATCTGATTCGTATGAATAAGGAATACTTGTAAACACACTGGTATGAAATATTCAAAATGTTTCTTCCACTTCTGACCTTGCATGACCTTGAAGGTCACTGTGCAGTATACGGATGAATTTGTCTAGACACACGCTTTCATGTGATATAAAAAAATATACAGCATTCCATTTAAAAAATTGAAGGTCACCTTCATATCTAACAAAATGGTATAAACACAAAAAAAATTACATACGTCATTGTGTTGCGCATGAAAAACAGTACTAAGTTTTCCTCTTTCATTTTTTTCTAATATTTACTATTTACAAGAAAAACGCTGGCTAGTGATAGCGCGAACACCCTGTATAGTCCTACTAGGCTATAATACGTAATGAATGTTTCCATCGATTAATTAGAATTTCAATACAATTTAGGAAATATATATGTAGTTACATTTTTTTTAAATAACGCAAAATAGAACATTTCTAATACTATTGTATAAAATATTTTACCTCCGTTTTATTATTTGAAATTTACGAAATATCGAAAAATTTTGTAACAATTTTTTTTGGATGCAATAATGAATTTATTTTTCTTCGTGTATTATGTGCTACGATTAGGTGTGGATCAACGCAGCTGCTCAAATCTTCAATTCTGTCGGCATAGCATTTGGCTCGATGATATGTTTTGCCAGTTACAACAAATTCCACAACACCATCTTGGTAGACAGTGTCGCGGTATCGCTTATAAACGCGTTTAGCAGTTTGCTCGTCGGGATATTTTCATTCGCCACCATCGGTAATATCGCCCTCGAACAAAACATGTCCGTCGAAGCTGTTCTAACAGATGGTACGTAGCAAGCACGGATTTTACATTAGTATAATGCGGATCTTTATGCAAAACAAAAAGGTCTTGCTAAGAGTATGGGCAGCAGGAGTTAAATAAAAATTCATTTCATACCTTAATAGATTCTTTTACATTGAAAACATAACAATATTCTTAAATTCTTCTAATTATTTTGCCGTTTTATACTTGACTCAGCCAATTTCTTCTTAAATATATAAAAATCCGCAGTCCCAGTAGCATTTATTTCTGAATGTAATTCAATCCTGAATGTGACGAAGTCCTCAATTTGCTAGTTTATTACAGAAAGTACAATAACTAAATTATGAATTCGTATGCATACACAGAAAATAGGATAAAAACGTTCACAAATTTTAATTTTTTCTTTTCACTATTTTTAAGCTACTGGTAACTAATGCGAAAAGAAGAATTCAATTTGATCTAAGTCCCGTAATTTTTAAGTTGATAAATGCAAAGCATGAAAGACCATAGACAAATAATGATAAATACACTTTCACGTCTGAATGGTGTCAATCAATGTCAGATTAACTTCTCCTGCAATTTTATAGACAAATCATAATTTCCGTTCAAGGACCTGGCCTGGTATTCGTCGTTTACCCGCAAGCGTTAGCCAAGATGCCTGCGTCAAAACTGTGGGCCGTGTTATTTTTCTTTATGCTAGTCTGCCTTTCGTTGAATAGTCAGGTAGGTGCAGTGAACAATAATAAACAAGCATTAGATTGTCTAAAAATTTAACTGCAAATACTAATCCACGTACTGTTTTTTTTACCAATATGACCTTGGGAAAAGTATTTCAATTTTTCTTTTTCGTATGATATTGGGTTCACATATAAGAATCCAATTAAAAATTATTTTTCTACTTTCGACATTGTTTTACCGAAATGATAAGACGTATTAATTATTTGAACGCAATAAAAAGGTTAATATAAAACGTACTGACATCGCAAAGTCAAGTGTAAACATTCGAAAAAAGTTTATTCAGTTCAATTTAACATGATAGCTGAAAACATTTTTAATATTTAAATTTATATGTATACGTTTAATATAAAAAATTTCACTGAATTAAATGAAAATTGAAGAAATATGAATAGCAGTTTTTCCAAATTCATAGATAAGTAACACGAATTAGAGTTTTATTACAGTATATGTATAGTATATAGTGTGTAAAGACATGTATGTATAATCACTATACGATATAAAGACACTTTAAATTCATAGACACAAAACAACAAAATTGGCAATCAAGTTTCGGACAATTTAATAAACAAAAACATTCTGGCCTCAATATTTTATTTTCTTGTTGGTTGATTATTTAATTTTATTTCAGTTCGCAGTAGTGGAAGTGGTTGTAACGTCAATTCAAGATGGCTTCCCGAAATGGGTAAAACGTCATCTTGTGTGTCACGAAATGTTAGTACTTTTAGTATGTGTAATATCATTTTTGTGCGGTCTGCCTAATATTACTCAGGTGAGAAATATTTTTAGAAAAATATAATGTTCATTGTCCTTATTATTTCGACTGATGAATCTCTTATTATTTCCAGGGCGGTATTTATTTCTTCCAATTGATAGACCACTATGCAGCATCGATATCGATTATGTTTCTAGCATTCTTCGAAGTGATTGCGATATCGTGGTTTTATGGCGTGCGACGCCTTTGCAACAATGTGAAAGAAATGACCGGACGACTGCCATCTTCGTACTTCCGGTTCTGCTGGCTGATCGCAGCACCTCTCCTTATCATGGTAAAATGAAAAAATGTTACTTAATAATAAAAAATCGAACTACCTGTTCATGCACGAAACAATGAAATAATAAGAATCGTACATGTGATATCTGTGCAGTCAGCATAAACATTTAAGCAATGGACACTTAATAAATCTTTCTAATTTTATTATATAGACCTTCCTCATTTATCGTAAATGTTTTCGTTAATACTAATTACAGATCATTCCTTGCAACTATGTCTGTTAACATTGTAGTTTCGAAGTGGAACAAAATTATTTTTTATACTGTAAAGAATGAAAATTTCTTTTTCTGTCTGCATCATATAATACCATACGTAAACTTTTAATTATGAATTTTGTAGACTTTTGTACGTTAAATGGAAATCTGTAACTTTTTTTATCACTTTGTTGCAATTTCTGGATGAATTAATTTTGAGATAAAATTTGTGTTTTCAAATTCAAAAATCCTTTGTACTTTAATAGTGTAATTCTTGTACTTTAATAGTTAGTTCTTGTATAAAATTTTTCTATAAACTCTTTGAGCATGATAATACATTTTCATGTGAACATTACGTTCAAACAATGATTAAAATGAATAAGGAACACAAACTTCTATGTAATTAAAAACATTCGCAAGACTGACACTTTTGTGTATCCTTTTCACTCCAACCATCGTTTGAATAAATAGTCACGATTAAAATTTCATTGTTCTTTAACAATACAGATTATATAATACCTAAATACTTTGTTAATGTCTGATATCCATCCAAAACAATTTTGACATAGTCTCTCGATAATTGCTCATAATATATTGCAGTACTATTGTAACGATATAGATAGGTAGCTACTGTTTATGTGCCGATTAAACCAAAAATGATTAATATTTTTAAAGTGATGCATCTTTTATGATTATTACTGTATGTAAATGTTGATAATATTATTGTATTTATTTGTATTGCTATTAAAACATACAACATGTGGGAAATTGAAATTTACACGCATTTTAAAATTGATTTTTCGGAAAACTGTGGAAAAAGAAACAGTGAAATGTAAACATTATTATTGCTTCTTCTCAGTTACATTGCTATTGACACGAATTAGTAGACTGCAGATGCTTTTGCAAAATAAATATTTTCTAAGTCAGTTATAAAAACCAGAAGTCAAAATGCTCTCATTTTGAAAACATGTGCCGATTTCCCCGTCGTTCGGCGGGCCACGTACGGGGATATTATCATATTACAACTCTGTGTTATTAAAAATATTTGAATATTACATGTTGATTTGTTAGTACGGTCTAATATTGCACCAAGTTGCTGATATATGCACCCAAGAAAATGTTTCAAACACAAGAGATTTATAAGTCAAAAATAGTGCATCGATATTCTTTAATTTTTTTAATGTCTCCACAGTTTTACATATCACATATTTATTTCCGTCATAAATACATAAAAGCCACAGTCTACTAATTACACATCATTCATTGAGACTTTCTCTCTTAACATTGTAGCTTCGAAGTGAAACAACATTATTTTTCTGTATTATTTTTCTATACTCGAATATACTAGAACATATTAGAATATACTAGACTATAGTGGAATATACTAGGATATACTAGAATATATTAGAATATACTAGACTATACTGGAATATACTAGGATATACTAGAATATACTAGAATATACTGTAATATACTAGAATATACTAGAATATAATAGAATATACTAGAATATACTAGAATATACTAGAATATACTAGAATATACTAGAATATACTGTAATATACTAGAATATACTAGAATAAACTAGAATATACTAGAATAAACTAGAATATACTAGAACATGCTTGAATATACTAGAATACACTGGAATATACTAGAATATACTAGAATATACTAGAATATACTAGAATATACTAGAATATACTAGAATATACTAGAATATACTAGAATATACTAGAATATACTAGAATATACTAGAATATACTAGAATATACTAGAATATACTAGAATATACTAGAATATACTAGAATAAACTAGAATAAACTAGAATATACTAGAATAAACTAGAATATACTAGAATAAACTAGAATATACTAGAACATGCTTGAATATACTAGAATACACTGGAATATACTAGAATATACTAGAATATACTAGAATATACTAGAATATACTAGAATATACTAGAATATACTAGAATATACTAGAATATACTAGAATATACTAGAATATACTAGAATATACTAGAATATACTAGAATATACTAGAATATACTAGAATATACTAGAATATACTAGAATATACTAGAATATACTAGAATATACTAGAATATACTAGAATATACTAGAATATACTAGAATATACTAGAATATACTAGAATATACTAGAATATACTAGAATATACTAGAATATACTAGAATATACTAGAATATACTGTAATATACTAGAATATACTAGAATATAATAGAATATACTGTAATATACTAGAATATACTAGAATATACTAGAAAATACTAGAATATACTAGAATATACTGTAATATACTAGAATATACTAGAATATAATAGAATATACTGTAATATACTAGAATATACTAGAATATAATAGAATATACTGTAATATACCGAATACAAATGTCTTTCTTGATCCGCACTGTACAACGCCACACATTAATGAGTGAAGAACAAAAATGAATGAAAACCATTTATTTAAAATTGGGGGCCGAAAGAAAGGTTGAGATAAAAGTGTTATCAATTGGCAACAATGATTCAACGAAGCATGACAAGCAATCGTTAGCTATGTAGCTACACAGTTCTATAAATCATTGACTGTTCCAGGCTGTGTGGGTATTCAGCTTAATTGATTATGAACCACCGACCTACCACAATGGCGAATACGAGTACCCTCGGTGGGCAGAGGCGATCGGCTGGGGAATAGCTTCTCTTTCCCTCATTTGCATTCCCGCCTTTGCTATCTACGAGTTCATCAAAGCCAGCGGCAACACTTGCGCCGAGGTATGATAACACGAAAGTAATCCTTTAGATACCGATTAAACTTTAGTTCCCAGACAAGACCGCGACGAGACCATAATTCGCCTATTTGCTCTTTCAGAAATTATGGAATTCGATTAAGCCGCATTTCGAGGCGTGCAAGATCTGCGGTCAAGAATACTGCACTGAGCCTATGCATAATTTCGAGGAGGATATGATAAAAGTACCGCAGGACCCGAGCAGCCCGATTCAACTTAATACACAGAGTCTTCTACCGAAATCCCCGTCATGATCAAACGAGAAACCAACAAAATCGATACCGCAACTTTGAGTACCTTTTTTTTCTAACATCGAGCGATCCCGACCAACGTAGTTAAAGCCGAGATGTCTTCCTGCTTCGGCGTATAGAAAAATGGAGCACTTTTATAGTTTGTCTGCGATTAAAGTATCGATCGGAGATTCTCTATATTTTACGAGAACTTTTATTAATTATTTATCTAAGTTTTGTGATTCCTGTAGGTAGAAAACTGATACGTGGTAAGACCCATGTATTCTTATGCACAGCTTTTTACGAGAAAATGATTCCCAAACTTGATTAAGCAAACTTAATTCCTGGTTAGTACGAATTTTCAGGAATTCTGAGACAACTGTAATTAATAGGCTGCGGGTCTTTATGAAAAATAAAAATCTCGTGCATCAAGTAGAAAACACGAGAAGTTAAAAAAAATCTATTTCTTTCAATAACAATTTTAATATGTTGAAAATAATAGATATTACCAAATTCTTTCAACCTTTCTGTTATAACCTTTAAGTGGTACAGTGTTCACTCAGATTACGAAATATATATACTAGGACCTTTCTAAAATTCTGTATAAATTTTCTCGTTCCTTTTAGGTATATAATTTAAGATTAAGTAATCAAAATGTTCTAAAGAAGTTAAACAATCTTAATACTTGCAATTATCTTACAATGCAGCAGTGAAAGTTAATGTACAAAAATTTTGTTGGAATCATGAGAGACTCTAGTATACCAGTTAATGGTTAAATTTCACCTACTCGTTTTTTTTTATAAATGCATAAAATCCGCAGTCTAGTAATTAACCTTTCAACTGGGGTCAACGGTTAACTCGACATTCGGGTCCGCTGTCACGTGTCAGTAATTTTTAACTTTTTTAATTCTTTCTCTTTATTGTGTTCATAATTGAAAAGTCACCCAGTTAAAAGGTTAATAAAGAAACTATATTTATGTATAAATACACACCCACACACATGATACGATAGATTCATACCGATCGACCCAGATAGTCGAAGTCGCCTACAAAAATGAAAAAAGTAGTGCTCTATATACACTATATCACACCGATTCTAAAAGGCGTTGTTTAGTTAAAAAATAACGTATTCCATAGAGTTCGCAGTTAACAGTTTATAAAGAGCATCAATTTTAAAGAAAGATTACAAATATTATATCGGGTATCCTATTTTAAATTCCCGGACAAATATCTCAAAAAATAAACTGTTAATTATTCGACCTTGAAATGACCTTGAAAAACGGGAATGGCTTATGTTAACATTACGTTCAGGTAACGCTTGGAAAACGCCTCTATGCCAGCAATAATATACCATAAAAATTGTGGGTTCAAATTCAAAAATTCAATGTTGACATGTATAGACCTTTTCAAGGTCATCTCAAGGTTTAATAAATCAGAACTTAATATGTTCCTCGCGAAACCATACAACTTCTATGTAAAACGTTGTTTCATATCAATCATATTTTACGAGATATTTACCCTGGGAATTTAAAAAGGGACACACTGTATATTGCAACTTTCCATTTTCATACTTTACGCAATGCTTTGTCCAGATATTTCGCAATTCGTAACTAGCCATGTGTTCCATTGAAAATTTTTAATTTATGAAACTTGATTATTTCAATTTTGAACATATCTTAATACTATAGAAAATGTTAATTATAGCATCTCCTTCCCAGAATACTTATTTCAATATATGACTGCTTAAAAGGAATTATTATTTTATTCGCCACACTATAAATTATACCTGAAATAATTGAGTGTATAATATTCCTTAAATTCTTGCAAAGTTGTAACTGGTAATACTGTTTAGTCTGTTGTTTAATCGGTAATAATTGTTACGTAATGAAACAATTTAGAACATTGCTATTAGTATAGTACTCAAAAATTAGCTTCACAACAGTCTCGTTGATGGAAGCAAAGAGTATTATAAACGCATAGTCTTTATAGATATGCAAAGACAATCAACATTCCGGTACTTCGTGATTCGTGTACAGTGATGCGCAGATTTGTTCAATTCCAAATATTTTGTCTTGTTTTTTTTAAAATTTAATATTTTACATTAATTTGATAACAATAGAAATTAAGAAAAATTTAATTTGTATCATCTGTGGCATGTACATTTTCAAACTTCAAATATTTGCTGACAAAAATTTAAAAATGATCATCTATTTCACTTAAAATTTACACAATAGTGGAAAAATTACGAGTTTATAAATTATAGTAAGTTTTCAATAACATTAATCTCGTCCTCTCAACAGTGAAATTCAGATAAATGAATTCAATAATTTCACACTTTATTCAAATAATCATCAATCTTCAAATTATTACTATTTTTATTTCTTGTTTATTTTTGTTACCGGTTATGTCTAAGTCTACTGTAAACATCGAATTGTGTGTACAAGTTATTTAAGAGGCCATTATATCCACTTAGTTGAATTGCTGTAACGATTGCTTTAAAGAAAAGAAAATTTGGAGCAGTTGATATTCTTTTACCAAGTGAAAATGTGTTTTATTTAAGTGGATCATTTTAAGCACGAAGATAAACTATTTTCAGATAATTGGACTGGTTAGACGTGCTTAAAAATTGTCGTTTTAATTTGCGTGCATCTGTACATCATTGTACAAAGTTTTAACGAATTAATCGACTAGTATCTATTACTGTTGTTGTTCGTAGACCTAATTAGCAAACCTAACATCGCTCCCGGTATACGTATACAGGGTGGACCAATAATTTTGATCACCTCGAATATTTCCATTATTTGGAAATAATATGTATATCCTCCAATTTAAATATATGTATGTATATATATACACACATATATAGATATATATTTTTCATATTATTACAAATAATGGAAATATTATATATATAATACTTACATGGTATAGAGGGGTAAATATTTTGATGCAAAAATTTTTCATATGGCTGAAGGCGTTTCGAGGATTTTAAGGTCACCTTGATTTCTTGAAATGTAATGGCCTATCTTGTGTATCGTGAATCGATGAAATATCAAGTTCTGCAGCAATGTATTGACCTTCACGCGCCCTAAATCGAATAGTTAACGAAGAAAATAATTTTCAACACTTACCTACTACCTAAAGGCTACTAGGTGTTCGAACTGATATCCTCCAATTTAAATATTATGGTAAGTACATATGGAGAACTATTTCTATAATATCTTGTTAACTATTGCATTTAGGGCATATGAAGATCAATGCATTTTTCGCAGAATTTGATACAGAATCGATTCATGATACAAACAGGAGGTTCAGTTAATTTAAAGAAATTAAAGTGACCTTGGAATCTCCGAAATTCTTCCACCCATATAAACAATGTTTGCATTACAATATTTCCCCCTCTATACCATGCAAGTGTGGTATATATATATATATATATATATATATATATATATATAATTTTTTCATATTATCACAAATAACAAATATTTAATCCACCTTGTTAGTTATTATTCCACCAGTTATTGATCCACCTTGTTTACATTAATGTATCGTAATACAAACGCACCGGTTGAATATAGGCAAAGGATTGTTTAACGCACTGCGATTAATAACCATTGAGTCATATAAACGGCGTTAAGTAGAAGAACGAGTACAAATGCTAATATCTTATCTCACTTGTACATTCTTATGAACTAAGAATAAGTAGCAACGATGAAGCGACCGTATCAGACACGAGCAATGAAGGGTGACAGCATAAGCTTATTAAGAGCAACGTGACCAAACACGTGGCGAAACAAATGTCGCTGATACAGAGTTGAATGGTAGATACGTCGTGTATAAAAGTTTGCGAAACAGAAGGACAACGTACAAAGTCAAATTGACAATAATGAATGCGTATTGAACAAATTGACGTGTATTCGTGAATGTAATAAATTATTATTACAATTTCATTGCTTGTAAACTGAGATTTTTACACACACCTTTTTTTTCACAACAAAGAATCATGTTATACTGTTCGCTCGGTAAACGTTGAGTAACGTACAGTAGTGAAATGGTCTTCCCTGGCGAAAACATTCCAGTTACAAGGTAAGACAACATATTACTTTTAATAAAAAACATGATTTAAACATGTTTGTATCTAACATCTTTCATTAATATCATCAGTCCGATATAACTATAATTTCTCGTTCTTCTTAGCATCAATAAATCTGCTTCATCGCCTTACTTTTTAAGTTAAAATTGTCTACTACATTTTAATAGAACAGCAATTATTATATGTAATAATTAGACTGCGTATTTTATCTATTTATGACAATAGTGAATAAATTTAAAAAGTGAATGAATTTAAGAATATTGTATTTTAATTTATTAAAATTATTAAGTGAAGAAATACATTTTAATTTAACTTCTGTTTCATAATTTTATGTAATAATGAGATTTTATGCATTTATAATAAAAGATATAGTAGACCATGTACAACGTTGTAAAAACATTTAAAAAATTTGGAAACACTGTTGTATTATTTTGAACTGATTAAGATTATTAAGAAAAGAAATGCATGTTTATATACAGACGTTCACAAAAATATTCAGACACAATATAATTATAGACAAAACTGAGTTGAATTATGTGAAAGTACAGTGTATACTACGTAATCCTAAAAAACTGCTGGTATCTTGTTAATAATTGCGTCAGTATAAAAAAAAATCTGAAGAATGCAAAATTTTATGACACAAAAATATTAGAATACTTTATTGGTTTAAATTATAAAATAAAAATAATACTGGGTATACTTCATTTTTGGTAACATGTCAGACGATTCGGCATATTACTAATTATGTTTTGTAAATAATCTTTGCAAATTTTACGCCATTCTTCGTTTATCCTGCTTTTTAATTCTTCTTTGCTACATATCGTCGTTTTATGAACTCTGCTGTCCAATTCATCCCACAAATTCTCAAAAGGATTTAAATCAGGGGATCGCGGAGGGGGTTTCAATACTTTTGCACAATTGAACAGGAAAAATTCCTTTACAATTCGGGGCTTATGCTTTAGGTCATTGTCTTGATACAATGTAATCCCCTGTTTAATCTCCATAGTTGTGACACTTTTTTAAAATTCTGTTGTAGAATATTTAAATACTTATAATTATCTAAAATGTCCTCAATAAACACAATTTCACCCACACCATAAAGTATAAGTATTTAAATGTTCAACAACATAATTTTAAAGAACATGCAACAGATACAGGGGTTGCACGGGGGATAAATTCTATCAAGACAATGACCGAAAGTATAAGGCCCGAATTGTGCAGGAATTTTTCCCTAATCCCCTGATTTGAAACCCATTGAGAATTTGTGAGCTGAATTTGACCGCAAAGTTCACGAAACGACAGTACGTAACAAAGAAGAATTAAAAAACATGATAAAAGAAGTATGGCATAAAATTTCAAAAAATAATTAGTAATATGCCAAATCAATAAACAATTAAGTAATTACACTGAAGGTATTGTTTTTATTTTATAACTTAAAGCAATTTTTCTGTCATAAAATTTTGCATTTTTCAGATTTTTCTATAATACTAACGCAGTTAATAATAAGAAACCAGTCATTTTTAGGAATACATAATGTACACTGTACTTTCACATAATTCAACTCACAAGTTTTGTACATAATTGCATATCCATTCAAAATACAAAGCTTTTGTATTAAAGTTTATATTTTTGTGACCGACTTAAGTCCGGTGTCTTCTAATCAATACAGGCAATTTTGATTTTTAATGATAAAATATTATGAACCAACATGAAACTGAAAAACAAGAATGGTTTAAACAAGACTCAAATTGGAAGAACGGTGTATGTAGTTTAACTATGTAAAATATTAAAGATATAATGAGACTCTTTTTTCATTTTCCATTGTCAAAAAAACTAACCATACATATTTTCTGGACCAGCCAAAAGAATTTGGAAGTTTCTGGCAAAACGATGGGGTTAATAGATGATTCATTGTGCACACATTGAACTTATATAAGTTGAAAGGCAGTCTTACGCGGGTGAATCCTCATACGTTAAATCGGATTCCTCTAATTGCATTATGCGCCCTAGAGCAAAGTTTCGCGACAGAATCGAGTCATTCGAGTCTCATGCAACCCCAAGTTCGCTTCAAGGCAGCTCTTGAAAGCGTCCGTTCGTTAACAAAACCGAGAAAGGGGAAACATGACAAAGAAGTTTGAATTCAATTGGCGGATCGAGGTGCCGGAGCTGTTGAGAAATGGCTCGGTATTCGACCGATGGTTCGAAGACAAGGAAACGACGGAGTTCGAGCCAAATTGTTTGTTTAAAGTCGACGAGTATGGATTTTTTGTCTATTGGAAGAGCGAGGGCAAGGTACCATTAAGCAAACCCTTTATACGAATATTAATCCCTTGATATACGAGTTAAATAAAATTTGGTGTATCTAAAGCAATCATTTATTATTTACCATTTGCGTAACCTCAACACTAAATTTTTCTATATAATTTCAAAACAGATATGGTCCTAGGATGATAAGAGACGCCTTTGTACGTCAAGGGGTTAATTAATTTAAAAAATAACTTCACTTATCACAAAAAAGATGAAAGTAATGTGAATAATTTAAGGAAACAATTTTTTTATTTTTTAATTAAATATGTTTTATCACACCTATATTTGTTAGAATCATGTACATAAGAGATACTTTTTTATAACGTGCACTTTCTGTGTTTTTGATATTTTAGTAGTACCGAAACTTCTTAAAATAATGAAGACTGAAGAAACACTTTTGATAACGTTAGTTCCAACTATCGTAATAGAATAATTCCTTTTTCTTTCTCATAACTTTCTCATTTAATAATTAATAATTTAATAATTTAATTCAATTTTATCGTAAGTCTTATATAATAAAGTAACTTACAATATATTCAAATGATAGAGTATTTCACAAGTAAAGCTTTTTGATAATGACAATTCTACTCTATAAATTTTGTTGAAGTATAATTTGAATAATTTGAAGAAACGTATATCTTTACCAAGTCAAAATATTGTTAATACGCTAATAACATATTATAAATTGGTAAGGTGTTATTTTTACGACTTGAAGTGAATACGGTACATATCAAGTTTGGTTTGATACAGGACGGTGACGTAATCGAGTTGGCCCAAGTGAGCGATATTCGTTATGGCGGGACGCCAAAGGTAACAGTTCTAACAATTACAAAGTATAAGGAATGTAATGAATTTTATTACAAACAAATTAAACTTCAGGATGTGGATATCGTTTCATTTTTGCCGCCAAGATATTTCAATACCATTTTTTCTGCTGGTTTAAAATTCGTTGAAATTAGTTTTCGATTTTAATTGTTATAGCCCCCATCTTGAATAATTTAAAAGATGCGAGTTGAGTTCGGAATTGTTCTTATTCTTTTCAATCATCTTTGTTCACTAAAAGTAGTTATTGAAACAATGAATTAAACACTATTCCTTAATGGTGATACGCATGAATAAATAAAAGAGTGATTGTGTTTTATATCAATCTGACGTGTACAAATCTAACGAAATTTGCAATTAATTAATGCGGAACACTGTTTACAATGTTAAATCTTTTAGGATCCAAAGTTATGTAATAAAGTGAGTAAACACGGGACCATGGAACAAATTGACGAGAAAAGCTTAACTATATGTTCTGGTATTGATTACACGAATATCCATTACCAACACGTTATATGTGCGGACGCACAAACAGCTAAGGTAAAGACAATAACGGGGTTTATAATTGTCTACTGACACCAATGAAAGTTTTCTGAGAAAATTTGTTTGCTTCAGGATTGGCAAGCTGGTTTACGAAAGATTACGCATAACACGAAAGCATCGAACGTTTGCCCGACAATTCAATTGATGAAACAGTATGTACAAATGAGTGTCATCAATCCTTAATTTTAGTAAAATTCTGTGATACTATCGATTGCTTTTAAATTAAAATCCGTTTATTTGTTAACTAGTTGGATGAGATTAAGTTTCCAAGTGGATCCAAAAGGAAAAGTACCCGTGAAAGTAATATCGAAAACTTTTGCTTCTGGAAAAACTGAGAAACTTGTTTATCAAGGTCTGGCGGACTTAGGCTTACCTAGTGGGAAGGTAAGATTCACTTTCAACTTTCATTTTCTCCTTTGTATCTTCCATTTTATAGACGCTACTAAAAATGCCGAACAATACTTGTTAGACTAAAAGCGAAACAGGGTGTTACGTGAAAATGAGACACAAAATAATGCGTTCTGTAGTGCGGACATTGCTATGACGTTCACATTCTATTGTTGTACCATTTCAGACTGCCAACGAGATTATACAGAGTAAATTTCACGATTCTGCAATCAATTTTAAATTAGTAGACTGTAGATTTTATCCATTTATGACAAAAATTAGTAGGTACAATTTAGAACAGGAGAAAAATTGAAATAATCAAAGAATATTGACACACTATGTTCAACTTGCTAGAATGATTAACCGTTTTAGTCCCAGGGGGTATTGAAAAAACACTGTCGAAGAATTCTAAACAGCGCAACCGCGCCTTCTCTAAATGACTACGAAAAGACCCAAGCAGCGCGATAGCGCTTGTTTTGTTTTATTTTGTAATGCATTATTGCATTATTACAGTATTATTCTACCTATTGTAAAATGTACTATTTAAATTAAAAGGAGCTGCGTGATGTACTTGCGTCGATAAATCTGAGCACGCGACTTTGACAATCGGTAAAAGCACCGTCAGTTGTCCACAATGCTCGAAATGTGCTGGGTTTTCTCGACATAAAATCTCAACAGCGCGGTCGCGCTGCTTGGGACTCAAACGGTTAAAGAAATAATTAAATGTCTATTTAACTCTTGCTTCTTTCAATTAATGCAGAGCATTTTTATTTTGTATAAAGATTCGCGGGCTGCAACAATACAGTATTTCATCGATAATTGTCGCCACCACGGATCCCGCCGGCAACGATTAAAGTTCAGATAATACAATTCTTTGACTTGTGCCGAATGTAGAAAAGGACAGCGAAGCTCGAGAGACCTCGGTCGCCGAGAAGTGTAACATAATACGGGTCGAGTATGTCGATGTGAAAACAACAATTAACCCAGTGACAAAACTTCTTTATTTTTTATTATTTTTTAATGGAACTTTCACCAACATACTCGTGGAATTTTTCTAATGAAAATGATACCAAATAAGATATAATTCCGATGGTATTTACTTGAGTAATGGACAATGAAAGTTTCGGAAAATTATTGTAAATATCATCCGAATTATATCGTGTTTGGTATTATTTTAATCAGAAAAATGCCACGAATATGTTGGTGAAAGTTTCATCCAAAAATAATAAAAAATAAAGAAGTTTTGTCATTGGATTAGTAGTGGTCTCACCGATATACTCGATCCGTATTATGTTACACTTCTCAGCGACTAAGGCCTCTGGAGCTTCACGGCCAATCACGGGGTATACCACGCGGAAGGAGGGATTGTTTTGCGACGATTATTGTTCAGAATTTGACGACAATTAACGATGAAATACTGTAATTAGTTTTTGCTTTTTTTTTACTTACGTTATCCCTCGGATATGGAGAAAATATAAATGTGATTACATGTACTTTAGTCTAATTTTTGAATTAATTTTTAATCTTATGACGGTAATTTGAATTTTCAAAAAACATGGTCTACAAACTTTACTCATTTTTTAACGTAAGTAAAGAATAAGCGCAAAGGATTCTGCGCAATGTACGACTGCAGAATGTATGTACATATGGATATACAGTCTCGAGTAATACATATAGAAATAAATAGATGGACTCATTATTGATAAGATCTTATTTAAAAAGTGAATCTGAATAGGTTTTATTAGATTGCAGATTTTATGCATTTATAACAAACATATCATAAATGGCATTTATGAAAAATGAGTCGATGAAAAACATAGTAGAAAGATTAAGGGAATTTAATGACATCGATACATTATTTTTGAATTATTGATATGATTAAAGAAGACAAAATTTTGTAGCTTGGTTTTTTTAATCGATGTAAACAATTTTCAGTTATTGCGTCATAAAACGCTATTTAAAAAAAATTTTATTTGCCTTAAATGTCTGCAGTCTAGATATTATGTTACCTGCGCTACTTCTTTAATATTTCTTTAGAAAAAGTATGTATTCAGATGTATGTAAGTATTATAATATAATACTCTAATAATATAAACTTATTGATCAGTATTCATCACGTATTTTATTTATACATGTCTTAACGATATATTATAGTGTGCTCCGTCTGTGAAATTTCTTAACTTTGATACGTATAGTTTTCGAAAACCAATTCTTCGAATGCACTAACCTTTTACTGTTTTAATACAGGTCCCTGCTTAAATTATGCCAAATTGGTTAAAGCAGTAATTTGGTAATGTTGCACATTATATAGATAAGGAGATCCTACTTTAGTATGCGGAGTTTGTAAAAGCTATATCACTATACTAAATATACAATTACTAGATACCCATAATTTTATAAATTAAACCGAATACCTATTTTTTAAAGACTTCTTAATTCTTAACCATCTTACTTGAATACTTATAATATTTTTAATTATTATCAAGCTACGTTGTGTATAAGATTAACTTATATAAATATGTAATGTTAATTTTTCGATATTTAATCGATTTCAGAGCGACAAAATGGAGCCGAAAGACTTTACCTTTGAGAAATTTAAAACATTATACTTTAAAATTTGTCCACGAAACGATATCGAAGAACTGTTCCAATCGATGTAAGACTTTATTTTAAGCAAAATCATCATTGACTAGTGTTAAACGGTTTCGGTAACAGTATAAAACAATTGTGTGTTTTAGAACAAAAGGAAAATCGGATACAATCAGCTTAGGTCAACTGGTACAGTTCATGAACGAAAAACAGAGAGATCCTAGACTCAACGAAATTTTGTATCCTCTATACGACGAGAAACGATGTACAGAAATTATTAATGATTATGAAGAAGACGAAAAAGCGAAAAACGCAAGTATGTTGACACTTAGGAATTTATCTTTTAATTCGTACCTTGCAATGTCAGTGTATGAAAAAAAAATGGTTACAACCTATTGATTCATCCATATATAGGGTGTTTAACCAAACCTGTTGTAAGCCATTACTCAGAAGCCTGTTTTCAATTAATGATATTGAAAAGATTCCTTTCTAATCCTCATAAGGCAGATGTTTTTGACAATTTCATGGTAATCGCGGCTACATTCATTCAAACACTTACTTATAAATTTTTTCGACATTTTTAAACTTACTTCTATGAAATGAATGGTGATATTCTGATTTGAACTAGTAGATAAATAAAATTTAGATAGAACATTTGTAATTTTGGGTCAAAAACGACCAACGTCCCACCGCTCAAAGGTTAAACTTTATCGTACGAAGCAACATTTTATACTGTCAACAAAAAATCAAATTTAATAGACAATTTGATCCCTTATATACTTTTTATATACATCTGCACAATTTTGAAAAAAGGTTTCCATAAAAGTTACTCTTTTCTAGTATTAACAAAGAATATGTAAATAAATAAACATATACACCATAAATATTAAAGGGTCTTTTGCACATATAATAGTATACTCAACTATTAACATATGTAAGCTGTTTTTAATGATTAATTTACAGACGTAAACAAAATGTTGGAGAATATCACTTTTTCACAAAAGATAGATATTATATTACAATTTTTAAACATTTCCATATATTTTCTTTATCATATTTTTATACTACAAAAAAGACGAATTCATTGGTATAGTGTCATATTTCATTTAAATTATTTGATATAAAATAGTGAGTGATATAAATATTAGAACCATTTACATAAGTTAACGATTTTACATTAATATAATCAATTTTTAAATAACACCTATACTGAATTCTTATTACTTTTGTATGAAGTATTGATGTTTACAAGTTACAATAAATGCACACTTAGTAGCATTGTAGACAGAATTATTCATCACATGATTCGTTTTTTGATTTTTTATCTACAACTTCATTACGTCGTACGTAATATTGATGTATTCAAATTCGTGCATCTCCATGCGTGTAAATAAAGTTTCAAGAAAATGACTTCAACACACATCAATAGGTTGCTATACATCGGCTTGCAGTTGGTTTGGAAAAATACTCTAACAGATTTGGGCACATTTAATTTGAAATATGATAACAAATAATCATTTACAGTAATGAATTATTTTAAATACTTCATTATTTATGTCTTATTAGTAACGTAAACAATTTATTATCATTCGGCGTTTAAATCAAATAAATAATTTTCAAATAATATTTAATTTCATTGTTCACATAAATAATTTCACCTCAATTAGAGGCTGTTGAAGTAATTAAATTAATTATTAAATTTATGTACGCTAATTTTTGTAGTTAATGATTGAAGTTCAGTTGCGTTTGCTTTTAAAATTGTTTTTCAGTACACGAAATAGATAGAATTTTGGAGAGTACTTATTAAAGATATCGAGAGTAATAAAAATTATTTGAACTACATTTGAAATTCCGAATTTGAATTGAAAATATATTATCTTAACGATTATTTTTCAAATAATTTGTTTCGATGTTGCCCAAACCTGTACTCTACATATACACAAAAATCAGTCAATTTCGCATGAAATTGTAATCATATAAATTGTCCTTTCTGTAGAAAGTTTCACCAAGGACGGTTTCATTCGATATTTAATGTCCGACGAAAACGCCCCCGTATTCTTGGATAAATTGGAGGAGTGGATGGAGATGGACCAGCCCCTTTCTCATTACTATATTAATTCAAGCCATAATACATACCTAAGCGGCAGACAAATCGGTGGTAAAAGTACTGTTGAGATGTACAGACAAACGCTGCTAGCTGGATGCAGGTAACTCTTCGTCTTTTTATTGGAATATGGTTTTGCACAAAATACAGTTCTACACTTCGCCGCAAAACGAGCATAGCATCTGTTACTCTCTTGTATTGTATGAATTATCAAATTTTTATTCCAATTTTCTGAAGTTAATATATGACGAATGATAAACACAAATGCATTCAGAATAATTAATAGTGTTTCTGTGCAAATTATTCGCTGTCGTTCCGTGACTAGCTGACACGAGACTAACTATCGCACCACGGATCTTCCATATTTAACTCGAGGATCCACCATTATTTATATAATCTAATAAAAACACAGGCTTTGGCGTGCGGTCGCAGGCATCATATAAAGGTCTTGTATCCCTTTTTCGGGGAAACACCCGTATGCCGTCGCATACCTGAGGACCGCAGGAGGGTTCTGTACAACCGATCTGCTTTTGATTATGCGTTTTTCCTTTTATCGTCTTCCCAAACTTCCTTTTTCCTCTTCAGGTACTTAGCGAATCTCGTGGCTTCTTCCAGTAGCCTGGCGGCCCCGGGTGGACTCTTCGGTCCCCCCGTGCTCGTTACACCTTCATATCAGGGAAGTAATCCCTCCATTTGTTGAGGTTCTCTAGCGGCGTAAGATAGACGCCTTGCCCCTTTACACGCTTGACTTGATCATGCATCACGACACCTGTGTCGTTGCATTTCCGCCGCCGAAATTCGCGCGCATTTACGTAGAAAGGAGTACATACATCTCAGCGTCGCATATGTCTTTTACAATATTCTGATATCTAAATCGCATATAACTATATCTAATACGCTGACAAATATATCCAATACGCAGATAACGACATCTAGAAACGCAGCTAACTAAATCTAAATACAGTATTTCATCGGTAAATGTCCCAAATGTTTCGCACATAAATGTCCCTGAGATATCCCCACTGGTGCGGGGTGTACCCCCTTGAGAGACCGCGAAGGTCGAGAGGCCTCGGTCGCCGAGAAATATGACACCATACGGCTCGGGTATATCGGTGAGACCACACTAATCCGAATTTCCAACTTCTTTATTATTCATTATTTTTTTATGGGACTTCGATGACCATATTTGTGGCATTTTTATAATAAAAATCATACCAAATATGATATAATTCCGATGATATTTACTTCTGTAATAGACAATTAAAGTTTCGGGCGCGAGGAAGGATAGCGTATGGCAGGCCTGGGCGCGGTTGGCTCGCGGAACACATGTTGCTGCTTCTCCGCTTCGCCTGGTCGGCAAGCCAGTCCCCACCACGGCCACTCCGACTCTACCCTTAGCGTTAGCCTTAGGGCCTAAGTGTTCCACGAGCCAACCGCGCCCAGGTCTGGCGTATGGGAAAGAAAGAGACGCGGAGAGTCACAGTCGGCGGCACGGTTCAAAGGCTCGCGCGTCCTCACAATGTATTACCAAGGAATAACTTTTTTGTTATTACTTATTTTTTTATGAGACTTGCTAATAGATGTGTGACATTCTTCTGATTAAAATGATACCAAACACGATGTAATTCGGATCATATACAGGTGTATGGTCATCATGTATACGTCAGGTACATAACATCGGTGAGGCAACAGTAATGCAATGACGACACTTTTTGTATTGTATTGTTATTAGGAAAACCTAAGTAAATCTGGAAAAATCAATGTCGAGGTTATAAATTGGGGATGGTTTATGACACGGTCACGGATTTACATTTTGGATTTAGGAACGTAGATGCAATTTGCAACGGAGGGCTGACAACTGTTGTAGGGTGAATTTAGGGGACCGGACATATTTTGCAATTGTTAACAAATAGTAAACTCCACCAAAGTTGGTAATAAATGCGAGATTGATACATGTTACTGAAACCGTGTTTAGTATAGAGGGAATTTGAATGAGCGCCAACAATTAGCATTTTATTGAACAATTAAAACATAACGAAAAGATTTTGTCGATGAAAAGGGTAATATTAACAGATAGTACGATAAAACTTATAAGTTGTAAAAGCTGAAGACAACGAAAACAATAAAATTAGTACAAAGCGTAAAATATATTCAAAAGTAAACCATTACACCAAGTATTGCTGCTACAGAAAGTGCATGTGTAATTTGCTTACAGAGTCATAATAAAGATTGGATTAATTCTTTCAGTTGCCAAGAATATAATCATACAGTTTAAGTAGATACACATCTCAGACTGTTTGAATAATTAGTTGTAATAAATGTAACTTACGTCGAAACCATTCAGCATTAAGTGCCATTATTTGTTTCTTCACACACGTAAATTTAAGATTGTTAATGAATATTAATACAAAAAAGAACAATGAAAATAATTCACTGTAGTCTTAATAACTGTAGTCACTGCTAATAAGAAAATAGTGTTAATTGAATCTTAACCCCTTACCGTACCATTTTCTTTACGGCTACAGTGATTAAGACGTTTTTATCCTCAAAAATGTCGCAGAATAGAAAAGAAAATTTACATATTCTGTATGGCTATATTTACTTTAATGCTTAAATGTTGATTACAAACGAATGAAATTTTATTTCGTCTAGAAAGAAAGTCATAACATTTATATTTTTGTGACTTTGTTTAAAGGCTTCACCACGAGTCTGACTCGTCAAAAATATGGCAAGAGGTTAAAGAATAATTTATCAAAATATAAATGGAATACAAACAATTATGTCGCTTATTATTTCATGAAGTAAATTCAACTCTAAGCAAAGTGTGAATGTATATTTGAAATGAAACTTGATTTCAAATTTCTAACGATGCATTTCGTAGACTATTGAAAACTGATTAACTCCTGTTCAAAATATTTTTTTAAGATCATTGGATATATCTCAAAACTGAGTGAACGGGCCTCAATTTGAATCCACCCTGTATAGTTAAATGAAACTCCTGTTCAAAATATTTTTCTAAGACCATTAGATATATCTCAAAACTGAGTGAACGGGCCTCAATTTTAATCCACCCTGTATAGTTAAATGAAACGAAACACAATACGAAACGATTTGAATGTATCATTCGCAGATGCGTGGAGCTTGATTGCTGGGACGGAAAGGGAGAAGATGAGGAACCAATCATAACTCACGGCAAGGCCATGTGTACCGATATTCTTTTTAAAGACGTCATATATGCCTTAAGAGACACTGCATTCGTCACGTCGGAATACCCTATAATTTTGAGTTTCGAAAACCATTGTTGCCTGAAACAGCAATACAAATTGGCTAAATATTGCGACGAAATATTAGGCGACCTATTGCTGAAGGAGCCTCTGAAGGATTACCCGGTACGTAAAGTTTAATACTGGTATTTTCCGATTATTATATCTAACTTTAAAGTATGATTTCGCTAAATTATGTAAGGAAAAGTTGCCAATATCGTACCACTTAAGATCTTTTGAGTCGTCGGACAAAGCTACGAATCTTTCTAAAAACAATACGAAGTGGTCCACTTAAGTAAGACCACCTAATTATAATGTAAATGGTATTAGAGGGTGGATATCCGATATGATTATTTTTCTTCAAGGTTCTCTTGTCGAGTTGTCAAGGTCATTCATATTTCTATATATAAAATATAGTATATAATATAAAATTGTATAAAATATATTTTTTTTTTATTTCATTGTATATTCAAAACATACGTTCAGACATCTATAATCACATGACCTTGAAATCAAAAATGAAAAAGCGATTGTATTGTATAAACAAGAAACTACAAATACGATATTTATCGTTAGACGTTGTATATAATAAATAATAACAAATAAACTCACTTTCTACTATGTCAATTATTGAATTACAAATAAATTTTACTGGAGAGTGTAAAAATACAGATTCGCAAACACCTAAACGTCTTATCCTCTTACAAATGGACCTTGTACATTGTTGAATCTCTGTCATTACATATTTATTAACGTTAGAATAGCATAACAAGTGTACATCGTTTTCTTCGGGTTAATCATTTCTACCTGCTTTCTACTGGGACAAAATAGATACAGATCTTCATAAATTTTAATCATAAATTAAATGCTACAGCTTGAACCAGGACAACCGCTTCCACCGCCGAACGCATTGAAGCGCAAAATATTAATTAAGAATAAGAGGTTGAAGCCGGAGGTAGAGAAAGTCGAACTTGAGTTATTCCGCTCCGGACAATTCGAAGCAAAGGATGAAGTGGTTGAAGATCCAAACGCACCTGCGCCACCACCACAGGAGCCAAAGGTTTATCATTGTCATTGTATTTCACATTCAAATCGGTTTTTTAAGTCTGCTGACGTCTTTTACGTTCCAAGCTTTGATATAATATAATTACTAACCCTTTACATTCCGAATTTTGTTTCAATCTTGTCCCCGACAACTCCCGATCACTTTAAGTTTTTTATTTAAAATATACTTTAAAAAAGATCAGTTCGTTGATTGGTGTCAGTTTTATACAATTTTTTTAATAATTTCAATGGATCTAAGAAGTATTTGAACATCTAGGATATTTGTGCATGATATAGCAGGTAAAAAACTGAAGACACGTTGTTCGTCAATAATGCTACAGATTAAATCGTTTGTAAAGACACCAAAAATTTTTTCTGAATACATCTGTTACAGATTTTACAATGACTGCTTAAAACTTAATATACGGTGTTTTGGCTGTTTTATAGAAATAAAATGAAGAACAAGTTTGGTCATGTAAGGCCTTCACGGTATACCTTATATTATTGCAAAGATGGCAGTACACTTTTCATTCAAAGATTAATAATTCGACTAGAAAAAACCTTAGATCAAGTTTTAAGCATTTGTTGCAAAGGTTTAGCTTCAATCTTTAGATTTACGTAGTTTCAGCCGTGAAAAATATTTTTCGATGTTTTTACTGACGTTTTAATTTGCAGTATTTTGGATTAAAAAAAGTGACTTCAGTTCCCCAGTCGCTGTATAATGCAAAAACATCTTAGACAAAAATGAACGATGGATGGAGAAAGTAGAGGCTTCATGCTTTAAAATGAGTTCAATTCTGTACAATGTTGTTGCAAAATTATCACAGTTTAAAGTCGAAATTTCTCTAGAATGGGAAATTTAGAGTTCAAATTCTTGTTGGATCAACTAGTGGATATACAGTTGTGTATTAGGAATAGTTGAATACGTGTATATTGCTTACATAAGTAAAAATTAAACAATATTATAAAATATAATGCATATTTAAACTGACAAAATTGGAAATGTCTCGACATAAGAGTGCAAAGGGTTAAGTCTGCCTGTTGTATTGTGAATAATCATTACATAAATGCAATTACTCGACTGGAAACACTTATACTTTTTTTAAATCAATTAACAGCAACAGGTGTTGGAGAAATATTAATTTGTAATGTTAATTTGTTGTAAGTAGACTGTGGATCTTAATGCAAAATAAAAATTGTCTGCATCAATTGCAAGGAACAGTAGCTATACAGAAGATTCTTTCTTTCTTTGATAAATCATAGTAACTTGAATTATATTGGCATTATTAAATTCATTTAATTTTCAAAAATGCATAATACCCACAGTCTAGTTATAAGCAATATGGTATAATATTACACAACACCACAAATCATGGAACATATATTTCATACATTTTTAGAATTATGTATAATTTATTATACAATAGTATATTGTACATAAGCAATATACATGTGTAGTTATATAGTTTACTTCTTCAGCTTTTGGTCATAAAAAGGAATTCGATTTTACAATTCTTGCATGTATTACCATGCACTCTCTTTTATTCCATATATAATAAATAAAAATATATGAACTTATGTAGTATGAAAGAGACAAAACTCTAGGCAAGGTAACAATTATTATATAATTAATAGATGCAGGTAATGGATAACATGAACAATTAGAATGAATGCAATCATCATAAACAATTAAATTACAAATTGTTCAGAACGGTATAATTACTGTTTTGGATGAAATTGATTCAATAAACGCAAATATTAAATGGTGCGTCATTTAGTAATCGTATCATACAAGTGTTAATGGTATCATATGCTGCAAAATTACGATGTTGTGGAAGATATGAATATTCTTGTGATCTTGAATTAATTAAATTATTCTTCGAAGATAATCTATAGTATTTTAAAAAATCGATATTTAACATATTTAATCTGGCACAATTTGTAAACTTGTATTAATTGTATTAATATTTTGTAAGATACATAACAAACAAACACGATAATCAGTTCGACAAATACTGAAAATATATCGTGTACATCGCTTGGAAAAAAGTATTTGAACACTACATTTCCTATTCTTAAAAAATTGTGATAATTACGTATAAATAAATAGTACTACTGGACTGTTTTTAAAGCTTGAAGCCATTACTTTTGCAAAGCAGTATTCATTTTCCTCGAAGATATTTTTACATGCTGTAGCAGGTCGAAAATTAAACACCCATTTTCCCTCGAAATACAGAAGATTCATATTACATTTCTTTCAAATACATTAATTTTTACGGATATATCGCCAACACGTTCTTGCGGGACACGCTGTAAACTTCCCCTCTAAAAGTACAGATTTCATTATTGTACTATTGAAAACGAAAATGTGACATTCTAGGAAGAACCACCACCCGAAGGTGCTCCACCCGAAGGTGGTGCACCAGCTGAAGGAGGTGCTGAGGGTGAAGCACCACCCATCCAGTATACTGGGAGTACTATGGCTTGTCATCCTTGGCTTTCTTCGATGATCAATTATGCGCAACCGGTCAAATTCCAGAGTTTCGAAACTGCAGAAAGTATGTAAAGCATGTTCTTCTCTTTTGTATTACCAAAAAACAAACTCAAGCTTCTTGCCACAACAATCTCAATTTATCATAGAAATATAGATATATCGTTATTATTTCAGAAAAGAATATTCATCACAACATGTCCTCGTTTTCGGAAACCGCTGCACTGAATTATCTGAAAACGCATTCTGTGGAATTCGTCAATTATAACAAACGTCAAATGAGTCGAATCTATCCCAAGGGTACACGTGCTGATTCCTCGAATTACATGCCACAGGTAAATTATTTAAGTCCGGTACAAAAAGGTTTGTTCACAAAATTAGTGAATGTTAAAATGAAAATTTATTTTCTTTGTCTCATGTTCATCCAAATTTTCAAGTATTGATAAAAAAAGTTATAAATTTTGCATACACAATCAGTCAAGAAGCCTTCATAGAGGCCTTCAAAGCCTTCAGAAGCTTCCATCTGCCTTTCGAATATTAAAAACAAAAAGTAGAGGTTTTGAATATTTTATGAATCTTATAATAAGATGTCAAATATAAATGAAGAAAATTAGAAACAAACATTTAAAATGCATAAACATCGAATAAAGTTGAATATTACACGAATAATTACCACAAGAATTAATTTCGATTTATTTATATTTGTAGGTAAACGAATGTATAAACGTTATGAGATTTTAAATATGCCTAATTTTAACTAACAAGTTAATTAACGTTCATAAAAAACCTACCATTTTTGTTTTTTCTTGAAGTATTTGATATTTGATAGGTGTATGTAGACATGTGTATGTAAAAAATTTCAAGTTTTTAAATTTTGTACATGCTTTCAATGATTAGGTCTTCTGGAACGCTGGCTGTCAGATGGTAGCATTAAACTTTCAAACGCCAGATTTGCCAATGCAGCTAAATCAAGGAAAATTTGAATACAATGGAACAACCGGATATTTATTGAAGCCAGATTTCATGAGAAGGCCAGACAGAAATTTTGATCCGTTTTCTGAGGACGTGGACGGTGTTATCACTGCTCAATGTTCTGTCCAAGTAAGTACTGCCTCAAAACTAGTAATAAATGAACACTTCCATTAAAATTTCTAAACTAATGCATAGTTTGCAAAATCACTCAGTTGTAAATTAATTTTGAAATTTAATACTGAAATACATGTGCAGATTATAAACAGTGTATAATACTTTATCTGTAATTATTTATTAATATACATGAATATTTATTGTTTAAACATCCAATACTATGTAATTTTATACATGCATGCATATAAATATTATGTACAATTATAATATAATTATAGTAATATTATAGTATAATTGTAATAATATTATATACATTTATATTAATTCATATATTCTTTATATTAAAAAATATGAAAATTTTTAATAAAAAAATATAATTGATTATTGGTTATAGCTAATGACAAAACGTGTCTGATTTACAATTAGTGTATTTCATCAATACATAGTAACTTCCTCATTAATCTTTCACGCCACATCAAAATAAATTCATTTATGAATGAATTTAAATGCGATCGTAAAGTCTCCGAATAATTTAAATGCAAGAAAAATTGTTTATTCCAAAGATCGTAGAACAAAATGTATGATTTAAGATATCTACTTAATAAGTGATTCTTAAGAATTTTCGTCTGTTTAATAGGTGATAGCAGGGCAATTTCTTTCTGATAAGAAAGTAGGCACTTACGTTGAAGTAGATATGTACGGTTTGCCGGCAGACACCATCAAGAAGGAATTTAGAACACGAATGGTTCCAGCAAACGGGTTAAATCCAGTTTACAACGAGGAACCGTTTCTTTTCCGAAAAGTTGTGCTTCCTGACTTGGCGGTGCTCAGATTCGGTAATAAACATCAATCTTGAACATTATAATTATTAGCTCTTGCCATCGAAACCGTAAAGAAAATTGAAAATAAGTACTACTTCCTCGACATATTAGGGATGCCCATAAGTAATGTTTTAGAAATTGAATAAACATTCGCACTTTATTCGTGGACTTCATACTAATTAATTTAGTGTGTAAAGTACTTATTATGAAATTAATCTATACCACATGTTAAGTAAAATAAAATTTTATATAAATATCAAGAAATTACATTACTTATGAGTACACATAAGTGTACTTACCCTGAATGAACGGGGTAAATCCTGATTGATATCCTGGGTAAAAATAAACCCAGATACGGTCGTCCGGGGGTTAAAATGGAATAAGCAGAAAAAGTAAACAATGAGTTGCTTTGGCATTAAGTTACAATTGTAATACTTCAAGATTATTGAAGGCTATTAGTATATTTACAATTTCTCAATTATCAAGCATTATAAAGAACGTATCTTCGTAAGATAAGAAAAAACCAAACCCACGTAATTTGAAAGAGAAACCGACACTTAAATTACGTATAAAAATGTTTATTATTATTTATTACTAATGCAGGCGTGTACGAAGAGTCTGGTAAGCTGTTGGGTCAACGAATTCTGCCATTGGACGGCCTTCAAGCCGGATATAGACATATTTCGCTGAAGACCGAAGCTAATTTTCCTATGGCATTGCCGATGTTGTTCTGCAACATTGAGCTGAAGATTTACGTACCCGATGGATTCGAAGGTAATAACTTGAGCAAGTTTCCCGAGCAAAAATAGAAATGCGCCGGGATGACTCTGATTCGAGTACGGTTCCTTCGCTTGCAGACTTCATGGCTGCTCTGTCTGATCCGGGCGCATTCAGCAAGGGAGCGGAAAAACAAGCCGAGACGATGAAAGGACTTGGAATCGAGCAAACGGACGCGAAAGCCGAGGCGAAGAAGAAGAAAGAGGAGGAGGCCAAGAAAGGTATACACGCTTTTTAAGTAAATCTCATTCATAACGATCGAGATGAAGAAAAAGCGGTGAATAAACCTTCTTAATTATTCCGAGATGAACCCGCTTTGCCTCGTTTCATGCTGGGGTGTCCCGTGGTAAGAACAGTTAAAAATTTGGCGAAGCTTACGGTTAGACGGACCAAGATCTGTTTCTTAAGATCGCTTCTTCGTCAATGTAATTCTTTTAACAAAAATAAACAAAATATTTAATACATACATAAGGATATAAACGCTTGATCCATAGATTTGAAATTATAGGTTACTCCATGAAAGAAGATGAGGACAAAAATTAGAACAATATAAAATCGTTGTTTAAAAAATAAAAAATTTAATGTGTACATAAATGATATAATAATATGATCCATAAATCCATCCATTTAAAATTATAGGATGTAATATGAAAGAAGCTGAGACCGAAAATTAAAACGTTATAAACTTCTTTTATAAATAAAAAATCTAACGCCTACATAAGTGATATAAACACTTGATCCATAGATTTTAAATTATAGATTACTGCATAAAAGAAGATAAGAACGAAAATTAAAATATTATAAATCCTTTGTCACAAATAAAAAAATTTAATACATAGATAAATGATATAAACTCTTGATCCACAGATTCTAAATTATACGTTGTTGTATAAACGGAAATTAAAACATTATAAAATTTTATCTTCGATAATCGAGAATAACACTGAACTTATTAAGTTTCATGTCAGTTCAATAAGAATAACATAACTTTATTTCGATATGCACATTATGATTTCCTTAAAAAATAACAATATTGTTTTCGAAACTCAGCAAATTCAATTTATACGTGTTGCTGCAGACTTGTAAAAACAGTTGAACCAGTGATTTATTTAATTACTCACATCGATACACCTGATACATTTTAGAGAAGCTTTGCATCGCATTATAGTTTTCACTCTTGTAGATTCACATTTCCATTAATTCGAGCCACAATTTGCAGAGGAATTTAAAGCAGAACCTATCACGGTGGAGACGTTACGGAGGGAGAAAGCTTTCAAACAGGGGAAGAAGCAGCTAAAGGAATTGGACACGATGAGGAAAAAGCATCTAAAGGAGCGGCAGACGATGCAAAAGAATCACTGCGCCGCCATCGATAAATTGGTAAAAGGGAAAGAGTATGTAATCGAGACAGTGCGTTTAGTGATCAGAGATTACTTTAGCTGTTGTTGTGCCTAATACCAGCTGGCAATGATCAATTCTGCATTTGCAGCAAAAACGCATTAATCCAAGACGCCAATGTAAAAAAAGTTATAAGCGAGCAAACCGCTCAATGGTCCGCCATGGTGGAAAAGCAGCGGAAAGAGGAGTGGGAACTATTGAAGAATCAGACGGAAAGCGCTAGGGAGGAATTTAAAAAATTAATTGAAGTGGTGCAAGCTGCGCAAATGAAGCAAATGCAGGCGAAACATGACAAGTACGCGAATACTGTACGATTTCTAACTTCAACATCGAATATTAAATCAGTTACAATATCAAGCCTGTTTAAGTGCATGTACAAAAGTTGAATGATAGATGATTAGCTAGTCACAAGACTTTTTAAATTTAATCATGGACGTATGTTTACTTTATTTCCTTTAATTTTTTTTATTTTCTAACTCAATCACAACCATTTGCACTACAATTTATTTACACGCGATAACAAAATTTAATTTTTCGTAAACCTGCAATAGTAATCTGGGAATTCTCATGACCCCAACCAAATTTCTGGAGAATGATTTTCGCCACTGTATTAAGCGACAATTGAAAATTCGAATTTTCTTTAACTTCTTTCGAGAATTTAGATTGTTTAGTCTTAAATTACATACCTAAAAGTATCCTAGTTAATTTTTACTGAATTTTATTCACTTAAAGGTTAATTTTATAGAGCAGCGGTCGACATACGAATTTTCAGTTGCGTTACACAAAAAAGTGATTATTTTCAACCGCTACATTTCTCAATAACTTCTAATGACCACGGCTCATCTATTTGGTATAGAAAGATCGTGACGATTTATCTGTCATTTCAGTACGAGGGGTTAATTTTCATGAAAAAGTGCTTTCCCACAAATCACGCTTTAATGTCAACTGTTATATCAAGATTATATCATAAGAATTCTTTCTGATCAAACTGTTTGAGAAAAGAACTCGGTGAAATATAGAAATAACTTTAAAATTTCTTATTTTCAGAGACATAAAGGATATGAACGCAAATCAAGTTAAAATATCTGTGGAAACGGCAAAAGAAGTCATGAATGACAAGGCACTGAAGTCGAAAGGTGACAAAGACCGTCGACTTCGTGAGAAAAAAGAGCAAAATATAAAGAAGTTCATGCAGGAGAAGAAAACAGTGCAGATCAAGCAAGCTCGAGAAAAAGAAAAATTAACGAAAACTCACGAAAAACAAGTAGCTGAATTGGACGGCGAAATCACCGCGGTAAATATAAAGTTCTTCTGTCTTAAAAAATGTGAATTTGTTATGTTCGACAATGAAACATATTTACAAATTTCTCTGTTGCAGACTATCGAAATGTACAAGAACGAAGCAATCGAATACGACCTGACGTCTAAAGCAGAATTTTATGTATAATTTTAGCCCATCAGTTTTCACTTTATTAGTAACTACATCGTTTCTTGTTATAACGTTTAAAATTATTTTTACGAACATTTATGTACAGACGATCCGTTTCATATGCTTTTACTAATTATAAAATCTATTTATAAGTTTCTGGATAACTTTGCGAGACATTCTGTAATCAGAATTTTCGACTAACGTTTTCAGATTCTATTTATTGTTATTCGTTTTTTCATATTTTTGATAAATATTTATTTGTAATGTTTTATATACATATAATTGTACCACGTTGATCATTACTGCTATATTACCTGCGAATGTTATATTTTAACTGTAATTATAATGTTTTGTGAATCTTCGAAAGCAAAGTTGCGTTCTAATAAATACTATTCAGCAAGTATACAGGGTGTTTCGTCTAAAACAGGACACCTAAATATCTCCTCTACCTCTGAAAATACAAAAAATGTTTCTAACGTAATCTAAATGGTTTCAAAAGACGAATCAGATGGAAGAATCGTTTTTTATAAATTGTAATTTTTTAATCGCTTTTTCAAGGTCACTCGTGCTTTTTACATATATACACACATTTTTTTGTTGTTGTATGTTATAGCAAACATTATTGTGCATTCATCCATGTTTAATAGCACCACCTTGAAATGACCGTGAACTCTAAAATTTGCAAATTAATGCAGAACGTACTTTCAGCGATATTTCAGATTTCAACGTTTTCAGAAATTCGACCATGAACTTGTAAATAAACACATTGTAACCAGTATTAGTGTGACAAGCATATTCCGGATTCTTCATTCACAAAAATTTCATCCTTTCCATTTATCTCTTCACCAAGAGCTCCATGGAAGAGACTTTGAAAACCGCGTACACTTTTCTCAATGGGGTATACGGAAATATGAAAGTGATGAAATGTTTCTCCAAACAGTATTGTTTACGGATGAAGCATCCTTTACAAATCATGGTCAGGTGAACCTCAAGAACATGCATTATTGGTTGGTTGAAAATCCACGGTGGTTTAGAAAACTCGATAAGCAGAGACCATGGACCATAAATGTCTGGTGTGGTATTTCAAATAATAGGATAATTGGGCCGTATTGTATCAACGGTACGCAAACTGGGCAGAAGTATGCTGAATTTTTAGAACATATTTGTATGTGCGTCGCGGCGTCGGCAATTAGGTTAGCGACGATCGAACAACGCGGAGGAACTTCACCGAATATGAAGTCCTGTCGAGAAGTATGGTTGTATAAGTGGACTGTAATAGGTTGGATAGAAAACGCGGACAACTACGTGGACTGAGAATGTGTATTTACAATGTGTTTTACACGAGTCGGACTTTATGAATCACACTGTCGCTAAGTCTGTCGCGCTTATATACAAATCGGTTTTTGGGAGGATCTAACTATTAGCCTATTGGCATCAACTGGATTTTGAGCCATGCCCATTTCGCATTTGCTTGTCACCACCCACTACAAGCCTTGTGGGGGTAGAAGATGGCCGCTGTGGACGGGCCCAAGGAGGGAGGAAACTGGCGAATTTTCATTGTGGGGGGTTTTTGACGGCAAGGCCCGTTAGGGTGGCTCGCTCGCCTGACCGCTGTTTACCTGGCGCTGTACAAGTTTATTGTTTTATAGCTCGAAGGCTAGGAGACCCGAGATGCACGTGGGTGCCAACTGGAAATCGTAAAGCAATCTTCGGGGTCCTAGTCCGACGTACATCTGTTTTGGCTTAAAAACTAAATTGCATGTATACTAAAAATCCTCCGTCGCTAGGTAGTAAATCTGTTTTCGAAGCCTTAACAATATTCTACCAGGTTTATTAGAAGATGTACCATTTATAGACCGTCTAGTATTATGGTATCAACACGATGGGTGTCCAGCACGCTTTTCCCATATTGCAACAAGTGTCCTCAACGAAAAATTCCCAAATCGTTGGATTGGACGCAATGGACCTGTATCATGGCCGGCTCGTTCACCCGATCTCACGCCACTTGATTTTTTCTTATGGGTGACATTAAAGGGTAAGGTTTATCAAGAGCAGCCCACGACGCGAGAAAATATGAAGGAACGAATAATTGCTGCATGTGCTGATATGAAACCTGAAATCATCGAAAGAGCTGTACGATCTGTCGTGTTTCGCCTAACAAAATGTATCACAACGGAAGGACATCATTTCGAACATTTATTGCAGTAATAAATGTGATTATTTACAAGTTCAAGTTCATGATCGAATTTCTGTTACCGTTGAAATCTGAAATGTCGCTGAAAGTAAGTTCTGCAATTAATTAGCAAATTTTAGAGTTCACGGTCATTTCAAGGTCGTGCTATTAAACATGGATGAATGCGCAATAATGTTTGCTATAACATACAACAACAAAAAAGGTGTGTATATATGTAAAAAAACACGAGTGACCTTGAAAAAACGATTAAAAAATTGCAATTTATAAAAATCGATTCTTCCATCTGATTCGTCTTTTGAAACCATTTAGAATACGCTAGAAACGTTTTTTGTATTTTCAGCGGTAGAGGAGATATTTAGGTGTCCTGTTTTAGACGAAACACCCTGTATATATACAGGTTTTACATTTTTTGAGTCACAAACACACGATAAAGTTGCCTAAAAATTATTTATTTCTTTGTACAATTATAACACATGATGTACATGGACAATTATTAAGTATATCATATATACTAGTTCGAACACAAAGTCTTGTACTATAGCTATCGCAAAGTGACTTCATGTGAGCTTTCAGCCGTTCACGTGTGTGTGATGTGAGTGGGTGAGCACTTCGAAATCCGGTTGTGCGAAAATACAATGTTTCGTAACAATCTGATCGGTGGGAGAAGAAACACATCCGCAAAAGGGAAGACACGCAGTAGTTGAACAGGTTGAATAAATAACGAAAAAGAAAAACGTTAGAACACAAACCGTGAAACTCGCGGCGATATAAATAATGAGGTATGGAGCTTAAAGCGTCTTCTCCTTCTGTTGTTGCACGAAGCTTTGAATAGCCGGATGTCTATAAGCTCGTAAAGAGACAATGGACCCGGCACATGCTCCGACCCAATAAACTATCACATGCTCCATAAAAGTAGTCCCCAAACATCCGTATTTCAAAGCGGTAGCCAGTGCTGGATTAAAGTAGCCACCAGAATAATCAAACGCTGGGAACAGAATGAAAATAGACAAAACATCAGCGTGGACATCCACGTGTATTTACACACAAGTCAAACTCTTAAAATACGTGCAATTGTCCACCGACAGAAGTAGACCGCTTCAGCATTTCCGAAAAAATAAAACAATATTTCTCGACGACTATCTTATTTAAATTATAAAATAATTGATTAGAACTGTTTTATTGATTTGTAATATCGAGACTGCGGATCTTATGCAAATGGATAGATCAAATTCAAAATAATGAAAATATTCTAAGTATCTAAAAATATTGTTGTATCATTTTCGACTTATTAGAATGGTTAAGAAATATGCTATATTATAATAAATATATAATATAGCATATACGATAGCAATAGCAATATATCATATTATAAAATACATTATAGAAATGCATTATAGAAATAAATATATATTATACTGAATTTTGCATAAAAAACCGTAGTCTAGTAATGTTCATTATCGAAATGAAAGTTTGCGTTAATAATTTACGGGTTTATTTTGAAAGTGGCGCACGTCCATTTTTGGAAAAAATTCAGAAATCACACAATAAACAAATAATTCAGAGTGAACTTTTTTAACAATTTGTTTAAAACTTTTAAACAATTCACGAAAGAAGAAAAAATGGACTTACACCACTTTCAAAATAACCAGTCCAAATTATAAACTGAAATACTCTCATAGTCATAATAACTGTCCTCTCAACGCCTGTTACATCAGACTTACAACATGAGGATAGTGTAGAAATCTATTATGACTATAAACGTATGTATTTCGTGAGTCTTTTCTCAAAAAACAAACCATAACATATTTATAATTGCGTTTATGCTGCTTTAATATGTATAACTACTCGATAATGAATTCTGCATCATTCAGGTAAAGAATTATAAACATTGCACAAGTAGAATTTCATGTATTGCACTTTTGAAAATCTCATAATTTGACTGATATTGTGAAGCATATAAGAAACATTTAAACAAGACTGGTAATGTTTTTTTGAATTAATGACACTGTGATAGTATACAAAATGGAAATGTAACTATGTGTAATGAGAGAGAACATGTTCATTCACATTTTACACAGCTTGCAACTAAATATAATGTGACAGATGAAATAGTTGTATCGATATGTATCTACGTAAAGGAAAATTGCTTAACAAACAATTATATTCTGAGTCTCTTTCAAAAAAGTAATTTTTACAACCTGGAACAGTATGATCTCTACAAGTATATTTTCTACATAAAATCTGAGAACCCTAATTGAGTAACATGCAAATGGGAATACTTTAAAAAGCCCCCTCCATCAGTAATTCCGTATAATAAATCGTTCGAAATCAATCACTTTACTCTTGTGCACTTTACTATTGTTTATACAATACAAGGTTCCATTTTATAAAGATCACAGAAAATAGGTGTATTTGTTGCAGATACTTCATTCTTTCTTCGATATTCTTTTATTGATAGACAAGAGGCGAAAGATATTAACTAGTCATTATGTATGCATGACTGAAAAAGACTAAAACTTTTGCATACACCTAATAGATTCATGTATCTTATTACTTGGTTGGTTCTGTTTTCTTAAATAAATATTTTAAAGTGAACAAACCTGCGATTACCAAACTTGTCCCAATGAATGAGTCAATAACAATGCTGAACTTTGGATTGATCTCGCTTAAAGCGCGCGAAACGACCCTGTATACGCAAGTTGCTACACATTCAATGAATGCTCCAAATATTACAGGCACCTTGAAACAAAAATTAAGATTTCATTACGCAAGAGCAAACAATATCATTAATTCTAAAATTCCTAAGTTGAAAGTTCTCGACCTGACAGTTCGAAAAATATTTAAACAAAATGATTTATATAGAAAATTCGTTGTACTGCAAAATGTTTAGTAAGAGGAAAAATATGCAAATGTTTACTGTATAAACAAATATGAGAAAAAATAAATGCAATGTAAAAAATGTTTGTTGCATATTTCAGTGAATGTTTCAAGTCTAAAGAATTCTAAAATTAATCAGTTCCTTCTATTTAATGCTAAATTAAGGATAAAATACTTTTGAAAATCCATTAAGATGTAAGATTTATTGTTTCTACTGTTTCTAACGATTGAAAATGGTTATAAAACCACATCCTTAGTGTTGATATTACATCGAATGCTATTTATCATTCAAACATGTTCTTCGTATTAATATTGCTACAGTATAAGATCAAGTGCTTGTTACTTGTTGACCTCGAAATCCTAACTCCAGTTTTATATCTTCGTTCCTTCGATATAAAAAGAAGTAAGTAGATAGTATTGTTTTACCATGCAAATAGAGATCTCGGAAGTAATATATGTTGCTTTGTTCGAATGAATGAATGCATATTTAAGTTGGATCGCCGATCGCAAAGCGAGAGGTTCTTCTAGTCCGATCAATTAACGATACGTCAAAATGTTCATCGTTCTTACTTGCAAATCAGTGGTGCAGTCTTCGAACGCTTTGTTTTTGTGTGTCGAGACAATTTCCAGCGCCCAGAGTAATTGCACGTATCTAAAAATGGCAAGACCGCCGACAAGTTCAGCCCAGATTAATAGGAAAGCGTCGCGCAGCGATTTCTTCCCCTCGACAACCTCCTCAATGTGTGTATAGGGACAGGCACTTGCGTCACCCCAGTTCATGGACCACCAAATCGTCAGTGCGAATAAAAATAGACCATACATGGAGACACCCCAATTCTCCGCGACTAAAATGCGATACGCAATGCAGAAACGATAAAACCAAAGTTTGCAGTAGGGCTGTTACTTTCCTTCGAAGGTCGAAGATTTCGAAGCTTCGAAGATTCGAATTTCGAATCTTCGAACCTTCGATTCGTTTCCAGTTAACGGATAAAAGAAATAAATTTTCATAATTTGTTTATATATTCACTATTTGAATTATTTCAATAATTTATTATTTAGATAATATATTTATAATTTGAATTATCCTTTCGATAGCACATTGTTAAAATAATTGTTTAAATAAATAAATTTTATAATTTGTTTCTATATTCATTATTTGAATTATTATTTCAATTATTTAATGTTAAAATAATTGTCTAAATAAATAAATTTTTACAATTTGTTTCTATATTCATTATTTTAATTATTTCAATAATTTATTGTTAAAATAATTATTTAAAGAATGTACAAATATTTACATAATGAATATAGAAACACATTTCTATAGATTATAAAAATTTCTATAGATTATAAATTTGTACAATCTACAGAAATGTGTTTGTATATTAATTATGTAAATATGTGTACATTGTCTAAACAATTATTTGAACAATAAATTATTGAAATAATTCATATAGTGAATATATAAAGAAATTATGAAAATTTATTTCTTTTACCCGTTAACTGGAAACGAATCGAAACTTCGATTCTCATCACCTTTGAAGTTCCCTTCGTTCCTTCGAATCCTTCGAAGCTTCGGAAAAGTAACAGCCCTAGTCTGCAGTACCAATAATACAGGGTAGACCACCTAACGCGACCACCACAATCAGTTTCGCTGCTACGTGGATCGATCAGAATTTTTGTTTGTCGCATGTGATAATATTTCAAAAAATCTCCCAGTTAATCACTAGGCTGGGGGTGTGTATGCAAATATAATGTTAAAATATGCAAAATACAATGGGTGGACAAATTATTATGAACAGATGGAATAATTGTACAAAGATAGCTCCTGCCTTTATAATTATTGAATTGTAATAGTGTAAAACATTATTGAATTGGAACAATAAAGAAGGTGTAATTTTTATATCCAATGTACAAATTTATTAATACGAATATACAGGGCGTTCCAGAAAGGAAAGCTTAAAATTTTTGCATTCGATGCCTTATTTTCGAGAAAATCGAGTTTAACAATCCATCGGGTTCGCATGCATTAGTTTAGTATATGCAGAAAGTAGAATTAGTTGGTCATGATTAGACGCGTCAGTCGATCCCTATCTAATAATTGTCCACAGTATGCGGGATACCCTGTATATTGATCAGAAATTCATAGCACATTTGAAACAGTGCTTTATTTTTAACTGTCTATTATTGGTTTGCTGAAATTACTGAAAAGTGGAGTTGCTTCTTTATTGCAGTATTTTGTTCAGTTGTAAATAATATAAAATCACCGTCATATGCTACTGAAAACATAACAATATGTTCTGTAATAAAAGAGATATTATTACAAGTACAATATTAATTGCATTTCTTACCAAACTTCAGGTAACTATGTAGTACTTTCGAAGTTTTCATAATAATTTAATCCCTCTCTATATATACAAAATATATACAAAATTCATGCAAAATACAATATATGCAAAAAATATGTAAAATATAAATAAAATGCAAAAAATATGTAAAATATAAATAAAATTTTTTAAAAATAGTACACTATAATACAATAGAATACAGTATTACAGAATAGTTTTATAATACTTATCACTACTTGTAATTTGCATTACAATATATAACAATATTACTCTCTATGCTTTTAACTTTCAATTCGTACCTTCTACCGGACAAAATTAATTTATGTGCTGAAAATGTTATCTCAAGTACTAGTAAAGTCCGTGCTAACTAATTTAATTGGATCCTTTCATGCCAACGTATTTGTTTCTAATTTCGTTACAGTAAGTGACAGAATAGAAAAATTAGCTTCAACAGTTAGGCTGACATTGACTTTCTACAGTTTACATATTTGGAACGGTTCTTATAAACATACATCAATGTATAAGTATGTATGTATTTATTAAAAGTTCTTTATGTTTTTCATATGAAGCTTTGGTTTTTATAAATTCGACTTGGAAAATCCGTCGAGTTCGCGAGCGCTCAACATTTGTAAGTAGATCCGGTAGGTCATGTACAGACGCGTCAGTCTATTCCTATTTAAACAGCACGCGTGTCCGCCGAATTTTCAAATTCAATTTTCTCAAAAACAAAGCCTCGCATGAAAAAATTTTATTCTACATTTTCGACTAATTTTTTTATGTAAAAACAATTGACTTTTGGTCGTACCACCAGTTACCGATCACCCTGTATAGTTCCAGTTAAAAAATATCGATAACATTGAAATCTCGAAAAATATGACATCGAGAAAAATTTATTGATCACCACAATGTTTAGAACCCAAAGTGAATCGTATTTAACCTTGACATTTTTGCCTATTATCAACAATAAGTGAGATACTTAAGAGGTTTAAGTTAAGAACAGTGTATAGTAGCTGTCGATGTATACGAACGGAATCGATCTACTTGTCACAATTGACAAATAATCTTCCGCGGATATAAATGTTAAAAAATTCATTATAATAAATAAAATCGGTAATTATTACGTTTAGGGGAGGCAGCTCCGATGACCTTCACCTTGACATATGTTGTCCAGGACAACATTATGAACAACTTTTGTCATTACATCTACCTGTTTTCTTTCTGATCTCCACAACGTGTTTACAAAAACAGTAAACAGACTCCGCGTCGCGCCGGAGCAGGCATACGATGCCACGGAGAGTGCACGAATACGGAAAATTTAATTTAGTACTACCAATAGTTTTTTGCAATTATCTCGGGAACTAAGACCGAGCACACGGTAGATGTAATGACAAAAGTTGTTCAAAATGTTGTCCTTGACAAGGGGAGCTGCCTCCCCTAAACGTAATAATTACCATAAAATCAAACACTAAGTAAATTTTATACGAAATTTCAAATTTTAAAAATATATATATATTACTTCTGGATAAATTAAAGAATATTTACTTCTTTAGATAACAAGATTATAATAAATTTTGTATTACTTTTTAAATGCATTCCCTGATCATAAACTTCATACAATTTGTTATATTATTTTACATTATATTAGGTTGTCCCAAATGTTTCTTTCGCAATGTGTACATTTAATATATTGTTAAATCCCACTAGCATATACAAACAACGCGATGATCTGTTCGGTAACGTTTTATTACTCTCTAAGCTTCCTTTTACATAGTCACGGAATTTGCTTTCTTAAAAAACTATTTTGAATTTGCATTACGTGGATTGATCGAAAACCAAAGGAACTTTTGGGAAAACCTAATACTATAAAAGATTAGCATTTTCTAAAGAAATAAAATCGATGATTGTCAAATGCAATGAAATGAAAATCTACAAATGCTTTGTTATGATAAACTTACTTATTATAAGTTCGAAACATGCCCCGCAAAGTTCTGCAGTGGCAATGCCTTCCAAGAATAATGACTTTACAAACGGGTCTCGTATATAATAATCCACATATCTTCTTGCCCAATACGCTATGAGAGTCGTAAGTATTATGTAGAATGTGGAAACACCTAATGCTATTATCGTTGCAGCCATGATGTTTATTGAATATTTTCAAGTTCAATGAAAATGCTACAAAAGCAGAAATACATATATAACTTCATTAATACTGAATGAAATCTACGACGAAAATAGTTACTAATTTTCATGCCAAATCATAAATAATAAAATTATAATTGAAACTTTAATACTTACAATTCGAAACGCTCTATCCTTTAATAAAAGCAACGTAATGTTTCTTTCGGTTAAAAGCGGAATGTTATATCATTTTATGACATTAGCGATTAATAATATGATCAAAAATACTTCAATCAATTTATCCTGTTGTATTATATTAATTTCGAAAACATATACGTTCCTATAATTCTATTTTTGAATTTCGCTAGCTGTGGTATGGCAGGTAGAAGAAGGAATGTAATGTTATGTGACATTTTGAACTAAAAGACGAAATAAGAATAATACATTAAACTATTGTCAACCATAGCTGTCGTTCAATTTAAAAATGACCGTCCATAGTGTATCAACGTCATAATGCTGTATGAAATGCAACTAACGGGAAGCTAAAAGCAGGGCATTATGCAACGGTACCTGATCATTCAACAAACTATGGTTTCAGATGTCTGTCGTGGGACGTTCGTGCCATTGTCAACTTACGTGTTTATCATCGAACTTCACTTATTCCTAGCATCTTTTTCCGATCGAATAATTGCACGTTGACACAGTCTATGAACTATTTCTCTGCCCTTTCTTTCTCTTTACACGCGACAAGAGTTATTTAAAACTGACCAGTGTAATTGAATATATCCGCACGGATATGTCGCTATGCTTTAAATAACTGTACTCCCGAATTACCTGGTTGGACATCGCCACTGTGTGTAAAAATTCACTAGTTTCTCGCATGCAATCGTTATATATCAATTATAAACATATTTAAAGTATATACTACCGACATTAACTTCTTTGGTAAATGTTTGTACATAAAATATATTCATCAGAAACACAGGAATACATTGGAATCTTTCTCTTTTTAGTCGTATTTAATGCTCTTATAATGTTGCAACAATGTTATTTGCATTATGTATTATTTAATTTGAATGACTACATATATGTTTTTAAACATAAATCCGAAAATTTGAATGAAAATTCCAAAAAGCCAACAATTACCATTTGTAAAATTGTAAATTTATTGTTTTCATTCAAATTGAATTTTTCTAATCACATTCATCTATACGTAATTTCATTAAACGAAAGTTAAGTTATTATACTAAAGGTAAAATTCGCTTCGTTTTTCATTTTCGTGATAAACACAATTCTAATAAATTTCCTGAATTCAAAATTGAAATTTTCATGTCTAACATTATAATCATTACCAAATTCTCATACTTGTCCTTTTCTTTTAACTTGGTCAATGTACAAGATTTGAACGTTCATATATGCTGTTAAATATGTATATATGTATAATTTATTTTTAGTTAATTAATGTTCGTACATATTTGTATCATTTAAATTGAATACATACTTTTCCAATCGTGCCCCTTTTGTTAATTTTTGCAATTATTTTAAAATTTGCAATGCATGCTAAGAATGTTTTATTAATGTATTCGTTTTTTTAAATTTTTCGTATGTTTATTATAAGTATCCAAATTATTTAATGTTTGTAGAAGAGTACAAATTCATTTCACAGTTTTACGCGTTATACTGTTGGTAGTAAAATCAATTAAAACTAATTTGACCTTAGTAATGTGTTACGTTACAATCTGCTCTAAGACCACTTTTAGCACTGAACATAGTGAATTCGGTACGTCGGCAGTAACATCCTTGACAGAGTTAGTAGACTTACAATGTAATCATATAAAATGGGTTCATGAGTGAGGCACAATAACGGCTTTACCAACAGTAGCAGATTATGGGGATCTATTATGGCAAACTGTTAATGTCGTAAATGTCTTGATTTTAATTTATTTTCTGTATTAGCTTATTTAAGTATATCTCTTTTTAATATTAACAAAATCTAAAAAAACATTTTACGCATTTCCTCGTTCCCTCTCTCAATTTCAATTTACCACTGTTAACTAATTCGAAGCATACTTTAGAAATAATAAAAGGAAATAATTTCTAAGCTAACTCAAATAAATGTTTATGTTAATCAAATTGTTTAGCGCAATTGATTTAACGTAAGGATGAAAAACTCGCTATTAATTATAAAGAAAAATAATACAAATTATAAATGTACATAGTTATGATTGAATGTTTTTATTCATTTTACGAAGTATTAACTACATTTATTACATAAGTAAATGATTCCATGTTTGTTTATGAATGTGGGTTAACTTCAATTTTTATCATTATAAAAAAGAAAGTAAATTTTATTTACAAGAATCGAAAGACTCTCCTTTGTGCTTTTTTGCTGCTTGGGGGTCGTCCTGATTCTCTGATTTTAACATTAACCTGGGAATTCGCTTCGATTTTAAATATGACATCGTTTCACTTGACGATCTAAAAACAAAAATTGATGAATATTTTATCGTAATGTACCTTTAAGTGCGTTACGCACTGTCGATCCGTCGCTGACGATTTGGTTGCCGTGCGACCAAAAATGATTATTATTCGGTGCGACCAAGTGCGTAAGAGCTCGTACGTTTTCTCGTACCTGGTAGTCGCTGGCGACCTGGTCGACAGTGTGCAACGGCCTTAAGAAATTTTAACCACACTGCCATTCAGTGCATGGTCAAATCTTGTAATTCAATTTGTATTACTTAATTCGTAAAGTCTATTACTTACCTCGGATGAGTAGTTTTGCATTCTGTCAACATATCCGTTGAATTACTTTCAGTCGAACTGGAACTTGTACATGGAGAATAAGGAATGATCTGATAAGTAGTTCTACTGACTACTTCATTAGTTGGTTCGATATTTTCTGTTTGATTTGGCATATTGTTACTAAGGCGATTCTCGCCATCTAACGTAGACTTTTTTTTATCTTCTAAATCGGACTTTATCGACTTTATATCAACGTGGTTTTCAGCCTTAGTTTTTAATTTACCATCTTGTGTAGGAAAGTGTACAACAGGTATAGTAATATTTTTGTCTCCTTTGGTTGCATTCATTAATGTAATTAATAGTTTCGAGAGTTCTTCTCGTTTCCTTGTCACAGTTATTTCTTCAAACCAATTTTTCAACGTCTTAATTGGTAATGTATAATCTTTAATGGGATTCTGAAAAGGTATTGTTATTGTGCAATCAGCGTTTAATTCTATTTCTTGACAACAATAATAAAGGAAAATAATTCCAGCATAATTTTACCTTAAAGAAGCTCTCCACATATTGTAATACATATAAGCCGCAATCAGTAAAATTTGATTGCTGAGGAACTTTCAACGATGCTCCTCTAATAGTATCCTTTGAAAATACTTTCTCACTTCCCATTTTTGCAACATATTCGCAACTCAAATAATCCCTTAACGTGGCTACCACTCGTGCTCTACTTGCTCCCGCAAGAGAATCAAATATTAATATGCACGGTCTATAAGCAATAAAAGTAGAATTACACTTAAAGCAGACGTGAGGCTAAACCATACAAAATACTTACACTTTAACAGTATCTTTCTCTTGTGGCACATTTTGTTCTACTTTTATCGAATGACTTTTATCCTCCACCGTTTCGGATTCATCCTAATTTAAAAATCGGGAATAACATATTTTGCAGCATTAGCAAGTTTCATTTGTCGTATTAAATTTGGAAGTTTAAATAAATAGATCTAATAAACTTACATCCTCCTCACTGTCCATCTCCATTTCTTCATCGTCACCTTCTGCTTCATCTCTCTCGGAACCATCGTCTGGTTGATCTATAGTTATAGTAGTCGTGACAGGTGCCAGAGTTGTGCTCCCAATCGTAACAGCTTGAAGTTTTACTTCTTTCAACTTTTTACTTTTCTGTACAGTCTTACGGATATTGTTTTCCACGGAATGGGTGCGATTTGTGGAGACTTCGCCCACCAATCCAGGAAAACAAATAATAGCCAAGAACCAGTGGGCGCTGCAATACATGGTTAATAGTAAACAATTTAGAGAAATAGATGAATCACAAACCCATGCTTGATATTGTAAACACTTACTGCTCGTTTATAGGAATTATAACAAAGTCTTTCTCAAATATGTTCACATTTTTTGACCACTTTTGCACCCTTGCATGTCTTTTTGCGGCTGGTGAAAGAGGAACATTACTTTCTACAGCTTGAGTGTGTGGACTTGTCAACCGTTTATAAAAGTATGAACTAAATACATGTGTTCTTTGCTGATCTCTCTCTGATAAAACTTCTAATGTTAAATATTTCAAATAGAAGTCTATAATTACGTCATTTAAAAACTGGTCTTCACCGAGACATAAATAATCTTCAGTGTTAATGGCTATGCCACCCTTTGCAGGGGGTGGAGGATATACAGTTATTCTGTAAATAGCAATTTATTATATTGAATCTTACGTCAACATACAGCCAATAATAAAACATAATAAAAAAAGCTAAATTTATTTCTCACGTTTGTATGCCGCTATTAATATTGGAATTATTTAGTGAAGATGCTTGACTGTCTCTCCTCGACAAACTTTGAATTTGTGAACTCTAGAAGGATGTAAATTATAGATTACAATTTTGATTTCACAATTAAAAATTCATGAGAATGATCTGTGTTTCGTGTTTCATATTACATACATCTTTCGGCGATGCTCGAACAAGTATATCATTCGCTTCTTTCGAACTCAACTCTTCTAGTAATTGTCTCCGCGAGAATAAGGTTTTCAGCACAACTTTTGATTCCTCGGATAATTTCTCAGGCAGTAAAGTTATTCGCTTATGTGTATGATCTATGTTAAAAAGTACATTAAATTTGTTCACATTTGCTTCTTTACTTAAGATATAGTTTACATTCTGTTATTAAGTTAGTACCTTTTCCTGCAGGATCGTAGTACGGTCCTTTGGGATCCTGCATTCCTAATAATTCACGAATCATAGCACCAGTGTTGGTAGACGTATAAAAGAAAAGCACTGGCATTGATTTTCCAAAATGAATTAGTACCTTTACAAGATCTTGCAACTTAACTTCTAATGTCACATAGCTTTTATCTATAAAAAATACACAAATGCAAACATTTAATAAGTTACTACAAACCAATTTTCATTACCATAGTTACTAATAGAATTAAATTTACCATCTTCCAATAAAGGTACTCCAAATCTGACTCCATTTCGGGAGATTAATACTCTTTCCCGAGGAATATATTTATAAGATCCTATCCTTACAGTTCGGCACAACAAAGTGGTATGAGGAGATGAAACCGAATTATCTGAAAAGCATTAAACTTTATATGTTATTCTCATGTCTAGTAGAAAAACACTATATTATTTTAGGTTATGTTAATATTTATGTGGAAAAAATATCAATTGTTATCGAAGTACATTTAATAATACAAATAAATTTTCTGTGCATGTGTAAACATAACTGTATTTAACTTTGTATGCGTTGTATCTACATTTGACAGTGTAAAATATTGATCTTACACACTGCGAAAACTGCTAATAAAGAATACATTCATCCATTTCGTATCCACATCCATACACCATTGTATCTTTTAAGTTAATAATATAAAACAATTTTGCCTTTGATCACACTTAAGTATAAACACACTATATTTATGTATTTACGTTGTACAACATAATTACAATTTAATTTATTAAAAATTACCTTTCATCATATCTTCACTTTCCATAGCATAATCTGTACTTGTGCTAGAAATAGAATTGTTTGTAATTACTGGTTCCTTTTCAAGAATGGTGTCCATTTCTTCAGTAAAAGTATTAATTGTAAGATTTGAAAATGTACTGTTATTAGAGCCCTCCGATGCTTTAGTTTTGCCTTCCTCTTCTTCATCCGATGAAATTGTTAAACATTCTACACAATAAATATCACGTGTGAGGAATGGAAGATTACAAGTAGTGCATTTGAGTATCTGTAGTACGTTCAAACACTTGAATTAAAAATAATAACAAATAGTACATCTAAAACAATACAATTTATCTATTAGTTATCAATGTCGTTAAGTTTTTTTTTAATGGAACTGTAAAAATCTCTATTAGTTTCCAGCTATGAATATTAGGTCAGTTTTGGTTGGCATGTTTATATCTAGTTAGACATCTCATAGCACTCGGTCGGCTGTTTGAGGGTTAATGCAAACACCGTGTTGCACGCATGCACGTACCTTAACCCCTTCGCTACTGCATCTTGTGACGCAATGTGATTCATACGATGTTTTAAACGAGATACTTTGCGATGTAATATTATTTATGCTGCGATTTTTGATTTTATGTTACCTCTTTTCAATGTTTATAACTATACGTATTATTCACGGGACGTTTTAGACTCTATGTAGACAAAGTATTTCACCTCTATATTATGTTTATAATTATATTAGTATTCACTTGGCATTCCGTGAGTGTAGTAATGATGGCTCGACAACGTAAAAGTTATTTTTGTAATCGTTACAACGTGATATTACATGCAAAGCTGTTCCGAATTATTTCATGTACTATTTCATAAGCATTTTATATTCTCCATTAATTTAGATATCTCGACTAAAGATTAATACAAGCAATCTAACTGTTGTAAATTAAATTTAATTTTCTCACATTTTTATTATGGAAGCGAGCGCGCTGTACGCATAGTGCATAGCAACAATAGTAATAAAGATTAAGAATTTTGGCACTTTATGGTATTATATGAAAGACATTTTTCATGTACTAAGGTCTACTCTATGTTTCTCATTAATTAATAAAATAAAACTTCTGAAAAGGAAATTGGAACTTGATATCTGGTTCTGTAATTTGATAACTTTTATATTAAAGTAATTTATGAAATTAATTTAGTTAATTTAGTAATTAGATATTACTTTGCTAACGTTAATACATATATTAAGGACCTTAAAATTACTAATATACCCTACTATTATATTCATGTCTCAACCTGAAAGTTAGTTTCTTCTATACTTTATAGATTTCTATTTTACGTTTGAAAATTGTCTTATTGATAAATATTTATTATGCCTGTGTAGTAATATTTGTTAATATTATTATTATTATTAAAGTAAGATGATTCCTTAAAATATTGTATGTTACCATAGAACACTGAAACTGTTAGATGAAGATTTACTTGCATTATTTGCATAAAACCAGTTACAAGTTGAAATAGAGACCACATTCACAGTCTCCACGGACGCGTCCGCCGTAAAGTTACAAATATTTGCCTTTACTTTTTCTTTGACTCATGTTTCAATAGAACTTCTTAAAGAAGAGAAACTTAGTGACATTGAAAACTCTGATAGTAATTTTAAGAAAAATAATTATATCTTTTTTCAAATTTAACTATTTTCACCACAGTACAACAATTTTTACATTTGAAGTATACCAGTTACGTTGAAGGCCAGAAGAAAATAAATCATTATTTTCATACCTGGCTCTTTATGAATAGGCCTTGGTCTTGAACCACCTCTCCCTCTCCCCCTTCCGCGTTTATAAACAGATCCGTCTCGTTCTAATTTCTCCAGTTTTGCTGATGAATTTCTTTCATTGTTTTTCTTGTAAAATGTCTGAAAATACAATGCAGTAAGATACGCGTACAGGTGTATATATATATATGCACACATTAAAATTGATTCACATGGCAAATAGAGAGAAAATTAGAATTGAAATCTATTTCCAATTTAACCTGACATATTGTTACATCAATACTATAACAAATTTTTACAGATATTTCTATACATAAAAATTGTTATCTTGGTGAATATTAATATCTGTATACCACCGTATATTTTGTATATCACCAATTATCTGGATCAGCAAGTATGAATACGCTACAGCAGTGTTCTATCATTATTCAGTTCTTACATCAACAGACAGCATGGTCTCCTTCTTTTCATGTATACCCATTGTTACGGGTATAGACTTCACATCCTTGGGTAATTTTCTTTTACACCGTAAACACCGATTGAAGTCGAATGAACTGAAGCCACAGTGCGAACAGACAGCAAGCATTCCCTCAATGTATATAGGCTCCTAGTTCCATACAAAACTTATTGTAGGTACTGTTTACGAATGTATTATCATACTAGAATTTTTCATTTTAAAACAATCTTATATTGAAAAATGTGGGAACTATAAAATAAACGTAAGTTATTTATAAATACTCTATGATTCTATTATAAGGTATACACTGCACTGGACTATGTATAGTCATTCTTTTAGAGGATGCTTCTACATGCCAAAATAAAATGAGAATCAAGAATAACTGTATTACGTTTGAGACTTATTTCAAATTATTAACAATTAAAACAATATTAGCAGTAAAACAGGTTTCCGTTTCTCTTAGAAAGATTTTCAATCGTTATTGGTTTGAAAATGGAGCCTTTAGCATAACTTCATCACTCTTTATTTTTATTTTTTTTTGATTTGTAGAAACATCTCCTAAAGAACAATCGCATGTAGGTAAACATCTTGCAAATTAATGTTAATATTATGATGTTTCTTAATGGTTTTAAGACAAAATATATTTATTATATGTTAACAACATTATCTAGCTTATTTATTACATGCTAGATAATGTACAACATGTAGAAACAATATGCCAAATGAAATCAAATTTTTATTATATTATCTCCATGAATTAATATCGTCTATATTAATGTGCACAGTGGTAATAACTTAAGAAATAACGAACATTTTTGTTGTGAAATGGTTTTCCTTCTACTCATGAAAATATTATTTGCTTGTTAATATGATTTTTTAGTATTTACAGATATGATTAAGTGGCACATTTATACTATTTTCGAATTACAGTTAACTATTCATAAAAACATAGATCAGAATGATTATTTATTTATTATGTGATACATTTTAAAACAAAGATTTTTCTCTATCAAAACTGAAACAGTTCATATACTTGGGCAATAGAAAATAGCTTCATTAAAATATATTAAGCACTTTTTAACACATATTTATATGGACAGCTTTTAATATTTCTGTATGGCAAATTTACACTTGTAATTATGCCTACATGCTTTCATAAATCACTTATAAAATATAACATACAAAATTACACAACATTCTGCATAAAATAATATAATCTGAAAAGAAATAATGTATTTTATTGACTTACCTCTTTTTGTTGAATAGGATTGCTATTTTCGTCCGGTGAACTAAAACATTCAATAGTTTATCGTATTATTTATAAATTCCGGTACATGAATGTTATATACTTAAAATTTTATACCGAACTTACCTATGAGAATTATCTAAACTAACAGCTGAGTTTTCTTGTGAACTATCATTTTCAGTTGTGTCATGTGGTGCTGTAATTGCAGAGGCTCTAGCATCCACAATATAGTTTATACCCAAAGTGGGATCAGAAACTAAAGAAACAGTAGTTGATGCACAAAATACAATATTTGCCTAAAAATATATACAACATATATTTATGAATTTAAATTTTCTTCAAACTTTCAAGTAATGCTAATTAATATAATGATAAATACCTGCTCCAATAAGTCTTGAACCGTACAATCCTCATTTGGTATGTCAAACTCAATTAATCTCTGTACACCATTAGCAAATGTTACTAACATTTTTGCAGTATTGCTCTGTATTTGATGCTGAACTATAGTATTCGTTGGATTATCGATAACTTGTTGAAGATACGCGATACTTTCAGATGAACTGTTTTCTGAATCAGTTTGCGACGAAAAATTTTGCTGATTCGTTTGTTCTAAAACTGCCGAGGAGTCTGAAGATTCAACATCCATACTTTGTACATTTTGAGATGCAGACGTAAGGGATGATTGTTCACATTGCGATTTTTGTGTTAATGTCGATTGTTTTTGAAGTTGTGATTGCGTTGACGTTTGTTGTCTTTGATGTGTTGTATTTGCGGTTGTTTGTTGCCGTTGTGTATTTAATGTAGCTTGTGCTAATTGCGATGTAGTGTTTGATAGTCGTTGCATATTACTCCCTTGTAGCCTTTGATCGTTTTGCATTTGTTTTAATCTTGTTTGCTCCATCTTAGATTGTGGAGGTTTCAACGAATTTTTTTGCATTAATACAGGAGTTTGAGGTCTTGTATGCGCTGTACTCGAAGAATTACGTATTTGTGTTAAAAGTGGGGTCACATTTTGCCCAACAGCACTGACTGATTTATTACAAAATGAAGGTATAGTTGCTCTGATATTTGACGCATTAGCGTTTTGTAGTTGAGGTCCAATGTTACTTGTTACATTCACTCTATCAAGAGTAGATGAGGATCCAGTTTGTATACTGTTTGTTGAATGACGATGTCTGTTTTGATATAACCTAAGTGGTTTCCTTTTTATAATTCCAGTATTCGATGGTGATAGTTCACAATGTCCATGTAGAAGATTCTAAAAATACACATAATTATTATTAACTATGGTATTTAATATGTAATATATGTGTATATATTTATTTATGGAATTACTTGGGAAGAACTATTATTTTGATTCTCATTTAAATTAGCAGTCTGAGTTTTTTCTGATATTAATGGACTCTGTTTGGAAACTGCATTTAGCGTAACACTATTTTCCTGCATTTTTATCCATTGTATTTGTTGTCCATCATTATTACAACCTACCAAAGCCTTAGAACCTGAACACAATAACACTTGATGTAATAAATTACTTTCTGATAGCCTTATCTGCTTGGTATGAAATGTAACACTAACTTCTAGAGGTGAGCAAAAATCCGAAAATATCGGGTACCTGATGGTCGGCACGGATCGGGAAAGCATCGGGTCATGACGAGTCGAGTTCTCGAAAATTTCAGGATTCTCGAATATATCGGGGTTCTCAAGAATTTTTGGGATTCCCAAGAATAATGCCGGAAAGGGATTGTCGAGAATCCTGCTATATTCGAGAACCTGAATATGCTCGTAAATCCCGATATATTCGAGAATCCCGTAATTTTTGAGGACCCCTCCCGATCTTGAATGAAATTCTCGACCCGCCCCCACCCAATATTTTCAGGTGCTCGTACACCTCTACTAACTTGCCTTTTCTCTTAATTACGAAGGTTGCGTTTAGAAATTAAGAAATTTTTTAAATCAATGATAATTTGACAACATTTACTAAAATTAAAGTTTAATGGGTTACTTATTTTATAAGTTGACACAAATGCCTGATTTTCAAGAAAGCACAAAAGCTTTACTGTGTAAAGGAAAAAGAATAGGATATGATCGAATCGATCTCAATAATCGAGAGTTAAATCAACTTGAACAATACAATATAAATCTCAAATCCCAGGATCTTACCTTTATTATCAATAATATTTACAATATTTCCGCTAACAGTGTTCGTATTCACTGCTGTAGCCTTCAATACACCAGGTGAAGAATTCAACTCGTTTGTATTGGTTTTGATTATAAAAAGATTTTGTCTGAAAGAAAAACATTGGATTAAACACCATGTGAAATAATGTTACGTTTGGGCAATAATACAGATAGTGTAGCCAATATATTTTCTAACAGAAAAATATAAAATTAATTTTAGATTACATATTATTCAAAAACTAACTACATAGCATAGTTTTTCAGCCATGGATGTTTTCCAGTACATGACTAGATTTTATATCGAAAATTATAATGTACAATAGTTACTTCTTCTGCAGACTTTTTTCTAGCAGTAATATAAATATAAAGCAGTAATTGTATTAAATATACAATAGAAAAATGAACATAAAAATCAATTGTCAAATATTGCAATTATAAATGAAAATACTGAGGAAAAGAAGGTGCATTGGTACATATCTAATTTAATTTAAATAAGTGTATTTTTCATTACAAATTTAGCATAAACTGCAAAGATTACATTTTTAAATAGATATCTTCACTTCAGAACAACTATCACATTTTAAATAATTTCATATAAATTTGTTAACATGTTTATAAGGGCACATGTAATTGAAAAGAAATTCAGTAATTAATTATTTAATTAGAATTTAAAAATAGAAAGCACAAAACAATAAATAATGTTATTAATAAATAAAGCTACAATGAACAGAAACAGTTTGATTGTTAGTGTAGACAATACTTTGTTCTCATAAATACTTTATATTTTACACTATCACAAATTGTTATAATATATGTGGAGCAATTGTTACACATTACATTAATTTCTAATGGAGATATTCACTCATACTTTTTAGTGTTCATTTTCTGAAATAGATATATTTTACACAATATGCCCACATTTCATGTTTATAGTACACATTGCAGTATTTTACCAAAATACTATAATTAATAATTAAAAGAAAAAATAAGAGTGTCAATAGAAAGCTTCTTTGAGGCACACATGTACAATATACCTTGATGACACACAAAAAAATGTTTCATAACATAAAAGCAGATAATGTAGCCATTGCCCCTAAAACCTGCATCATTAAAAATGTATGATGTATAGGTACTTGCGATTATGGTACCATCATATACTTTCACATACATAATTAGAAGACTACCTTAAGAAGTGTTTATTAATACACTGTACACTAGCTAAGGATCTTTCACTGTCATTGTGAATGTTTTGTTAAAGAAAAAAAAATGAATGGAGAACGAAAAGAAAAACAGTAACGGATGCCTACAAATGCTTAAAACTTATATGTACATGTACGTATGTATAGGGCAAACAGTGGAATCCATGTTAACGCAACACTAGCGTACAATGTATTATGGTATTCTATTTTCATATTCAGTATTATAATATTTAGAATTGCATGTGATGATTGCTCAATTTAAATACCTATCCATAGAATTGTATTTCATTCAAAACATATTTCTATATACATGAAATTTTATATGCCTGTTTACGAGAATGTAATTGCAATTAAGTACTTATTGTTGAAGTGTCATGTAACTGTTGTTATATTACGTAATGAAAATATTTTTCCTATGAATAAAAAAATATATACGAAAAGTATAGATTTTTGACATGCTTCATAATTGATATTTAATTTTAATAACCAGTGCCACGTACCAATATTCCCTTCGTCTTCCTCAAATATTTAATATTTTTACATTCCTAAATGTATGTACAGAATTGAAAGTAAATAGATATCACACTACTACTTCAATATTTGGAAGGTCGAAATACATGCGCATGAAAATTACCCTTGTTCCAATTGCGTTGCAGAGACTTGATTCCCTAAATTAATTTGCTGCGAAAATATTGCTTGCCCGCTGTTTTGTGGTGCAGTGGTATAAGTCAAAATTTGCTGAGAACCATTACCACTGTTATTCACATCTTCAACAACTAATTGAACACTTTGTCCATCTAAAGAACAAATTCTCTGTCCTTCTTCAAGCATTAATGTACCACTGGCATTGGTCACAAAATTATAATATTGTGCCATATTATTCAAGACTTAACTGCTTGCAAATATGATCTTTTGTCAGTCAATGTAGATTACTATTAAATTGCTTAATATCGCTACTATACAGGATTACACCAGTCCATCAATATCATATCTGTAGAGCGACAAATTAGTATCTGCTCAATAAAACCTATTAAAAATAATTTGAAGTTACTTATCACTTCTATTTCCATAGTATATTATTTTACAACTCAGGTAATATAATTTAGAAGAAAAAGGAAACACAAATATCTAAACAAATCTTAGGAAGAAATTAGAATGAAGCTAATAAAAAGATTTAATATTTCATAAATGGCTAATTTACTTTAAGTAAAATCATTGCAAAAATTTCATAGAATTTAACATTTTAACTCTAAAGCTTCCAACATATAATAGAATGCAATAGGATCACTACAAATTACACTTAATAAAAGACCAATTCATCATACAGATGTATTAAAGAACTATATTAATTAAATCTTATATTTACATATTTGCAAAAAGTGACTTATTTATGTATTCGCTGATAGTTATTTATATTAAAATAATTTGTATTCTTCTGTTCATGGCATAAAATTTCTATATTATTTCATGTATATTACCACAAGTGATTGAAAGAAATATGTGTATCTTAAAAAATAAAACAAATCTTTATTAAAGTATAAAATATAGTTTCAACAAACATATAAAGCATATTGAAAACATTTATTCTTAATAAGTACAGACAAAGTAAAAAATTTAACTTCTTAAGTAGTCTCCTACAAATGATTTTTCAAAAACAGTATTATAACAAATTCCTAACTTGCTTTATACTTACAAATCACTATATTTAAATATAAATTTTCAATACAACTAAGTAACTTTATGCACAATGAAAATGCACAAAAACTGTACAACATGTGCTTCAAAGATACAAATCACGTGTGATTTAAGAAAGATTTGTTAATGACGAATTACAGTACTAGTTATCAATCCTACTAAGTATATAAGAAAATTTATATTGTCAAATAATAACATCATGAGAGTTCTTAGACCATAAACTTTATCAAAATTGTTAGCGAAATAAAATTTAAATGTGGGCAGACTAATACGAAATAAATAACATGATACCCATACTAAAATAATCATCATAGTCAGTTAAATAATTTTAATAACATAAAACTTTATATGTGTAAATATTACATTTTGTTACGAGATGCGTACCACTATTGAATACATAATACGCATTCTCATATATGTAATTGTAAATGTAAATAAGATAATAATGATCATACTTATGATAATTTACTGTTTTTATAAACTATAAGAAACATAAGAAGCATATTAACACTGGCATAAACGTAAAATTTATACATAATATACTAAACAGTTCTTCTTATGTCAAAATCACATATGGTTCTAAAATTTGTTGTTATTGTTATAGCATTTTAAATTTATAAACTTATAAGCTTATTGTAAATTATTCAAGTGTTATCTTTTGGAAAGTAAAATATTCACTAGTCCAGATAATTAACTATAAAATTTATATGCAAAATTATGTATACATATATTATTTGTACATTTACAATTAAATATTTTCTTATAGACATTACATGAACTGATTAATAATAATGTAATGTCAGTAACAAATAATGTTTACAATAATTAAACAATAACAAATCATTACAAAATTCGTAAAGTGAGCAAAACAAACAAAAGAAGTTGGACATTCAAAATATACTAACACTATTATTATTTATCTCAAACAAATCGTCTTATAATTATTCACGTTTGAATAATTATTAGTTTATTAATCATCATTCTGCATAGTGATGCTGCATATTAATAAATGTGTACCAAAAATTTAATGTGAATAATCTTTTTAAAAGAAAAAGATACATCACAACTAATGGAATGTGACGAAAAGCTTTTAGGGGTTTATTAAGATTTAAATCATAGCATGTGTTGTGCATTCCGTTAAAGAATAAACCGAAATGAAACAAGATATACACAATTTTACTTATTACATCTCCTATTGTTATTGTCGATGAAACACTTGAAAGAGCAAACTAAAATTTGCTACAGTAATATAAAAGCAGGAAATATTTAAATTTTACAAAATCATAACCTAAAAATAGAAGAAAGGAATCGATCTTTAAACCTTCGTATTTTACGAAATAAAGTTCGAAACTAAAACTGGAGACGTATAAATAAAAAATTTTTAAATTATCGCAAATCGTAGAATGTATTTATGATTCAATGTTGAAACGTGCAACGTAAATGATGGCAAAACCGTTTGAGAATTTTACCATAACCTTATTTGCAAATCGCAACTACATTAAGTAAGAGTCATATTAAAATAGTATTAAAGAAATTCGTGTTTCACTGAAGTGTGAAGCGGCTTTATTGTCATCTCCAAATGAAAAACATGCGGAATTACCGACTAGAATACGAACCGACGTCTAGAGCACACATGAGAAATTTTTTAATAACTGACAACCATGTTACTTACAGTCGTTTGTGCAAGGTGAAGTAAATATACAATTCCAAATTGAGCAGTAACAAATACTTCTTGGATTGTACCAAAATTATTTCGTTATACAACGCGCAAGTAAATAACAATTCCAATTCGCCATTTTACGTTACCGTTTACGTGAAAGAATCGCAAAGCAACCGATAGACCGCAAAAGATTACGCCACTGCGTCACTGAAGTAGTTTCCGGCTCCGGTTTTCTAAGACGTTAACGGCGCGAAATTCGTTATGTTGTCACGTGAAAATTATGAACGATTAACAGAAGTAAATAAGCTATGTCTATTTATTATTAAACATATATGATTTTATGTCTGCTAAAATTATGAAAATGAAAATAATAAATATATACTTAAACCCTGTCCAGACTGACGGACAGTTGTCCTGTCTGCGGACAAACGTGTGCCGTTTGCGTACTGTAAGCAAACAATTGTTTGTCAGTCTGTATTGAATTTTATAAAGTCGCTTTTTAATAAATATAAATATATAAATTTAAAAAATTATAATATATTCTCTCTAAAACTGAAATATATAAACGAATTTAATATTAAATTATTTACATACAACAGTACTATAATAAATATTGTTATTCATACATAAATATGTATATTTATAAAAAAAATTATATATTTTTTAAGTAAATGTACATTATAAGATTAATGATTACGAGAAATTCCAAATTTAATGTCAGGTTCAAAAAAGGATAATAGGGATTGTCATGAATGTTTAATTTATTCAAAAGGCTGTTACAAATGGACTGAAAATACATCAAAATATACTATACATCGAATTTGAAAACTTAAGTCTATTATTCAGTCATGTAATCAATGTCTTCTTTATAGTTTGTAAATGTTTTATACTCGTTACTTTTAGTAACATTGTCTCGAAATAGAGAGATTAATCTTTGACTACTCCGTTGTAAGGTATAAGAACTAAACGGAAAAAAGTTTTCAACTTTAGTTAATGCGGTCTTATTACTATTAAAAATTGGAAGTTGACTTCGTGTATTATTTTCAATTATAGTATAACAATATGCTAATTGATACATTCGTGTAATTTCTGCAAAACTGTGCAGAATTTCAGGATGACATGCTTTCAATGGATTCAACTTAGAAGTTATAATTTTTGCTAAATTCAATTCTTGTAAATACAACATATCTGCAAATGAATAGTAAAATTATTATTTCTTCAATTTTAAAAAGTTTAAAAGGTGATCTTCATACAAATTAAATCGACATATACTCACATTTTTTTGAATCAGGATAGTCATTATGCCTTTTACAAATTATGAGAAATAACGCTTGACATACTGAGTAGAATACTGTATGATCTTTGTTTTCATTGTTTATATAACTTGAGTGATCTTGCATATTAATATAATCGTGTATCCATTTACATAGTTTAAACTGCACCACTTTCACAATGCTGATAAAGAAAACAAATAAGTATACAACAGATGTACCATTTTATGAATTTAACACTAAGACATAGTGAATATTTACCCAGTTGTAACAAAATTTGCTGTAACTAGAAAACTGGCGATATATGCTACAGATGATCGCCGTATAATAGACGGTATATTAGGATCTGTGACTTTACGCCATAACCAATCTATAAAAGCTTCCGCAACAGCTGTTTTAAAACTACAAATATAGAATATAATATACTGCACATATTGACTTGCATGGGTAGGTAATATTACTGTTTCAAATATTTGTAATAAATCAAAGTGAAGAGTTTTTAAAGGTTCTATTTGCAAGACTCCTCCAATAAAACAGAAGTCATGCATGTATTTCAGAATCAGTTCCATACACACATCCAATTTATGAGCTATTGGATGTATTTTATCTGTTTCTGTTATATCATTGTCTTCGTCAACATTATTTTCATTACCAGTTATACTGTCGCATTCACTACTATCATCCATTAAGTCTTCATCTTCATTATCTGTCTCTAATCGTGGTATATTTACATCTAATACCATCAGCCTATAATAAAGAACGTATATTTTCCAATTAAAAAATGATAAAGGTTTCTTTTTGTACAATTATATTACCTATTAATAATTAGAGACAGAATATCAGATCTTAATTGAGGCGCATACTCCAATACTTGAAGTAATGCATACACATAAACTTCATGCATGTGAGTTCCATGAACAATATATGGAAACCTTCCCCTAAGTGACTGTAATAGTAGTTTACTTGACCTGCAAAAGTATATTACATTTAATTAATGTTAAAATCATCATCATATTAAAATATGTATTAAACATTCAAGAATGTGTTTACATGGGCACAACTATTAAGATTTTACGTAGAACATCATGCAAGTGATTTAATCTCTGAACATCTTCTTCTTTATATTCTCCTGCTTCCCATTTTGCTTCATCATTGTCCTCTGAACAAAACAAAAATATTATTAACGCTACAATCTTTCACAAATATTTATATAATTATAGTTTTATTAAACATACCTGGCTTAAACTGTTCAACTAAATTATCTATCACATTTTTAGCGTAATGAATTTGCACGCAAATTAAATCCTCTATAAATGTTTTATAAGCAGATGCAACTTCTAAAGAACGATTCGTCCATTTCATTTGTAAAAGTGTTTCAACAAATAATTTGTGAACTGGACTCAGTAATGATATACATTGTCTTACGTTTACTAAAAATTCTATTAGGTCAGAATCCTATAATTAAACATAAACATTCAGTTAATAATGTTGAGTAAATATATATTAATATATCAGAACTATTTGAGTGTACATTGTATTTACAACATTATATACCTTAATATTCGAATCTCGTAGAATACATATTAATTCTTCATAATCCTTAGTTCCACTGCCATTCTCAAAATTATAAATAATATTTTTTAAGTTTTTTGGAAGCTTAAAGCACACTCTGTTCGGTTGTCTAATTAATTGCGATCTGACTCCAGGAGCCTTTAATATCGATGAGACACTACTAACTCTTGATGACACAACTGACATCTGTTAAATAGATGTTACATTCATTATACATAGATGTTACATTTCATTTCATGAAATACACTTATTAAGAGGATTATTTCAATAAACCTTGCCCATCAAACCATTTGTCAACATGAAGATATAGATAAATTACAAACATTTGTTTCTTGAAAATGTTACGCACATGCATGCAATAATTAAGGAGGTTATGACAGAAACTATTAAAAATATCTAACATTATTTACCTTTAGGCGTATAACTATAACTGTTTAGTGTATTTGTATTTCTTGATCATTCACAGTCATGTGTTTGTTTACATTTTGAAGACGTATTATTGCACAAATATTCCGGTTAACAATATCTCACATGTGTCCGACAGCATCCGACAGACAGGCCCATGTGGTCAAAGCATAGACAAGTCATAAAACAGACAGGAATTGAACGTATCGTTTTGTCACTATCGATCAAGATTCTGAGGCCAAATAAAATCACGAACAAAGTGTAAGAATAGATCTGACATCAAATGTATTTTCAGGTATTTTCTTGACTCAATTTTATTTATTAGTCCTGGGCATGGATATAATCCATGGTCTTGTGTCAAAGCAGAGAGGAATGAGAGTGTTCACGCTCGAGGTTTGGCCGTGCCAACTTTTTACTTTTCCCTCTCTAACGCATGAATCGGAACTAACGTTTTTAGCTTGGAACAGAACCTGTCTCATCTTTTGACCCCCACCACCGACGAGATACTGTTAAAGACAGCCAGCCTTACGGGAGTTCGTGTGCCCGAATAATTCAAGCGTTCTCTTACGCCCTCTAGGATATATTTTGGCTGGAGTAAGAAACAGAAGGCCACCGACGATATTTCGTCGGTGCAGAAGGCCTCTGAGGAGATTCTTGAGACGGTGAGACGGCAGACAGCAATGAGATCAGATGTTACATTCTCGAACAAACATTTTGGTGTTGGATTTTAAGGCTTAAAATACTAAAAGTAAAATTAATATCGAACACAAAAAATCCTAGAAATTTTGTACGTAAGAAAGTATGAAAGCATATTTAGGAAAATCAATATTCAATAATTCCTACCTCTGAATTCATACGAAATACCTCATTTTGTAATTTAAAAATATTTCATAAACAAACATTATTTCCTTACACTTTTTAATAATAATTGTTCTAAGAATCGATCTCTGGAAACATACATATGTTGAAAAACAGATTAACGTTTATTTGACATACTATATCGAATAATATAGAGTTCGAAAGAGACTCGCGAGGATAAATTAATATAATACATATAATATAATTGTAGGAGCATCGATGCAAACAGCAATTAAAAAATAAAAACATTATTTGTCACCCGACAAAAGAAATGATTATGGTTATCTGTATTCGACACGCGTCGAATAAAGTTTTATTCGATGAAAATTTATTCGGCGAATAAAGATAATTTTTTTATTCATCGTCAGCGGTGAATAAAGTTATCATTTTCATCTGTACCTTTATTCGACGTTTTATTCGACTTCGAATAATTTTCTGAGCCGCGTTCGAATACTATAGCGAAGACCGAGCAGTCAAAGATTGGCACACGCGTTACAATGTATCGCCCAATAACCAGAGCAGGGATCGAATAAACTGTGAACTCTCATAAATCGAAGTTCTTTCTGGATATGTTGCTACCGTAAAAATTTGTTCGATGTCCTTTTTCAATTTCCAAAGAAACCTGAAATTTTCGAATTCTTATGTTTTCCTATTTTGTAAATAAGATTTTTAACCGAAAAATCGGCAAAAATTCTTAAATATATATCAATATCAATATCAATAATCGCAATTCGTCAGATTTTTTCAATATTTTTGCATGCAGTTAAATACGGGTGATTGACCGAAAACCATTAAAACGAGACTGCTCTAGGTAGGTCCTTTAAAGAGAAAATATTCCAAATTTAATTATAAAAAAATATTTTAAATAGGAAGTTAAATTTTGACAAATAAAATAAGATTAGATTAGATATAAAATAAGACATTCAGCGTTCAAGAGAGACTGTTCCGCGATCCCATGCCGAACGGAGAAAAGGACGGAGTAAAGCTCGAGGGCCTCGGTCGCCGAGGAGTGTAACACAATACGGGTCGGGTATATCGGTGTGAGACCACTACTAGTCCAACAACAAAACTTCTTTATTTTTCATTATTTTTTTATCGAATTTTCACAAATATACTTGTAACATTTTTCTGATGAAAATGATACGAAATATGATGTAATTCCGATGATATTTACTCGTGTAATGAACGGCGAAAGGTTCGGTTGCAAGGAAGGACAGCGTATGGGAAAGAAAGAGACGCGGAGAGTCCTACTTTTAAGCCTTCGCGTTCGACTGCTCGATTTTCGCCGCGTCGCGCGTCGCACAATGGAATTAGCTGTTCACAACTATTGTAGTCGTTGAATTCAGCCCGACGTCAGCAATAACATTATTAAGTAAAAAATATATAGTGAGCATTAGAAAATCAAGGAGACCTTACAATTTTATCGAATAAAAAAAATTGTTTTATGTAAGGCATGCAGATGTCTTTGAACTCAGATCGTACGTGTCCAAAACTACCGTAAAAGTGCGTATCAATATAAATAATTTCGCTCGGAGTTCGTCGATGCTTTCGCAAGCAATGTCAAAGTATTCTGCCCTCCCGAGTCCTTCGGCTTCCACCTTGTTTCGAGCTTCGCCTTCCGGGGTCTGGTGCGTCAACGTGACGCCTAGGCTGGTCGTAATTCTAGGGCGGGGCGTTTTACATTTAATTTTTTATATTGAAATTTATAGAAGAGTGACTACCGAGTAATTTTTATGAGAAACATTTTTTGTCAGAGCACTGGAAATGCTTGAAAAATTACAATAACGTGTGAATAATGAATGATATTTAATGTATTCTTGCAACAACAGGTGATATTTGAAATCTGTCTTCACATCTGTAATTCTTACACGAAGCCATACAACTTTACCATGTACAGTATTTCATCGATAATGGTCCACAACACGGATCTGCGCAGGGACGTTTGTAGTATAATAATTTGAATTTTTCTTTCGATAGCACATTGTTAAAATAATTATTTAAATAAATAAATTTTATAATTTGTTTCTATATTCATTATTTGGATTGTTATTTCAATTATTTATTGTTAAAATAATTGATTAAATAAATAAATTTTTACAATTTGTTTCTATGTTCATTATTTGAATTATTTCGATAATTTATTGTTCAAATAATTGTTTAGACAATGTACACGTATTTACATATTTAATATAGGAACACGTTTCTATAGAGTATAAAAATTTATAATCTACAGTTTTTATAATCTATAGAAATGTGTTTCTATATTCATTATGTAAATACTTGTACATTCTTTAGATAATTATTTTAACAATGAATTATTGAAATAATTCAAATAATGAACATAGAAACAAATTGTAAAAATTTATTTATTTAATCAATTATTTTAACAATGTGCTATCGAAAAGATAATTCAAATTATAAATATATTATCTAAACAATAAATTATTGAAATAATTCAGATGGCGAATATAGAAACAAATTATGAAAATTTATTTCTTTTATCCGTTAACTGGAAACGAATCAAAGGTTCGAAGGTTCGACGGTCCGACGGTCCGAAACTTCGATTTTCATCACCTTCGAAGTTCCCTTCGTTCCTTCGAATCCTTCGAAGCTTCGAAGAGTCGAAGCTTCGGAAAAGTAACAGTCCTAGTTTATAAACGAGGAATATCGTTGTCTGAGGTTTGCCGAACGTAGAGAAGGATAGCCGAGCTCGAGAGGCCTCGGTCACCGAGAAATGTAAACATACCTAATTCGAATTTCCAACTTCTTTATTTTTCACTATTTTTTTATGGAACTTCGATGACCATATTTGTGGCATTTTTCTAATAAAAATCATACTAAATGTGATATAATTCCGATGATATTTACTTGTGTAATAGACAATTAAAGTTTCGGGCGCGAGAAAGGATAGCGTATGGAAAAGAAAAAGACGCGGAGAGTCGCAGTCGGCGGCACAGTTCAAAGGCTCGCACGTCCTCACAATGTATTACCAAGGAATAGCTTTTTTATTATTACTTATTTTTTTGTGAGACTTTTGCTAATAAATTTGTGGCATTGTTCTGATTAAAATGATACCAAACACGATATAATTCGGATCATATACAGGTGTATGGTCATTATGTACAGGTCAGGTACATAACATCGGTGAGGCAACGGTAATGCAATGATGACACTTTTTCATTTTTAGTTAATCTTTTAGGAGACTTTTACCATCATATATGTAATATTTCTCTGATCAAAATAATTGCATTTAATAATTGCAGACAGTGCTGTCGAGCATTAGAAGTGGTATTATCGGAAAAATAAGTAATAAAAATTACGTTTCTGCTTTCTACTAAAGGATCTCGATAAGAACGATTGAATTTGATCGTTTCTTGTAGATTGTATTTATTCTTCCTTTTTATTCTATAATTATTACAGAATATTTTTTCTTTCAGAAGAATTATTTTATAAATATCCCATTAATTAAATTAAGTGTAAATTCTGATATTTTATAAATTCCTACATCTACAGGCTATCGATTATAAAACAGTGATTCCAATGCTGAACAATAAGGAAAATAAGTAGGCGATAAGAATTTAATGAAATTATACAATAATATGTAATTATTTTCCAAGAAATCACAGAATGGATAATGACAGTCTTCATTTATTTATTACCTAAGGTATTACATCCATTTACCTCTACGCCACTCATGCGGTCGTGCGCAGTTGACGAGCAAATGTTCTATGTTAGCGCGGAACTTTTAGCACCGTGGAACTTCATAAGTCTACTTTATCCATTCCACGAAACCACCGGCGATGCCATCGGACCCGTTACCGACCGGTTTGAGAGCCCATCAGAGCCCACTTTTCGGCGCAACCGAATACACGGGGGCTGGATGTCTTTAACAGTATCTCGTCGGTGCCCCCACTAACACATGAAATGGAACTAACTTTTAGCCTGGAACAGATCCTACCTCATCATTTTACCCCTTCTGTGGCATGGATCAGAATTAGTTTCAACCAATTATTTAATTTGAATATAAAATACTGTTTTAATAACGAATCAATCACGCACAGGAGTTCACGCGTAACCAACAAGAGTAGGATGAAGAACCCAAATCGAAAACCAGTCGAAACAAAATCAACACCAAAACGAAAACCAGTCGGAACAAAATCGACACCAAATCGAAAACCAGTCGATACAAAATCTGCACCAAATGGGACCCAAATCGAAACAAAATCGAAACCACATCGAGCCCAAATCTAATGATTTGTGGACGCAACGAACTATAGGCGATTCGGGTGCCCCCGGGGACGTGAGTCCCCGTACGCACTCACGGGCCCTATCCCGTGAGTGAGACCCTGAGGGATCTCCGATCGGAGGAATATCAATTTCAAGACAAAAATATCAATTTAGGAAAGTTGAACTTTGAACGTTCAACAGCAGATTCCAATTACAAATTCAAAAAGAAATATGGAAAGTGTTCGTTGAACGTACACGTATTCTGGAACGAAAACTTAGCGAAGCTGGGACATAGGAAAGCGAAGAGAATATTGAGTCTTACATACTACTATAAAATACGTATTTACGCAAATTCTAAATGTGCAGCTATTAGCTCGATATAATCCACTACATGCAAGATACTATAATTTACAAGTTATACATTATACGATACGTCCAATGTCCGTCGTGTACGTCCGTGGGACATCCCTCGGACATAAATTTCGGACGTCCAATGGACATCCTTTTTTTACGTCCGTGGGACATCCCTCGGACTTAAATTTCGGACGTACCACGGACGTGGGACTTAGATTATTTCGTACGTTTTCGGATGCTATATTGTGTTTCTATTATTATACTCAAAATATAGTTTATGAATTTTTTCAGATTTTTAAGTTCGCGGCGCCGTTGTTTGAAAAAACTAATTTTTCGACGTTTCTTCTGAGAAAAAATGAGCTAATCTTCAAATTGTTAGATTTTATTTATTCTGTAAGTCTATTGGACACTGATAAACTTGAACATTTCACAGAAATAGTTGAAAAATGAAATTAACTTGATTAGTATTACGATTACCTCGTACATCAGCGCCCATAGTATCTGAAAATATTAATCATGTTACCAAGAAATCGGTAGCGTCAGCGCGTTAGGCGCTCGACTGTTAATATGCTTATACTAGGTTCGCGCCCGGCATAAGTCCACTCTTTTTTATTTGATCAATTCCTCTTTTTGATAATGAATGGTATTTTTGTAGATTTCTTTTAAACCAATATTTACATATTTAGAAAATTTTTTAAGGTGCAAACACGCTTTTATATGTCCGACAAACGTCCAATTAACGTCCGCGCGGGACGTCCTATGTACGTACTGGGATGTAACTGGGACCTCTGTCGGACATACCTGGGACATAAATCGGACATATCTCGGACATATCGTACGTCCCTGGGACGTACATATGTCCGGTACGGACGTACATTGGACGTCCGAGTGCTATCTGGGAGATAATATCGATTGCCCAGGTCTCACCACGAGGAGGTTGCCGCACAAGAGACCCGAAACCTTTCTTACAACGACGATTCTTAGAAACTAAGTTCGCAGGTCGCTAAATGGAAAAGTAATCTTTTTCATGGAAAAGACTACTTTTCCATTTAGCGAATGTCGAGTAATTATTGCGGGGCAAAGTGTGAATCGAAGAAGAAGTCTCCAATCCACGAGGGGGCAAAGGCGAATCAGGCAGAAGGCTCTGATTCTTTCAAAGAGAGAAACAAGATCGAACCAGAGCAGACGGCTCTGGTTCAAGGATGACGCGACGCGTTCAGCGCTTACAAGTCCTGAGCCGACCAGCCCGATACCCGTCACTCCATCACGAAGAGCGATGGCTAAGAGAAGCGTTCAAACGGTTTCTTGGCGCAACTGGGGGCCATGAGAACGCAAGCGTTAACGTGACTATTCCAGGATTACGTTAACGCGGAGCGAACGTCAAGAAAACGAATGAACAAGTCTCTCAGACACCCCTCTCAATGACTTCACGCCGGATACCGAAACTGGACCGGCTCAGAACTTGCAAGCAAGGCCGACACAGCAGAAGGCTGTGTCGGAGTCAGAAAATGGAGCGGGCGAAGTGAAGTTACGGCAATAATTACTCGACATAATCACAACGACGATTTAAAGTCTTAATAACTAACGCACGCAATAAATCTTAAAATTAAACTAATAAATAATCCGGAGTCTTCGGTCGACGAATCCTCTTCGTTCAATAAATTTTCTTCGTAAGATGAATTCTCTTCGTTGAACGAGTAGTCTTCGTCCGACGATGAAGATGATCAGCTGCTGTACTCTAACTCTAACTGAAGCAGACTAATCATAGCTAGATACAATACAATGTATGAACCAAATTAGAACAAGACGATGTAAAGATGATGGTCAAGATGCCATAGATATATGACAGAAATATTCAAGACAGAAATATCAACTTCAAGACAGAAATATCAATTTCAAGACAGAAATATCAATTTTATGAAAACAATATCAATTTCATGACAAAACTATCAATTTCATGACAAAAATATCAATTTCAAGAAAAGAATATCACTTTGGTAAAGTTGAACGTTGAAAGTTCAAGAACAGATTCCAATTACATATCCAAAAATTAATATTGAAGGTGTTTGTTGAACGGACATGTATTCTGAAACAGAAACACTGTATTTGGATTGTTATTTGAAAAGAAATGCTGAAATTGGGACAATGGAAAACGCAGAATGCATTGAGTCTTTCATTCTACTATAAAATACTTATTAACAGAAATTCTAAATGTGCAGCCATTACCTCGATATTATCCACTACCTGCAAGGTACTACAACTTATAAGTTTAGCATTTTGCGAATTGTGCTGGTTTCCTTTCTTACAACGACGATTCTTACAAAATAAGTTTTAAGATTATTACAAATTAAGTTTTAAGATTATTGCAAACTAAGTTTTAAGATTATTACAAACTAAGTTTTAAGATTATTACAAACTCAGTTTTAAGATCATTACAAATTAAGTTTTATGATTATTACAAACCAAGTTTTAAGATTATTACAAACCAAGTTTTAAGATTATTACAAATTAAGTTTTAAGATCTTTACAAATTAAGTTTTAAGATCTTTACAAATTAAGTTTTAAGATTCTTACGAATTAAGTTTTAAGGTTATTACAAGCTTCTGACGTCTAATATTCTAGATCGGTGTCTCCAGAACTACATACTTTAAATCGCGACTATTTTCTTGCAAAATTAACAAGATATTTAATCAATTTAAAAAATTGATACTAATACAAAGCGTGTTACAATTTGTTTCGAAACGCTACTCGAAATCGCAGATGAACGTATCTCACAGTTGATCGTTGCAACTGGAGCATGGGCGCCTGAAATGTCGAAACATTCTAATGCAAACGCGATTCTTCTGTCTATTCTTCTCTAATTCATCAAATTGAAATTCAAAATGCTATTTTAATATGAAATTTAAAACTCTAACGTCTAAAATTCTACACAGGTATCTCCAGAACTACTCTAAATCACGACTATTTATTCGCAATATTGACTAGACTTTTAATCAAGTTTGAAAATTGATACTAGTACAACGCTATTCGAAATCGCGGATGTGCCCATCTCACAGCTGATCGCTGCAGCTCGAGCATGGGAGCCTGAAGAGTCGAGACACTCGGAAGCAAACGCGAACTTTTGGTGCGCAACGCTAATTCAACGAACAGAGATCCAAAAAAGATTACTCTACAGTTTGTGCAATACGAATCGCGACTATTTGTTTCCCAACACTATACTTTAAACAAGCTATATCGCTTATAGAAACTGCGATTATAATTGGAAGAAATGCTAACTTTGATTTCTGCTCAAAATCGACTAAATGCAACGCGTGGTTTTCTCGCAACGCTAGTGCAAATCGCGGACGTTCCCATCTCGGCTGATCGTTGGGGCGGCGAGGCCTGTCCATGCATGCAACTAACTACTTTTACACTCTACTACTACTCTATTTTTACAGACGAGTATAGTGACAAGGTAGTGACGAAATGACTCACTCGAAGATGCGAAGCCATTGCAATGATTGACCCCTCTGAGCCGAGAGCATGGTAATGACTTCATGCCGGATCCTGAAACAGGACCAGCTCAGAACCCAAGGTAAACGAAGAAAGCATTGAAGAGACCATGCCCCCCCACCACCGAGCTAGCTTAAGCTAGGCTAAGGAAGGTTTAAAAAACCCTTGGACTACCCTAAGCTAGCTAAAGGTAGACAGTGATAAACAATGGTAGGCCATTGGTAGAGGACTCTTGGTCAAGCTCGCGGTAGGCAAGGGTGAAATTAGCATTTCGATTGCCGTGATAATAATTATCGATAAATGTATTATTTCCGGCTGTATAATGTTTATAACAATTCCTTTTGCCAACGATGTCGACAAGCATCCTCTTGACTATCTACCATCTTATTTTAAAGTAAAAATTGCTAATAGTACTCGAGATACAGAGTAACTTTTAACACATGAATATTACCAAACAATATTATATCAAGCAAATTTAATTAATGAATGTATTTTTATACACAATGCAATAGTTTTATACACTTAAAAATCAATGGTCTAGTACAATTGAATGTTTCATGCATTACATTTCTTGCAATTAAAAAATCCAATAATAAGTTCAATCAGCTCGTGATATTTATTTGGAAAAGCTTAAGATTTCAGGTATGAAACACAGTGTGGGTGTGTGTGGTGTCGTTGTAATATGTACTCATTCTTCATCATCATATGTTTTTAAAAGTTAACGCGGTATATAGATTGTTCGAAGATCGCATGATATATGTATCTGTAGAAATAGTTGACGAGCGGTTGCATCATGCTGACGCATACGCACAGCACGGACGTGCACGTATAGGCAAAATTCAATGTATTAATAGCTGCAGTTTTTCGCAAATATCTCAAAAACTAAGGCTGAGCTGCGGTTAAATGTATAGGAAAAGGTAGCTCAGAATCTTCACCCTGACAACATGTTAAAATATTATCGAAATCGGTGGGGTGGGACCTTTCATGCACAATTACCACGAACTTTATTTGTGGCTTTCGATGACTTATTCAAATCTGAGTAATTTTTCATATACAGCGTACACAAACACGGTTTCACAGCAACAACTATTATGCAGCGATTGTTTAAATCTTTCTTAATATTGTTACGAATGTGGCACGATAGAGTTATCTACATTTCGTCGTTACCCAAACGACGATATAACAAGGACAGAGGGAGTTAAGGGAATCGCTTGACAGATATCGAACTGGTTGGACGTGCAAAGATCAGTGCTCTTCGTTTCTATCGTAGAAATTAAAATATTTTGTAATTTGTTATGTAAAATAAAGTGTATACAACGAAAAATTAATTAATGGGGAAGGGAGAAACAATACAAAAATTACATCATTTTTAATTTTTATTTATTTTCATTATTATTTTATTGATTATCCGGTTGTTGAAAAGACTGAAGGACGTCATTTGGATATTGTTTTAATTTTTTGGTTTTAAAAATCTTAAGCTGGATAAGTATGGAAAAAAACTTTATTTAAAAAAAATCCAAGTAATAGGGTCCAATATTAAAAAAGTTATCGACTTTTTAAAAGTGGCCAAACATTACTTTGGGTCATTGTAGATGATATTTACGTATTCTTATAGTAAAACCTGTAACACCGTAAAAATGTAAGTGATGCTATAGTTATGTACGGCTCTGTATATGGATGTATAAAAGTATGTGTATGATGAGTTGGTGATCTCTGACATAAAAAAATGTAAATTCGAGATCGGAGCGAGTTTGACTGTGAGACAAGCGGATTCGTAGATTGCAATTTTCCGGGGAATGGCAAGGGAAACGGTCGTATGAGATAATTGGCTAAAAACATAGAATAGAAGAAGTGAAATGACCGCTGCAAATTAACAATCGCCCGCAGGTACGACTTATACATATTATATTCGCGTTTAATGTACGCGCTTACCAACAACATTGTAACCTTATTTCTAGCAAGAACGCACAAAACCGCAAACCTTTTTTGGGTTTAAAACGTTCATATTTACGTCTACTTTTAAATGAAAAAAAAATCGGTGGCGCTCGGAAAGCCTTAATAAGAAATTAAAAAAAAATAATTACCATTCAAATCTGTATTTTTTTTCAATTGAAATAAATGTACTTACCGCACTGAATAATATTTATGCCATTGGATAAGGCTTAAACAAGTTTTTAAAATATCTTTTCCGTAATAAACAAATTTCTGCCACGTTTTGGGGATATTGCACCACCGTTCGACCTCCCTACAGATCTACGGATGCGCCCTATCCTACACTGTGACTTTATGTACATATACATAGAAATTTGTGTTTTAGACGAAGTCGACGATGCTGGCATGATAGAATTAGAGAGTATTTGGGATTTTATATGAAAAACTATACGATCAAATAACAAATAAAAAGGAAAATTATTTCAAATATTCCAAATAATGAAATAATTTAAAGAAATAATAATACGTGATTTTTACAAATAAGGTGTAGCAAATTAAATAAAATATTATCTTAACTATTTGTTGGCTGAAGTGTGTGTATTCAATGTAAGCAATGACGTATGCAATGAATGATGTATGATCGATGTGTGCAGTATGATGAACGTTGTAATGTATGTTTCGTCTTCATTTTGTTATTATCTTTTGTTATGTTCTCTCTGATGATGTCTTCATGTTCCGTTAAATACATTTGATTTATTATTAATATATACTGCGTTAATTCTGTCAGGTTATGGGCCCAGGACACAATATAAATCGCGATTTGTAATTGAGTAAGTAAGTGTTTAGTTTCGCTAACGTTGAGCGGTTAACGGAAAATAATTATGAACTATGGAAAGTTCATATGAAGAGCATACTTATATTTAATGATTTATGGTCGTTGGTTGATGGTTCTGAAGAAAGACCTCAAGATAGACCAGACTATAAATATGTGTATTTCCCAAAATTAATTAAATCACGTTAAGAAGGCTGAAACGTCGAAAGGAGCCTGAGACAAGCTCAAAACGGTATTTGAATCTAGAGGACCGGTAAGAAAAGCAACTTTATATAAAGAATTATTGCGCATGACTAAACCGTCTAATATTTCTATGACTCAATATGTAAATGAATTTGAACGTAAATCAGAACAATTAGAGGCAGCTGGCATTAAACTACCGGATGATTTATTGTCAATCATGTTATTAGCTTCTTTGCCGCCGGAATATGAAAATTTCAGCGTTGCGATTGAATCTCGAGATGATGTACCGACACTCGAGTACCTTAAAACAAAATTAAAGGAAGAAGAAGCGAGGCAGAGTGAACGAGACGCAAGAAAACATGGTTGCAACGACGAGAAGATAGAAGCATTCGTAACTACGAAGAATGATATTGGCAGAAATAAATATATGCATTCACTTGAAATTTAATTTGATTTGAAATTTAATAATAATTCAAGATTTAGTGGAAGCTGTTACAATTGTGGTAAGCCGGGACACAAGAGTCAATTTTGTAGATTGCCAGCAAAAACAAAACGTAATGATCGTAATGATCGAAATGATGCAATGACGGTAATTGCATGTAACGCGGTAGGTTGTAAAACTAATACTTGGTGTCTTGATAGTGGAGCCACGAAACACATGTCCAATATGGTAGACAAGTTTGAATTTTTAAATCGCGATATGACAACAAATGTATATACGGCTGGAGATCAATGTATTAAATCCTGTGGAGAGGGTCTGATGAAAATGAAAGTACAAGTTGATAAGAAACATTGTAATTTAATAGAATTAAAAAATGTAATTTATGTGCCTGAGTTAAGAAATAATTTGTTATCTGTTTCTGCAATTACAAACAAGGGCTATACTGTAAATTTTAATCAAAAAGGAGCATCTGTGAAACGTGATGATGGAACGACTTCTTTGACAGCGACCAAGCGTGGACAATTGTACATAGTAAATCAGAAGAATAACCATTGTGCGATGAATACACGTGAAGATAATGATAATCTATTAAGATGGCATCAACGATATGGACATCTTAATATTGGAGATTTAAAAAAACTTCAAGCACAAGATATGGTACAAGGTATGAACTTACGTTCCAATATGTATAATTTAAACTGTACCATATGTAGTAAAGCAAAAATATGTGAGCAATCTTATAAACTATCAAATAGCCGTAGCGAGGAAAAACTTGGCCTCGTACATTCGGATATATGTGGTCCAATGAGAATGGAATCATTAGGAAGTGCAAGATATTTTGTAACATTTATCGATGATTATAGCAGATATATTGAAACAATGATGCTACGTAACAAGTCTGACGTTTTTGATGCTTTCAGAAAGTACAAACGTCGTGTAGAAAAATTAACAGGATGTTCAATTAAACGGTTGCGCACTGATAATGCGAAAGAGTATCTGCCAAAAGAATTTTCGAAATTTTTAGAAGATGAAGGTATAAGTCGGCAGTTAAGTGTAGAGTATACTCCGCAACAAAATGGTGTAGCTGAACGAGCTAATCGTACACTTGTGGAAATGGCAAGATGTTTGATGATTCAAGCAAATCTGCCACAAATGTTATGGGCCAAAGCGATAAATGCGGCGACATATTTAAGAAATAGATGTCCCACAAAAGTGTTAAATAATAAAACTCCATTGGAAGTTTGGTCAAATAAGAAACCCTACGTAGGTTATTTAAGAATTATTGGAAGCAAAGCAGTTGCTTTACACAAAGGAGGAAGACGTGGGAAATTTGAGCCAAAAGGAGATGAATATATATTAGTTGGATACGATAATATATCAAAATCATACCGGCTATGGAAACAAGGTACAAAAACTGTGATCAAGTCACGAGATGTCAAATTTATTGAAATAGCAGAGCAGACAAACGTATTAAACGGTAATCAAGTTACATTGCCAATGCCATTGAATGAAAAAGAAGAACAGCGTGAAGAAGAGTCTGAAGAAGTAATTCAAGATATGGAAAATAATGATGAAGTCGTTCAAGATCAAGAATCGATTTCGATTGATGATACACCACACATGAAGATAATGGATAATACAGATAAGAACAAGAGGAATTATACACATGGACCAGGTAGACCAAAAATTTTGAGAACTGGTAAACCAGGAAGACCAAGAAAACTGTTTCATATGAAAGAAGAAGTCCCGCCAGAAAAAGTTCCACCAATACAAACTACGGATCCATTTACCGTTGAAGACGCAATGAGCCGTGAAGATTCAAATTTGTGACTAAATGCTATGAATGTTGAATTTGAAGCTTTGCAAAGAAACAAAACATGGAAATTAGTTTCGAGACCATCAGGTAAGAAAGTGCTAACAAACAGGTGGGTATTTAAAATTAAATATAATAAAGATGGTACTGTAAATAAATATAAAGCAAGGCTTGTAGCGCGTGGTCACACACAACGTAAAGGTATTGATTACGAAGAAGTATTTGCTCCTGTGGCACGTTATGAAATTATAAGAACATTATTAGCTGCAGCAATAAATGATGAAATGCATGTTCATCAAATGGATGTAGTATCGGCGTATGTTCAAGGCGATTTAGACGACGAAGTATATATGGAGCAGCCTGAATTGTTTGAATCACATGGAGAAGAGCAGAAGGTATGGCAATTATTAAAACCTTTATATGGTTTGAAACAGTCTGGTCGTCAATGGTATAAAAAATTAGATAACTACGTCACAACAAATGGTGCACATCGTACAGAAGCTGATCCGTGTGTTTATGTTCTCCGGAAGGGTAAAAATAGAATAATTATGATCATTTATGTTGATGATATTATATTAGCTTCTAGGAATTTAGATGATTTAAACAAGGTGAAGAAATTATTGAAATCAGGATTTGAAATGACGGACCTAGGAACTGTAAGTGACATTTTAGGTATAAAAGTTGAAAGAGATGGAGTTACAGGTAATATTAGATTATCACAAGAAAAATATATTGAAGACTTGTTGATTAAATTTAATATGCAGAATTCAAAATCTATATCGACTCCAATAGAATCTAATATTAAAGTATCTAAAGAAATGGGACTGTTAAATAATGAAGAGAGAAACAAAATGCAAAACAGGCCATATCGTGAACTGATTGGAGGATTTATTTATCTTGCGAATGCTACAAGGCCAGATATTGCATTTGCTGCTAATACACTTAGTAGATTTTGTTCTCATCCAGGTATTGAACATTGGAATTTAGGAAAGAGAGTTCTCAGATACCTGAAGGAGACAGCAAAATATAAAATAGAATATAAAAAGACCGACGAAAATATCAAGGCGTACACAGATTCAGATTGGGCTGGTGACATCGATGATCGAAAATCATGTACTGGAAATGTCATTATGCTGGCTGATGGACCAATCAGCTGGAGATCTAAGAAGCAAGGAACAGTATCACTATCTACTATGGAGGCTGAATATGCAGCAATGTCTGAACTATCCAGAGAAGTGGTATATATGATACGATTATTATCACACATGGGTTTCACAAATTATGTAATTACTCCGATAATAATGTATTGTGACAATCAAAGCGCGATAGAGTTGTCTAAAAATGCGGTATTTCATAAAAGGAGTAAACATGTAGATATTAGTTATCATTATACACGGGGACTAGTTGACAAAGGAATACTAAAAATTGTTTATTTAAGTACAGAGTTAATGATAGCGGATATTTTTACCAAAGCATTGTCAAAAATTAAACATCAAAATTGTCTTTCTATGTTAAATATGAAATAATTGATTATTGTATATTAAATAATTATTTTCATTATAGCTTACATCGATAGATGGGGTGTTGGCTGAAGTGTGTGTATTCAATGTAAGCAATGACGTATGCAATGAATGATGTATGATCGATGTGTGCAGTATGATGAACGTTGTAATGTATGTTTCGTCTTCATTTTGTTATTATCTTTTGTTATGTTCTCTCTGATGATGTCTTCATGTTCCGTTAAATACATTTGATTTATTATTAATATATACTGCGTTAATTCTGTCACTATTGTCTTTCAAATAATTTATTTGGATAATGCCCAACACTGTCTCGTACGACCCTCGCACGAGAAGTGGAAGTACATATACATAGATTTTGTATTATTTTTTTATTGACATCATTTTTTACATTATTATTTTACATCACGTCTATAATTATCTTTGACAAAGTATTATTGATAATCATGACAATATAATAAATATTTTTACACATGTTTACTTTGTGTATTACGCTACGCGTACATTTACTCATACCAAACTGAAAATTTCCTCTTTGCTTATATTTTTATGTTTTTTAGCTAAATATATAATTCGAAAAATTATTCAAAAAATTTTATCGCAATAGTTTTCTAGCTCATTGCATCAAAACCTAATTTAAAGGAAGACATTAAAATTTACTAGGCGCATACAATCATGTTAATTTCATTTGAAAATGTGTAGAATAGTCGGAACTTCCTCTGCTCTTTTGCTTAAAATTTTGCTACAGTATATTTAAAGGCACAAAATAATATTCCGAGTTCCATATAGAAATAGCAATCGGGTCCTTAAGACCTTTGTGAAGAGAAACCCGGTACTTTCTACAAAAACAGAAATCCATGAGCTTGTATAACAATTAGCGATAATTGTAGAAAATTTAGAAAATAAATCTGTCCGGGTATCACATACGCCCGTTTTTATTGTTCATGTTGCGAATTCGCCCGGTACTTGTGTTACACTTGATGCGAAATCACGTGGTGCGAATGTATTAATTGAACTCGATGAACAATTAAAATAGGAAGGTCGAACGCACGTTTGTCTTATGGGGTGGAATATCAAACTATTTGGGCACGTCAAAATACGGTTCATGTTAAAATTCTCGTAAATATAACAGATGCGATATGTCTTACACGTGGGATCCGCTACTGGAAATCTCCCATTGGTTGGACACTCAATCTCCGTTGTTGATGATGGCGTCGTCGAAGTTGATAGTGTCGTCGAAGTTGATGACGTTGTCGAAGTTGATGATGCTGTTCTAATTAATAACCTTGCAGAACTTGATGATTTAGTAGAACTTGATGGCGCTGGTGGATCTGCTGTCGAAGTTGTAGGTGTCGTCGTTTGATTGCAAGCGTATCCCTCCGTGCAAAGAGCCGTCATGGGGTTGAATAAGGTTGGCGATGGACATGTTAAGTTGTACGATTGTAATTTCACACCATCGTATATGCAAATATAGTAGTTTTTGCACGTCCCATCGACGATCTCGAAACTGCCTTGCGATCGACAGTGTTGATTAGAAGAGTTTGATTGAGACAATCCTGATGGGACTAAAGTAAGAAGAAGATATGCAGCGTACAAGCCAACAAACGATTTCATGTTTTCCAGCACGCAGCTTCAGAGAAACTGAGATTATGAAGATGCTGTCGTCAACTTGGTCGATGTAGCGAATATATTCACTTCGTCGAGGTTATTGTTGTATGATGCAATGTCTGTTTGTGAATCCGTTAAATTCTTGTCAAATATGGGATTTGCTTACAATATAAACAAGTGAAATGCGCTTTGATAGGAAGATTAAATTTCAAGGTTTAGCTAATCTGTAGTTCTTGGAAACATTTGAGAAAAAAAGTCTCGCAAGTCGTTGATGTAAGTGAGTCTAATCGATGATTTCAATATTTCTTATTTTAATTAACGTTCCTTGGCTTCAGCTAAGAATATACATATAATAAATGAAAAGGAAAATTATTTGTTTCTAAAGAATGGCTTCATTGAACCATGATTCTTGTTGCCCAAGAATCAGATCTTTGGGATTATTAACATTACTAATTGTAATACAATTAATAAGAAAAATATAAAACTTTTATTTATATTTCTTCCTATAATTATTAAGACTGTGGATCTTTATGCATTTATAGCATGTACACATTTTTAAAATATGAGATGACATGTATACAGTGTGCTTGACTACATGTGGGACAAAATTATGGGGTGGTTCTCCATGACAATATAAATCGAATATAAAGAATAAAAATTCCAATTTCGGCTTCGTTTTTTAGTTATTAACGTTTAATATCATAGAGGCACGAGACAGGCACGTATCAAGTGAAATATACATGCTTATCTTAGGTTCTCATTTGGCCCCCCAGCGAAGTGAAAATGTTTCAAAGATTCACAAATTAATCGTTGGACGATATTCAACCCTCTTACTCGTTCTCAAATCCACAAGGGAATTTCTAATATCCGCCCTATGGAATTATCAAAAAGAAGGGCTCAGTGCCTTTTATTTCGGGCTCACATAAATGCATGTGATCACTATACAATTGTTTACGTATATTCCTTGTGTCCATAAATATTGAATGAAATCCTCACAAGTGCAAGTATTAAAAAAATGCAATATGCAATATGCGTACCGGAATCCTGTACAACTAATTCGCGTTTGATGTATGTAAATTTGACCTTCACGCGCGAACGCGTCGCGCACAAGCTGTAAATGAATATTTTCTTTACCTGCTCATATATAAACCAAACCAATTACTTTTCATGAATGGTTTATTTACCAGAAACCTCCGTAGAATTCAATACTGTATAGTAAATTTCAGCTAGATAAAGGATTGTTCACATAAATACGAATATAGAGCGTGTAAAGTACCAGCGTCAGTCCTTTTTCAAACTTTAACAAGCATTTGCAACTATTAGAGGGTCCCCTTTATCTTTTGACTCATACCTGAACTTTCTCACATGTTCAGTTTCCGCGAAACACCGAATTTTTTATCAAAATCATGCAGTTTTACAAAAACCAATATTTTTCGAAAACCGTACGTAATAGAGCAATTCGGCTTTCAGATTTGGTTTTAGAATGACAAACTCTATAAGAATCGCCCAACACATATTGCAAAACACGAAAAAGTTTTATTTTGCTGGACTGTGAAATTCAGTGAGGATTATAATGTTGACATATCATTTTATGGTTATTGCAATACGAATCGCGACTATTTGTTTCGCAACACTGTACTTTAAACAAGCTATATCGTTTATAGAAACTGCGATTATAATTGGAAGGAATGCTAACTTTGATTTCTGCTAAAAATCCAACGCAATAAATCCATCCCAATAAATGCAACGCGTGGCTTTCTCGCAACGCTAGTGCAAATCGCGGACGTTCCCATCTCGGCTGATCGTTGGGGCGGCGAGGCCTGTCCATGCATGCAACTAACTACTTTTACACTCTACTACTAGTCTATTTCTACAGACGAGTATAGTGACAAGGTAGTGACGAAATGACTCACTCGAAGATGCGAAGCCATTGCAATGATTGCCCTCTCTGAGCCGATCAGCATGGTAATGACTTCATGCCGGATACTGAAACTGGACTAGCTCAGAACCCAAGGTAAACGAAGAAAGCATTGAAGAGACCATGCCCCCCCCCCACCCCACCGAGCTACCTTAAGCTAGGCTAAGGAAGTTTTAAATAACCCTTGGACTACCCTAAGCTAGCTAAAGGTAGACAGTGATAAACAATGGTAGGCCATTGGTAGAGGACTCTTGGTTAAGCTCGCGGTAGGCAAGGGTGGGCCAAGGTAGTCCACTGGTGAAGCACCTATGGTCAACCTAAAGCAAGCTGAAGGTAAGCAGAGGTAGGCTAGGGTAGCTCCGGATTACCACTGGTCAAGCTCGGAGTAGGCATGGGTGGACCAAGATAGGCCATAAGGTCAACCCTAAGCCAGCTGAAGGTAAGCAGTGGTAGCTCTGGATGACCACTGGTGGAGGACCCTTGGTCAACGCTAAGACAGCTGGGTAGCTCTGGAGATTCAATGGTCATCCCCAAGGTAGGCAGGTTAGGCCCGGAGCACGTCCGCTCCTGCCGGAGGACCCGGCCCGATTGACTGACAGAGCGCGCTCCGCGGGCTTAGGTAGACAGTGATGCGCAGCGCAACGCTCCCCACCCCAACTAATTTCGGTTGATTTCGATTGCCGTGATAATAATTATCGATAAATGTATTATTTCCGGCTGTATAATGTTTATAACAATTCCTTTTGCCAACGATGTCAACAAGCATCCTCTTGACTATCTACCATCTTATTTTTAAGTAAAAATTGCTAATAGTACTCGAGATACAGAGTAACTTTTAACACATGAATATTACCAAACAATATTATGTCAAGCAAATTTAATTAATGAACGTATTTTTGTACACAATGCAATAGTTTTATACACTTAAAAAACAATGGTTTAGTACAATTGAATGTTTCATGAATTACATTTTTTGCAATTAAAAAATCCAATAATAAGTGCAATCAACTCGTGATATTTATTTGGAAAAGCTTAAGATTTCAGGTATGAAACACTGTGTGGGTGTGTGTGGTGTCGTTGTAATATGTACTCATTCTTCATCATCATATGTTTTTAAAAGTTAACGCGGTATATAGATTGTTCGAAGATCGCATGATATATGTATCTGTAGAAATAGTTGACGAGCGGTTGCATCATGCTGACGCATACGCACAGCACGGACGTGCACGTATAGGCAAAATTCAATGTATTAATAGCTGCAGTTTTTCGCAAATATCTCAAAAACTAAGGCTGAGCTGCGGTTAAATGTATAGGAAAAGGTACCTCAGAATCTTCACCCTGACAACATGTTAAAATATTATTGAAATCGGTGGGGTGGGACCTTTTATGCACAATTACCACGAACTTTATTTGTGGCTTTCGATGACTTATTCAAATCTGAGTAATTTTTCATATACAGCGTACACAAACACGGTTTCACAGCAACAACTATTATGCAGCGATTGTTTAAATCTTTCTTAATATTGTTACGAATGTGGCACGATAGAGTTATCTACATTTCGTCGTTACCCAAACGACGATATAACAAGGACAGAGGGAGTTAAGGGAATCGCTTGACAGATATCGAACTGGTTGGACGTGCAAAGATCAGTGCTCTTCGTTTCTATCGTAGAAATTAAAATATTTTGTAATTTGTTATGTAAAATAAAGTGTATACAACGAAAAATTAATTAATGGAGAAGGGAGAAACAATACAAAAATTACATCATTTTTAATTCTTATTTATTTTCATTATTATTTTATTGATTATCCGGTTGTTGAAAAGACTGAAGGACGTCATTTGGATATTGTTTTAATTTTTTGGTTTTAAAAATCTTAAGCTGGTAAAGTATGGAAAAAAACTTTATTTAAAAAAAATCCAAGTAATAGGGTCCAATATTAAAAAAGTTATCGACTTTTAAAAGTGGTCAAACGTTACTTTGGGTCATTGTACATGATATTTACGTATTCTTATAGTAAAACCTGTAACACCGTAAAAATGTAAGTGATGCTATAGTTATGTACGGCTCTGTATATGGATGTATAAAAGTATGTGTATGATGAGTTGGTGATCTCTGACATAAAAAAATGTAAATTCGAGATCGGAGCGAGTTTGACTGTGAGACAAGCGGATTCGTAGATTGCAATTTTCCGGGGAATGGCAAGGGAAACGGTCGTATGAGATAATTGGCTAAAAACATAGAATAGAAGAAGTGAAATGACCGCTGCAAATTAACAATGACCCGCAGGTACGACTTATACATATTATATTCGCGTTTAATGTACGCGCTTACCAACAACATTGTAACCTTATTTCTAGCAAGAACGCACAAAACCGCAAACCTTTTTTGGGTTTAAAACGTTCATATTTACGTCTATTTTTAAATGAAAATAAATCGGTAGCGCTCGGAAAGCCTTAATAAGAAATTAAAAAAAAATAATTACCATTCAAATCTGTATTTTTTTTTTTCAATTGAAATAAATGTACTTACCGCACTGAATAATATTTATGCCATTGGATAAGGCTTTAAACTTTAAAACATCAAGGGGTACATACAAAATCAACAAGTTTTTAAAATATCTTTCCCGTAATAAACAAATTTCTGCCACGTTTTGGGGATATTGCACCACCGTTCGACCTCCCTACAGATCTACGGATGCGCCCTACCCTACACTGTGACATTATATACATAGAAATTTGTCTTTTAGACGAAGTCGACGATGCTGGCATGATAGAATTAGAGAGTATTTGGGATTTTATATGAAAAACTATAAGATCAAATAACAAATAAAAAGGAAAATTATTTCAAATATTCCAAATAACGAAATAATTTAAAGAAATAATAATACGTGATTATTGCAAATAAGGTGTAGCCAAATAAAAGAATATATTATCTTAACTATTGTCTTTCAAATAATTTATTTGGATAATGCCCAACACTGTCTCGCACGAGAAGTGGAAGTACATATACATAGATTTTGTATTATTTTTTTATTGATATCATTTTTTACATTATTATTTTACATCACGTCTATAATTATCTTTGACAAAGTATTATTGATAATCATGACAATATAATAAATATTTTTACACATGTTTATTTTGTGTATTACGCTACGCGTACATTTCCTCATACCAAACTGAAAATTTCCTCTTTGCTTATATTTTTATGTTTTTTAGCTAAATATATAATTCGAAAAATTATTCAAAAAGTTTTATCGCAATAGTTTTCTAGCTCATTGCATCAAAACCTAATTTAAAGGAAGACATTAAAATTTACTAGGCGCATACAATCATGCTAATTTCATTTGAAAATGAGTAGAATAGTCGAACTTCCTCTGCTCTTTTGCTTAAAACTTTGCTACAGTATATTTAAAGGCACAAAATAATATTCCGAGTTCCATATAGAAATAGCAATCGGGTCCTTAAGACCTTTGTGAAGAGAAACCCGGTACTTTCTACAAAAACAGAAATCCATGAGCTTGTATAACAATTAGCGATAATTGTAGAAAATTTAGAAATTAAATCTGTCCGGGTAAGACCTAAGCGCGTTTTTATTGTTCATATTGCGAATTCGCCCGGTACTTGTGTTACACTTGATGCGAAATCACGTGGTGCGAATGAATTAATTTAAATCGGTAAACAATTAAAATCCGAAGGTCGAACACACGTTTGTCTTATGGGGTGGAATATCAAATTATTTGGGCACGTCAAAATACGGTTTATGATAACATTCTCGTAAATGTAACAGACGCGATATGTCTTACACGTGGAATCCGTTACTGGAAATCTCCCATTGCTTGGACACTCAATCTCCGTTGTTGATGATGGCGTCGTCGAAGTTGCTGTCGTCGTCGGAGTGGATGGCGTCGTAGAAGTTGATGACGTCGTCGAAGTTGATGTCGATGTTCTAATTAATAACCCTGCAGAACTTGATGGCGGTGGTGGGTCTGCTGTCGAAGTTGATGGCGCCGTCGTAGTTGATGATGTTGTCGAAGTTGATGGTGCTGTTCTAATTAATAACCTTGCAGAACTTGATGATTTAGTAGAACTTGATGGATCTGGTGGGTCTGCTGTCGAAGTTGTAGGTGTCGTCGTTTGACTGCAAGCGTACCCCTCCGTGCAAAGAGCCGTCATGGGGTTGAATAAGGTTGGCGATGCACATGTTAAGTTGTACGATTGTAATTTCACACCATCGTAAATGCAAATATAGTAGTTTTTGCACGTCCCATCGACGATCTCGAAACTGCCTTGCGATCGACAGTGTTGATTAGAAGAGTTTGATTGAGACAATCCTGATGGGACTAAAGTAAGAAGAAGATATGCAGCGTACAAGCCAACAAACGATTTCATGTTTTGCAGCATGCAGCTTCACAGAAACTGAGATTATGAAGATGCTATCGTCAACTCGGTCGATGTAGCGAATATATTCACTTCGTCGAGGTTATTGTTGTATGATGCAATGTCTGTTTGTGAATCCGTTAAATTCTTGTCAAATATGGGATTTGCTTACAATATAAACAAGTGAAATGCGCTTTGATAGGAAGATTAAATTTCAAGGTTTAGCTAATCTGTAGTTCTTGGAAACAGTTGAGAAAAAAAGTCTCGCAAGTTGTTGATGTAAGTGAGTCTAATCGATGATTTCAATATTTCTTATTTTAATTAACGTTCCTTGGTTTCAGCTAAGAATATACATATAATAAATGAAAAGGAAAATTATTTGTTTCTAAAGAATGGCTTCATTGAACCATGATTCTTGTTGCCCAAGAATCAGATCTTTGGGATTATTAACATTACTAATTGTAATACAATTAATAAGAAAAATATAAAACTTGTATTTATATTTCTTCCTATAATTATTAAGACTGTGGATCTTTATGCATTTATAGCATGTACACATTTTTAAAATATGAGATGACATGTATACAGTGTGCTTGACTACATGTGGGACAAAATTATGGGGTGGTTCTCCATGACAATATAAATCGAATATAAAGAATAAAAATTCCAATTTCGGCTTCGTTTTTTAGTTATTGACGTTTAATATCATAGAGGCACGAGACAGGCACGTATCAAGTGAAATATACATGCTTATCTTAGGTTCTCATTTGGCCCCCCAGCGAAGTGAAAATGTTTCAAAGATTCACAAATTAATCGTTGGACGATATTCAACCCTCCTACTCGTTCTCAAATCCACAAGGGAATTTCTAATATCCGCCCTATGGAATTATCAAAAAGAAGGGCTCAGTGCCTTTTATTTCGGGCTCACATAAATGCACGTGATCACTATACAATTGTTTACGTATATTCCTTGTGTCCATAAATATTGAATGTAATCCTCACAAGTGCAAGTATTAAAAAAATGCAATATGCAATATGCGTACCGGAATCCTGCACAAATAATTCGCGTTTGATGTATGTAAATTTGACTTTCACATAAAAAATAAAATTTAAGTATCCCGATTTTTCCTAATAAGTGTCCAACAGTAAACAATGATCGCGTGGCGCGAACGCGTCGCGCACAAGCTGTAAATGAATATTTTCTCATATATAAACCAAACCAATTACTTTTCATGAATGGTTTATTTACCAGAAAGGTCCGTAGAATTCCATACTGTATAGTAAATTTCAGCTAGATAAAGGATTTTTCGCATAAATACAAACATAGAGCGTGTAAAGTACCAGCGTCAGTCCTGTTTTAAACTTCAACAAGCATTTACAACTATTAGAGAGTCCTCTTTATCTTTTGACTCATACCTGAACTTTCTCACATGTACAGTTTCCGCGAAATTCCTAATTTTTTATCAATATCATGCATTTTTACAAAAACCAATATTTTTCGAAAACCGTACGTAACAGAGTAATTCGGCTTTCAGATTTGGTTTTAGAATACAAACTCTATAAGAATCACCCAACACATATTGCGAAACACGAAAAAGTTTTATTTTGCTGGATTGTGAAATTCAGTGAGGATTATAATTTTGACATTTCATTTTATGGTTATTGAGAGCATAAATTAAAGCAGACTGCATTATGCAATTGAGTGCTGTTATAACTTTAAGATAAGGTTGATTTTATAAACAGAATTTATAACGTTATACATGGTATTGTGATATATTGTACGAGGTTTGTTCAAGAAGTATGCGACCATAATTATTCGTACGCAAACAAATGAAGCTCAGGATGCGTGATTTGGTGCACGTATGTAGCCGATCCTAATGCGCATGCTTGAATTTTTTTATGTTCGCAGAGGCTGTCAGTCGTCGGGAGATCACAGATGTGTGAGGAAGCGTAATTAAGCGCTGTCGGATTTTCGTAAATCCGACAAATTAAAATGTTTCTTTTTTCAAATTTGATATAGACTGTTCTAGACAAACGCAAAACACATCTGTGCTTCGTCAGGCTCCCTACCCTCCCGACATGATTCTGCGTGACTTCTGGATTTTCCCCAGACTGGAAATGAAAACTCTGAAAGGGTCCAGATTCCAGTCCAGAGAAGACATCATGCAGAATGCGACAAACTACTTGCGCTCTATCTCAAAAGAGGCGTTCCACCGTTGCTTCTGAGTCCAGCGTTGCCATATGCGCGTCCCGCCAGGCTCCTTACCCTTCGGCCCCTCGCCTAGCTGCGCTGCTAAGCTGGTTTACGCTTCCGCGTAGAAAGCTATACACATATGCTATATTTTCTTCTTACACATTTTCGCATAATGTAGTGCAGAGATCGGCCAGAAGTGCACTTTTTACACCTAATACATTTTTAATTCTATATTATTTACATCGCTTAGGAACGCTTCTGAAGTCAATTCTTGGAATACACACACAAGTACGCTTTTCCAATAAGTCTTAATTGCTATAGAAAAACAGGGCGGTAGTTCATGACACAAAGATTACAAACATCAGCGTAAACACATCAAATTAAACCTTATATCGACACACGTGTACCCATGAACTTCAATACACGTGTATTGAAAATAACGGATACCCGTGTATTATCCATGTATTTTGATATACGTGTACCCGTGTATTATCTGTGTATTTCGATACACGTGTGCACGTTTGCTTCAGTATCCGTATATCCGCGTATAAAGAAGTACACGGGTTAAAATACGGATACATATATACTATTAAAACTACCAAAACCGTGATCTCTGGTTTTAAGAACGTGAAAACCGATACAAAGGAAAATAATTTGGAAGGTGAGTACTTGCACAGGGAAATTCTTTTGAGTCATGCTACAAATTATGTTCTGGACTTTGTCATCTATATATTTCACAACTAGCTTTATTGTAGGTATTTTACGATTTTCCGAATATGCAAAAAACAAATACTTTCTTCTTTCAACTAGAAACTGTTTATTAATATATATTTACAAATAGTTGTGTTCTATCATATGTTCGTCTTCTAAAATTGTCAGAAATCGATTGGCTTTTCATTAAGACATTTCTTCTACTATTTCATAGGTGTTGTCCATTACTATATCGTTAAAATGCAGTTCAATATTATCGCCATTTTCATTATGTATGCCATTATCACAATATGTATATGTAAGGTTTTATTTTTTCCAATACACGTTAACACTTATTTCAAAGATTTGAATAAAATAATGTAGTAATAGGACGAGAAATTCTTGATCAAATCCCATTTACAAAAAGATCTATAAAAAAATGTCACCTAACACAACCATTCAAAATACAATATGCAAATTCTAACATAAAGTTCACTGATATGATATACAATACGCAGTTAATGTTGTCAATGAATTATTCTGGATTATATCTGTAATTTCATCAAATCAGATTTCTGTCGCATAACACCCGATTAATAAGTTTATTTATGTAATATACATTTAAGGCGGTCTAATATGTATTTGAAAAAGAATAGCTTATTTGGACATTCATCTTTTTACGTGAATAATTTTAATAAAGAAGCCAAAGTGTTACAGTTCCGGTGAATTCATCCTAATAAAATGTTAGCAATCAACATTCACGGGTAATTGACGTCACACATATGTACATTTATAGTCAGCTGGTCGAACACATTTTTCTTTTATTTTGTGGAATATCAAATCGTTAGGGCATGTCAAAATTCGATTAATGACAATATCTGCGAAGGAATAACAGACATGATACGATTTACAAGTGGGTTCCGCAATTGCAAATCTGCCATTTCTTGGGCATACAAACTCTGTTATCGGTGTTGTTGCTGCCGTTGTTGATGTTGTCGTTGATGATGTTGTCGTTGATGATGTTGTCGTTGATGATGTTGTTGTTTGCGTGCAAGTGTAACCCGTCGAGCAAGCACTGACAATCGGGTTGAATAGGGTTGGTGATACACATGCTGCGGCGTACGCTTGTAATTTCACACCATTGAAAATGCAAACATAGTAATTTGTGCACGTCCCATCGACTATTTCGAAACTGCCTTGTGTTGTGCAGGGTTGAGTAGACGGGAGTAATTGAAACAATCTTGACGGAAGTATAGTGAAAATAAGAAGAACGGTGTACACGACGAATAACGCCTTCATCTTTTACAGTACGTAGATTCACGAAGACTGACAATGAAGATGTGGTAGATAAATTTGTCGTTGAAGTGAATATATTCACTTCGCCGGAGATACTGTTGTCTAATGAAATGTCTATTGAGAAACGTTTAAGCTCTTGATTAATATTGGCTTTGTGCGCCTCACAAACGAACGAAGTGCACTGTTATAGAAAGATTAGAGATATTTCGAGTTAACATGACCTTGTAAGATATTTATTTAAACACTAACATTGTCACACAGAAATTTAAAATTTAAATAACCCCTTCTTATATATTATAATAAAATTTATTTCGTAAGTACTTTTACAAACGCGATACAAATGAAACAATTGAAGTGAACATAGTGGAAGGATTAGGGCCGATACATACTATCGTCCGGTGAAGATTCCTTGGAAAAAATATTTGACCAGAGGAAGACTGGACAATTGAATAGCACCTCTTCATTATTACTATAATATACAACGGCGTGCAAAAACGAATTACATTTTAAAAATTGGTTCAGATGGCTTGAGTTTTTTTGAGATGTTAGAAGAATTAGTTTATTAGGTATTTTATAAAAAAATTAATCAAGAATTACTATTGACTTAAAAAATGCCGAGATACAAATGGTCGTTATGTTGAACATTTTCCTGTAAAGAATAAAAGCGAACGTGTTAGTGCGACAGTAATGGTGTTTTGGAATTATTTAAATCAAAATATCTCCTACACGATTAATTTTTCAACATAAATAGGTTAATACCTTTTCATGAAGAATGTCCAACTGCATCGATTGCTGTATTAAAAAGTATATGTAGTAACTTTATTGGTTCCCTTAACACTAGGTTTACGGAGCACTAAAATTGATTATGTTATATTGCTTTATAAAAATAATAAAATTGTATTTACTTAGATCTTCAGCGATTTTTATTGTAATATGTACACAAAAGAATAAATCTATTTAATAATTCCTCACGAATGCCTCCTTAGTAAATCTAGTGTTAAGGGTTACAATCCTTTACAGTTTCGTCTTCTCCCACTTTACCTCATCATTTCGCTCCTACAACTAGTCTTATAACTATCTTATATTCTATCTTAATTCTAAACTTATACTGGATAGATAGATAGATAGATAGATAGATAGATAGAGAGAGAGAGAGAGAGAGAGAGAGAGAGAGAGAGAAATCTATTTACAAAAAGTCGCTATTTACACTATTTACGTTACACCATGTTAAACCATTGCCCTTCCTCCTTATATCCCTAATCATTCCCCCCTTCCCTAGCCTTAGACCCTATGTTCCGGTCGCTTATCGCCTATCGTAACTCTTTCATTTCATACCCCCTCTCCACTCTTCCACCATCCTCATCCACTCCTCCCCTCCCCCTCGTCTTCCAGCACATCCCATACTCTCTCTTGCCATCCTCTTTCTTCGTCCACTTTCATGCATACCTCCCATACATGCTCCCACGTTTCATTCACCCATCCACACCTTCTGCATTTTCCCGACTCATCATCCAACCAATACCACCCCCTCCTCAACTCATTTCCCAACCTAAACCTAGCTAACCGCTGCCACCTATTCTCCCCCCAACCTTTCTTCAAATATCCCGGTATCCCCTCCCCTTCCACCATCCCATACCACTTATTATACCTGGAGCCTTATCCGCTTCCATCTTCCCTTTGCCTTCCCCCAATATTAAAAAGTATATAATTCCATTAAAAAAAAAACGAAGTTGACCATCATATGACCTTAACGCGTTCACCCACGAATAAACTAATAACACCAAATTATGAAATAATTTGAAACATTTTTTGGTAGGACTAACACTAGCGAAGAAATCAAGATGTCAAAATCGGGTGAAACACCCCGTATAGAGGACAACTTTGAAAGCATCTGCAACGAAACTTTAATCATTAAACTAAAGAAATTAGTATGTCCAAATTTAATAATTTATTTATTTACTTCAATACGTCTTAGTGAGATGGTATTATTTGTCATTTTTTTTTAACATTGTTAATGAATTTAAAAAATTATTCACATCAAATATTATTAGGAAATAATTTATTTGATTGAAACGCTAAATGAATATAAATTGTTTACGTTATTTGTAAAATACAAATAATACAATATTTAAAATAATTCATTACTTCAAGTGATTATTTGTTATCTTACTTCAAATGAAGCGTGCCCAACCCTGGTAATAAGTATGAAATTAATGAATGAAACATGCGCTAATAAGGAAGTAAAGAAATGAGCTATAAGTAATTTTGCGTCATGTCATGGAAAAATCGATGTAGTGATTGGACCGAGACCGATAGTGTGTATTAGCCGAAACGTTGGATCGGATCGAGACTGGCCCAATAGTGTGCATCGGCGCTTTAGCAGAATATTCTAAAAGAAGAAATTATGTATTAGTTGTAATAGAGGTAAGGAAAGTGAACATTTTCTACATTTTTACGTTCTCATTAGGTACTAATTTCATAGTTTTGTAATTGTAAGCAGAGCTGCGGAGTCGGTTCACAAAATTCATAACTCCGACTCTGACTCCAACTCCTCATTTTTTTTACCTCCGTCTCCGAATCCGACTCCGACGCCGATTTCGACTCCGAATCCGACTCCGATTCCGACTTTGTTTCCCGAAATTGACAAAATATGTACTCAAAATAATTAAAAGTTGTAATAAAACTGAATAAATAGTTGAAATATGGTATTAAAGTCCAAGAATATGGAACAGATAATTCTCATACAACATAACACGACTGTTACTTTCTCACTTTCAGGAAATATTTAGAAAATACGTATCAATTTGAGAAATACTAGCGATAAAATTTCCATTTTCGATAAGTAATATTTTATAATCTCTAATATTTCGTAGAAACATTTGTTGCTTTTAGGGCTGTCTTCTATCTTTTTGGCACTAAATGAATCATTTCATTCATAAATGAATCATTTCATTCATAAATGAATCATTTCATTTCATTCATAAATGAATCATTTGATTGGTCCCTGTTTTTCGGTAATAACTCCTTAACAAAGCCGAAACGGACATTTTTGCATAGGAAAATGCCGCTTCAAATGGGACCCCCCTTTCAAGGAACTGCTACATTTTTGGGACACCTTGTATACCTCTATACTGTAGATCGAATATTAGCAATTTATTTATGTATACATAGACTTATTAATGATTTATAAACAAAGGAGCCAGAGTTGTAGTCGGAGTCGATATATTTTTTTCTGACTCTGATTCCCGACTCCAGGAGTCGATATAGCTTTTTCTTACTCCGGCTCCGACTACAGTGATCAGCAATTACTTCCAAACTCCGACTCCGACTCCACAGCCCTGTTGTTTGTCTATTTTCCCACAATAGCCAATATCGGGCCAAATCATTACGCCGCCACCTTCCATTTAGCGATGGCGCAAAATTTGTTACGCCTATCTCAAATCATAATAACAATAATTGAGACTATCAGGTTCATGTAACAAGTTGTACATTAAATCTCTTCTCGTTCGTAAAAATGACTCTTTAGCATCTTTTCTTCATACATATATGCTTTTTTGCAAATTGCAGACAATGATTTTACATTGCTCATTCAAATACAAAGTTTTCTACAATTTTCTCCATACTAAGTGCTTACACTTTTTTAAAACTGCGAACGTTCAGAACTCTTTTTTCCTCATAATGTCCTGGATTTTTCAATAAATCTTAAGTTATAACATTACGACTTCTATTTGTGACTTTTGATATTTCTGCAACTGAATATTATTCATTTCTTAGTTTCGATATGGTATTCATTTCACGAGCACTTAGTTGCTTTTCACGGCCCATTTTTTATTAATTTATTGTTTTTTTTTGACAAATGTAAACCACAAAATGTTATTACACATGCTATTAACTATGTCTCGTGTTCAATGCTTGTTGCTCATGTACTACTGAAAAACGTAGACTTTATGCTTCAGCTATTTTGTCGAAGCGAATATTGTGGACAATATTGAGCAGGCTGCGCATATAGGCATGCCCAAAACTAGTAATGACATGATTTTATTTTTACTAGATTTTACTACAAAACTTTAAAAAATATAAGATGTGTTATCTTTTTGTCACGGAGTGATGCATCCCGAGCAATCATAAAGGCTAGGTAGACTACCCTCAAAATCGGATTGTTATAGGGTTTGAAGGTAGGAGAACTTTCATATAGATGAACAACGTAGGGGAGATCGGTAGGTAGGCAGAAAAGGAGTTCGATTCTTGTAGAGCAAGAGAAAGGACAAAGTGATAGAGAAAGAGGAAAAGCGGGAAGGAAGCAAAGAAGGAGCAAATGTATATAAGCGAGTTGCATGGAAGACGCTCCAATGGACTCTCTCTTTGACCCTAGTGAAGTGTGCACCTTTCTTTCCGTTTTTTCTTCGTTCTCCTTCCTCCTCGAGGTGCCTTCCACACGGTTTACGCGCGGCATCCTTGTGCTTCAACCTTCAACCTGCCGTGAAAACGCGACAGCTTCCGTTTCGCAGCTGAACTCGATTCAGTGTTACCAAAATGGAACATTGAATTTCTGTCATAGATTCATTCTCGTTACCTCTATTTCTATTTTAGCTCAACGAGTTACAATACCGTGAATTTTGTAAATAGTTCTGGATCGTTCAAAAGTGTGATTCCCGAATGTTGTTCTTGTGATATGTTCCTGAAGGAAAGTACCTGATTGAAGCCGGATAAAGATGGATGTTCCTCGAGTGAGTACAAGACAGTATTTCGAACACGTGAAATTATGTGAGAAGGTTAAAGTGGTCCGCACACATCTACATATTATTATGTTCACTTACTAATTTCTGTACTCTTAAAGACACAATGTTAGTTTTTAATCTGTTTAATATAGAATTTTGCAAAATTAGAGAAATTCAAATCAATAAACTGAATACATTTTATTTACATTTAGGCAAATTCTTATTTTAATATCATTATTTCACAAAACTGTAATTTTTAGTGCGAAACAAATGTATTGCGAATGCAGAAAATCAGCGATTTGTGGATTAGATGTACGAGTTATGATCGCTCATTTGCCAAATAGATTAACTCCACAAAATAAAAAGTAAAGAAAATTGATAAATACATTCATCTTTCAAAACTAATTTAATTTTTATCATTAATGGTATTGAGCAAAATTTTAAATGGTAATTATGTATCATTTATGCGCTTTGGCAATAAAATGTGAAAAGAAAGGCGGTTAATTGCTTTGACCTGTGAACCTTCAATTATGATATGTTTCCAACATTAAAATAGAAAATTAAACTTTTCTTTCGGCAATGAGCAAAAAGCTATTAATGTTTGCTAAAATGATAAAATATATTACAAATGCTGAAAACGCCTTTTATTTCTCTTTATAATAAATCTTGTAACTAATACAGATTTCGTTAAAAAATTATTTATTGGTGAAGTTAATATTACATTTCGATGATCTGATCATGTTAACTAGATTGCGGATTTTATATACAGTAGCTCACGAAAGTATTCAAGTAACTTGAATTTTTTGAGCAATTAGAAGCATTGATTTACTAACTGGCGTGCATACAAGATTTTGAAAAAGTTGCAATTAGAAAGAATTACATAATAAAATAGAAAAGGTACTTTTTAAAACATTTTTATTACAACCCGTATGAAGATTTAAAATATGCGTTTTGTGGACCTGTATTAGTAATACACATGCTGAAAATTTCATCCAATTCGATTAATGTATACACGAGCTACAAGCGGTTAATAGTGGTGGTAATCGCAGTTTATCACGACCTTTGAATAGTTTTTACTCAAAATCCACAGATTCTTACATATTTCGATTCGTGTCGTTTTTTTTTCTACTTTAACCGATTTCGATGAAATGTTCAGTATGGGCATAGCTAACATAGATATACAACACGCGTATTTTAAATTTTCATTACTGATTGAAATAAAAATGTTTTAAAAAGTACCTTTTCTATTTTATCATGTAATTTCTACCAGTTACAATTTTTTCAAAATCTTTTTTGCACGCTACTTAGTGGTGTCTCTTGATTCGTCTAATTTTTAAAAAAAATTCAGATGTTTTGGTATAATTTTAAAAAGGTTATTCTGATTTAAAGGGCGTTCGAATACTTTCGTGAGGCACTGTATGTATGTGTATATATATTATATGTAAAAATATCAAAAGGATTTAAGACTGTCGGTATATTATTTTGAACACATTATAATTATTAAGAAACGAATATTTATTCGTCTTCTATTCGTAGTAATTGATAGCATAAATAACTATTTGACTTACATAAAGATCCGCAGTCTAATGGTGTCAATGTCATCTCTACATTGCTAACGATGACAGCTTATATCAATGAAAGCAATTTTTGATTTACTTAATGTAGTATATTATTATAATGGGAGCGTATGCAGCCATGTTTCATTTACTATTGTTTCGAGAGTTTCAACTGCATACGTGTGCTTCACTGATTTTACGTATCGCGCATTATGTGAGGGGGTAGAAGTAGACGTTCGACTTTTCAACCATACGTCGTCGTATGAGGCGAAAGCTAAGCTAACGAAGATTAACTGCTATTTTCAGATAACTGAATTTGTATATAACTTTCTCAATTCAAAACAATTATAACAACAAATAAGTTCATTATATAATTTTAGTTTATAACTAATTCACTAACTCACGGAAGTGATAAAGAAACCAAAGTTTAATGTCAATTTTGGCATAATACGTGTAGACATTTATTGTATAAAAAGATGATATTATAGACAATTCATACTTTTTATGCTTGGGTTTAAATTTTCATTTTATTCGCGTTTTTTTCGAAGTGTATTGCGGAACTATGATGTTTTTGGGCACGAGTACGATTTCCGTGGCCCCTCGTACGATTACCGCCCCCTCCACAACCTAACCACAACTCATTCTATTCACATGATTTTTCTATTACTAGTTTAAATTCTGGATGACAGCTACAATGCAAAGATTATACGAATAAAAAGTTTTCTTGATATTTTGCCATATTTCGCATAGTTACCGAGATATTTGCAAATTTATAAAAAACAGGTAATCTACTTTACCGGCTAAACCAGGCCAATTTGACACCGTGTTATATATACATTTTTTTCTTGAAATAACCCCAAGAACACAAATATAACCTCAAAACGAGGGGTCACGGAAATCGTACTCTCCCCTTTTTGTATAAAAATCAAATATTAAAATGAGCCGGAAGATACTTAGTAGATAGAAATTATCTTAGTAGATAAAAGATAGATTATGGTAGTAGGACCTCGATTGTCCGAACCTTTGATGTCTGAAATCTATAATATTCCATCAAGCTTCCAATTTAAATAGCTCAATTTAAGTTGATCAACATGCAACACTGTTTATTGTATGTACAAATCGATAAAGATTGAATGAGCGTTGTAACTAATTAACTGTTCTATTATTCGATCTCTCATGTTTCCCTGTTCGATTCATGTAGTCGAGGTTCTATTGTATTTGCAAAGAAATGCTTATTTTCTGTAAAAGTGTTTACACGGAATTAAAGCAACGGGAAGTTTCTGATTTGTTATGCAGACCATACAAAGCGAAAGTTAAACGTTACGAATTCAATGCTGGTGGATATTCGACGAAATACCCAAACTTATCTACTTCCGGAAATGTATATATGTAATTCAGTTAAGCAGAATGGAGGTCAAACAGTTTACCACTTAGTGCCGTGTATTTATATAAAAATATTTGAATTCGAAAATGATAAATATTAGCAACAAAATAATATAAATATTTCTACGACCACTAAAGTAATTATTCTTTTTTCTACTTATGTACATTTTCAGTTACGCAACGTAAGAATAAAATGTTTTAAATAAATATTAAATCTTTTTAAAAGAATTACGTAGCATACTTTATGTATTATTTTATGAGAAAATGAAAAGTATTAAATTGATACTCGTACAGTTACATTATCTGCAGCATAGATTATTTTCTTATTACATAAAAAATAACAGTGAGATCATTATTGCAGAATTATTATCATTAAAGATGACTTTTTTAATATTTTATTCTACGACTTGGATTTTTTTTGAGCAGTTAAAACTATTAGTTTACTACATGTCTTTTACAACTTTTTAATATGGGTCTATATTGCAAATTTTAAAAATACGTTTTTTAGATCTGTGTCAATTATACATATTCTAATAATTTCATAAAAATCGTTCAACGTTGCAATGAGCCACAAATGTTTAAAGATGGTAAAAATAGCAGTTTTTCACAATTTTCGGTCTCTAACTATAAGAAATCAAAGGCTTCTTACATCTTTCAAGTCCTGTCGTCTTTTTCCGCCTCAACCGATTTCAATGGAACTTTAAAAATGTATATAATTAACACAGATATATATACAAAACTTATTTTTTAAATTTTCAATATAGGTCCACATGAAAAAGTTGTGAAATATAACTTTTTGTATGTTCTCTCCAATTTCGACCAATTGCAATTTTTTCTAAGTTTTTGTTTCACGTTATGTAGTAAACTAGTTGTTCTAACGTCTCAAAAAATCCAAGTCGTAAGGTCCAATATTAAAAAAATTGTCGTCTTTTTAAGAGTGTATTAATATTTATGTGTCTCAATGTATCAGTCTCGTTTAGGGCTCGTTAGGACTAGTGTTATAAATATTGACGATTTCCTGAGAATTCGAAATTTAGTGTTCAAATACTTTCTAGATCCACTGTACCTTGCCTGATTAACAAAAAGCAATGATATTAGTATTATAAAATTATTACTCTTATTTTTATTAGAAATATAAATTCGTGGCAATAAATATGGAATAGAAGCCTGATTTTATTAAGACTTTTATTAAGCTCTGAACAAACTAAAATTCTTAACACGTCTTATTAGTGTCATTCCTGTGTGGAATTTTCTGTAACAGGGTATCTAATAAATAAATAGATAAAATTCATAATCCTAACATTACCAAGAAAAATCACTAGAATCAACAAATCAAGAACCTGTTTAAAATTCGAGTAAAGTAAGGGGAAATAGACAGGGAAATTTTCTAGAGTAATTCAGAGAAGCAGAAGAAGAATTAATTTCAAGCCATATCCGTTTTCAAAAGTTGTCGAAAGTCCGAACCGATCTGTACACTCTATGAATTACCAATCGTGCATTGTCCAACAAGGACGACATATAGGATGCGAAGAAAACACATGCTCAACGCTTTCGAATGATCCTCGTTGTTTGGCATAGTGCCAACAGAGGAGCGAAACTCTTCCATCTACGACCTAAATCTGTCGCTTTCCGTTTGCTCGTTTCTTAACTTTATCATAGTGTCAATACAAATTTTCTTCGAACAGGCTCGTATCTTTATGTCCTTATTTAATATATACTGATGCAATCCTCGTTAAGTCTACATTAATTTACCACGAGGCTGATTTCTTTCGAGGGAATAGTCAATAATTCCTTATTCAGATTTAATCGAGCGGTTAAGGATGCCTACATCCTTTTAGTCCTTTTTTGTAATATATTGATATTTAGACATACTTCGAGTTTGTAATGACAAAACGATGAAAGGCATACATGCTTTTATAGTACACGTAAAATGAATGACAGTAGAATATAGCTTGAGGGAAAATTTAATAGCATGTTAATTTCAGTTTTTATTTCTACTTTCATAGTTTATTTCATAAAGCAGCGAATTTTTAGTACAATCAAAGTTTATCATTGATATTGAAATAAAAACTTGTAACGTAAAACATAATATTTTTAAACCACAATCGATTAATATTCTTGCTTCGAAAAATAGAATTGATATTATTCAGCCAAACTTCATCAGAAAGAGGTTAGATTGATGTAAATTATTTTATCCGTTGTCATGATAGCTCCTGGTTGTTAGATGTGTATTAATGCTTAGTATTAATTTCTGAAATGTCAAATACACAATTTGTATACTATATACTTCTATTCTCTTGTTCACTATGTTTGCTTGGCGTTCTGTAATTGAGTTTTCTACTTAGGTAGTTTCGTTAATACCGTTAGAAGTAAGATTTTAACCTTTTAGTTGTCTCTTTTTACAGGGTTCCCAGCAAACAGAATCTTCCTGTTGGAAAGTTCGTTTGTCATCGTAATTACTTCACCGGAAAGTGATACAGAACTGTTATCGGACATGACAATGCAATAATATGTCGAAATTCAGTGTTCAAAGAGTTAGAACATTAGTACCATTTTTTAATATAAAATTCAGGATATTAATAAATAACAGCATATAACACAGTACATAACACAAATCCATATAATTTAGCTTACACACAAAAAGGCATTAATATTTCTTAACATAACAGCTTCAAACAGTCTGTGTAGTTTATATTATACTCTAATACTACTAGAATATTTTGCATTTCTTTAATGATCGATATTTATTTAAAAATTTATTTTCTGCAGGGTCGTACTTCTTTTTCGAATTAAATAATATGTGTTTCTATTAAAAATAATTTGAAATAATACAACATGGCTACTTGAATTACAATAGTTATCTATAAAATTGCATTATTTGTAAATTTTTCTTCCTACTCAAGAAGAAGGAAAGAGTGTAGCCCGTTCAACAATCTATTAGGTATAAGGTCTTCTCGATCATTCGGCGTACCGACGTGATTATTGATTAGAATGCCTTAATAATAAACATAAATAAAGATAAAGAAAGCTATTACATATACAGCCCTGGACGAAAGTGTTAGCACTGTGTACTTTTTACAGTATCAATAGCCACAACTACGAACAAAATTGAATTAAATGTTCATTTTCAAATTAGTAAATTATAAAACAAAAAATAATAATATAAATAAAATTGGCACGGGGTACGAAACAGAATTTATTATTATTTTCTCAAGGAATTCCTTTTTGTCATTTTGAAATAAATAAATAGGGCCTCCAGATAGGCATTTTCTGTATTGCTCAATCAGGGGGATTAGAAATATCAGTTTAACAACAAAAAGGTAAGGGAACAAGAAAAATAATATTAAATTTACTTGTAATGAATATATCGAACATATACATATATCGAACATATCGAACACTCTTCAAAGTGTTATAAAACAATTTAAACATCAATTGTTTATAATTGTTATAAAACAATCTAAACATCAATTGTTTTTAATTGTTATAAAACAATTTAAACATTAATTGTTTATAATTGTTATAAAACAATTTAAACAATTGTTCAAAATTTTGCTAAATTAACAATTCAAGAAACAAAAAATTGTGAATATAACTAAAAGAGAGAATATTGAGAGATACCACGAAAACCTTATATTAACCGTATACTTTATTTTTAATTATTTCTGACAATTATTATTCAAATGAGCCATTACTTTTGTCCTTTTATAGCACATTCAAGAAACACAGTATTGTTATTATAAATTTATATTTCTATTTTTAGATGTACAACATACGAAAATGTATAAAATATAATATATTTTAAAAAACAAAGATATGCGCATTACATTTCTTTTTTATAAAACACTTAAGAAGAATAGTTTCTTTATTATATGTTTATTGATGTTCTTTCATTTTGCTATACATTATACTAAAATGTACAAAGTATACATGTCTTTAAAAAATGAGCATATATGTGGATATTTCTACTTTAAAAATTGTACTGTGCTATCAATTTCGTCCAGCCTGGATTTTCATTTTCATTAATTCGCAAATTTAAATCCAATGAAAAGATCCAAACTTTCTGTCGGTGGCGTGTATCGTGTCTAGTGTGGAAGATTTGATAGTATTGGTGGCGAATTTCTAGTAGCCAGCAGGAAACGTTCTTAATAAGTGACGACATTATTTCAATTTGAGTTAGTCGAGCAGAAGAAAATTGCATTCTCATTATTGGCATTGGTTAGTCTCCACAATCAATCCGGCACACGTGCTCCTCTCACATACGCGCGCACGAACACCTCGACGCGTGCGCATTACACAGATTACATGCAACCGCATATTACATCTTCTCACTATAGGTCGACTCTCGTAATACCCACAGCCTACTTACCTACATTATCCCTGCTACGTGAGTGTTTCTCTACACACTTGCTATTGCTCTGTGTGAACCACCTACTCTTCAATGAAAAAGAAATCCATCTGAAACGTAATTGTCGCGCTAGTTCACGGTGACTTCGGTCAAAATCGAATTGTGAATTAGTTCAAAGTGCTAATAATTTGACTCCAGATATATCAGTGTAAATATCGTGAAAATATCTTTAGACAATAGTTGATCAAAATAGAAGCTAAATAGAGCTCGTTAACTTAATAAACGTCAACTTAATACAGTTTTTGTTAAATGAAGGAGATCATTAAATTCTTGTCCAACATTATTAAAATTTTCATTTTACTCGATTTTATTTAGTACCATAGGTAAACATCATCTATTTAATCAAAATAATTCCCATTTAAATTTCTACATTTTACCAAACAATTAACTAATTTCATTGTCTCTTTATAAAATTTGTTACTCCTTGAATTACAAAATTTTTTCAATTTTACAGTATTTCTATTTTGAGATAGCTTACTGTTTAGAAAATTATCCAAATGTGTAAAATTAGAAAAAGGGGGACGAGGTAACGAAATATTATTTCCTATTCTATACAGTTAGTGTTAATTTATGAAATTCAGTGTTGGTATACATAGAACATTCATTTCCATTTTTTTTCGCCAACATGGCATGTTTCTTTGTTTTACTGTCTTAACAAGCTATGACGAGTCTATTATTTATTTTAATAAGGAGACTGCTGCTATTTATGCAACATAAAAATTGTCTACCTTAATTATAAAAAAATGCAGTCCAATAGCAAGCTATTTTGTTTTTGAATGCTCTTCTCAAGTTGATAATAATGTAGCAATATTTTTTAACTCTTCTGATGTTCTTACAGTTCCGTGATTTGCTTACTCATCTTTGTCATCAATGCATAATATCCGCAGTTCATTAATAAATCATCACTATGTGTAAATTACATGCATTTCGGAAAACGATTATTTGTTAGCAGAATACATTTTATGTGAATAAATATTCTGTATCATTAGTGATGAAGAAAGTCTGCTAAGCAACAACAATTTATTAAATTTTTCGTATTCAATCAATTTTTATATGAAGAAATAGTCTGTATCATTATTAATGAAGAAAGCCTGCTAAACAATAACAATTTATTAAGACTTCCAGTATTGAAGTAATAATGGGGAACACTTCACGTTAATGCAGAATGAAGTTGCCCATTACCGCCTTAAACCATAATGGATGGTAAAAGAAAATTTAATGTCTAGTTATATTCCAAAGATATCTCAAGATTTAAATCTTTTTATCGAAAAAGTGGGAGTTTACAGCCGAGAAAGAAAATACCGCCACAAATAAGACTTCTAATCTTGATTTCTTGTAAATTTGAATTATTTAAATAATCTTATCGTTTCTCTGAAGTTTCACCTGTTGCTGCAGATCACGTTGAATTGCGCAATTTTCATCTCAAATCCGCCTGCGTGTGTACACGTTATTTAAGTTATTATAACAATTATAATGATTTTATTATTACATGAAATATCTTAAGAATACCACACGTTTTGTTGCGATAATTAACTTTCTTTTTCTATTCCCACAGATATCAAATATTGGATGAATGTTAAGGACAACGGATCGTTTATTTAAAAAATACAATATAAACATATAAGTGACAATCAAAAAGTATTAATTTAATAAGCAAATTATCATATAGGCTAGCAGTCATATCTTTAGCTTGTTATCCTTTTTTTAATTCCTTTTTATTTATAGTCGCATTAACATTTAAGCCATTAGCGAATGTATGGTATTTTATCAAATCATAACATTTCTAAATTATTAGCTAATAATAACTCTTAAAACATATTTTACCATTTAATATCTTCCAAAAATTTAATATTATTTCCTAACTTATTTGGATTACTAATAAGTATTTTTAGCGTCTTTTAACACGTTGTTTGCCAAATTATTGCACCTACAAAATCTAACAAAATCAAAGCAATTTAGTTAATGAAATAAAAACTGAAAACATAAAATGTATCACAGTGATTGTTTCTTTACTTCTAACAAAATTTAGGTCTCTTCAATATATTGGAATAACAATTAATTTATAAATCTGGTCCAGAAATAGTGTCACCCACAAGTGACCAACGTGGCATTCGAAGTCAACGTCTTAACATATCATGTGTAAAGTCAGGGGAAAGGTAGCAGGTTCTTAAATAATTACTATAAAACAAATTTTTCTTTGTAAAGCATGATTATTAAAAAGTTTTTTTCATGCCTGCATTGAAATCAACCATTATGCATAAAATATGAACGTGCTGAGTATATTTCCATTTCCAAAATGAGTGCATGTAATTTAAAACTGTGAGAAGATTAAAGTATTTTAAGAATACCGATATACTACTTGCAATTTGTTCATATTATGAAAGAAAGATTGAAATGTCTATCTGGCTCTTGCTTTTAGAAATTGACGCAGAAAATCTTGACTTTGCGTAAAGATTATCACGTAATCATTCATCCGATCGCAGAAACGCGAGACACATTAACTTTGACGTTAGTAGGTTTAAAAGTGATATGAGGTGACTGTACATTTTTTTCCGTTCGTTCACTTTCTTATGCAGTTCCGGTTCTGTCGGCAACTACGGCCACTCGCGTACATACTCTCGTTCTCTCTCACACATCTGCATATTTTCCTACGGACGTAAAATAGCACGTGGAGTACCACGGGAACACCATTGAATTCGTGACCTGTGAGAAACTTGTAAGTAGTAGTTGGTCGCGCAGATCTTCACTGCGCTTAATTTTATACCACACTTGCTCCCCTTTCGCTGCTGATCTTTGCCGTTTCCAATCACTTTATTGAAAATCGCTTTGCAAATGTTACACCAACCATCTGTTAGCACTTAGCACATTTCAAAGTGTAACGGTCGATATTCTTATCTTTCCAATTTTTTTTACAAAATCTGTTTGACCAACTTTCCAAAAATTTGTTTTCATTCATCACAATTGACAATAGCACACGTGGAAAATATTAAATGATTGTTAATGTTCGCGGCCAATTTGAAAATAAAACACGAGCGGTAACATTTTAGAACAACAGTTTTGTTAAATAATTATATAGTCACCACCATTTTCTATAATTGTTTTCCATCGTTTTATAAGCTGCTAGATTCCTTTTTCGAAGAACTGCGAAGTTTTTCTTCAAGAAAGTTTTGTGGTCTCTGACAATTAGGCACGAACTTTTACAACTATCTAATACCAATTGCAATACTCCAATAAAAATGTGAATATTCCAAAGTAAAAACAATTAAATAAAGAAATAGTCCACGTTGGTAAAAAAAAAGTACAAATGGATATTTATGCCAACACCGAAGTTCATAATTTAATAGTTACTGTATAAAATAAAAAATAAAATGTAAAATTCCGTTATTATTCATTTTCCAACGAATAAGGTATTTAAAAATAGAAAAACTGTAGAAGCTCTATTGGAAAAACATTGTAATTCGAGAACTAACCAATTTTAGAAAGAGGCAATGAAATTAGTTAATCGTTTGAAATATCTTTTTTTATGAAATAGATGATGTCTTCGTGTGACACTATTTAATTTTGTACAACACTTTCTATGGTTATTATAACAAAATCTAATAAAATGAAAATTTTACGAAAGTTGGACAAGAATTTTATGGTCATTCGTTTTACGAAAATGTTTATTAAGTTAACGAGCACTATTAAGCTTCTATTTTGATCAACTATTGTTTAAAGACATTAACATAGATAGATCTGCAATCAAATTATCGTCATTATTGTTTATATTGCTAACGATTGTATTTTCAACACTTATTATAAGCTGTAAGTCTGTTTTATGTCTTAGATTTCACAGATGAATCTGCGTTTCTGAATTTGTGGAGAGCTGTTAAAAACAGCCAAACTAATCTTGTAAAAATTCTATATCAATTTTAGATATAATTTGAATCCATTTTGAATGAAAGAGTTAGTTAGAGTATGTCACATTTGTTTTGTACAATTTAGTTAACCTGCAGTCACAGTATGTTACATTATTATCCAGGTCAGCATAAATAAATTAATAAAAATATTTGGGAATAATTGGGTCCTGAAATATAATTAGTATAACAATTAGTATAATTCTTCGCTTTAAGTGAAACTGTTGGATTGTTCTAGAAAAAAACAACACAATTACCTATGTATGTTTCTCAGGAAGCGATCCACTTTTGGCAGCATCTAGCGTGCACGTTTCACGTTCATCGATTCCTGCGGGAAACACAATGTTATTAAAAAATTTTTATTTTTGTTGTTAACACGCCCTCTATATATTTCAATGACTTTAAATATATTGCAAGAAAAAGGTGTGCTAAATTCGAGTTACAAAAGTAGTAGAAATAGGAAACATTTTTTTAAAGGCACTCTTCTATCAAATCACAAAAACAAGTTGTTTTGACGATTCGACTTGAAAAATTAGTAATGAAATTGATTTAGAAAATCTTTACGTCACATTCGGATCCATTCGAGATAACAAAAAGCCATGTAGTCACTAATGACTTCGCAGTTAATACGATTACGTTAAAATAAACTATTAATAAAAAAAGAATTTTTTTCCATACTTGATTTAATATTGTTTATTATATATATGGAGATACGCCAATTACGTTAAAGATACAAAAAATCTTTTTTCGTCTTTGGAATGGAATATTTCTGAAGCTCATTAATATTAAAAAAGAAAGAAGGACTGCTAAAGTTTATACGAAATTTATTAATTTATAAGCAGATTGTTTGAGGAAATAATCATTTATCATAAACAACATCGAAATCTTCAATTTTGTATTTTTACACATCAAAACATGTGTCAAAATAAAGCGGTTCGTCAAAAGTGTTTATTGAGAAATAAAAATAAAGAAGATTTGTTTACATTCTGCTATCGATTTTTTAAAATCCATAATCGCTGAGGTATAAATCAGATTCCTTCCTCAATCTTTTGAAACTCGCCGTACAAATGTCTTATCCGTTATAAGAAACCTTTTGTAAATAAAATAAAATTTATTTCGTTGAATAAATGTTGTAAATGTTGTTAAATATTCCTTAGAGTTTTAATGGTCATTTCAGATACATTGTGGTCATAACAAAATTAAAACACAAGATGTGAACGATAAGATAGTGTTTCGTAATGTGCTAGGCTGACGATTTTATACATTAATGACAAAAACGTATAGGTAAAATACAAATCTGTGATGACATTAGTAGAATCGAAAAACATTGTTACACCATCTTTGACTAATTAAAATTATTACAAGAAAAACATTTTTATTTAAATTCCGTTTCTTATAATTGTCTGAGATAATTTTTATGTTGTAGAAAGATCCGCAGTCTAGTAATTACTGATATTTGCATATTCTCCTAAAGTAAAATAAATGGAGAAGAGAACAAAAGTCATTATTATAGTTTACGAAGTTGCTATGTATCTTATTGGAACACAGGATGTTAACGACTCGCCGCCGTAGTTTTGAATATTCAACAATCCCATGAAGATTCTCTTTTTCCATCAAGCTTAATCATTTCCATAATTCTGTACTTCATATTGAGTAACTTCCAGTCCTAAATTAATAATTTCGTGTGATTACAGGTTTTCTTAGCATTATTACTACTGGTCGTTCTATGCAGGACATCGTCGACCTTGAAAAATGACCGAGGAGGGTCATCCTTCAGTGCTCGAGGTCCTGGTAGACTTAGTCGAAGAATCGCGTTAAACGAATACCTTGTACCGCCGCCACCACCGAGACAACATCCGTTCAGAACAGCGAGGCTGACTAACCCTCAACCAACGGAGGCTCCTGGCTACTTCTCTAAATTGATAAATTGGTTCAATCCTTTCGGTCACGGCTCTCCGGCAGCGCCACCGTTGAAACCACCTCCATACCGCGAACCCTCTTTTCCTCCAACCCCTCAGTCTCATCCCCCACAGTTTAATGTACATCCTGCCCCCTCTCACCCTGCTTCATCTCTGCATCCCCCTGCTGGACCACCATCCGACTTGCCTTTGTATCCACCTCTTAATCCACCACCCAGTCATCCTGGCCCGGTGATCACACCTCCTCTTGGCACACACCCTGTTTTGCCTCTCAGCTCTGCTTCCAGTCATCCTGGACCAGTCTACAAGCCTCTCCCACCTCCTTTACACGAACCAAAGCATCATCCTCTGCCTCCGAGCAAAGGAAGATCCTGCAATCCTTGCAACAAAGTTCCTTGGATTCCAATGCAAGGCGGCGACCTTCGTCTGGAGCAATTCCCCCCTATTCCGCAACCGTCCAACGGATACTCTCTTCCCAATAATCATGGAAGTCACGATGCTCAGTATGCTGCCTCGCACGCTTTCGGGGTGCCAGAACTTCCTCACGCGCAAGTTCAACCAAACGGACAAGCAGGTGTGATTGAACCGATTTCGAATCCGCTGTTGCAACCTAACCCGGCATTGCCAATCTACAGTGCAGAATATTTCGGTGAACCTTCTCAAAATCCTCCGGCAGAAGGATTTGGCCTTGAACCACCACCTGCACCGTCGGCTGCCGAGGGTTACACGAACACCGACATCAATCATGGTCACTTCAACAATATCGGCAACCACGATCTGACGTCCAGTGGGACGCAAATAAATCAAGGTCATGCGAACGTCGTGCCTCAGAACCACGGACCTGAGGCCAATAAAGAGGCTAACGATCATAGAGGATCGTTCGGTGCCTCTGATTTCGATAATCGCCCTGCGATTTATGGGTCCCCTGTAGATCAAGATTACCACGACCCTGCTATACTGAATCAAGGTCATGGAGGTTTGAACCAAGGTAACCAGAATTCGGTTACGAACTTCGGCTCGTCGAATATAGATAACGTTGAGAATCATGGATTTACTAGTCAGAATAGCGACGTTTACCGTACGCCATTCGAATCGAACTCAGGACATGACGCGCATTATTTGCCTCCAGACTTACGTCCGACTAGCTTTGGTAGTGCTACTTTTGATAATCATGCCGATGGAAACTTGAATTATCAGTACTCGGAGGATTTGTCCCCTAGCAGCAGCGTGGTCGAAGACTCTCGTGCCAACGCTTCTGTGAAGAACGACTCGATCTACTTCGAGGAGTCTCCGTTGCTAGATTTATCGACGAAAAGCGAGAGTCAGAGAAATGCGCAATGGCAATCATCGGTTATTGCGGATGGTAATACTGTCGACCCAACTACTACTTATCATTTAGACGCCGTCAACACGTTCTTCGACAACTCGTCGAGCTACGTTGGGCTGACGGATTCTTATACCGCGTCGAATAACCAAGACATCGATGTCTTTGGACATACGACACCGTCGACGCTGAGTCTCTCAGAAAATAATGAAAATCGATACAACGAGACGACGATTGATACGCAGTATACAAATCAGCAAGATGTTTCGCATATTTCCGGGCATTCAAAATATCCGTGGAAGAGTTCGTTGTTGAAAAATCTCAATTCGAAGAATGGATCTCAGAGCAATAAAGAGATTTTGAATTTTGAACAGCAAGGCTGGCCGGATACGAGAGATGCTAGTGACGCAGTCCAGAAACAGCAGAATACGAAGAGAAATAAACAAGTAAGTTGAATCCAATACAGCAGACCCATATAAAAAGTCTGCAAGGCACCTATCCCCACCACTGGAGGTATGCCCCGCGACGGAGCAAGAAGCTCGAGCTGCCTCGGTCGCCGAACAGCGTAACATGTCGTGTAACCCAATACGGGGTATATCAATGTGAAACTACTACTAATTCAATTACAAAACTTCTTCATTTTTCATTATTTAATAAAAAAGTAAATTATGATTTCATTATTAAATAAAAAAAGAATAAACATGCAGGAAACATAATCAATGTTCCAGTAAGTTCTAGAGATAGGATACGTTTTTAATACTGACCTGGTCTACATTACTATTCAGTATATGATGTATTTATTAGGATTTCTGTCTGTCGGTGAAGGATTTGAGTCATTTATTTGTGATGTTTTACAATATTTACGAATAACGATAAAAAATATTAATTTGCTAGTAAATGTCACTAAATGCCATACAACCTCTGTCGTAACCAATATTGCTGATCAAGTGGAAATGTTTCCTCGTTGAAAACGAATTTAAACCCGGTTAGGTCAGTTCTGCAAAATTTCACTTGAAGCTCATCAACGAATCTTGTTCCTGGGAATGTCACAGCTGGTGACACTGCATAAACTTTATTGTGTATGTGTACATTTCTGTTGGTATTCACGCTTGTTCTTGCGTGCAGGGACCTCGAGTTCAATGAATAGAAAATGTGTTCTTTATTACGAAATAATACTGTTTTAGGTGCAAGTCATAATACCGTACACATCGGATTATACACCAATACCATTCCAACAGTCTTACGGAGATTGGAGCGTTAAAAATAATCCTGAGAGGACACAGCCAAGGAGAGTTCCAACATCTAGTGATTTGAATATCGATAATTATCTCCAACAAGAATCGAGAAACGAAATTCGATTGATTAATCAGTTACAATCGCAATTGAGTTTTAACGATTCTTATAAAATAAACTTGAGACCGTTGTCAACAGCGAGAGTGAACGATACAAGAACCACTAAAGCAAACAGTTCTATCGATGTTCGGAGGCTGCAGAAAAATATTGACAACTGGACGATACAAGTAAGGTTCAACTTTTTAAATTAATTTCTTCTTTTTGGGTGTTAACGAAGATAACATCAAGAACGTCCTCCTCTTCTTTAAAACCATCGACATATATAAATTATTATAAGCATATTTTATTTTCTTCCATCCAAGTTCCAATATTAACTTTAAACAGTTGCAAATTATTATACATACTATTTGTACTTTAACAAATTGTAATCTGTAAACCATGTGGTCGCTAATGACCTTGCTGTTAATGCGACCACATTAAAATAAAATATTACTAACTAACTAATTAACTAAATATCCAATTTTTACATATGATAATGTTCATAGAAAAATGTTATGTATTAGGCGCACAAATTATTATTACGTGGCCCTTTCGTCGTAAATTTCTTGTTCATTTATAAACAATTAAAATCTCCAGGCTAAAAACAATCTTCATCATTCTCTATACATCCTCTTCACTCTATTGGTAATTGATAAATCTCGTAACAAATTTGTATTTAGAACAAAGATACAATTGACTAATTATGAGAGCTATGAATTAATTTGTACACTTAATATGTTAAGTATTAAACATATAATGGCTTCAAAAGGTATTTGTATAAACCTAAACTCATTTTGAAGGTTGAAGTCTCTGGATTCAGAATCCATTGTTCATTTTCTTGTAACATGATGTTGCATGACATAACGGGCGAGAAACACACGTGTTTTCCTTGAAAATGCTAGACTGAAACGTTTCGAAAAATGTTGGAAAATTTGTTTCGTGACTGAATCTACCATAGATTCTAAGACTGCATTTACCCCTTTACAACGACACCTTGACGTATGATTTTTGTTGCTATTTTTTGGAACAAATTATGAAAAAATTATGAAAAAAAGATCTCCAATGTTTTTAGAGACGTTTCAGTTTGTAGCATTTTTTTGAAAAAACTTATCTTTAGTTGTCTACCTATTACGTCTTGCAGAAAATTCGGAGAAAATAGATTATGTATTATGTAGATAGAGACGTCCACTTTTAATGTGAGTTCAAGTTTATTATTGTACAATTCTTTTTAATGAAATTATAATAGTTCTATCGACAATTTTTCGAAAATGAAAAAATATACTGAATAATGTTAAACTTATTATTCAGGAATACTCGAAACCTACACCGTCTAGTACTATTGTACCAAGTTCTTCGCATCCTTATCTTCTACCGTCTAAAAAAATTCCGACTGAGTATTTAACAACAACCGAACCTGGTGACCATACGAATGAATCAAAAGATAACAAAGAAAGTGTGAAGTCATATTCTTTGGCTGGTTTTAGCTTCAACGAAGTGGATCACGAAGGTTCATCTAGCAATCACGTCGAATCGTTTCAATCAGTGAGTCTCTTTCCAGTTTCATAAAATATAATGCCATTTGATTGATAGAAATTGTGTGGTTGCAACCATCGTGGAAGTTACGTATCTGCCACTATGGTTTCAACCAAGTTCCATCGTAACTCGTATTCATAAAAATATTTTGTTTTCCTTTTATTGTAACTAGTGCACAGCAAACGCATAAAATCTCTTGAGAATGATCAGCACACGGATCGAAACGTTGGGATAATAATAAAATTGCAAATTTGCTGACTTTCAATAAGATCGAACCTTTGCGCCGAAATCAGTTTCATCAATCTTTTTATATACTCCTGCCTTTCCCTTGTGCTTCTGTTTTCTACTTTGTCCCGTTATTTCTTTCTTGAACATTCCATTACGATTTTCTTTTCTACTCCTTACCTCAGACTCCTCGAATTTTAACGCTCTTTGGCAGGCTCCGATTCTTATTTTCTCCCTCTTCGTCTCTTCCAGTAACAGATAGTTTGTCGTATGACAATCCAACCCCGACGTCCATTTTATGTACTTTATTTGTACACGTTCCACCTCCTCTTTCTCTTTATATCCCCACAGTTCCACTCCATATAACAACACCTCCAATACCAATTTATCAAACAAAAACATTCTCATTCCAAAATGATTTTTAAATTTGCGCTCTCCTATGTCCCACACCTGGTTTACTACTATATTTACCCTTTTTATTATTTCCCTTATGTACTTTTCCATATTCCCATTCCTTTGAAATATTATTCCCAGATAGCAAAATTCTTTAACCTCCTCTAACTCTTCCCCTTTTCATACCCACTTTTCTCTTTTTGTCTTCCTTCACGCTTTTCGGAATGTCATTACTTTTGATTTTCCTACTTTCATTATTAATTATTTCCTTTCCAAGTATCTTGCCAGTCTTCTCAACAACCCCTTTAGCTCTTCTTCTCTTGTCGCCAACATCACCACATCATCAGCGTATGCCAGTGTCCAGAACCTCTCACTCCCTATTGTAATTCCTCCCATTATTCCCTTCTTCATGTCATCTTCTATGTCTGCTATGTAAGTAGTGAACAGCGCTGGATCAGTCCAGGTGGACACCCCTGTCTCAGACCCTTGGTTGTCCAAGGTACTTCCTCGGTATCCCCCTCTTTTGTCCTCATCACGTTTCTTGTCTCTACATATTGTTGCGACTTTTGTTACTTCGCGTCGTACGCCGCGGCATCACGAGATATTTAGTTACAAACTTTATTTATAATACAACTCTTATAAATTTATATAAATATATCGGTTTCAGATTTTCTGCTCGGCTGTCGATTCTGTTTCTCTCTTCTCTTCAACGATCAACAGTTCGTTGACAACTTTCAATTATTCCCTTAGGGGTTGTTCATCACGGCATTACGGCGACTTCTCAATATTCACGCCGCCGTAACAATATACTTCCTTTATTCTACTTATTAACCTCTGATTTATTCCTTCCTTTTCCATGTCTTCCCAAAGTTTCTTACTTTCTACCGAATCAAAAGCTGCTTTCAGATCTACAAAGAACGCGTATGTCTTTCCTTTCTTTTTCTGCGTTTCTCACTGTACTACATGTTGTAGAATGTACGCGTTGTCCATCGTTCCTCTATGTTTTCGGAAACCCGCCTGTGTCTCCGGGAGAATTCCCTTTTCTTCTATTTCCTTCCACAATCTTGTGTTCAGTATGGTGGCGTGCAAAAGTATCCTGACACCCTTTAAAAACGAATAACTTTTTCAAAATTAGTTCAAACGGCTTGAGTTTTTTGAGATGCACGAAGGATTAGGTTACTAGGTAACGTGTAAATAATTGTTTATAGAAATTGCTAATGGTAGAAATTGTGAAGAAAAAAGTAAAGGTCACGACTTTTAACTTTATTATCTGTGCCTGTAATGAAAATTTAAAATATATCTTTTGTAGATCTTCATAATCTATACAGGGTGAGTCCGAAGAAACAGAATACCTAAATATCTCCGTTACTTTTCGTTGTACAAAAATACTTCTTAGGACAAAGTTACACTGTTTCAAGGGCCACATGTAACGGTGTAAGGGAAAAAATTTTCAAGGTCATTTTTTAATGAGATTTCAAGGTCATCGATGTTTTTCTAGATGAAATGATATATCTTCGTTAACGTAATGTTGTAGCTGACAAAATAACGCATGTTACACAATATGACCTACAAATGACTTTCAAGCCAGAAAAATGGAATAAATAAAATTTAACGTGTAAGATTCATTTGCTTTATTTCTGTTACGTAAAATATTCAATATTCCTTGAGCTGCTTACATTTAATTGTATCGCAGTACACAACATAATAACAGATTCGGTGTTGACAGGAAGACATTTAGGACATCGAAAATACCTGCACCTATGCGTTCGTACAGAATCGTGTTTATCAACTACTAATTACTCTGCAGACCTTCTTGCTATCAGATTTCCACTGTTTCTATCAACGGAATATTTTTGAACATTTTGCGTAACAGAAATAAAGCAAATCAATCTTATACGTTAAATTTTATTTACTCTATTTTTCTGGGTTGGAGGTCATTTGTAGGTCATATTGTGTTAGATGGATGAATTCGTTATTTTATCAGCTACAACATTACGTTAACGAATATATATCATTCCATTTAGAAGAACATCGATTACCTTGAAATCTCATAAAAAAAAGTAACCTTGAAATTTGTTTCTCTTACACCGTTACATGTGGCCCTTCAAACAATATAACTTTGTCCTAAGAAGTTTTTTTGTACAACGAAAAATAACGGAGATACTTAGGTGTTCTGTTTCTTCGGACTCACCCTGTATACATGCGCAAAGTATCATCGATGTCAGTTAATGTTGCTACAAGCAGATGAGCTACGAACATTGCAGGATAAGAGCTTAAGAGTGAGAGTCGCAGATTTTCTGCCTTTTCAGGGAATTTCGCCCTTATGTGACCAGCTTTAAATGTTTGTAGTTCATAACAGCGTTAACCGAGTTCGATGAAACTTTGTACATATTCATAACTTACGTAGACCGACAAAAGGCATCTTTCAAATTTTCATTAGAGGTACAGATAAAAAAGTTAAAAATTGTGATCTTTACATTCTTCGCCGCAATTCCGACCAATCGAAATTTTTGGAAAAAATTGTTTATACGCTACCTAGTAAACTAATCCTTCTAACATCTCAAAAAAATTCAAGCCGTTTGAACTAATTTTGAAAAAGTTTTTCGTTTTAAAAGGGTGTCCGGATACTTTTGCACGCCACTGTATGTTCTCACTTTGCTTTACCTTAATTATTTACTTCTGTTACCTTTATTTCCCTATGAATTATTTCCTTACACATTCCGCAACATTCACACCGCTCGCCCTCTAGCCAAGTCAACCCGCTGTCTAATAATAACTTACGATTATCAGTCAAATGTACGAAAGCAAATTTATTAAGTTTTATAAAACTTTGGGATAAAGTCTTTTGGGGGAACTATTTAAATAGTATTCACGAATGTAATCAACTTTATTTTGTAGCCAGTTCAAGATGTTCGAGTAGAAACTTCGAAATCGACAACTAGTAGTTTAGAGAATGCAAATAAACCTACAACGGAAGAAAGTGCTACTTGGGAAGGATATTCTGTGACGATATCGCCCGTGAATAAAGAAAAAATTTACGTGGTGACATCACAATCAGTCCCAGCAACGCCTTCTAAGGGCAATTTCCAAAAGAGAGAGAAGGTGCAGAAAACGAGTCAATTAAATGAGAATAATTCGCAGAAGAGTAACGACAGCTCGAGTGAATTTGATGCGATCGAGAAAGCCTACCAGGTGCTTCCACAAGCAGTGAATAATTTAGCAGTCGCGTCCACTGGGAAGGAAGAGATCTCTTTATGGGGAATTATGGAACATGATGAATTTGCTGCTTTGAGTTTAGATGGAAATGATGATGAAACGACCGATGACCTTGTGGACGGACCAGTGCTTTACTCTGGCCACTCTAAGGTAAGAAGACAGTGACCAACCAAAAGTTGCTTCCATTCAGAATATTCCATTTGAATTAATAAAAAATATTAAATATTCAATTATATTTGTACACAGTTATTGTTGTCCCATTGAGAATATTCCATTTAATTTCTAAATTAAATTATTAAACTACATTGAACAATATAAAATATGAAATATTCCATTATATTTGTACACAGTCACAGTTTCTCCCATTGAGAATTTTCATTTAATATCTAAATTAAGTTACAAGACTAAAATAAGTAGTATAAAAATCAATTATGATTATACATGGTCATGTAAAATAGAAAAGGAATTTCATTTCAATTTTTCGCGTAATTAAATCATTTTATGCAATATAAACAGTATATTAATAGAATGTTTTATTATTTATGTATGAAAATATTTACGTTCTTATATTAATGTAGTATAAATTAACAATAAATAAATAAATGATTTTAAGAGAATATTATAATATTTACAGGTTTCGCGAGCTAAACGATGATAAGGAGATATTTTCGTGAATGTGAGATTTAGGAACAATAATAAACAACTGCCAATAATTAGATAATTTCTAAACCTACAAAACATTATACGTATTCCTGTTACTTTAATGGCCCGCTATTATATCGTAATAATAATTTCGACGTTTGTGTGTAAGTATGGAACTTTTCAATGGCCAGTGAGTATTTATAATATGTTTAAGTGATTTGTAAAATAATAGATGATTTTGTAAAAAGATTCGAACAATGTTAAGTTTTTGATAAAAGTAGGTACTTTATTTGATTTTTATATAAGAAAATATTTCGATTATACAATTACATTAATACAGACAGTATTTAACTCTGGTGCTTTGTAAATATATATAATAACAATTAAGGTTTCATTAGAACGTTAGGCGTAAGTTAATCTTAAGTGTAACTATTAGTAAACTAACGTGTAAATTTTCTAGTTAATACTGTATTACATTAGAAAATTTACTGGTAACAGTTTATAATCCGCATTATAAAATGTTAATTAAACTATACGGTATTAATTATAAAACTTATTATAAATTAAATACTAAAACGTTTTCCGTTGGCAAACTTAGAATACGATATGTGTGTATGTGAATATTTAAAATTTTATAATACAGAACATTTAATAATGAATATATTATTAAATTATTTGTTTGTTCAAGAGTGTTTTATATTTTCGGACGAAAACCATTCTTTCAATCCAATTACTTTCCCTTGCTTTGTAAGATTTCCACTAAAAAAACAATCCTTACGCTTTTCATTGTCCTCACTTTCGATGATTTCACGTAATTGGTAAACGGCCAAAAGGAGTTGGCAATTTGTATTCATATGCGGCGACAGTGCACATTCATACGTATACAGCATGCCGAAAGATTGACAATGTTTCTGGCTTTCCCGATTATACGGTGAAAGGAGATCATATTCCGGTTCACGTTGTCCCATCGATTGAAAAGTGCAGACACTTTACCATAACTTCGTGACTGAAATTTAAGAAGATGCCGCTCTCTAATTTTCTTACAGTCCAAAGCGTCGCAGAATGACCATTGGAACAAGAACATCATTCTCTTTGACATTTAACATAAATGAATTCATAAGTGAACAGTTCATTGTTCCAAATGATATTGACATCGTCTAGTCATTAAATAAATATAAATAAAGAGTCATTTTATACTAAGTTCTGTCTTAAAATCAAGCAGGTTTTTTGTATCCATTGTAAAAGATAACACGATAAAAATTTTAACTAGAAATATCTTCGAACAGCATTTTTATTTAATTGATAATTCAATGAATTCCTGCAATGGTTTAATCAAATTGAAACTTTGGATAGAAGTCTTTTGAATGATATAATAATTTTTTACATTTATACGCTGTATACTCACTATCCGAGTGGCAATGCAAAACTGTTGTCTATAAAATTAATTTTCACTTTTATGAAAATTATAAAATATTTGATATACAAATACTTTACTGTCTTAATTTCTTAATGAATTTTGATCTCAAATTTTGAGTATTCGTTAAGGCGTAAAATAGATGTAATCATCTTTCTCAAACAAAGCTTGTAGCAAACATGCTGATTTCTGCACGGTGTATGAGAACTTTTACCGGAAGGTTCTGGGAAAAAACCGTCCATTGTTACCGCGAAAGATCGCGGCTGTAAAAAAGACTAGAGCTGAAGTAACGAAACACTTCACGTCATTAAGTCTATTCCCTGCAGCGAACGACATTGAACAAGCACATGACCTTAATTAAAGGCAAGATGATACCGTGGTTACTGTACCATATAGAAAGTGTTGCAGAATTTTTTATTTCTGTAAAATGTAGAAAACAATGTAGCTGACTACTACTTTTTATAGTAGATACTACATAAAATACACTTTAAGCGGATTTCAATTCAATGGCTCTCGTTTGTGAAAATCAACCACAATTGTGAAATTGTATATTCGTTTTTTTGTAGAGATTCGTTCTGGGAAAATTGAGTATGTATAGAAACTTTTTACATTTGTACCACATAAAAATATTTAAAGAATTGCACAATCAAATTTTTAATAGTATTCAATTTACTTAAACTGTCTAGAAATCTTCATTAGAAAATCTCAATTTTATATAATTTCAATTTCTTTTAATTTGTCTTCAGAAATGTATGTACATATGGTTCCAATTTGCGCAAACTGTTTAATACATTTTATGACCATTGTTAAATTTATTTCTTGCATACCTATGTGTTAAAGGTACATCTAGAGAAAAATTTAATAAATTTTTCATTTACTTTGATCAAAATATTCTGTTTATTTTCAATTTTTAATTAAAGTGCAATCAAATGATCGCAATATGTTATAGCTACGTGTGGATGCTGTTTTTTCCTTGTAAGCGTGCAAGAAATGTTTTAATACAACAAATATTATCTTGTATGTATATTTAGAAAATTCTGGATACATATGGACGTATAACAGTGACCTTTAAAGACATTAAATGCACATATTACACATAAAAGCATACAATTACTATTATATACTTGCATTTTTAGAAATAAACATATGGAAACATAAATTAAATAATAGGACTATAAGGAATCTATTCTATACTTATATTATACTATAACTATAGGAAAATAAATAATGACAAGGTCATTGATGGACAATTTCAAGGTCATTGAAATCTGTGAGTTCCTTTTTCTAGATGTTTACCAAATAATATTTTATCTTAGTATTCTTTATCACATTAATTTACAAAAATTATTGTTATGAGAAAGATAATACTGCACGACGGTCAATGTTCTTTAACTTACCGATATGGTTTTCACTAAAATGTGTGATTGAAACGTATTTATACATAATGTTATTCCTTAGAGATACAATTTTTTAATTAAAATATAGAGTAATGTAAATAGTTTTTAGCAATCAAATGTAGAAATTATCGGATCTACAATAATTATCATGTTTTTCTAAATGCCTTTCTAATTATTGCAATTGGTGGCAGTAAGTAAACTTCGTGAGAAGTAATCGTTTTTCAAAATCATAGAGCGTCACTCAAATGTTTTCCCAAGTGTATCGGACGCACAATTGGTAGCAGTATAGCAATGGTAATCTAAGAAGAACTAATACATATGCTACACTGAAAAATGTACTATTACTGTTGTATACTAAATATACGACTACGAACTGTCCTGTTCTTTTCCTTTTAATCTCATTGTTCTTCTGTGTACGATCAACATCTCCACGGACCACATTATCACAGTCAATGCAGTGACAAAATTCATCACCGCTATGCATGGTGTGTAATATCCGGCGCTGTCGCGAATCACACCTGTAATCATCGTAAGTAAAATACAATAAGACTTACGCTAGTTATTTCAAAAAGAACTAAGTATTTTGTACAACTATCACCTTTAAGGTGATTACAGGTTCTACAAGGATATCGGACATTTTTCGCGAATGATGTGTTTATACTACCAAGTATGCGACTATAACTGATCCTACTTTAAAATTGACATAAGAAAAATGCAGTAATTATTCTATTAGGTTGTTGCATATGAAATGTCCGATTTTAGAATACAAATATTATGAAGCGCTTTGATCAAGAAATTCTATTACAGCCTATAAGTTTAGTATATGTACACTATTAGAGATACCCATTTCACGTATACCTAAAATACTCGGGTATACGTGTAGTTCGTATATCCATGTTGAAATTCGTGTATTGTTTAATACACGTGCACCCGTGTATCGAAATACACCAACACTCTTGTATGGAGATACACGTATATCCGTGTATGGAAATATTTTTAAAATTATTTGCATACATAAAAATTATATATTTGAATATTTGGGTATTTTATACTATACAAAATAATTATACAAATTAATATGTGGGCATATTAGTCGTACAAAAAAGTGTACCGTGTATCGAGCCACATGTGTACACGTGTATCCGACTACACGTATACACATGATTTAAACATTACACGGACTCATACACGTATACCAATTTTTATGTAGAAAATTTAGGGGGGTAATTAAATAAAAATGAATTTGTGTATATTCGTTACATGTATACACGTGTACGCATGAATGTTCAATATACGTTCAAATTTGTGACCTCTAGTACATATACATATTGTTTCGCGCGTTGTTCTGCCCAATATTGCCGCTGGCTCAAAGAAATTAACGCTCTAGTTATATAACAGTGTAAAAGATATATTTTACATTCCTAAAATACACTTAAACTTCGTAACAATTTCAGGTTTAGTGTGCTCAGCGTTCGAAAAGTTTCTATATGTTCCGAAGGTTCTGCGTGATTCGAAGTTCTAGTTCTGACGGTTCTATGCGTTCTATTCTCTAAAGCTCGAGAGTAGACTATTCCTTTCGTAGGGATAAAAAGGGGACGAATCACCAGTTTGGAGCGTAATCCAAAAATTATGCAACTTCTACGGTTCATTTTCCCACGAAAGCCTTGTAGGAAGTTGTACAGGGTGTATAAAAATTATATATCACGACTACCATAGCGGACTTCTATACCTCTGGATCGGTTGAGAACTATTAAAAAGATGGTCTGCATTTGTCCTTGACACTTTTTTCAAGATCAAATTTTTTAGTATTGCATGGTATAGTACTTGTTACAAGGAACAAAAGTCTCAAAGACATCATGGGTCCCAAGTCAACCGTTCTCTTAAAGAACAGCTTTAAAGATTCGTAAATTATTTTATTTCATGTGTATACAAGGAGTCACAAGATGGTATAAATATAAAGGAGGTGATTCTACGTGAGAAAGTAAATCGAAAATATAGAATAGACCTTTTTTCATTTGACGCCTCGTCTTCGAGAAGTTGGAGTTTGTAAATTCGGCGAACACGCGTGCTATTGAATAGGAATTGTCCGACGTGTCTGTCCATAACCCACAAGTTCTACTTTCTATAAATGCTAGGCACGCGAACTTGACGAATGTTCAAAGTTGATTATCTCGAAAACGAGGTGTCAAATGAAATAAATTTATTGTGTAGTTTCGACTTCTTTTCTCATGTAGAATAACTCCCTCCGCGTGTATATCATGTTGGGACTCTCTGTAGACATATGCAATAAAATAGTTTACGAAATTTTAAATTCGTTTTAAAGAGAACGGTTGATTTTTGAGACCTGTGGTTCCTTTTGAAATTTTCGTTCCTCGCGACGAGTACTACAGGATGTTTCGTCTAAAACAGTACACCTAAATATCTCCTCTACCTCGGAAAATACAAAAAATGTTTCTAGCGTAATCTAAATGGTTTCAAAAGACGAATCAGATGGAAGAATCGTTTTTTATAAATTGTAATTTTTTAATCGTTTCTTCAAGGTCACTCGTGTTTTTTTACATATATATACACACATTTTTTGTTGTTGTATGTTATAGCAAACATTATTGTGCATTCTTCCATGTTTAATAGCACGACCTTTAAATGACCGTGAACTCTAAAATTTGTTAATTAATGCTAATTAATGAGTTCAATGCAACGATTTGGGAATTTTTCGTTGAGGACACGTGTAGCAATATGGGAAAAAATTCCCAAATCGTTGGATTGAACGCAATGGACCTGTATCATGGCCGGCTCGTTCAACCGATCTCACCCCACTTGATTTTTTCTTATGTGGGACATTAAAGGTTACGGTTTATCAAGAGCAGCCCACGACGCCAGAAAATATGAAGGAACGATTAATTGTTGCATGTGCTAATATGATACCTGAAATCAACGAAAGAGCTGTACAATCTGTCGTTTTTCGCCTAACGAAATGTATCACAACGGAAGGACATCATTTCGAACATTTATTGCAGTAATAAATGTGATTATTTACAAGTTCAAGTTCATGGTCGAATTTCTGTTACCGTTGAAATCTGAAATATCGCTGAAAGTAAGTTCTGCATTAATTAGCAAATTTTGGAGTTCACGGTCATTTCAAGGTCGTGCTATTAAACATGGATGAATGCATAATAATGTTTGCTATAACATACAACAACAAAAAATGTGTGTATATATATGTAAAAAAACACGAGTGACCTTGAAAAACGATTAAAAAATTACAATTTATAAAAAACCATTCTTCCATCTGATTCGTCTTTTGAAACCATTTAGATTACGTTAGAAACATTTTTTGTATTTTCAGAGGTAGAGGAGATATTTAGGTGTCCTGCTTTAGACGAAACACCCTGTATACGTTGCAATAAAAAAATTTGAGATTGAAAGAATAGGTCAAGGATAAGTTTGCGGACCATTTTTTTAATAGATCTCCATCGATCGAGAGGTATAGAATCCTGCTATGGTAATCGTGATATATATTTTTGTACACCCTGTGCAGAAATGCCTTGTACAAGGATCTTTTCCCCGAAACTGGTGTTGCCTTTCCGGTGTGTGTGGGACTGCGATGCGTCAATTGTTATTAAGTGGAGTATGGTTGCTTTGTTTTCCCGTTTCAAATCCAAACCCTTAACTCCCAGCCAATCTCAAAAATGACAGTGTCACATTCGATCGTAGCACAGACCCAGACACGATGTTTAGCCAATTCTAGACACATATCATGCATCATATTATGCATGCCATTTCCTCTATGATAACTACACGTTTAATAAACATTTTTCTTATAATAATGTTGTTGTGACATAAATACACAATTTATATGAATTTGTTAGGGTTGTGGATATTTATGAACAGAAGTGTATACTACAGTACTAAATATTGGAAAGTATCGACATACCTATAACAGGGCCAGCAATTAAAAATACGACACCATTTACGATCATCTGAATCCCTGATGCGTTCGGTAACCTGTTAATAGGAACGTAGTGTGGTATTACCAGAGACATATAGATCGAACGAATTCCTTTGGCAGCCCCTAATCCAATAGCGATGAATATCATCGATATAAATCCACTGGCGAATATTATAACTGCGAAAGAATTATGCATATCAATGAATTCACATCATCACAGTACTTGTTTAAGATAATGATGATACCAGAATGCAGATAATAATTAGTCTGCAGATCTTTATGTAAAATAAAACTTGTTTGCATCTGTTTTAGAAAACAACAGCCACATAGTAATGTCTTCTCTTAATCATTTAAGTAGATTGAAAGTAATGTATTGATACTTTACAATTATTTTCATTTTTCTACTGTTTCAATTCACAGCCACTCATTTTTATCATAAATGAATAAAATAGATACAATAAGAAAGAAAATAAAGAGTCGCGTACTGCGTGAGAAATTACATGCATCAATTAACTAAAGGAGTTGATTTTTTAAGAATATTTTTGTCTGAAGAATATAAATATAAACAATATCCGCAAAGTGTCTTTCTTGTGAAAGACGAAAAGTGATTTCGTAAAATGGCAATTGTGTGTATGTTTTGTAAAATCACTCCACATAAAATTATGTAGTTTTTGATACTATGACTTTAGTCGGATCATTTTTTACAGGTTCTAGTACCTTTTTATAAATAATAAAAAAGGAAACCCTTCAAACAAGAATCATACGGCGGAAAATCTGATGGACTTTTAATTCAGCAACTTCAGTTGTTAAAGAACAAGAATGAATTCTCATTTGAAAAATAAATGTTGTGTTTTACACACTTGTGGAATGAAGCTAAACATACATTTATCACTGCATTAAAACAAATTGTCATATTCCGTCAATCATACTGTTTGAAACATAAAAAATACTACTGATGATAATTTCTTACTGGCTACATATACAGCGTGATCAATAACTGATGGTACAACCGAGAAGGGAGTGATTCTGTATATAAAAATAAGTCGAAAATGTGTAGTAAAATGTTTCATATGCGGCTTTGTTTCCGAGAAAATCGCGTTTGACGCGTCTGTTTATGAGCTCAGATTCCACTTCTTACAAGCACGCGAACTTGATAGATTTCCCAAGTCGATTTTATAAAAAAGAAAGTTTCCTATGAACAAATTTTATTGCACATTTTCTACTTACTTTTGTTATGTAGAATCACCACCTTTTAGGTTGTACCATCGATCACCCTGTATAGTAGCGAGGTAAAGAAAAATCGTAAACTTTGCTAACGTCTACTACATTTGTCGTGTCAACTAATCCATATCATGTTGTATGTTATATTATAATACTTACATGATCTAGCAACTATTAAAAGAACCAAACTTATCATATACATAATTCTTGGTGGCTGATTCAACCATTCACCAAGGAAGGGAGCGACACTTCGGAAAACTAAATCCATACTGGCAATAATACTCATAACAGTCGAAATTTCCTTTGTAGTCAATTTCATATCCGTTAAAATGAATGGCGTCAATTGAGAAAAGTTCGCCTCGGCAAAGATGGCTGCCGACATCCCTGCCATAATGTTTACAAAGATCGGGTCTCGCAGTAAATTTAGATCAAAAAGTTGAACCACTTTCGCAAATATTTCTTTTGGACATGACTCCTTCCCAGATCTGCAAGTAAAATGCTACTACAAACTGTCAGTTTAATTCAATTAAGATATGATTAGCTAATTAGACAAGTTTGTGCACTTGTGGTATGGTTCTTAAACTGCAAAGTGTATTACTTAAAAATTTCTTGTAAGTAATAATCATACTATGGGCAAAAGTTTTAAGTTCATTTTGCAAACAGTAATTTAAATATATGCATATGTACAAACACAATAAAAAAATCAATATCTTTAGATGAAACAAGAAAACATGGAAAGTAAATTTAAAAACTTATACAACATAGATCGAACTGAAAGAAGTTAGAGTCAATATGAAACGACAAATTAAATCGTTTTCATTCATTAAATATAACAAACAAACAGACTTAATTCATTGCCAGTGACTGCATTAACGCGTAAAAATAAAAACGAATAGTAAGTTTCGGTAATTTCTCTCTATCAAATTACGTTTAAGTCAATAGAGAATGCACACGATACAATTTGATTGAAATCGACAAGCGATTTGAAACTTTTGGTTGATAGGGTCAATATATTTATTGTATCTATAACCTAAATTTTCTTCTAATTTACGTTTGTTCGTAATAGGTAATTATATATACAAAGTTCGATAAGTATACTCCTTTAGCCGATCTCTAGAAAATTATCGTATTTTTTTCAATTGGTATTTAATAATTAATGACTATACTGTGGATATTCATGCAAATATGCGCCAACCCTGGTAAACAGCATTCTAACAGTGTAGGTTGTAAAAAAATTATATGTTACGACTACCATAGCAAGATTCTATACTTCTGGATCGGTGGAGATCTGTTAAATAAATGGACCGCAAACTAGTGCTTGACCTATTCTTTCAAGGTCAAATTTTTTTATTGTATCGCATAGGACTCGTCGCGAGGAACAAAAATCTCAAAAGGAACCACGGGTATAAAAAATCAACCGTTCTCTTTAAGGGGGAACCTTATGTAAAATGAAATTTTTTAGCATTTTTTTTGCTTAAATCGATAGGAAATTTCCACAAGAATACGATAAAAAAGTTAGAATGCTATCAGACATGTTCTTGTATGTTATTTTCAAAATAAAGTGGAGAGTTGTGGCGCCGATTCGTGGTGTAAGTGGCGCGTCGCACAAGCGTTGGGACAAGAATTTGACCATCCATCTCCATTGCACGAAGATGTTCAAAAACATATTCGTCCAATTTACGACGATTTATCGCGGGATGATTTATTAGACAGATGTCTAGGTGGGCATATCCAAAATGCAAACGAGAGCTTTAACGCTGTCGTTTGACGTTTAGCTCCTAAGCATTTGAATTGTGGGTTAAAAACTGTTGAAATAGCTGGTTTTTTGGGTGCCGGTATATTCAACGAAGGATTTTCGTTTGTCCTTCAAACGATGCAACTGCTCGATATAGTAATTGGACAGCAGAGCAGAAGATTTGCCGAAAACGAGGACAAACGCCGTATTAGACAGCAGGTCTAGATTACACTTTTTTTTTAGACACAGTCTTGATTGCACTAAAGAGGCTCGTGCTTCTCGAAAAGACGAAAAAACGGCTGAAATACAATACTTTGATAAAGAGGAAGAACTGTTCTATGGCCCCGGAACCGCAGATTAGCAAAAAACTGCGGTAAGTTAAAATGAATTACGATTTTTTCACAATTTTTCTGTTACACAAACTTTAAACGCATTTTTCTCGAAACGTAAAATTGCGCACGCCGTAGAATGTAGCTCGTACACTAATTACTCGATCTTTATGAAACTTGATATATACAGGGTGGCCCACATAACTCTGAACAGCTCAATATCTCGAAAACTATGCCATCGATTTTAAAGTTCTTAGTCTTAAATTGCATGGAACTGAAGGGCCTTTCTGACTACATAAACGTGAAGTGGCCTCCCTTCCCCTTTAACGGGGGAGGGGAGGTACCTTTGTAATTTTAAACGGAACCCCCTATAAAATGTTACATATTTAGATTCTACCGGAAAAAACGAGTCAATTTTCTCTGAAACATTTTTTTGTCAGATACTTCCGTGATGAGATATAACAGTTTGAAGTTTCGAGTTGTAGGTACTTGAAGCTCTCGGAAATAGCGTTATGGAATTATACGCGCTTGAGTCCATTGCTTATTCATGAAGAAACACAAACAATAATATTTACAATTCTTGAGTTTGACTCACTTATCTATGAAAACGTTTTCAGTTTAGAGCTGTTATTCAAGCAGTAACATTGTGATTATGGCTACTTTTGACACAGAAGTGAATATGTTATTAACGTTAGGTGAATGCCAAAAAAATTATCGGCGTGCAGCAGTGATGTTTTTTGAACGTTATGGGATCAAAAAATGTCATGCAACATTTCATAATTTAGAAAAGCGGCTTCGCGAGCACGGTGAATTGTGTAAAAAAACTCGCCATAAACCTAAAGCTGTCACTAATGAAAATAATAGTGCCAGTATTCTTGCTGCAATTACATTAAATCCTCATATTAGTCAACGTACACTTGCACAAACATCACATATGAGTCGTTCATCGATTCAACGAATTTTGAAACGGCAAAAGTATCATCCATATCACATGGTTTTATCACAAGAGCTTTCGATAGCAGATTACGATCACCGCGTAAGATTTTGTGAGTGGCTGCAGGGTGTTGTGAAAATTACTTTTAGTGCAAAATACTTTTTTCCGATGAGGCCACTTTTATGAATTCAGGGCATGTAAATAGACATAATCTGCATTATTGGGCCGTGGAAAACCCAAATTGGATGCGATGTGTTCCCTTTCAATATCGATGGTCTTTAAATGTTTGGTGTGGCCTAATAGGAGATTTTGTGATTGGACCTTATTTTTTTCAAGAAACTGTAACATCTGCAAGTTATTGTGATTTATTAAAAAGTCATTTGCCTGCGCTTTTGGAAGATGTGCCACTGCACGTTAGAAGAGAAATGTGGTTCCAACAAGACGGCGCTCCTCCACATTTTGCAATCATCACCAGGCAATTTTTGAACGAAAAATTTGGGAACAAATGGATAGGTCGTGGGGGACCTCGTCAATGGCCTCCTCGATCCCCCGATCTAACACCATTAGATTTTTTCTTATGGGGATATGTAAAGGACAAAGTTATGTTTGAACCACCGACGACAAAAGAGGATTTGAAACAAAGAATACGTGACGCTTGCGCTTCAGTGACTCCCGAAATGTTAAAAAGTGTTAGAACAACTTTGATGTTTCGAGTAAATAAATGTTTACAAGCCCGTGGTGGACATTTTGAACATTTAATTTAAAGTACATTTTATTTCTTCACGAATAAGCAAAGGACTCAAGCGCGTATAATTCCATAACGCTATTTCCGAGCGCTTCAAGTACCTACAACTCGAAACTTCAAACTGTCATATCTCATCATAGAAGTATCTGACAAAAAAATGTTTCAGACAAAATTGACTCGTTTTTTCCTGTAGAATCTAAATATGTAACATTTTATAGGGGGTTCCATTTAAAATTACAAAGGTACCTCCCCTCCCCCGTTAAAGGGAAATGCAATTTAAGACTAAGAACTTTAAAATCGATGGCATAGTTTTCGACATATTGAGCTGTTCAGAGTTATGTGGGCCACCCTGTATTCTATAAACAATTGGCCTCAGCATGATGAGCTCCGATTTTTTAATTTTTTATTTAAAATATTGCTATAAACAATTATTTATAGAAAAAAATCCGCTTTTTTTCAAAACGTCGCCATTTTTGCAATTTTGCAAATTTTAAAAAAAGAAAAACGTCATGCTGAGCGCCTTTGTATAAACTAACGATTCCATTTGGATTTTTTTGTTTCAGATCATTTTTGTGCACTGTACGCTGTACGGCGCATTTACAGGATGCCATTTTCAAGCCGTCATTTCACCATTATCATTAACAATTAAACTTAAAAGAAAATATTTTTTGTTACACTATAACATCGATAAATGATACCTGAAATTGTAAATCGATCTACGCATTCCATTCTTAAAAAAAAATTCTTGAAAAACAGGCCATTTACGTAGGGCTCCCCCCTTAAAACGAATTTAAAATTTCGTAAATTATTTTATTCCATATGTCTACAGAGAGTCCCAACATGATATACACGCGGAGGGAGTTATTCTACATGAGAAAATAAGTCGAAACTACACAATAAATTTATTTCATTTGACACCTCGTTTTCGAGAAAATCGACTTTGAAAATCCGTCAAGTTCGCGTGGCTAGTATTTATATGAAGTAGAACTGATGAGTTATGGTTATGGACAGACGCATCGGACAATTCCTATTCAATAGCACGCGTGTTCGCCGAATTTACAAACTCCAACTTCTCGAAGACGAGGCGTGAAATCAAAAAAATCTATTCTATATTTTCGATTTACTCTCTCACGTAGAATCACCTCCTCTATATTTATACCATCGTGTGACTTCTTGTAAACACATGAAATAAAATAATTTACGAAACTTTAAAGCTGTTCTTTAAGAGAACAGTTGGCTTGAGACCCATAGTTCCTGAAAAGCGACTTTTGTTTCTCGTTACGTCCTCGTTACTATACGACCGTTACGGTTCCATTATTTTAGCAGATCTGGACCCATCGAGAAGTATAGAATCCCGCTATGATGGTTGTGACATGAAACTGTCCATATGACACAGATTCTCCATTGAAAGAAGCATAACAAAAAGCAGCGCACATTCTACGAGGAAACTTCATAAATACGACTTATTGTTTTTTTTTACCAAATTCATAAAGATTTTTTAAGAAAACGCAAACAATTAGAAATAAAAAATTACCCAGTGAAAAACGACCATAGCAATAAAGATATCGTAGGAAGGCGTTCAAGTAATATAGCGATAAAGAAAACCATCAAGTTTAACGTTTTTTGGCAACGATGAAGAAGTGGAAAATTGCAGTTCATTAATACATACAATTGACTTCTCTATAACGTGGTCGAACAATTACATAAAAAGCCTGTATACATGTATTTTTTCTGTATTTTCAATACATTGTTTCATATTGCACTATACTGTACATATAATGAGCTATTCGATTTGTTTTGGTATGAGTAAACACATCTAAAGAAAATTAAATTAGAAAAAGAATTTGCCTTTAATCAATTCAGAATATAACGACACCATTAAAACCTATCAGAGGACACTATACAATTTTTGAAGATATTTATATGCTACAAATGCTCAAAATTTCACAGTCTATGTGTAAAAGTTATTTCATTACAAGAAATCAGTCGTTGAATTTTTAACATTTAGCCCGAGTCAGAAAGCTAACGTGGATTATTCGAAAAGAGGCCATTGCAGATAGCGAAACCAAAGAAAAGTTTTTTCATTCCTTTAAACCTCGTGATCCCTAGTCCCAACAGCAAGTGAATCAGGTCCAGGTTAAATGTCGGTTTATGTAAGACCAAATAGCCTGGGGGTTCTTTGCACAGAGACGACACTCTTCAGTGCTACTCTATGTATAGTCGGTCCACTGACGTCGCCGGTGAAATTCATATTTGTATCATCGGTTCGGATAATCGATGTTCTATTGAATCGTCAATCAAACAAGTAAATATCATCTAAATTGTATCGTGTTTGGTATTACTAGAATAGAAAATATTGTCACAAATATCGTGCACATATCTGTCACATATATCGAACCCTTACTCTACTAATATATATTTATAATTCTCAAAAGTAATAAAACAAAAAATTAAATAGATATACTATAAATACATTATAAATATAATTTCAAATTTCAGGTTTCGATTTGAATGAAATACTATCTAACAACATAACTGGCAGTTTAATTTGAGGGTTTAACTTTCCTCTATTTTCCAAAAATAATTTCGCATTAATATAATGTAAGTTGATTCAATACAAAATAATTACATTATTTTTATAAATAAACATACAACTGTAAACATTGATAGTGGTATGTTAGTCTCTAAATTTAGAAATAGTAAGCAATAAATAAATAATAAGTGTAATTAGCTGACTTGTTATTATGGTGTAACTACCATTAAATGACACGTATGTTCAAATGGTCATAAAACTTAACGGAAAAATTTTTAATTATGTGCATTCGCATACTTGTCATTGCAATCAGTCTCCGTGTTCAATGCAGTTTTCTCGTCATTCTGTTGTATTAACGATTCGCTTTCTATCACACTGGAAATGTTCAGATTACTGGATTTTGCTGAAGTATATGGTTTTTCATCAAAAATTTTAACGCTACTGCCAAGATTAATTGTGTCGATACTTTTAGCTAAAAACATAAAAAATATTCTTGCTACAATATATTATGAACATTTTAGATGTATTAAGTAATCAACTATTTTTCACACTTACACTGTCGATTAAGCCATTGTTGACTTCTGATATTTTCACCTATGGAAACTGATTAAATATTTATCATTATAAATAGCATGATATGAAATCTTCTTTAAATATATATGCATTGTATATTAATTATATCATATTTACGATGAATGAAAAAGAACCTTTTTTTACGAAAAAAATAAAAATAATAAAGTCGTATACGAAAATAGAAAAATTAGTATAGTTATCATCGTTATTAGAAACTTAAGTACTGTACAGTATTTTACACAATATTTTGCAGTAATTAGTTACACCTTTCTGAAGAAGAGTTCATTTTATATACATATATTTTCATTACCACTTAATGTTTCTGAAAATTGTCGTGCGTAAGGTACGTCAAATCCATATATGCTTCCAATATCAGCGTCATGGTCAATGGCTGAAATAATAGCTTTTCTCTTTTTGGATATGTTCTTTAGGTCTAAGACTGAATTTGTCGTACATTCTTCTTCTTGGGAAGTGTTTTTCTCATCTAAAATTAACTTCGTATCAGTAATAATATATACCTATAAATTGAATACTAAAGGAAATGCAAAATTGAGAAACTACGTTCCATTTCTGTAATTATATTTTTTACATAGGCACATAATGTATTTGCCTAAAAATATTCAATTTGGTAATAACGAATAATACAATTAATATGAGAATTAAATTATCTCGCAGAATATACAAATTATACTTATTCAAATTCTGACCTATATGTAGAGTTTCCTTTTCATTCGTTAATGCATCATTGTTTGTCGATTGTAGTTCCATTTTCACGGTTTTCAAATGCCATTTCAGTGGATGAAGTAACGTGCATCCTACCAATGAATGTAAACTAAATGCTCCGAATAATAATATTGTACCCTAGTAACATGATATTTAAAAATATAAAAAATATTGCAATTGTTTAATCGGCGTCTAATTTGGACACTGTCCGAAGAAAATGTAAATGGAATGTTTTTATAGTATTTACACTAAAAATATAGTAAAATAAAGTCGCAATACGTATAATAATAATAATAATAATAACAACAATAATAATAATAATAATAATAATAATAATAATATCGGTAACATCATTTCCACATATTCGTGGCATACAAAAGACAGTTCGCTACACAAAATGTTCCTGTGATATGTAATTACACCAAATTTTTATTGTAGCTACTAAAAAATGTAGAAAATACTTTCTTCTTTCTGCTGTTAACCCTTCAACAGCAGTTCCTGGGTTTATTTTGTCCAAGAGTATCTGAATTGTTATTTAATTTCTCAATTTCTGACAATCAAATTCAATAAACAGCTGTTACGTTAACAATAATAAGATAACGAATAACTCTGGAAGGAATATGTTAAAAAATTCATAAACAAATTTGTGAATGATTCTAGACATCGTCAATTGCACAATTGTGAAAAAGGTTCGCCGTCGGAGGGTGAAGCAAATTTTTTAAGGGAAGCAGAAGATTTAAAAATATTTTCTATCATCCGTCATAAAGATACAGTGCATAAAGCCAAAGTAAAGTAATTGAATTAATTAAAAACGTACCCGAAATCCATAGTAGGAGAGTAAGATCGTTGTCAATTGTGGTAACACTATAGGACCTAGTCCAACAATTGTTAACGCTATAGACGTAGCGCGTCCTCTTTTCGTTGTAAAGTAAGAATTTAATGCGTAAGAAAAGGCGGACATTGACATCCACATACCGACGGCTGTATAAGAGAATGCACCAGTTAACGTTAAACCCTTAAACACAGTATACAGGATGTTTCACCTAAAATTACCAACTTGATTTTGATCAATATTAACCACAGAATGTAGAATTTCTTAAGAAAACGTACTTATATTATAAATTCAATTGAGAACAGGCAAAGAAAAGTTTTACTTTGAATAATAAAACCAATAAAATATAAAAATAAAAATTTTTCTTTTACAACGATAGATATTATTTGGTTCATCACTGTTACATATTCTAAAATATCTGTTCCACGAGAACACTTTTTCATGATATTCCTATGGTAATTTTTGGTTCTATAGAAACTTTACAGGAACACACATTTTCTTAATCGTTTGAGTCCCAAGCAGCGCGATCGCGCTGTTGAGATTTTATGTCGAGAAAACCCAGCACATTTCGAGCATTGTGGACAACTGACGGTGCGTTACCGATTGTCGAAGTCGCGTGCTCAGATTTACTGATGCAAGTACATCACACAGCTCCTTTTAATGTAAATAGTACATTTTACAATAGGCAGAATAATACTATAATAATGCAATAATACATTACAAAATAAAATAAAACAAGTGCTATCGCGCTGCTTGGATCTTTTCGTAGTCATTTAGAGAAAGCGCGGTTGCGCTGTTTGGGATTTTTCGACAGTGTTTTTTCAATACCCCCTGGGACTCAAACGGTTAAATGAAACATATAAGTTGGAATAGCATTCTTAAAATGCGAAACTGTTTCCTTCAACCCATGTTCAAAGCAATTGAAGTTCCATTGAAACGTATCTCTGAAATGGAATGAAATAACAAAAAGAAAGTTGGTAATTTTAGATGAGGCACTCTGTACACGTAACGATAACGGTCGTTCGTTTGATGAACTATGAATTAGTTTTTTTGGGGAACAAAATACAAATGGATACTTGACAATTTTCCATATTCCAGTTTAATTGACGTAATTAAGAAAAAAATGTGACACAACATGTTTATTTACGTGTCCTGTATTATGTTTAACCCTTAATTGAACTATTAGGGCCAACGAATCCCCACTCAAAATGCTAATAATTATTTAATGGGTAACTAGTGAAAATATAACTATTTCTGGATCCAGATGAAATTTTATTATTTCACTACGTTTCTATTTACCATTTTGATAGAGATGAATATTATATATTAAATATTTTACAATAATTTAATTGAATCCTTGCATTTTTAAAATACACTTTGAAGATCCATTTCGAAGGGCTAATCGTTTCATTCTAAAGTATTTATTTCGAATGAACGTCTATTTTTAACGATAGTGTAAACTAAATTTCATGTAAATAAATCTAGTTTTTACATGGTGGCACAAATAGGAGGAGGGTGACTTATGAAAACATAAATAGAAACTGCAAAAAAACATGGGGCAATATGGGTAAAGGCATATCGGAGATTTCAAGATCATTTCGATTTCTTTGCATGAAACGACCAACCTTTTGCATCATGAGTCGGTAGAATATCAAGCATTTAAGCATGCTAATAAGAGGGTAGGATCTGAGAACTTTAACAGCATACGGTAGCTCTTTATTATGAAGGGAGAAGGGTCATGTCACGTTCGCACATCCCAATAACATAGGGCCCGCTCTGGGGGCGGACAACTCGGACATTTGTCTGGGGCGCTAAAATTCCAGGGCGCCATTTTGGCTTTATTTAAAAAATATATATTCTTAAGGGGCAGCAATTTGTCTTTTTGTCCGAGGCGACGCAACCGCTAGAGCTGGCGCTGCCTAACAATACATAATATGTATGTCCTAAACTTAACAGTTAATGCAATAGCATTGAAATAATTTTCCATATGTGCTTACCAATTCATATCAATTCGAGTACCCATTACCTTTCAGGTAGTAAGTACGTATTGAAAATTATTTCGATAATATCTGATTAACTATTAGGTTAGGAAAAATAAAGAGCAATACATTTTTCCGCAGAATTTAATACTTTATCGATTCACGATAGACGAGGTAGGTTATTTCATTTAAAGAAATCAAGTTGACCTTGAAATCTCAAAAACGCTTTAAGCCATACAAGAGACAGTTGGAATACAATATTTTCCATCCCATATCATTCAAGTTTTGTACACATCATTTTTTCATATTATCATAAGTAACGAAAATATTGGACCATCCTGCATTGTATAATTATGTGAAGATCTGTACGTTCATCACAAGAGGGTGATACTCACAAGTAAATAAACCGTAAAATATTAAAAGTAGGAAGAAAGATCTAGTGAATGCTGTTGCAGTTACACCTGCAGTGTACAATACACTAGCAATTATCCCCACTTTTCTGTATCCAAAAGTACGTAGCAGAGGGCCGTTAATTAATCCGAATATCATGCCAGAAGCTAAATTTGTATTTATAATAATTGTTGCCTCTGTCGCATTGAAACCGAACAGGGGAAACGTGTCCTTAAATATTAATCCGAATCCAGGCAGAAGGGATCCGGTTGAGATCTGAAAATAATATTTGTACATTCCAAAGTATGCACACAAACTATAATCGAAAGAACATAAATAATTTTGATTGATAAATATGCATAACCGTTAAAATTTACCAATTATTTTTGGTTATATTGTATACTAATTTTAAGGAGTCATGCCCAGTTATAAATCTGAAGAAAACCTATTTTTTAGAAATTTTTTTCAGCACTTATTTTGAAAAAACATATTTAGTTCAATTTGTACTAATTTTTTGCCGTACATTCTTAACAAATGCCTGACTAGCAGCCTCTAATCTGAAAGTTGTTTTCTAAAAGCGTTAGAAAATCCTGTTAATGCATGATTTTATTTAATAGATGCACGAAGGGTTCTTAAAAAAAATAGTTTTTTACAAAATAAATGCTGTTTAACGCGAAAATACGATTTTTTAACGCTTAATTTTTTTGTTTTTCCTAAATTTAAAACAGGGTTTTGATAAAAGAAAGAAACCTTCGTTTATCTAGTAGAAATAATTTATTATGTTAACAGACTCTTCATGAATTATTCTTATCTAACTCTGAGAACATCTTGGAAACAAGCTGTAACTCAAACATTTTTTTAGATTTTACAAACAAAAGACATTACTACAAGTTGTAAAGTATATGTATTTTTACATAAACGCTGTCGTTTAAAAAAACCCGTTCATTAATATTTTCAGTAGAAGTTCCATAAATCACGTTATTTTAGATTGTTAACTAGGCATCACCTCTTAATAATGTAAAACTTCAACTGACTATTAGCACTCTCTTTAACTAATCGTAAAAAAGTTAGAAATTTCCAAATTACGAATACTTATATGTTTATAGTTTCTGCAAATTTGTGAAATATAAAATGTGCACATCAGTCGAATCTATTAAATATTAATATGTATGTATTTATTTTTTCATTTTTAAAACCAGAATATTTTGATGCAATAAAATAAAACTCCCTTCATTTTAATTGTTATGACATAATTCTTAAATATTATGAGTTAATATAAAAATTCAGCGATAAAATCTCAAAAGGAAAATTATAGTTTATTATAATTGGTTTATATTTTACGCTTATCTATTCATCCGTCCGCAATCTTACATGAAAAATCTACATACTTAAATACCCTTCTTATATCAACATATTGTATAAAATACAACAAAATAATACAATGGCATATATTTTTATATCACATATTTTCTCATAGTTTCCTATTTAGAATTTTCATGCTCGTCTGTTCTATCTTCTAACACTTCCGTTAAGGAACATTCCTCTTTAAAACTTAAATCGAAATGTATTTCTTGTACCATTGATTGTACTAGATTAAACTTGGTTGGTATCTTTAAGTTATTGTGGCTACTGATTAAATTATGTAATCGTTGTATGAAAAATCACAGTCTAGTTGTAGTTAACAAATTATTCTTAGTTAATTAATTTCAATAATGATAATGTCGATACCACAACAGTTAGTTCACGAAACATGGTATTTTTTACGTACCCCATTTAAAGCATACGCCAAAACAATCATCCAACCCCATTTTCCATTTGGAGGAATTTTAGTAGTTTCTTCTGCGGTCATTTTTGGTTTATAGATTCCTTCTCCTTTCAATGAATAGCCAAATTACTATTACTTATTGTCACGATTTATCACCCTTTTCTTAGAGTTTTAAAACGATCAGAAATCTAATAAAGATGTTGAATCTTTCTTACGTGGAATATCCTAAAATGTATAGTACAATAATCTCTATACAAGTAATACCTACAATTGATCCAAAATGTATTTGACATCAAAATTTCCGATTCTCGAGAAATTGTCAATATATGAACTATGATAATTTCGTTAATAAAAAACGCACGAATAAACTTTTTTTCTTCCCCTTTACAATGACTGCTTAAAATTTAGTCTGCGACTTTTGGCTGTTTTATTTGGGGGAATCCACAGAATTTTTCTATGTAAAAATCTTTTTCGGCTGAAGCAGAAAAAATTCTGGAAGTTGAGTTATTGACTTCTTTTTCGAAATCAGTTTTCTCGAAAACCTAGGTTGATGACGACAAACAGCCTTCGGATTCGTGTTCTGCACACGAATGTCTATAAGGGCGTATATGAACGTTCTCTGTGACAAACAAAATTTTGTTGACCAGTGTTATTGTAAAGATAATACTATACCCTTCATTCAAAACCCAATGAATCGACTAGAAAAAATCGTTGATCAAGTTTTAAACATGCAGTGTCACGGTATAGCTTCAACTCTTCAATCTACGGTAATTTCAATCACGAGAAAAATTTGTTCATGTTTTTGCAGACGTTCCAATTTTCAATTACTCATTGCGATAGATTTCCGTGGGGACTATAATATCACACAAAACAGTTTAAAGCGAGGCCAGAGTGTGTTTTGAACGTAATAAATTTATGTAATTTACGACAAGCCGGCTGCCGTGCCGCATGGCTCAATTGGTTAAAAATACGTACGACGGCCGGCGTGTCGTATGGCAGCTAAAGTGTTAAATATCGACAGTGTCTCGAGAATGGGAATGCTTAAATATTTTTTGGATCCACTGTATCATAAATAAAATCGGTTATATGTGAAATAAAACAGATAAATAAACTTTGAACTTTTTAATGTAATTGAATTAATTTTAATTGTTTAAAAATGTTCGACCGTAAAAATGTGATATTACAATTTTTTATTGGCCTGTCGTTAGAATTTTATACATATTTTTGAACATTTTAAATCGGTTACTTACTCATTTTTTTCTTGCAGTTGATTATGTTACGTCGCCGCTCCAAAAAATTTACTGATATGGAACTAACAAATTTGTTTAAAATCACGAAAATTTTATAAGAATATTGTGACGTTCAAGGATTTTTTTTAGATAAAATAATCACTCAATGGCTTGTATAATAAATACATTTTTTTAGAACAACCATCTGTTAAATAAAACAGCTTCACGTCGCACAGTTAATAAAGAAATCACTTTTTTAAACCGAATTAATTCTCCACGAACAACAATATCGCTTAACCAGTTCCTTCGATAGCTAATTGTTTTCTTTTAGAATCATTAGTTAGACTCACTAATTTGCACTGCATTAAATATTGAATATTACGTATAACGTTCATAACAATCTTTAAAGTGTGTTAGGGTAGGTCGCCGCCACTGCAAGTGAAAATGTGACCAGGATGTCAAAGAAGATCTGGCGTACTAACGGTGATGGATCTTGAACTATCTTCGAGTGGCGAATAATCGTTACATTTTATAATGGATGAGATAAACACCTGATAAATCTAATCTAAATTACTGTCTTCCGTATACTTTTATCAAGGTAGCGTATTGCAAAGAAAATTGCAACATAAATTACGAATTTTCTGTTGACGGATCACACTGAATTTATACTACCACACCAGAAGTCGGTCTTTATATTTATCTAATGATTATTTAAATACATCTACATTTTATTCTCAAATAACTGCAACTTATTATCACAAATTTTCCAATAATGCCATTAATAGAAATACTTTATTTGAGGTAACAAATAATGTGCCACCAATATTCATATTAACGTGAATCAACTATTTCTTTTAAAACGAACATTAAGTAATTTACATACAAGAATAAATTTTTATCTTAAATATTTATTTTAAATGTATAGTGTGGGTATAGTGTTAAATAGTTGTTATTACAAAATATGAGATGAATGAAAGCTTACATTCATTAAATAATTCGTGAATTCTTGTACAACGATACTACATGTTAGCTAATGGAAATTCAGTGTGAGATTAATATATCGTAAACGGGTGAATCATATCTACAGACACAAATATTGGGTTGTTCGGAAAGTAATTTCGTTTTTCCAAGGGAAAATGAAGACGATGTTTCACTATTTATTTATTTATTCGGTAATGTAGTGGCAATTTTGTTCTATGATCCTGTGTCATCTTTCTAGTAACTTGGAGATCCCATGTTCGTAGAATTCCTGTTTTTTATTAGCAAATAATTGAGTTGTATTACTTTTGACGCCTTCATTTCAAATGATAGTTACACCGCTTAAAAAGTGTTGAAAAGAACGAAATAAATGCTAATACGACGGTACACCCTCTCTGCAAACAGCATACATCTTTTTCCCTGCTTGCATTGCGAAAAAAGCAAAATATAACGCATATGCTCACTTTGATTTTGCATATTTGATGCAATGACAAAAGAAATGCTTGAAAGATTGTAAAGTTCTATAAGGCACGAAATGACGTCCGAAATGTCAGTTCTGAAAATATACAATGATTTTGCGACTTAGAATAATGTTAAGTAATAATAATAAATGGAAGCAATACCATCTTTACACGAAAAACGAAATTACTTTCCGAACAACCCAATACTTTGCACCTTAATGGGGACCCACATTTCGACACTATATTTTATGAGAACGGCAGTTAAGTCGATAAAAAGTCAAAGAAGCACGTTGATATGAATTTTTACAGTTTTTAAAAAACATATACAGTAGGTCCAGAAAGTATTTGAACATTAAATTTCCCATTCTCGAGAAATTGTCGATATTTGAGCTATGATAATTTCGTTAAAAAAATAGTACAACAATATACCTGAAATCATTTTCAAGCTTCGAGGCTCTACATTTGCCATGGATTATTAATTTTTGTCTACGATACTTTAGAATGATACAGCGACTGCGAAACTGAAGAGGCTTTTTCGGTCCAAAATATTACAAATTGAAAACATCCGCGTCTGCAAAAACATTGCAAAATTTTGTTCGTGACTGAATGCACAGTAAATTTAAAAATTGAATTCCCTTTACAATGAATGTTTAAAACTTGGTCTACGATTTTTTCTAGTCGATTTATTGAGCTTCGAATGAAGTGTGTATTGTTATCTTTGCAATAATAGAAGGTACACCGTAGATTAAATGTTAATCGTTCAATGTAAAGGGAACGATTCAATCTTCAAATCTGTAATAGATTCATTAAACAAAATTTTTTTGATGCTTTTACAGACAATTAAATTTTTAGAATTTTTTACGAAAACTGTGTCTTCAGTTTTTCACCAACCATATACAGGTTGGACCACGAAGCGTCATCATCTTAGATTATTCTGCTGCTAGCGGTTTGAAATGGTTGAATCTATAATAACATGGTTCACAATAATATGATTATACAAAATTTGTGTCAATCCTTTTTTCTCAAAGTTATCAAGAGAACCCCCATGTTGTTACAAGGAAACCTACAATTTTCTACACCTATCTTTTAGGAAATACTGAGACGAATTCGGCAAACACCATAAACAGTATTTCATCTTCATCTAAACAGTAGAAAAATATCATTTACCATAATTTAGTCGACGCTCGAAATGGGGTCCACTAGCTGCTATACACTCGCGTAAACGGTTAAGAAATGACTGCTTAGTTCTTTCTATGACGTCTGCATTGATGGTTTAGCATGCATCTACAATTCTTCATCGCATATCCTCCGGTATTGTTGGAGGTTCTTTATAAACTATTTTCTTCAATGCACCCCATGAAAATAAATCTAACGGAATAAGATCGGTAGATCGAGCTGGCCAATTGACTACACTGCCACGACCGACCCAACGAGTACTTGAAGTGCTGCCATTGCATAATGTGCTGGACAACCGTCATGTTAATACCACATCTCATTACGATACAATATCGGTACTTCATCGAAAAGAAATTGCAATTCATTTTCAAGGAATGCAGCGTATTTCTGGCAGTTTAGTGTACCGCTAATAAAGTAAGGTCCAATTATGCAGTTCCTGATCATACCGCACCAGCCATTAACTCTTTGCGGACGCGTGTCCGCAGACAGTCGCCCAAGTAAAATTGCTACTCCGTGACTAAAAATCACTTTTTAATTAATTATTAGTCTAAAAAAACACCAAACGAATTTTTACCAAACACAACACTTGCTCCTTCATTTAATTCTTATGCGTAGCTTTCAAAACACCATTTCATTTCCCAACGAAAATTGTACATTCGAACCGTCGATAAGTACGCTAAACATAATTCCTGTCCTCAAAGGGTTAACGATCCATGGACGTTGTCTTTCCACTTTGATGGAAAATCTTCCACTCTGATACTAATCTACATATAAACAGTTCTGGAAAGCATACAGCAGTGTGGCTTGCTATTCCTCTTTAATAGAATCTTGCAAAATGCTTCCAACTAACAATAAGTCTTTTCATCAATCTTTTTAGATTCAGAAAAAATATTTGTTATGATGCTTGCCGAATTCGTCTCAGTATCCCCTAAAAGATGAATGTGAAAAAATTGTAAGTTTACCTATAAGAAACTGAAGGTGGCCTTCATAACTGGAAAGAAGGATTGACAAACAATTTGGTAAAAGCATTTTAAAGCTCTCCTCGAACCATGTTATTTTGGCTAAAGAAAACTTCCGATCGAACTACTAACAGCAGAATAAACTAAGCTGATCATGCTTCGTGCTCTACACTGAATAAATATCCTACTATAAACTAAATGATGCTCTGCGAAAGTAGATGCTTTCAGCCTATAATGTGTCCAAATTTATTATCATACCATTTTTGCATGAATCGTACATTCAGTGTTCAAATACTGTTTAGATGCATTTCATATGTTCTACATATTTTTCGGACATAAATGGATCTTATATTTTATTTACTCTGTCAGTGAGTAGTCGATCTGTGATGCAAGAAAAGGAAAAATGTCTTTATTAACAAACGCATTTAAGGAAACATAAAGGTAGAGTTCAAAGTTTTAACGAATACTAACAAAAATTTTGTATAGCTAAGCAGAAAATGAATAATGACATGAGAAATGTGAAAGGTACGTGTAAAACTAAACAAAGGACATGGATTAAAGAAGAATGTATTAAAATTATCGGCTTTACTATGATTTCTACATTCGTGCACATGATAAATGCATACACAAATAAAACTCCAAAACCATTTATTGTTAGAATCTTGTACATACTTTTATGTTTCAATAATATCCACAAATCCTTCCACACGGAAGAAACAAAAGTTTCGTTTGATATGAGCGATTAAGTGTATTTGATACGAAAATTTAATTTGAATTCATGTTTGATATGAGTATGGCGTAGTCAGTATCACGACGAAAAAGTAAAAATTAACAAAGTAACGACATTTGTCGTTATTGTGATATTATGATTGTATCTTTAGCGGACTGTAACATTGAAATATAAATTGTTCTATCTCAATGATTGCATTAGCTGTCGCTAATGCGGTATACAAACAAAGTATACTGACTGTATATACTGAAAAGCATAGTTTCGATAACTACACGTATAAAATTGTCGATACTGTACTCGCAAGATAGGTTACTCAAATTTGAAGTCGTTATAAATTTATCAATTTTAGAAACAATTTTTAAGAAAAAACGTTATTTCCTTTCGTTAAAAAAATATTAAAAAATTGGCTGAAATTTTTGGAATAAAATACTCTCTTAAGAATTTACTTCAATATTAGATAGCTAAATTAATGGTTCCTTCCGAGTTGAATTGCTTTCATTGGGTTTTATGAACAAACTAACGCTATTTACAGTTAATTGTGGATATATTTACAAGTATTTAGTTACAATGAAGTAATTCTCGGAATGTTAAAAACTCTTGAAGTTATAGAGCGAATAACGTAGTTCTATTATCGTATTACTATTACGGAACGTGCAGCTACAATCAGTCGGCATAGTTTCAGGAGAATCAATTGATTGAATGTAAAATACTTTGAAGTGAGTAATCTTTATATCTAAAACTAGAAAGTGAAACACGTTAGGCGATTTCAGACAAAAATCGTGGAAATTACACACAAAATAATTTCTTTTCGTATTTTTGTCGAGAAATGTAGTCGTTAATTACTTATCAATAATTGAATAAGGATTCAATATCGATGTCCGAGTTGTACTCTATAAGGAATAACATTTTGTACCTTCAAATAGAAATAGAAATATTCATCAACGGTTTTTCACAATGTTTAATATATCATGATTCTTGTAGCTAATGATTTAATTACGTTCGATCTTATAACTTCCATAATTATGTGGATGTTACACGATTTTTTTTCAAATGTTCACAAAGAATAAGGCTTTCAAAATCAACAAATCGATTACAAAAATAACAGAAATCGATTTTTCTTATTGTTAATACTGCTGTACCTCCTTTAAGAAAAGCTAGTATATAAATGCTTTTAAAAGTATAAAATAAGTGTAAATTCAACAACAAATACGTTCGATCCAATAAATAGAAAATATATCTTTATTCGTCACTTCATTATGAAGATTGTACTCCACAGTAATTTAAACTGCGACTTGTTTTTGTGATGTATCTGCCTCTCGTGCTGCTTTCTTGGATTTGTTTTTGGTGTAACACATCTCAATACACCATGAAACCGTAGTGTAAAATGTTAATATGTTTAAACAATGAAGCGTAATCGTATAGTCGGAGGAAACGTCTCTAATGTATCCAATAACTGGGCCTAGTATTAACGCAACTATGCCACTCGTTAACAATTGTATGCCGGTTGCACCCGGTAACCTTGATAATGGAACATGACTCGGTATCACGAGGGCCATGAAAATTGTTCGTAAACCTTTTCCGACGCCTAATAAAACTGCAATCCCCAGCGAAATTTGGAAATCGTGTACGTGCGCCATTACTGAAACAAATGAATTAAATGTTATATGAACCGCCTTATTACTATTACAACTTCCATTAACACCAATTTATTAACTCGTTCGTTACAAGTACTTATGTCAGCAATAACCTCCGTAATTACAATATTCTATTAAATCCGATGTGTGTACTTTTGTGAAAGAATTTTGTCACAGAAAAGTCATAAATAGACTGCGGATTTTGTGCATTTATGACAAAAATGCAAATGATCAAATACAAAATTGAGAAGACATTAGACGTATTTAAAGATATTGTTACGTTATTTTTGATTTTTTAAGAGAAAATACGTTTTCATTTAACTCCATTTTTGTTATATTTGGTTTGGACAAGATCGCACCTAGAAAGTATAAAATCAGTTTGCAGATAATAAAATACTGATAATAAAATAAATCTGTTTTTAGAAAGTACAAAGTGCTTTCAACGGTACAGTAAATTCACATATAACGCGATCAAAAAATTATTTAAAAAGACTGTACATATACTTATACATCTCTTACTACAGTAAGCGTAGAGTCTTTTTAAGCAACTCTGTACATTTACTATACCCTTACTGTACATGGTGTATAAAAAATAATTGTGTGATTGTATGTGTGATTCTATATCTGTGGGTCGGTAGAGATTTTCAAGGTGAACATTTTTTTTATTGCATCGTATAGTACTCCTCGCGAGGAGCAAAAGTCTCAAAGGAACAATAGGTCACAAATAAACCGCTCTCTACAAAAACGAATTTAAAGTTTCGTAAACTATTTTACCACATATGTCTACACGGTGTCCCAGTATTGGATACAACAAATTTGCTTTATTTGAGGCTTTGTTATCGAGAAAATCGGCTTTGAAAATCTGTCAAGTTCGCGTACCTAGTGATTGTAAGAAATAGAACTGGTTGGCCATGAACAGGCGCGCCAGACGATTCTTATTCAGTATTCTATTCGGCGTGCTACCGATTACAATACGCGCGAATTCCGTATAGGCTGCGAAGTCCCATACGGGCCCTTTTCGCCTGATTGCTTATGTTGACTTAAATAAGAGGAGGCGTAATAAAAAAAATAAGTATTCCAGTTAGTGATAATAATAATGCGTTAGATTTATATAATTGCTGATCTGTACAGATGAATGGTCGTGCAGATAAAATGTTTGACAAATTATTGTTGATTTGAGTCATACATATATATGTCTTAAATCAACAATAATCTGTCAAACATTTTATCTGCACGACCATTCATCTGTACAGATCAGCAATTATATAAATCTACGCATTATTATTATCACTGACTGGAATAGTTATTATATATATATATTTATATAGGATTTGTTAATAAAATAGGATTATTTAGGATCCAGTAAGGGAAATCTCAAAGCCAGTAGCTTAACTACTGAAAACTAATGGTTCAACAGTAATACATATACTTTGTGTTGCAATTACAAGAATGAAGAAAAACAACTCACCCAAATGGAAAATAAAATTTGTATAATCAAATTATTAATCTTTGTGAACCCCGATGTATAATTTTTAATTTTTGCGTTGTTTAAAACATATGTCTAATCGAATTATAAAATACAACCGTCTGTAAATACACAAAAATAAATAATTCGTAGTTGAGTTATAGAATTCCACGACGAGCGATCCGCAAACAGGAAACTGTGCAACAATAATTTTAAATCGAAATCGTGCTCAGTCTTTTATATTATTGAAAAAGGTTTTTAAATTTCAAGATATCGATTACTATGAGAAAGGTAGGTAAGTATTTATGTCAGGGCAAACGTCGCCCATTTTGATAACCTTGAAATATGTTGTTGGGGCCATTATTTTGAAATTTGTACCAACTTTTTGCAAAATTTTGAATTATACATTAAAATACACATTAAAATATAATATAAAATATGCATTATACAGTTAAATGGTTTTAGGAAGAGCACATTCTGATGTTAGTATTTTTTTTTAAGTAGACGCGTAGAGGACATATACGTTAATATATTTTTTAAATAGGAGCTCGTCTTTTCTATTGCACCAGTTGATGCATCTTGATATTCTGTTAAAAAAGTGTTAACCTATTTATGTCCAAAACTCATACGGAGATATTCCAGGGATGACTCACTCTATATGTATATAAATAAGCAAAGTCACATAGCATGTCAAATTTGAAAATATACTTCAAGGTCATCAAAATGGATGAGATGTGCCCTAAATAGTTACCAACGGAGATGATAAATGAAAGGAAAACAGGAAAAGGTAACTGCATGTCTATAATAACTCGGGTACAGTCGTTACCTAACCAGTAGACCAGATGGTTACCAGTTGGTTAATCATAGCGCATTTAATGTCTATTAATATACTCGAACATTTCTTACCGATTCGAGCAACTGCCATTTGACATACACCCACGAGGAAGAATGTTCTATTGCTCCATCCAATGAAATTGGCTATGAACGGAATTGTTAATCGGGTGAGTACATCAATACCAGCAAGGATTGACATAAACGTTGCAACTTGTAACTTCGTGTATCCGTATTCAGCTAAAATGAACGGCGTCAGCAGCGAAAAATTCAACTCTGTGAAAGTAGCAAGCGTAAGGCCCACCATCAAATTCACATAAATGAAATCGCGAAGAAGATCCAAGTCAAAAAATATAACTAGAGTTTGCCAGAATGTTCTCCGTTCCGCTTTGGCAGTTTCCTAAAACCCAAAAGTAGTTTACAAGATTGTTTCGTGTTCATATTGAACATATAAAAATTGTGTTCTACAATCACACTAGCAAACACACCAATTACACTGTACGGGGCCGACTAGATAAATTCGAGAAGTAATAATATTGCCAAGTGTTTATGTGCATGTGTGTGCGAGTGGAAAATACGAAAGAATAGTGGAAAGATGAAAATCAGTAACGAGGGAGCAAAACTCTTTTGTTAAAAACATTTTTTAGTCATATTAGTCATATGTAGACTATAATTATGCATATGCAGGGTGGAAATTATAAAGCGTTACAAACGAATATCTCCAAAAATATTGATTATACGCAGAAATGTTTCAGATGAAAGTTGTTCAGCACCGTGGGGGACATCATATGGTGGAACTACTATCTTTCCCGGTGGACACTAAGGCGAGGTGAAGGTCAACTTTCTTTTTTTAAATGGATATGTTTTTTATCCACCATCAAATAGTGCGTTTCAAGATGAGTTCAATTACCTATGACTCAAGGTCATTAAAGGTCGGTTGAACGTACTATTGGAAACGAATGCAGAGAAAAAACAATCTCTTTCGAATGCAACACAAACATCATGTAATAAAGAGTTTAAAGATGTGCCTACGAGTTCGAAAAGAAGAAAAATTCAATCGTTGGCAAAAAATTTTCCTTCGGATGAATTAACTTACGCTGCTTTTACTTCCTTATATAAAAGTGGACAACGGAATTCTTCTAAAATAATACAAGGAGCACCAAATTACACTAGAGATGCGAAAATAGTTTCAAATACTCACTCGTGCGCGTGCTGCTCTAAACCTATTAAATATACCCGATGAAGTTTTATCTTACTTCATTGCCGTGATTGTTCAAAGTACACGTATAATTTAATGCGAAAAGGTGCACTGAAGAGAAATGCAGATATTTATCCTTCATATAATTGCCTCCTTCAAGCTAAAAAAATTGTTATCCTTCAAGTACAATTACAATATCGGATATATCTGCAGAAGTTTATATTCAAAGTCTTGCTGATCACGCGTGTAATAGATTATTTAAATATCTAGAAAACTCATTGAACAATGAAATATTTCCAGAGCATCTAATTGTGATGGACGCTCAGGTTATTCGCAATACAGTCATTTTCAGATAATGGTACAGACGAATTTTTATTTGTAATCTGCATCTTCATAATATAGTAGCTGATATCAAAATGAAGCCAACGACCTAAATTACTATACCCTTAAACTTTCAAATAATGCTAAAATATTAATGAACAGCTAGATCGGACGAGTGGACCAGTATGCGGCGGGCCGCACGCAGTATGCTAGACTCTAGCAGCTAGAGGGACAAATGGCGGCCCGCGGTACACCGGTTGCTCATCACTGCTTTATACCATTCACGACGTTTGCACAAGCTGGCGAAAGAATATATTGACATTTTCCTGGAATTCGAACTGTTTTGTCTTTATACAATGACTTCTCCGGATTTACCTCGACGACCCTGTACAACATTTTAGGTTTACAACTTTGAATAGGAATTTATTAGCGTTTGCAAATATTTTAATTTATTTACAGAACTGAGGAGGTCAGAAAACATCTGAATCTTCTCTAAAATATTTGTCCTGTGGAAGGCATCAATAGAAGTAACAAATTATGATTTTATAGCCTATTCTAGAGGACTGTATGTAAACTTCTTTTCTCTTGTTTTTAAGTTTACCAAAATTTGACTAGTTACTCGAGAAGTAGAAAATGTTAACTCTAATTATAGAATAATACTTACTTGGTTTATTAAGTGATCACATTCCACCTCCTCGGGAATTACCATGGTTTGCTGTACAATTTGTGTGTTGAGATGATCCTTACAATCATCAGATTTCTCATTATTTTTATTGACAAGCATCAAAAGAGCCGTATTTGATTGATGTCCGGTCATTTTTTTTCGGTAAGCATCGCTGTCACTATACTGTCTACGAACATTATAAATAACTTCTACAACGACTTTTTTCGGACAATTACGCAGTTGCAAAGGTACGTTTGTTCACTTTCATATAACTATAATAATATTCATATGATATACAAAACATAAAATATACATATGTAATGATCGACAATAGATTAATTTCACAACACTTCGAACGAACTGAATTAGACTAAAGTAGATAAAAATTTCAGAAGTAAGAAACAGAGTGACTTTTATTAGCTGTTCTCCTATAATTTTCTTTTAATTGCGATGTAGTTAGTATGAACATGTTGTACTATTATTTAGCGCATTACTATAAAAAAAGTATCGTAAAAACACTAATAAGATTCTTGGATCGATTCAACTAATATTTACCTATTGATACTTCTTATCGATGATCCTCTAGGGAGACTGGACTGTCTCAACAAAATTGACGATTTCCTGTAGGGACTTTTAGAAATCTCTTCCTTCTTTGACGATACCCTCGATGCTACTGACGTGGTTGAAGTATTTTTTTTCGAATACCTATTTCATTAAAATTTTTTTATGTTTTATTTACTGCAATGTAAAATTACATTTTATGATTTGTGTGCTTACCATCCATCATTAGCTCGTGACAGCATAAGGACACCAGGAGCCATCACGTCTATACCGGAAGCGCCATCTTCTTCGTCGTCGTAATATAAATATTGACTACTGAACTTTTCTTTTGCGAGACTCAAAGCGCCATAACTGCTTCGTTCATTGTCATCAATATTTTCTGTGCCTTCGAACTCGTCCGTAATTCCTTTTTTCTCATATGGTGGCTCTGTATTGACCTGGAAAAAGTATAGTCACCGTTATCACAGTATAACAGATATATACAATATATTACAATTTGTTATTTGTTTGATATTTCAGAATTCATTGAATTTGGTGAATGTGAAGTCATCGGAACTTAATGTATAATTGCGAATTTTTATGAAAAATAAAAATTGTGCGAATTAGCTTTTTGACATAAATACATAAAATCGGTAGTTTAATAATCATTAACCTCCATACGCTCCACAAAAATAGTTGCATAAAAGAGAATAGGATATATAATATAATAGTTCGCCTATTTTTGTTCTACACTTTAAACCAACAAACCATTTTTTTTATTGTAGCGTTACATTTTAAAGAAATATATCGCACAACATAAACAGAAAGAGATCAATCATTTTACAGTATGTAAAAATAGTAAATGTGTGAATTTTTACCCTGAGGAACATATGAGGGTTAATAATAATCATAATATTCATAAGTGCACAGGGTGCCATCCACAAATTGAGAGCTTTCAATATTTCATTTATTATAGATAATAGAAAAACTAACAAAGCATTATGATATAAAAATCGGTGAAAAAAATGTATTTTCACATCAATCGTTTACCGTCTGTAATAATCTATCGAAGTTAATGAACATAATTTTAAGCATGTACTGACTTAAATTTTCTGTATTGCCTTTTTTATTATAGTTACTTCTGAACTATCTATATCTATTTATATTTACTTTTTGTCTTTAACTTGTCTATTACGTAACTTTAAAAAACACGATATAATTCTATTAAGAAAATACATTTAAAATAAAATAAGATATAAAAGTATAAAAAAAAACAAATTCAAATAATTTTTATGAAAGACAAATTTGACTTTTATTGTGTATTGAATTGTTTATTGTATAAACATACCTTTGTTAACGGCTCTTTATATTCTAGGTCCTCGTTGACATTTAACTCATCTGTATTCCCTTTCTTTTTAAGATGTCGAGATACAGGTTGCAATAAAAGAGCGCACGCAACTCCGTTATATGCAAGACCACCAATAATAAGAGTAGTGCCTTCTATATCATACGTGGGCATCAACAATGTGATTATCTAAAAATGAAAGTAATCCTTAAAAATTTCTTTTATGTTTACGCGTTCAACGAATATTCTCGGTCAAAGCTTTCACATTTTTTGTTACTTATTTATATTTGTTTGCTTTATATTGTTGATTATCAATATCTCGACTTATTAATTGTTCTTATTTGTTATGCAATCACCTGTGGAATTATAATAGGTCCCAGACCCGTACAAGTCCAACTGAACCCCGTTGCTATTCTCCTTTTCTTTTTGAAATAAGTATTTAAAGCTAAACCATTCGACGACAATGTTATGCCAATTCCGATACCTGAAATTATGCAAACGCGTACATTATAAATTCTATCACTCTGAATTGACAAATAAGACTTAGATGAAATAGAGTAATTATAAAATTACCATACAAAATGGAGAAGAAAACTAAAGCACCGGCAAAAGATTTCATTGTTGACAGTACTGTAATCGACGAAGCGCAAATGAGAGAGCCGACGAACGCTACCTGTCTGAAACTGAATTTCCTAAACAGTGGGCCATTAAATAGTCCTACAATAGTAAAAAAATTGCATGAAAATACTTATAAATTCTATGAACTCCTATTACAGGAGACCCCCGTATAACACTATCAAGCATCCTCTGTGACAGTAAGTGAACAAGTCTCGAAATCAAAAGTCTTCTTAAACAATTTTTTTGTATATTGTATATACAGGGTGTCCCGCGACTCATTGTCAACCGATTAGGATTAGTTTTCGAGTAAATCGAGTTTGAAAATTCAGCGAATACGCGTACCATTATATAGAAATCGGCTGTCGCGTCTGATCATGACCAACCAATTCTACTCTGTGCATGTACTAATGCACGCGAACGCGAACCCAACGAATCTTTAAACACGATTCTCTCCAAAAGGAAGCTTCAAATGAAAACATTTTATTCTTTCTTTTCTGCTCATTTTTACATGTAGAATTGGCTCCTAATTGGTTGACCCTGAGTCGTGGGACACCTTGTATATATACTACTATACTGCTTTATTCAGCCTTACAGCTAAGAATTGGACTTGGTTTACAATATCTTATATTTACAAACTATCTTATCCACGCATTCTCTCTCTCTCTCTCTCATTCACTTACTCCTCTCCTCACTTATTGCTACTTCTCCTACTGTATCCTACTCTATAATTACCCTATCTATTGCATCCACTCCTATTCTCTCACGCGTTTGATTTAAATTGATTATACTGGCTTTTCTTTGGTGTCCAGAGTTATGCCTTCTTTTTCTCCTTCTTCTCAGGTTCTGAAGCCACGCTTTGACATTTCTATCTTTCCTTCCACTCACTACATCTTCAATCTTGATCCTTCCTTCCATTTCCTTATATTCTCTTGTTAAGTGTTCCAGACTTCGAATCCTGTCCCCGCAAAGGTCGCATTCTCTCGCTTCTTTTGCCAGCCTGTACCTGTTCCAGTTTTCTACGTGTCTGCATCTCGCTTGGACTGTGAGCGTTTGACTATCCCCTCTTCCCTTCTTGCTCAAATATTCCAGCAATTCTAACAATCTTAAGAACTTGCTGTTGCACCTCGACGTCTCTATTCCATAACCTCTCAGTTGTCTCCATCTCAGTTGTCTCCCACTCTCTTGTCTTCTCAATTCTTCCACCCCTGCTTGGCTCAATCCGTTTCTCTTTAAAGATTCCCTCCTATCTTTTCCACTTTCAGCCTGCACATTCCCTGATTCCCTTTCCTTCAGACATTCCTTGACTATTTCCCTCCCTACGGCACTTCTTACTCCTCCAAGCTTCGTTGTTTTTGTCTCTTCCTGTACCAGATACCCTGGAGTACGTGCGGCCAAATGAAGTGTCCACTTTATGTATCTTAGCTGGATCCTCTGTACTTCCGCTCTCTCCTTGAAAGCCCCCCCCCCCCCCCACACACACACACACGTGTATGTATCGTACATGTCTGCCACGTAAAATGCATTGTATACAGTTCCTTAAAACAGTTTTTTGATCGCGTTATACGAGAGTCTACAAGCTTTAACATAATGTAATATACTTGTTGCAGAATTCATTAATCACTGCAACGTGGGTAGTTGTTTTGTTATCTTTTTCACAAACAAAAACAGTAGTGAAAGCAGCAGACACGAGCAACGCAATTTAAAGTAACATAAAAAATGAGTTGATGCATGTTTTGGGTAATCTGACATCTATCGATAAAAGATTAAAATATTAGCGATGACAAAATGATGTTTAAATACAAGCCGAGTATGATCAGTTAGAGCATCTTCTGTGAAGATAAACTATCGCGAATAATTGAAATACAAAGGTCAGGGTCATATATATGTGTTATATTAATTACTAATATTTATTCAATGTTTTTCTCTGTTAATCTCTTGTTAATTATTAATATTTATTCAATGTATTACGAGATTTATGTAATAATAAGAATCGTGTAATATGATATGCATAAGTCACTGAATACTTATATCAATTTTCATAAATTGTAATATTGATAAATAACGAATCCTTATATTTTCGTAGAAATGTAGACCTCCTTCATTATCGCAAACAATGTTAAATATAGTTAAATATAACAATATAATAATGTTAAATATAAACATTTCTTCTTTATTACGCTTATTATTATGCTTTGTATTATATTTTATGTTCTATATTTTGTTATTTTTTAAGGTCGGTCTCCCACATAATGTGTCGACGCTCTAACACGGACATGCGGTTGAGACCGGTCAATTGCAATGTTTATGCTTTTTTGTTGAAAATGGAAATGAACATTTAAATTTGCCACAAGGTTTAATTTATATTTACTCTAAATTACATTGGCAATGAATTTGAAGAAAAACAAAAATGCTACGATGTTTTTTCCAAAAAGTGGTTGAGTCGCCCTGACTTACCCTAATTTGTTTACATTTATCGTTGAGTGGATGTTAAGACGGATTCTGGAAGTATCATAACAACATTTTTTTACCCTATAAGAGGTATACAGATTTATTTATAAAAAATTCAAAGTGACATTCTGCTCTTTTCTCCTTCTGCCCCACCTTCTTACAAAACCAAACCCAGAATTAATCAAAATTCGTTTAAAACTGCGCAATTTTCTATAGTAGACCTAACAGTTCTTTAAAAGTATCTCGGAAACTAAAGTCGAGCGGCGGTAACATGTGTAGGGAAAAGTTGCTCAGAATCACACTCCACACAACATATTTGAAGCTTGTCAAAATCAAGGAGGAACTTCGTTTCAATTGTAAATTATTACCTCACACAGGGTCAGGTTTGTACAGCCTCGAATTTGATTAAGTCTAGGATAGATTTCTTGGAAAGGGTTATGCAGGGGGAGGGGTAGAGCCCTTTTTCGCCCTGAACGGCGAATTCGGTCATTAAGAAATGGCGCAGTTTGGTATAGTCATTCTATCACTGTTTGCGAATATCTCAAAAACGAATACCGAGCTGCAATAACATCTACAAATGAAAAGTTGTTCGAGATGATGACTTGACAATATATTTCAAAGTCATCGAAAACGGTGAAGAATCGCGATAGTATATAATAACCAAAATTTACTATAATCGTCTTAAAGCTCTCTCTGAAACATGCTATATTTGATAATGTATATTGTTTTCTTGATTTATACATGTTTTCGGGTAAACAAGCATAAAAAGCATCGTTATGCTTTCAGAATTTATCCAATCCTAAGTAACAAATAAATCAATATTCACGAAACGTCTGCAACTTCGTATCTTTTAAGTACTTCAAATTTGTCAGACGTATGCAGATTTTTACGAGTGACAATAGGTTTCAAAAATTGGTGTAGTAAAATCAAAGTATTTTGTAGATAAATACAAAATATTGTATTTTCCATTTTTACTGAGAAATAACAATTTGATATTTTAACACCCAATAATATATACGAATACGTGGTAAGTGTTATTTATGAAAATTAGAAACTGTTCTATTGTTACATTCGATACATTTGTATTACTAGACAGCGGATTGAATGCATATATGGTAAAAATGGGTGGGTATAATTTGAAACAGTGAAATAATGAAAATAATTTGATAGTATCAACGCATTGTTTACCATTTAATACAAGTATAAAAAACGGAAAATAAACTCCTATTTGGTTCCTATGTCCTGCAATTAATGCAAATAATTTTTATTTTCCATAAATATCCGCAGTATAGTAGTTATGAAGGTGAAGTAAAACTGGATGATGGCTGCGAAACGCCATATTGGTTAATGAACAATTCAATTGTTTCTTTGATCAGAAATAAATTCTGTTTTGTTAAGTTTCTTGTCACTGCAGTTGTGGTAAAAAGAATACTATTTATCGTAAAATGTACTCTGGTATTTTTTTTTTTTACTTTAGTAAATGCGTTTTTATGACCGACGTTGCAAAACAATGATATTCGTTGCATGTGTAGTCAAGAGAGTGCATGGTACAAACATAATTCGTTACGAAATCGTACACAATTAACACGAATATCATGGAACGGAGATTAATGTGTACGTCTGTCGAAGAACGAAAATGTTAACGGCACACCGTGATAAGGCTGCGTTCCCTTTTCGAAGTATGTGCTCGACGCGTTCCATTATCAGTTCCTATCGGACACTTACATCTTTTGATAATAGATACGCACATAAAGTGAGCATAAAGCGTGCAAAGGATTAGGTAAGCGCGCATGTTAAAACCATCATATAAAATGGACTAGTTAAGAAAACGTCTTACCTGTACAAGCAGTTACGGCGCTATTTATATTTATTATGGTTGTCGTTTGCGACGTGCTGATACCCAACTCCGCAAATCTATCTCTGAATATTAAGCCGAAGGATTGTAACATTGCTAATGTGCAAAACTGAAACAACCGCACAAATACTAAAATTCATTTGCGAAAGCAAATAATAGCTGTCCTACAATAAAATAATGTTCTAGACCTTTGCATATATCAAATGTCCTTAGACAGTGACTTTTATTTAATCGAGGAAGTATCAAATATTTCTTATTCTATTACATCTGGCAAAAATTATTCGATCAAATAAATCAAGTGTCTATCATTGTAATTATTCATATTTTTGGTGGGAAATATATTTCCATTAACGCTAAAGGCAAGTGCTGTGATAAAGTTCGGCCTGTAGAAAGAAAATATTAATATAAAGATGCATAAGTTAGTTTTTTCATATTGTACTGATTTTAGGAAGGGTTTAATCATTCCCACGCATTCAGAATATTATTTTGGCAATATCTATCGCCACTTTTTATCGTTAGAAATATTAAAACGTACGCCTATGCTTTGTCATGCTACTGGATTTCATTACTATTTTCACATAAAGATAGGCAGCTTATTATTTTATATTTGGTAAAAAGGCAAAAGAATTCGTAATTTTATTAATATTTTTCTAATATCTTATACCATTGTCTTACATATATATATATATATATATATATATATATATATATATATATATATATTTATTATTTTTCGTGTTTAATATACGCTCAAATAATTCGTTGAACAATTAATAGACTGCAGTAATATTTTTACCTAATTAAAATTATTAACACTTTGCTGACCGGCGATTTAGAGCCAAAACCAGAAAACACGAGTATACTCGTGAACGGTCAGCAATGTGTTAAGAAAAGGAATACATATCTACGTAGCTTCTCTATCTTGGAATTGATACAGACATTTTTTATTTTGCATAAGAATCCACAGTCTAACAATTACACTCACGATTTTGATCGAGTACTTTCTGCCAGGGTTAGTACGAGTATATTAATATCGCGTTGCGAAGTATTTGCTGCACAATATTAACCCTTTGCACTCGGAGCTATTTCAACTAAAAAATCAAACATTTCTTCTAACCTAGAATATTTCTATTGTACATATTTTTTTTCATTATATGCGTACAAAACTGATATATTACCTCATACAATAATTAAATGTTTAGTAATTTATTACATATAAACAAATTTAATCGTGTAAACAATATTCTGAATAATGGTGTAACAATTTGTAGCGGCGCCTCAGTGTCGCCATTCGAGTGCTAAGGGTTAAGAAGTAGACTTTCTAGGTGTCTGAGAAAATTGTGAAAGTGCCATGAAATGTGTGTGATACTAGAGCAGGTTTATTTGAAAAATGAATATGAAACGTATATAATACGTAGAATTGGTAACATTCGCAGATTTTGCACTCACATTAGAAAATCCAGCGGCCAATACGATGATCCAACCCCATCCGCCATCAGGTGGATCAAAGTTTTCATCGGAATTTTGCTCATCTTCCTTTTTCACTTTCGCTTGCTTTCCATTTTCCTCGAGTTCTGGACCATTTTGCTTCACTGACATGATCAGATCTCACTGACTGAGATCGAAGAAAGTGACATGCCTCTGTATTCCCGAACTCAACTTAGCGTGGTTAATCCTTCAAAGATATCAGACTATATCTATGAAAATAGTATGACTCAAGTTAAAAAAAATAGATATAGTCATTTCGGATTGAAGCACATAAACAGCATTCCTGACACTTGAACAACTCGACCAAGCTGTCTTTTGTGTAAAGTTACATAATTATGAAAAATATTCTGATCTTGATTATAACAACTCAGAAGTTTTCTTGCGTCGGAATACATAATACAACGGGTTCTTACTTTGAATACATTTGCACTGGATGACGTGTAGAAATTCTTTAAATTCTTCAAACTTCTGTCGTAATATGAATGGATAAAACGTTATAAATGATTCGATTTATCGTAGGATATGCTATAATGGATGTTTTAATAGTTAGACAAATTAATCGGTTAAAAAATGTAAATAGTTTATATAAAATGGTACTTTGTATGAATTAATTTGAAAATTGCACACCTGAAATAATCGTATAAATTGTATATTGTGTACTATAGTAAATAGAAAAGGTGATTAAATTTTAAAATTGTATTCGAGAAAAGACAACTCAAAATATTTCTTGTGTCAGAATACAACAATTTTTTAATTATAATCTCTAAATTGTACACCCGATGTAATTGTAATGATGAGTAGTCTCTATAATTTTACACAAAAACGTTAGAAGACAATAATGGCAATTTTTATAAAACTCTGGAAATATTTGATTTATATATTTCTTGATCAATTTCTATTTTAAGAAATCACCGTTTTGTTGTAATTGTTGACATTCCCGGGAGATGGTTACAATAATCGCGTTAGGTTGCGTTGTACTATGATAACTTCACTTAACAGATTTCCACGCGAAGTAAGAAGCTCACTTAAAGACACTTAAATTTGGTTTCTACGATTAACGGATATTGTTGGTCAGGCACCTTTAGCGTTTCGCGAGCCAAGAGATAAACTGCCGAGTCAACTACGATTCGATGCTTGTATTATACATATACATCATGGACACGTTTAGACCGACGCTGAACGGTATCTGAGATTAATGTTTGGCAATATTCCTCTGCCGCATTACGATTGTGACCTGCGATATATTATTTAGTACACTAAATTGTTGACAAAGAGTTGTTATGTTGTATAAATTACTAAAAAATTCATATTTGTACGAGAACTATTCTAAACATATAAATTAAACTGTTTTTTTTTATTGGAGCATCGTATAAGTACTCCAATATTTATTCATAAGTAGATATGATAAAAGGAATTATTACATTTTTTATTATATTACTCATACAAAACAATATTTTTTTCTCATTCGATCAGGTTTTGCATTTTGTAGTTTGCAGACTGGTTGTTCCTGTTACACAACAATAATTTTTGTGTTTATTGTTATGTAATTTATTGGTAGCTCTGTTTAAACTCCGGATTTTTAATGCAAATGTACATAAATTTTTATGAAACAGGATTCAAAAAGTTTTTACTTTAAATACTGTTCTATGCCGAGTTTCAAAAGAGGATGAAAAATCTTAATTAGAAGAGTATACTAACATAATAAATTGGCAATAAAATATTCCCTAAATACTAATTATATATCTTAAGATAAAATACTCTTACAATGATCCATACAATTGATCATTATCTGCAAAATCTATTTTCATTATGTGCCGCAGTAATTACTTTGTGAGTGATTAATGTTTTTCACATAGACATATACAAATAATTATAATAAAACCATGTAACTTAATTTATAAATTGAACCATCCACAACTGGGACTTAACATATCTTTGTTGTTTTTAGTAGCATGGGAAAATTTTTAAAAAAACATGTGGGTTTTAAAATGAAAAGCGTAATAAAAAGAATTCAGTACCAGTTTTGTTGCAACTATATAATTTTCGTTAAAATTATATCTTCGATAAAAAGAGATATTTAAAAGTCTAAAAAAATTTGTTATTAGAATATTTGCAGAATACGTTTTGTAAATAAAAAAATGTAATATATGTGTAAAATATTCATTAGTACATGTACAAATGTCACAAGATATCAGTAGAGAAATACCATATATAATTTTTGGAGAAAATGTATATAGAAAAGTATTATATAAAAGTATTTCAACTAGAGAATATCTTCAAAAATATCATTTTTATTCACCTCATATTTATGTACACATATGTAAAATAATATTATTAACAAAATACATAATACTGTACGATCACAACAACATAAACTGAATTTACAATATATGTACCGAAAGCATTTAAAAAAATATAACAGTTCTGAATCTACAACAAACTATGTGTTTTAGCACTTTCTTTCTCCTTTAATTCATCTATTAAATCCAATAATTGTCCACGTTTTCTAGAAACCAAACTTTTGGTTCGGCTGTAGTCACATCCACTTACTCTACCATTTTCTAAAACATGCTCCAAAATTATATCTGTTAAGCACAACACATAAATTCCACAATCATATCCATTATCTTGTTGTGGACAATTTGGTTCCACAAATTTCTTCTCGGGTTCATCCTTGCCAAGCACATAACTCATTATATTCCTTGCTAATTTCATAGCAGCATAACTGCAACCTTTAAATGAATCGAAATGATAACATGTTTTTTCTTGTGTACAATACACTAACAAACTCCAGTGTGATCCTCCTGCTGATTCCCTACTGTCGCAATCATTTAAAGGGAACAATATGCATTTGCATTCTGCTATACTTGTAGCATTTAAAAATATATCATATTGCGATGGATCAGTCAATTTTAACAGTTGTGTTAATTCAGGACCAATAAAATATATATCTTTCTTTCCATCCTTGTTAATAGTGACATCCAAATATTCAAAATAAAATCCTATTATGACATCGTTCAACCAATGTGGCCCTTGAAGTAATGCAATATCACTTGCTCTGATTACACAGTCATAGTAGCACAAAACCATTGGATCCTGATTCTTTTTTGCCATATTCCCCAAGATCAGAAATAAATGTCCATTAATCAACGAGAATCTGAAAAGTAATAATGTGCAAATTAAGTTAACACTGGCACAGTCTACATTAAAAGAATAAAACAAATTAATCATAACTATAATATACCTAAATAGAAAGCAAACAGCTTTGTGACATATCTATGTGACTTTCTTAATCCTATCGAATATAAATTAACAGTATATGAATGTTTACGTTTATATAGTACTAAAATCATTAAGTGCATACTTACATTTATGACATGTTTAAAAAAGTACGACTTTTTATTTAAATATATAATACACCATCAATATAAATATAGTTGGAAAAACTTTCGCGTTTTATATTAATAACGATTTATAAAATTTTCATCTTCCACTATCACCAAATTTATTTTCGGACAAAATAATACATGATCGATAATTTAAATTGTTTCCTTTATTCTACATTGGTTGCAACAAAGAGCTAGAGTGCTCTCGCATGAGATTTCAGTGTTCTCAGTATACTGCTGCCACCTAGTCTCATTATTAGCCTGGATCACAGACGAGATATAGGAATAGACCGGACACGTTATGGGACGTGGTGTCCACAATGTGATTTTAGCGTCCTCTACATTTTGAGAACGGTGAATTCGAGAACTAGATCCAGGGCGACTTAGGTTCGACTGGTCAAACTTCTACAGCGATGTCAAGTCTAAAGTACGCAACGTTGTCAGATTATGAGTTTTCAATACATCCGAAAATCATCGAAGAACGTGATCGCAAAAAGGCTCTCTTCTGTCCGTGCGCTGTAAAAAGAGCGTATTGGAAAGAAATATATATATCTATATATAAACATATGTGTTTAGTAATGTTAGCAGGATTCGCCGCGTGTAGGCATGAACAAAGGGCTTTGCAATCCCAGAATACACACAACGATTATAAAACTATAAGGCACTAATAGTAAAGTAAACAAATAATAGTAAAAGTATCAGCGTGATGAACATTTACAACACAACTTCTATACTCCAACAAATGTAGATATGCCGCCACATGCAGTCAATGGTGCCATTCCCTAGTTGCATTTATATGGTTGGGAGTTGGGATATGCTTAGTGGTCTTGCCTACAGACTATCCCCAACGCAGGGCCTGCGACGAAAAATTATGTCAATTTGTTAACGAATATCCAACGTTGGGCCTACAGATATTATGGTCGGTTAAATAACGTACGATAATTCTACATTGGCCGAACGAAAATCTGCCAACATTTAAATATATCGTTTAACAGACACCAGAAATGTTGCTGCAACCAAAAACATGTTATAATCCAAATTGATTTTTTTTTCATATTTCTAAATATACTCACAATTTGTTATTTTTGCGCGATAGTTGATGCACCAAAATTTTATTGTGTGCAGCCTTGGAATTTAATTATTTCTTTAAGTTTCTCCATTTCACAAGGGAAAGGTACGGGTGTTGCACTCGGTGCATAATAATAACGGTACACCGTTCACTTCAAATAATTTTCATGTCGCCAATTTTAAAATATCCGCATTTAAAGAAAAAATAGGTTCGGAGAGAGGACTCTAATGTTTCTTTTCCAAGTTTTTCAATTTTCCGCTGCTGTGATAACACTTTTATTAGATAATGCTCTTGAACTTTGTTAGTTCAATCGTTATAATTTAAGAAAAATAGGTTGATACATTAAAATTTCGAAAAATTCTTTGTAACAAGTTCATACGATTTGTTCGAATGAAAATTTATTCGTTTAAAGTGTGTAAATCTATTGCAATATACCTTCATTAATGACATGAGCAATAAAAATAATGTTACGTATAGAAACTAAATTAATTTCACTATAATTCGTATTTCTGTATTATATTCTTCATAAATACTATTTTCACCGTTCAAAAACGCGCCATATGCATTGTAGCCCCCAGATAATATTACAGCACCCGTAGCACAAATAAAGTATACAGAATATTCAGTTCTTGCTAATACGCCTAAATTCGTGAACTATCGGTAATATTGGGCGCGACACCGAAATGCTACGGCGGCCACTGTACCCCCCATCCCCCCTCGAGGCCTAGACAGAAAAGTCCATAAAGTGAAATGTCTGTTCTGTGTTTAATAACAATGATGTGGGTTCCATTTCCTGTTAAAGATGGTGTAGGTTCTGATCCAGGCTACAAAGATGAGGATCTTTGTTTTTCTGTTTATCATCGCCGTCTTGCGGTCAAGAGGAACTAAAACCATTCTAATGAATCTAGCGCTAATTTTAAATCTGTATACTGTATATATAATATTTTCATAAACGAATACAATAACACAAAAATCCTCTACCTATGTGCGTCGCTTGAAGTAAAAATTTTCAATAAAATACATATTTATCAGAGAATTTTCTAAATACAACGAAAGAAAAAGAGACCACAATGTCAAGAACAATTTAATTGAAAATACATGTAGTTATATGATATGTATGCGTAATACAATGACTCATAAACTGTATACAGATTCCATTTTCATATTCTTTATGAAATCCAAGATAAAAAAAAATCGATTTAATATACAGGTAAACATTTCGTTACTTTTTTCTTAACGTTAATTCTGCTGTATTTTATAAGCTTGTAAATAACACAAATACATTAAAATCCCCAGATTAATAATTGTAAATAGTGTGAAGTTTTTTATGATCCAATTTCGTTGATTAAGAATTTCATTTTACCGAAGTACAACATTATTACATGAAAATGTTATTAAAAAACCTAAAATTATAACTGAAAAATTAATATAACTGGATAAAATCTGCACATTCGAATATCGTTTTGTATTGACCAATACAAAAAGCAACATTTAATTTCGAGTTTCGCTAATTTTATAAGTCACTTTCCTCTTTTTATTTTAATTTTCCTTGTATCTTGAATAACTCAATTATGATAATAAATAGCTATATATAACGCTATAACATTTTAAATAATCTTAAAAGAAACGAGAAATCAGAAACTAGATTTACACAAAAACAAAGTAACAAAAATGTGTTTCACAAAAACAAAATAGTGCGGTGCGATTAAAAACAATCGATCTTTCTGAAATGTGTAAATTCCCAAAAAACGCTTTTCATTAACATAATTCCTATCTTTGAGTAACAACAATCTCCATTTTAGGCGGCGAAGTAACAAGTCCATCGATTCCGTGAAGTTCAAGATCGGGATGATTCTCTGGTAACGTAAAATTAAGTTTTTGCAAAAGACACGCTACAAAGAGAAAGACTGTGTTTTTCGCAACTGCTTCACCCAGACACTTTCTGCGACCTATAAAGAAACGAATATAATATATTAATACAAAAAGATTATAATCAAGAAAATAGAAACATTATGCATGGAGATTTTATTATAATTCCCTTGCTTTGTAGACTTCAGTTATAATTTTCACAATAAATTTTCTACAATTTCTAAATTACTTATCGTGAAACAATTTTCTTAATTTATGCTTAATATTCTTTGTTGCCAATATTATTGGACTATTGATTTTCTATTGTTATTATCACACCGCGGATCTTTATGCAACATAAAAGTTTTCAAAATTAATTGTAACAAACAGAAATTGAATAAAAATGAATTTGTTCATTTAGTATATAATGCTAATAAGTCGAGGGTGTCTTGAATTTATCTAATGTCTTTACAGTTTGATATTCCAGCTATTAATTTTTGTTATATGTGCATAAAATCCGCAGTCTAGTTATTATTCTTTAATTTTTCTTACATTTAAGTCATTTCAGTTAAATACATAAATAAATTCATAAATAATTTATTAAATCGATCAACCTACTCTTGTTAATTATTATTTATAGAAATTTATTGGAAGATAACGGTAACAAAAATAAATAGATTAATTTCTTATTTTTTTGTGTTGAGTTTTGTGTCGTTCTTACCAATAATTATTCAGTAAAAGTAATTGTAAAAGTAATACCTATTCCAAAAGGCATGACCCATGGATCATCAATAAATTGTCCTTCCTGATTGATGAATCTCTCTGGACGGAATACTTCCGGATCACCCCAGTGTTCCTTATCCAAATGAACACTTTTGAAGTTGGCCAATAATGTAAAATTTTGTTTTATTTCATAACCTAATAAATTCGAATCGGATAATGCCCGATGAGGAAGACTAGTTGGAGTAATGTTCGCGAGTCTTGATACTTCAGTCAAAACTGCGTTCAGGTACGGCAATCTATAAATAATAATTCTAATTAATTTTAAAAATATTGCAAAATGAAAGGTGGTATTTTAATACCACATAGCAATATCAGTATGACTCGAAAATAAGGTATCGAAATATTGCATTTGTACTGTCTGTGCCTCACAAGAAGTTTCGCGAGACCGCATAGGGACAAGGGGGGTCTCTCGCTCGCTCCGCCTATCCTCACCATCGATACTTCCGTGGTCCCAATGTTTAGGCTTTGACGACAGTCGCTACGCACTACGTAGATATGTGGCGGTTTAGCTAATATTTGGGGAGTGTCCATCCCGAATTCTTCCCAAGTGACTTCTTTTCAGATAATATGTGTAGTCTCTGTAGTCAATAGTTCGCTAGAGCCAAATATGTTTGGGAAAAGAGGCGTGTCCCTTCTACTGTGACCAATCCGGTCCGCATTCCTTTCAATAGACTTCTTGTGAATAACGCACAGTACAAATGTATTTATACGTTTATTTGAAAGAATATCAACGTTTATTGGCGAAAGATAATAAATAAAACAATTTCAATAAATACCACATATTTGTTCTTACGTTTGTATGCATTTAACCGAGATACTCTTATCTTTCACATTTAAAAAACTTACTAATGGGTTTGGGCATATTTAGATTGGAATACACTGTGTTATATTTAAAACAGACCACCTAACAATTTTCTGTATTTGTAGTAGTAAGAGTAGTATTTTTATGTAATTTAAATGGTTTTCGGAGACGATTTAGATGACGGAGAATATTTTAGAAATGTTATTTTTTAATAGTCTTCTTCAAGATCACTCATGTAATTTTTTCTACTGTACATTCTGATCATAGTCAATATTATTATGCATTCTCTATAATGAACTCTAAAATTTTTTAATTATTATGTACGAGTTTATTTACAATTTCAAGTTGACTTCTGCTGTCGCTATATAAGTTTTGAAATCACGTTGAAAATAAAGTCCATAATAATTTCAAGATTTTTTGAGATGTTACAAGGATTAATTTACTAGGTAATGTAAATAAATAATTTATTCTAAAAATAGCTGTTAGTCGAAATTGTGCAGAAAAATGTAAAGGTTACGATTTTTAGGTGTATCATTTGCGTCTATAATGACAATTTAAAATATGCCTTTTGTAGATCTACATAAGTTATATACATGCACAATGTTTCATCAAAACATTGCTTAATGTTGTTATGAGCTACAAACATTACAAGATGAAAGCTTAAGGGTGAAAGTGAAAGCCGCAGATTTTCGGCGCCATTACAAACACAGATGAGAAACTTAAAAATTGTGATATTTACTTTTTTCGTCGCAATTCTGACCAATAGCAGTTTTTAGAAAAAATTATTTACACGCTACCTAGTAAAGCAATCCTTCTAACATCTAAAAAAAAACTGAAATCGTTTGATCCATTTTCAAAAAAGTTATTCGATTCTTAATGGTGTACGAACATTGTTTACACATACCGTATATGTAGTTTATAAATTATTAGTGAAATTGAATAAAACGACCCGACTAATTGAACACGTCTTACCGGTTTTTATCATTAACGGAAGGACAAACATCTCTCCCAATAGTTGTATCGATTTCATCTTGTATTTTAAGCTGTACATCACGATGAACCACGAGGTATGCTATGACAAAACCAATCATATTATCTGTTGTATCTACACTAGCAGAAAATAAATCTTTCAGGACGTATTGCAGTTGATTTTCTGTAAGAAGGTATTTACATTATCCAAGAGTAATATTATTATTAATACAAATTGGTATAAGTTATTATTGGGTTGTAAAATAAATTTGTGCGGTTGCAAATATAAATTGTGTCGTAATTTTAACAGTTTAATAGTGACTCATTGCAAACGCAGATAACTGTGATTAAATAAAAACTACTTATAATCAATGATTTTATAACTGATTGATTGTAATTCTTTACTTTGTTAATAATTGATAAGAAAATGTCGAAGATAACCGAACAAATTTATGTTAGGACCCAAATATGAAAACATAGCACGTGAACTGAAGTTGCGTAATCAAAATTTAAGTACAATGTGACCTAATTTAAATACTAATTTAAAAACGGATAACCAGTTCATCGAAATTAGTTCTCAAACATCGAGACATTAGTTAACTGTTTTACCGTGACTGAACATTCAACCGGTTTGAATTCAATCAATGCGGTATACTAAACCAGAATCAATGAATTCAATTAGCTGTAATCGATAACGATGCAATTTGTATAGGAATTTGTCAGAAATGAACATATTTAGGAAATTTATACCAACATATGGTTATTAAGCTATGCCAGACAAAAGTAATCGTATTATAAAAATATGGAATGTATTATAATACATTATAATAAATTTGCATACTATAACTTATATCTGATCATTTTATGCGCAGTGTATTTATAAAATGCGTATTTTTATGTTTTGTTGACTGGCCCCACAGGTGCTTTAACTACCCTGATAGCCAAATGCCGGTACATGAGCACGATAGAACTATATAGCCATCAAAGACTGTTACGCCTTATTACAATTATACGTAAGTTTAAAGAACACTAAATCAGTGTTGGTTTCAAATAAAATAGACTATTTACTAATTATAATTAGATGGCAGATGGAAGAGGGTGGCTAGATTTAGGCTGGGGAATGGAATGAAAGGGGGGGAATATTGGATGGATGAAGATGCGAGAAAGTGTAGAGTGTGTGGTTGGGAGAATGAGACGTGGGAACATGTATGGGAGGGATGTATGGGGTTGGATGAGGAGAGTGGATAGCAGGTGAGGATGAGGGTTTGAAGATGGGGGAGGGGGGAGTGGATGAGGAGGGCTGAGGAGTGGAAGGAAGGTGCGAATGGTAGGAGAATGGGTAAGGATGGGAGGGAGAATGAAGTAGGAAGGTCTGGGTTGAATGATGAGCGACCGGAAGAGGGGGTTCACGGGTAGGGAAGGGTGCGAAGTAGTTTTAAGGTAGTTTTAAGATATCTTTTGTATATAGATTTCTCTCTCTCTCTCTCCCTCTCTCTCTTTAGTTTTTAGTTTTAGTTAGATTTATGTTAAGTGGATAAGGTAGCGTAAGTTAAGTTAAGTTAGTAATAAGGTTAGGATGAGGAGGAAGGGAAGGAGGATAAAGGAGGCGGCTGTATCTGAATTGTAACTCTTAGGGGAACCAATAAAGCTATATATATCTACTAATTATAATTATCTATATACGAAGAATTATTTAATACATTTATTTTACTAGGCATATATTTTAAGACTATTGATAAGAGTCTGAATAAATATATTTCTGTATTTACTGCAGAGCTGGGCAAAATGTAATTTCATATAGTAAATAGTAAATAATCTATTTTATTTTAATCATACGTGCATTTTTGAGTACAAGATATTTTGTTAGAAAAGTTTTTAAAATAGTATTTTATTTGAAGGATTTTAAAAATCGTGTGATTTTTATCTGAGGAGATGATTCTACATGAAAAAGTAAAACGAAAATATAGAATAAATTTTGTTTCATTTGATGTCTCGTTTCCGATGTAATAGATTTGGAAAATGTTGTGCTTTCTTGTATTTTAACATTACCTACTTCCTCAATCTATTTCCATCGTCAAAAAATTTTGTAAATATTATTTAACGCAAAATTCAAATCTTTAATTTGACGTTTTATATTATCAAACTGAAGATATTTTCTTTTACGTTTTAGATTATCAAAATAAACATATTTTATTTGCAGAAATTTTACTGTTTATTAAAAATAGTATTTTAATTGAATTATGGAACGATTATTTAAAATAGCATTTAAAATATTTTTTCTCCAAAATTTTACCCAGCTCTGATTTAGTGCATTGTATTGTATTTATAGTGTCCTTTAAACTTATGTATAATTTTATAGGTGCGCTCTCTGTCGTAGAAGTTGAGAGGTCAGATCATGCTAGCGAGTCACTAAAATCGTCGCTGGACGCGTAAAAGTCTTTGATGGCAAAGTCTGCTGGTTTTCTACCATGGCAGATTTGGCTGTCTAGGAGTTTCCCCTCTGATTACGAATATAAAAATAAAAAGGAGGGTTACCAGTAAAGAAACTATAAGGTGACTTCCTCCTTTGTCTATCAACTTCCTCCAAGTAGGAATCTACAAAATTTGTACATTCTCCAAATTGTTGATTGTTTTTATGTCTTGATATCACATCCTATAAATATAACATTGCAAAGCAAAAATAAAATTTTAATAAAAAACTGTTGAAAAATAATATATTAATAATATTATTAAAAGGTAACTGAGTAAAAGTCACTATAAAGTAGGCTACTTAGTACCTCAAAATAAAAATCGTTCATCAAAATTCAGATTGTACATGTAACGTTAATATATTCTCAAACACATTGAACGATTCACTTAATTGTTACACGTGCTCTCTAAAAAAAACTATAACACCAAAACAAGAAATCGTATAAACAAATCATTTTCTTTATACGATTAATAATAATAAAGATTTAGTCTTTAACTGTAACACTTTCAATTGTTATACATAAAATTGAATTCGCCATTGCGGACAGTTGTACAACTTACTATGAAGAATTTATTTATACGCTTCTGTCGCTCTTCAAACAATGTGTATCCTGTTAAGCGAGGGAAGACGTATCTTAAAAAGGGAAAATGATTCACAATGCCACCAGAAATATTTGCACTTTTAAATAGATCTTTCAACACACTTATCGCTTCCTTTAGTTGGGGAGTCTCATTACCCACTTCAAATCTACATGTTGTGAAGAAAGCCATAGTTTAATAATAAATATAAACAAGTATTTAGGATTTTATTTAGTCATTTTATTTTATTCAGTCATTTATGTAAGTACGTACTTCGTTCCTTCCAATATAAACCAAACATGGCTAAAAATGGCAACGCAAATAAGCGAATAAATATTAATCGGAGACCCATCTGCCGTTAATTGAATTATCATATTTGTTAAAGTACTTGCATCTTGCTGCAGTGTGTACTCCATAGAGTATTTTCCGAAACCAAATTGTCTTAGAGTTCTCACTGCAAACCTGTATATGTAAAATTAATTTTTAAATGTAAAGACACTTAAGTATTACTGCTTAAAGAGTTAGACTACTGTAAAATTATCAAATATTTTAACATTTGTTGGCTTAAATTAATAGTTTGAGGTCTTTGTAATAAAATGCAAAAAGTTAAAAATGTAAATCCCACATAATTTTGGTGTTACTGAGTCGAACATAAACTCGTATAGGTATTTATGCGCTGAAAATCTAAAACATGAACCACATTTATTTTAAACCGATAATTTTCAAAACGGTGTACGATATTTCAATCTGTATCGATGCAATTGCATTCAAACACTGCAAAAATCTTCATTATACTTGGGAAGTAATAATGAACGATTGTGTAAAAACATTTTTTTATAAGATTTATAATATAATATGCTAATAAATTTTTCTCGGAAATGTTACTCAGTAAATTTTCAAATAATTAAGAAATGATTAATACTCGGATTTTAGGTAATTACTTAGATTTTACATTTTAGAATTCTAATTAGTCGACAAATTTTGTTTTTTGTATTCAAGTTTATTTAAAAAATGTTTACAATCTGCGCTCCAAAAACTGCCTAGCCGTTACAGTAATAACGTCGTAGTAACGACACTACGTCGTATTAAAAAATTGATAAACCAGTGAACTTATAAAGAAATATTACGAACACAATTGACAGAGACAATTGAAAATATACCAATCGAAGAAAACGATATTAGTTTTCAAAAAGGTTGAAATCTGAAACACACACAAAAGATAGTGTAAGAATGGTTAAATCCTTAGCTACATATTTAAAGTTCGAGTCGAAAAATATAGGCATTTCCTGAAGGAGCAATTAAATAAGAAATGTCTCTGTCTACCATCTTCATTGAAATAATCACGGGACCTAGTAGAAGAACAATGGCGATAAAAATTTCGAAGACATTGTAAAAATCTGATATTTGCCTGTCATAGCAGGCAAAGGTGTGCCTTTGCTCCATTTGCTCCATTTGGATTTAAGCACCATATGGAAACAGAGTCTGAGATTTAAGAGCATTCAAATTGTTTATAAAATAATAGAGAATCGTTCCTCTACGACATGCTATATTGACTTGTTAGGATTGCGTATTCTTCACTCCTCCGACAAATACCGTTCTGTTCAGACGTACATTTTGTTGTGTTTTTCCTTATAATTGTGTTCCGAATAAATTGCTTTTGTTTAATGATCTCCCATAAAAGGTTCTCAAATAAAATATTAATATTTCTTAGTTAGTATTTTGAATTGATGCAAAATGTAGTGAGAAATAAAATACTGTAATAATATAAACACAAGGATTTAGTAATATAAAATAACAGGAAATTTATGAATGAATTTTTAAAAATGATATTGCTTATTATACTACAATTGATAAAACGTACATCAGTCTTGCCTGCTATTTTAATTAAATTTGGACAACACAAACTAACACAGTGATACTAATAACCAGTGGTATTACAGAGACAACAGACTACAACTGTGGTATATAATAAATAATAATGAATTCATTCGTGGCATATGATTAGGTGATCGGTATGCATTCGTCAACTTTTCTGTATTTTGTGATTCCTTAGAGTTAAGACTTCGGATTGAAACCAAACCTACCCCCTTAAGTACTCACTTAATTGAAGTTCTACTTTACCGGCAGAATGATGAACTATGTAATTACAAACGATAAAATAAGACTATCAATAATTAGACAGTTAACGTGTTCAAATGTTTAAAAAGTGTGAAAACTGAATTTGTAAAGTTTAATTCTAGAAAAGCCCATAAAATGCTACTAATTTTTATCTATACCTTCTTTGACTATGCCAAATATCCGAGTCCGTGAATAATATTCCTTGCGGCGTACCACCGCATCTATATTTAAACATAAATCCGTTCGGTCTTCCATCGAATTCCGGTCTATTCAACATTTCCGTAATAGCATCTTTTCCGGAAACTATAATTGTCGGTGCCTGTATACCTAATTTAATACTAAAAACTGGCCCATACTTTTCAGCCAAGCGATTCCAAACGTCAGAAAATAGTTTCTCTTTCCTCGCTAACTTTGCGATGTGGAATAAGTTTCCAACGATGGGCAAACGCCGTGGTCCTTCATTAGAATAAAATTAAACGATTATCACTTAACTGCGGATCTTTATGCAAAATAAAAATTTCCTGTTCTAATTGTAAAAAATGAGAGCGAAACAGAAACAGTATTCTCAAATCTTTTTAACAGTTACACTATTTTAAGTTTCATATACACATTTTTGTCATGAGTGAATAAATTACGCAGTCGTTACACTGTCCAACAAATTTCAACTTTTTTTATGTTTCCTAATAACAGGTGCGTGGTTCTTATAGAGTTTTTTGCGCTGATTCCGAATCTGTCTTTACTTTTTCTCCTACGCGCACAGTTTTTGAGATACATGACTTTGAAAAAAACCTGTTTTTCAACTTTAAACAAATATTGTGATGATATTATAAAAGATATTGAATTGTTCTTTGCAGTAAAAGATTCTGTAGACGTTCCCGAATACAGTGATATCCAATATTAATACATTATGAATGTTTAAACACGTTTAAACGGTCATTAAAGACGGAGAGACACCATTTTTCTACCAATTTTCGAGGATATTTTTGAATTTATCTCAAAAAATAAGGGTCCAGCGTAAAATCGAACTATATCACGCGATAGTTTGAAGTTTGCAACATAGATGTTTATACCGAACCAGAAAGCAAAATATGAGTTGCCGCCAGTGGTGCTCTTCCACTAGCGCGGTCGTTCGTCGGGATACGGCGCGGCGTAACGGCGATGCAGTGGCTATAAGCGCGCAATTATGTCAGCTTACTTAAATGTTATTTATTATTTACTAGTACATTTATTCTGTATAAATTTAAATAAAATTTAACAGTGAAATAAGCTGACATAATTGCGCGCTTTTAGCCACTGCATCGCCGTTATGCCGCGCCGCGCCGTATCGCGACGAACGACCGCGCTAGCGGAACAGCACCACTGGTGGCAACTCATGGCGGGCGTAGATATTTTGCTTTCTGGTTCGGTAAAAACGTCGATGTTGTAAATTTCAAAGGGAGGGTTCTCAAGATAAAAGTCTGCTCTGTCGCGCAATATAGTACGATTTTACGCTGGACCCTTATTTTTTCAGATAAATTCAAAAATATCCTCGAAAATTGGTGCAAAAGTGATGTCTCTCCGTCTTTAATGATTGTTTAAACATGTTTAAACATTCATAATGTATTAATATTGGATACCACTGTATTTAGGAAAGTCTACAGAATCTTTTGCTGCGAAGAACAATTCAATATCTTTTATAATAACATCACAATATTTGTTTAAAGTTGAAAAATAGGTTTTTCTTTGAAAGTCATGTTTCTCGCAGATTCGGAATCACCACAAAAAACTCTATAAAAACCACCCAACAGTTATTAGGAAACAAATTTGGTGTTGGACAGTGTTATCATATATAATACAAAAATAGATTTATGCAATAGTTTCACGACATTCGAAAATCTTCTATTGTATTATACATGAAACCCGTTACCTGGAGGAATGTTGTGAGTTCTTCTGTAATCGAGCAGCACTTTCAAAATTAACACAATCACGAGCAACAAAATACCAAACCACATCGTCGAACTGAATATCTTTACTGACGTTTTACTGATTTCTAAAACCATTCCAGCTTAAGACGCCAAATTATTTTACACTTTTTACAACACAGATACTTCTTAGGTTGTTTTAATCAGTTTTCGGGAAACGATACATTTTTCAACTATTTCTCGTGAGCATATTCACTTAAGATTGTTCCATTTTGATTGGGCGAATGAAATTTTTTATTCATAAAGTCAGTTTAATATTTTCTCATGTTCACGTGCACTGTCTCGGTACATTACTTTGAGGATCGTGCTAAATGCTTGTTGTCTTAACCGCGTGGAACAACGGAGTTAATAAAAAATATACGTTTCTCTCGGAACCAGTAAGTAAACAAAACTGCACGATTCTGTTTGAAAAGAATTATATAAATCACCTAACTCTTTCACCACATATCGGCTAAGACTGTTAAAGTTCGAAGATTCACGTGTATATGATCAAGAATTTATACGACTGTGGCGAGTCCGGAAGGCAGTCTCGAAATTGTGAAATGACCCCGTTACTGCAGGTTCTTACGTACTACACGGTGTGTAGTGATGGGAACGCGCGACAAACGTAGTCAGAAGAACAGCAATTCGATTCTCATTGCATCATTTATTTACTTGTTGGACAAAAATACTAATGCTATCACCATATTTTTATTCAAATTTATTACGTATAAAATATTTTCTATATATACTATTCTATGTATACCAAATATTTTCTATATTAAATATCTATATGTATAAACTATTTTCTACATTAGACATCTGTATAAAATATATTCTATACCTTTATTACTTAGTACTTATAAAATATTTTTTAATATTTTACAAGTATACAAATATTTTTCAAGTTTGAACAAGCAATGATTGTCGCATAATTCATAAATGATTAAAGCAATTGCTTTCACACTTGAATGATATTATGTATTCGTAAACGAACGACCATTTAAGAGTTAGTGTGTTCAATTATAAAACAGCAGAGTCTCAATAATACAAACACGAGAAACATACAAAAATAATTGATTGCGAATGTTTCGAATCTGTCACTACAACGTCAGAGAAAGTTCTTCTCACCAACCAAAATAATTCTGAGATGGAATTTTTTCAACTTTCTTTTGAAATATACAAATATTTTAAAAACCATAGTGATCTTTTTCATTTATATTGTATAAGATTACAACTATCTTTCGACCATTTTTGCATCGAGATCACAATAATTTGATAGTATACTGGACCTTAATTTTACGTGATAAAAATTAACTTTGACATTTTTCTGGGACACTACATAATGCGTGAAAAAATAATCTATGCAACATTTGAAACTTTTAATTTTGTTTGTTTGTTTATTGTTTCAAAACATGTGCTTTATGTTTGTTTGTTGTTTCAAAACAGTAAATATTTATATTATGTGTGAACATTTTTCTGCATTTGAATCAAAATATCTCCTAAAATAAAAATTTTTCGAAATAAATAGTTCCTGTTTTTAAAGAATTTCGAGCTGCATCGCGTAGAGCATGAAAAAATATACAGTTACATTAAATAAAGGCATATCACTTTCACGTGACATCTGCACGTCCATCTATAAAGAAATTATTTAAACCAAATTTTGACCCCCCCCCCCAACCGTCTACTTCTTATCTACACACACACACACACACACACACACACACACATATATATATATATATATATATATATATATATATATATATATATATATATATATATATACAGGGTGAGTCACCTAACGTTTGTACCTCAAATATCTTTGTTGTTTCTAAAGATACGTAAAATATGGTAAGGACAAAGTTGAATGGTACAATGGGGCTGACACGATGCAAAAAAAATTTTGTTTTTATGTCATTTTTTTAGAGATATCAAGGTCACCTTGACTTTTTTAAATGGAACCAACCTTTATTAAACACCTACAATGACAGTCCCTTTCATTAGGAATTCAGTGACTATAATTAGTCCAAGGTCATTCAAGGTCAAGGACAGAGAAAACGTATAAGATTTAACATAGATACATGCTTGTAAACGGGCTTTGAAGGAATGTTGCACTCTGTCCGTGACCTTGAATGACCTTGAGTAATTATAGTCACTGAATTTGTAATGAAAGGGATTATCATTGTAGGTGTTTAAAAAAGGGTGGTTCCATTTAAAAAAGTCAAGGTGACCTTGAAAATCTCTAAAAAATGACATAAAAACAAATATTTTTTTGGTATCGTGTGAGTCCCACTGAGCCATTCAACTTTGTCTTTCAGACATTTGACGTATCTTTAAAGACAACAAAGATATTTGAGGTGGCAATAGTTACTGCCTCACCCTACAATGAGAGCCCCTTTCATTACGAATTCAGTGACTATAATTACTCAAGGTCATTCAAGGTCGCGGACAGAGTGCACTCGGCTTACTTACGGCTCAACGGACTTTATTCTGAGTTACCTCAATCTCTTTTCGCAAAGGTTTTCGAGGTTTGTAAACATCGAATAAATCGAAGGTCGAGTTTACAATGTTAGAATTACCTTTGAGGAATTCGTTTAATTCATAAATTGCTGGAAGTGCTGTCCACGTTATTGTAGACATAATTGTGCTCACCGTATTAAATTCCTTCGAACCTCTTGTAATGTGGAATTATTATGTTGCTTTAAGTGTTCAAACGCTATCACAATTTTTTGTTGTAATTGTTCGATGCTCGTTATGTCATCACGATACACAATCGATTTCACCTGACCCCACAAATAAAAATCTAACGGTGACAAATCCGGAGATCGTGGCGGCCAAGGTACTCTGCCACCGCGACCGATCCAGCACTGATAATTTTCACTTAAAAAACGTCTTACTTCGCAACTGTAGTGCGGTGGTGCTCCACCCTGTTGAAAAATTAGCGTTCTTCGAATCCCAAGAGGCACATTTTCCAATAATTCCGGCAACACGTTTCGAAGAAAATGCAAATATGCTTCCGATGTCACATTTCCCGGAAAGAAATAAGGGCCTATAATTTGATCACCTACTATACCAGCCCAGACGTTTACACTCCACCTTATTTGGAAATTTGTTTGCAAAAATGGTATACGGGTTTTTTTCTGACCACCTGTGCGAGTTATGGACATTAAACATGCCGTCTCGCTTAAACTTCGCTTCATCCGTCCATAAAATTTTTAGTAGAAAATGGGCGTCGTTACGGTGTTGTTCACACAACCAGAGGCAAGGTTCCTTATGCTCCTACCCTCCTGTCAATTCTTCGGGCACGTCCTCCATGCTTGCGAAGTTTTTCAAAAGACCCGTATTCTGCGAAGGTCCGATCGACTCTTTGAATGACCCTTCGATTAGGATGTCGACGATTAGGGTACCGATCTCCGTAATAAGTAGCCGCTGCTAAAGCACTACCATTACACGCACCCAACGCAATAATCACATCGGTATACTGTCAATTGCTATAAGTTGCCATTTCGACTGACAATGTTTGTAAACATATCTAGAAGTACGAAGGCAATTTCCGAGATATCCAGACGTGAGGCAGTGGAATCCGTTGAGCCGCAAGTAAGCCGAGTGCACGCGCACTAGACAAATTTTAAAACTCATTTTTCTCGAAAACAAAGCCTTGTATCAAAAAATTTTATTTTATATTTTCGACTCAGTTTTTCATGTAGAATCATCCCCTGCTCGGTTGTGCCACCAGTTACGGGACACCCTGTGTATATATATAACAACCCGACGTAAACAACGCGTAATCTTTACTGAAACATGAAAATTTTAAACTTCCACATTTGATCCGCTCCAACATGATTATTCTTGCTCAAGGTCATTTCAAGGTCAAAAAGGTGGTATCCACTAAATTCAGTTTTTTATTGTCTATCATGATATCGTAAAAAAAAATACCATTCCATTTAAAAAAAACCTCGGTGACCTTGGTATTTCATTAAAAAACACGACATAAAAATTTTTTTTCTTTACCATTATATTTGCCCCCTGCAATAGTGTCACTTTGTCCTCTGAAGTTTTCTGATAGGATTGTAAATACAACAGATATTTAGGTGTTCCCATTTATGTGGGGCACCCTGTATATATATATTTCAAGTATTTGTCATGTAAAGATTAAAACCAGTCACCCTGTGTATAAAAATTTCTTAAACGTAAATTGTGCTATCCAACGAAGTAAATACAATTTTAAAAAGAAATTATTTTCTAAAAGTGAAGTTTTGAGATTTCAAGGTCACGATATTTTTCTTTTAAAGTAATATATTATCTTGATATTGTTATAGAGTGTAAAAAGGCAGATTCAACGATATATAAAAATTGTAGAACAACAATGTACTGTAGTCGAGATATGCGAGTTACACAAATAAAAAATTTCAAATTCGGTAAGGCACGAATTCTGCTTGACTGATTAATATAAAATTATGCATATTTCTCCATCTAATGAAAATCTTCTAGTCTTAAACTATGATTTGCCATAGTGTACAGGGCGTATACAAAATAAGTGTGGAGGTTTGTAAAAAAAAGTCCGTGCAAAACTGTCGACCTTGATTTTCAAGGTCAATATTTCTTTTGATTGCTTCGTATAGTACATGTCGCGAGGTACAAAAGTGTCATAGGAATAGTATAGTACATCGTATAGTACTCATCACGAGGAACAAAAGTCTCAAAGGAACAATAGGTCACAAATGAACTGTTCTCTAGAAAAACAACTATAAAGTTTCGTAAAGTATTTTATTTCATATGTCTACAGGGTGTCATTCCTTCCGCGTTTATATCATCTTGGGACACCCCACGGACAAATACTTTACGAAACTTTACAGTTGTTTTTCTAGAGAACAGTTCATTTGTGACCTATTGTTCCATTGAGACTTTTGTTCCTCGTGATGAGTACTATACGGTGCAATCAAAAGAAATATTGACCTTGAAAATCAAGGTCGGTAGTATTACACGGACTTTTTTTTACAAACACCCACCAAGCCAGAGGTGTACATGCTACAACCGGCTTTACACTTATTTGTTATGCACCCCATGTGCAGTGAATTTCAATTATGAACATTTATGAAGACGTAACGAAAGACGAAAGTGAAATTGAGATAACAAAAGCTTTACTATATAAGACGTAAATACAATAGAGTTTATACCATGGATACTATGGATACATGGATATTATGATACAATGAAAGAGTTATTCGTTTAATTAACACTTTGGATGGACAAATAATTCCGTTGACCAGCAGTCAACGTGTTAATGCAAGCAATGCTTAAAATGAGTGATACACCTTGGGAGTGTTTCTTGAGTTATATCATTACATGCTCTAATGATACATATCTTCAGACGTCGTTGGTATATCGCGATTGACTTTATTTTTGAGATGTCCCCGCAGAAAGTAGTCAAGCGACATATAAGATAACAGCTAAAAGTTATCCAGATCCAGTTTTGATTGTAACATTCGAGGAGTATTTTATTTTCTGTGACGACTATTAAAAATTCAGATTGAAATTATTGTTACGTGAGTAAGTGTGCAGAAGAGAATCTTCTTCAAAAGTTATTAATTTCTGCTATATCTCAAGAAACACTCCAAAGTGTATCGCTTGCTCTTATCGATCGAATACGCAAATGTATAAATTGTAATGGGAAACACTTTCAGCATTACTCGCATTAAAAATCATTTATAGAAAACATCTCAGTGTCTATTGCTTTCACCGAATATCCTCCAATAGTTTTTTCATTCAGAATTGAATTCTCTCTTCAGCCACGAGATAAAATTTACCACTTACAATAAAGAAACTCAAGGTGACTTGAAATCTAAATAAAAAAAGCAAAGTAGAAGAGAATACATAATTTACAAGTAATTTATGTGGCACACTTAGCTGAATCACCCTGTACATATATCCTAATTATCGCTAACTTATTCTTTTTGCTACATTAGAAATGGTAAATATATGTATATTCATAAACTTCGTAACATATATTCGTATTGTACAAGTTGATTGTACAAGTTGTTGAACGCACCCCTATTATACGTAGGTCTACTATAATTTTCTGCCGCTTCGTGAATAGCACAAAGCATTTGATGCAAAATGTCGGCCATAACGACATCGCACCATAATGCGAACACTTTTCTTCCTGAGCACCACTATGTAACAAACTGATTGAACACAATTGCGGTACCAACGTGCGCTAATAATCAGTTAAACGATAAGAGAGACTATTTGTTTTATATCTCTATTTAAAGTGCAAACATTATTATTAGTAGAATTGTAGTTAGGTAGGTTATATCTTGATTAATTAACTGAAGTTTATTTAAATAAGTATTAAAATATCTAGAAACTATTTTATTAAGACTACTAAAAGGACTTTATTTACAAATAAAGTAATGTATTTACAAATAAATACAACACAAACATTATTTATATATAGTGACTCACATTAATATGCTGACAGCCTTTAGGAGAATATAATTTTTTTAAAATTGGATCGACTCGAATTTTTTGTAAGTTAGAATTTCATTCACGATTACAATCAATTCCAATTTTTAAAAAATTTCTGTTATACGTTATTTTGTAGACTCATTCTTCTATCTTCTGAAAAAAATTCAAGTCGCTTAGTCCAATTTAAAAAAAATTACTCTGCTGTAAAGATTGTCAAAATTTTAATAAGAGTTACTACATGCAGAAAGAGGTTACAAAAACTAAAAAAAAAAACACAGATTTTCTGAAAATAATTTTTACACAATTTCGTAAATATAAAATAGAAATGCGATTTCTTCGACACAAAAAAAATTCAACATTCTTTCCAAGGGGTGATTTCACCATTTACAACTATATTGCAGTAGAAACAAAAAATAAGTGTGTGTTACGGATGAGTAACTTTATCTACACACAAATTTTCATAACATTTTGAGTTTCCAAGTTATCAATGAGATGATGCTTCATAAATATAGTTAGGCTGTTGCGGGTCAGATTTGTTTTCAGCCGCGTGGGTTCTAAATTAAATGCATACCTCTGTGCGTCGGTTTCGTAGACGGATTAAAAATATTTCACGATGATAGAAATGAAACTCTTTATTTTATCGTAAGTAATCAAATAAAGTAGATGGACACCACTGCTGGTACACACGGTTTCATAGAAACTAACTCATACAATTAAAACTGTTAACAACGTTTATCTTTTATGGTAAATGAAGAACCAAGCTGGATCAAGCTATGATTGGCACTTTAGCGGACTCAAGATTATTCTCAGAACTTTATTGTCAGAACGCGTTCACGATGACATCAAATGCAGTTAAAACCTTATAAGAGCAAACACAGAAATCATTGCAGAATGATTCATCGAAATACAGTGTCCACAAATATCCTCAGTCATTCGAAATAAGTATACGTAATTATAACATTTTAACGAATAGTTAACAAAAATACAACAATATAGTTCACTAAATACAATACACTAAAACTCAGTTTAAAATGTTACACTGAACTATGTTAGAAATTAAATCGTTGAGCTGCAAAAATGATAGCACATACTACGAGAAATAAGTATTTATTTACATTCGCCAATAAATAATGTAATGTTAATATTTCATGAAACATCTCTCATTTTTATCCTCGTTTTAGTAAAAGTCTAAATCATTTTTTTATTTTCTGCTTTTCGTAGTTTCGCTTGTTATGTAGAAAAAGGACTTATTTACTACAAGCATACCATGCACTGCAGCCTCATCTTATTAGAGCAGAAGCTCTGCGGCGGGGCGCACAGTGGTTCGAACGGGGAAAAAATCAATTTTTCGAATGTTGGGTACATAGATTTTTCATTACATTTTCATTTACTACATAGTTGGAGTATTTAAGCCAATAAAATTTTTTTAAAAATATCACTTATTTCTAGGAATAATATGACATTAAAGTTAGGAAACAGGAAACCTGCGATTTTGGCTTATAAATGCGTCTACTTATAAACACAGCAACAAAAATCTAAAACATTAAAACACGTGAACAATATCATGATTTGATTATGTTTGTAATAGATGATTTATTTAACGTAGATATAGTTAATGTAAGTGTCATTTATTTTTTCGATAGTAGAATTAAAGTTTAATTTGACATAACTTTTTTACGTCAAAAAACGTCAGGATATAACTTGTTGCAAATTATACAACACACTTTAAAGTATTAGGTCGTCCCATAAGTTCGTGCTGTTTACTGTTTTACTATTTAAATTAATATTTGAAACGTACTTTCAGAAACGAAAAAATGTAACCACCTTCTTGTTCTACAACCTTTTCCCACCTTTTTGGTAAAGATGTTATGCCGTCACTATAAAATTTCTGTAGTTTTCCATTAAAATACTTTTCAATTCGCGGCACGAACTTATGGGACGACCTAATACATATCCAACCAAGTGTCCGTACGCCCTTTAAAACAGAATAACTTTTTTAAACTTTTACCAAAAGACCTGATTTTTTGTGATCAATTAGAAGCATTTGTTTACTAAATAACGTGCAAAAAATTGTTGAAAGAAATAGCAATTACATAAAAAAGGCACTTTTTAAAATTTTTTATTTGTCCCCGTAAAGAAAATTTAAAAAATACGTTTAGTAGACCTATGTTAGTTATATATACAGGGTGGCCCACATAACTCTGAACAGCTCAATATCTCGAAAACTATGCCATCGATTTTAAAGTTCTTAGTCTTAAATTGCATGGAACTGAAGGGCCTTTCTGACTACATAAACGTGAAGTGGCCTCCCTTCCCCTTTAACGGGGGAGGGGAGGTACCTTTGTAATTTTAAATGGAATCCCCTATAAAATGTAACATATTTAGATTCTACAGGAAAAAACAAGTCAATTTTGTCTGAAACATTTTTTTGTCAGATACTTCCATGATGAGATATAACAGTTTGAAGTTTCGAGTTGTAGGTACTTGAAGCTCTCGGAAATAGCGTTATGGAATTATACGTGCTTGAGTCCATTGCTTATTCATGAAGAAACACAAACAATAATATTTACAATTCTTGAGTTTGACTCACTTATTTATGAAAACGTTTTCAGTTTAGAGCTGTTATTCAAGCAGTAACATTGTGATTATGGCTACTTTTGACACAGAAGTGAATATGTTATTAACGTTAGGTGAATGCCAAAAAAATTATCGGCGTGCAGCAGTGATGTTTTTTGAACGTTATGGGATCAAAAAATGTCATGCAACATTTCATAATTTAGAAAAGCGGCTTCGCGAGCACGGTGAATTGTGTAAAAAAACTCGCAATAAACCTAAAGCTGTCACTAATGAAAATAATAGTGCCAGTATTCTTGCTGCAATTACATTAAATCCTCATATTAGTCAACGTACAATTGCACAAACATCACATATTAGTCGTTCATCGATTCAACGAATTTTGAAACGGCAAAGGTATCATCCATATTACATGGTTTTATCACAAGAGCTTTCGATAGCAGATTACGATCACCGCGTAAGATTTTGTGAGTGGCTGCAGGGTGTTGTGGAAAATGACTTTTTGTGCAAAATACTTTTTACCGATGAGGCCACTTTTATGAATTCAGGGCATGTAAATAGACATAATCTGCATTATTGGGCCGTGGAAAACCCAAATTGGATGCGATGTGTTCCCTTTCACCATCGATGGTCTTTAAATGTTTGGTGTGGCCTAATAGGAGATTTTGTGATTGGACCTTATTTTTTTCAAGAAACTGTAGCATCTGCAAGTTATTGTGATTTATTAAAAAATCATTTGCCTGCGCTTTTGGAAGATGTGCCACTGCACGTTACAAGAGAAATGTGGTTCCAACTAGACGGCGCTCCTCCACATTTTGCAATCATCACCAAGCAATTTTTGAACGAAAAATTTGGGAACAAATGGATAGGTCGTGGGGGACCTCGTCAATGGCCTCCTCGATCCCCCGATCTAACACCATTAGATTTTTTCTTGTGGGGATATGCAAAGGACAAAGTTATGTTTGATCCACCGACGACAAAGAGGATATGAAACAAAGAATACGTGACGCTTGCGCTTCAGCGACTCCCGAAATGTTAAAAAATGTTAGAACAACTTTGATGTTTCGAGTAAATAAATGTTTACAAGCCCGTGGTGGACATTTTGAACATTTAATTTAAAGTACATTTTATTTCTTCACGAATAAGCAAAGGGCTCAAGCGCGTATAATTCCATAACGCTATTTCCGAGCGCTTCAAGTACCTACAACTCGAAACTTCAAACTGTTATATCTCATCATGGAAGTATCTGACAAAAAAATGTTTCAGACAAAATTGACTTGTTTTTTCCTGTAGAATCTAAATATGTTACATTTTATAGGGGATTCCATTTAAAATTACAAAGGTACCTCCCCTCCCCCGTTAAAGGGGAAGGGAGGCCACTTCACGTTTATGTAGTCAGAAAGGCCCTTCAGTTCCATGCAATTTAAGACTAAGAACTTTAAAATCGATGGCATAGTTTTCGAGATATTGAGCTGTTCAGAGTTATGTGGGCCACCCTGTATACTGAAAATTTCATCGAAATCGATTAACATACACACGAGTTAGAAGCAGTTAAAAGTGGTGAAAAATCTCGTGAAGATTTCGGTCGGATGTACGAGAATGCGACAGTGTCCATATACAGGGTGGAAGTTATAAAACCTTACAGACGAATATCTCCACAAATATTGAATATACGGAAAAATGTTTCAGATGAAAGTTGTTCAGTACCGAGGGGGACATCACGTGGTGGAACTTTTATATTTCCCGGTGGACACTCCAAGGTGAGGTGAAGGTCAACTTTCTTTTTTTAAATGGTATGATATGTTTTTTTATCCACCATCAAATAGTGCGTTTTAAGATGAGTTCAATTACTTATGACTCAAGGTCATTCAAGGTTAAACTTGTAGGAAAATGCAGAAAAGGTGTGATCGTTTTATTTGTACTTTAGTTCCTGCCTTCGAACTTTCACACCAAAACAATAACATGCGTTCAATATCAGCATTACTCAGGATAACGTCAAATTCATTATCAATGAAATAAAAACAAACGTATTTATGTATTACTGTGCTCTTCTGCAAGATAGTCAGTTTACTTTCATTACTCTTCGTGCTAAGATATCCTTCGCTGAACGATAATACTTAAATAAGTGGTGAAAATGGAAATTGTTCAAGATCCAAACAATTCCCGCGAATTCTAATTCCGCGGGCATCCTTACGCGGCTCAGCGACGAAAATTACGAGTCGACCGCTGAACTCGATTACAGTAGCGCCATAATAGACCATTATGATCGCGACAAAGGATTCCGCTTTCTTATATCGTGAGACATCGCACGCACTACACGGGACATATTCACGCGCTTATCGCCTACTGTAAATCACAGTGCTTCATTCCACGACTTCACGGATTCGGCGTTCTTCTTGCGCTCGCGTATATTGCGTAGTAGATTATCGTATCCGGAGTGCTCCTGGATTTATAAATTCAGAATAAATTAACTTTTTGTGCATTAATCGCGACATCGCATTCTTTCCTTCTCGTCGACCACTGAATATCCTCGTCAGGATACTCCCGGCTATCCATGTGACAATTCCTGTCGCAACAGAAATGTATCAAAATTGTTTTGATGTGTTCATGGTACTAGGAGAATGCAGGAAAAATTACAGAATGGCTGCTAATTTGTATGCACAACGCTATCCAGATCGACCATCAAAATCGCATATGGCACTTAAAAGACTAGAACAGCGTTTTCTCCGTTCGGGTTCTGTACTTAACAAAAAAGTCAGAATATGCGAAGCTTCTGCTAAGATAAATGTTGAAATTTTGAGCTGAAAGTTAGAGAATCATTTAAACAAAGAATTGTTAAGTGCATTGAAGTAAGAGGTAATCATTTTGAACATATACTAAACTGAAGCACAAATAAAACGATCACACATTTCTGCATTTCCCTGCAAGTTTAACCTTGAATGAGTAATGCTGATATTGAACGCATGTTATTGTTTTGGTGTGAAAGTTCAAAGGCAGGAACTAAAGTACAAATAAAACGATCAGTTTAACCTTGAATGACCTTGAGTCATAAGTAATTGAACTCATCTTAAAACGCACTATTTGATGGTGGATAAAAAAACATATCATACCATTTAAAAAAAGAAAGTTGACCTTCACCTCACCTTGGAGTATCTACCGGGAAAAATAAAAGTTCCACCACATGATGCCCCCTCGTTACTGAACAACTTGCATCTGAAATATTTTAGCGTATAATCCATATTTTTGGAGATATTTATCTGTAACGCTTATAATTTCCATCCTGTACAGCCGACTATCGAATATTACTTACGATCGAGTCAGTCAGTTTTCAAGATGTCTTTGTCGAAGTCGGACTTGCTTTTTCTTATTGAAACTTGTTATGTAAGATATATACTATTAAGAAATACGCAAGAAAGGAGACGTGGCACAGTAGCATAAGTATACAAGGATAGAATAGGAGTCGTCGAATTTCAGCAGCTTTACTGCCAACTACAAGAAAATGACAATTTATTTTATCAGTTTACTAGAATTACTCTCAATACTGTTTGCTATATTCTTGAAGCAATACAATTAATGTATATCCAGAGAACTGCCAACTTACTGTTCTTGTTCCCATTCCTTGTCCACCAATATACGATTTGTATAGTTTTCCATCCATTTATTCCATAAAATAGGCCTTTTTTCATTTAGGGAATCAATAACATTGCGAAATTATTCACGTCTTTCATATAGGCGTCTAGTGTGCAATGCGACAGGAAATAAACTAATTTCAAATTGAAACAATGCGACCGACAAACACGACTTTGTCGCATCGCACGCATCGTCAATTTGGACGCGAATATAAGATGTGTTTTCTTTGTTTCTTGTCGTGTTGGTCGGTCGGTTGAGCGACAACGATTTTGTCGACGTACAACATCTAATTAGAACAAGACATAACAGTTGACAAAAAACTGAGGTCTTTCAGTCCATTTATAAAGAAGTTATACCGATTTGAAGCGTGTCACATCAATTACGTAATTGACTCTATATGTAACAAGAAATCAGTACACATTGTTCATTTTTTTTTATTATTTAAACCTTCAATATATAATTTAGCTCGCTTCAATATACAGGGTGGTCCGTTTAAATAAGAACACCTAAATATCTCTTCAGGTTATTGTGATGCAAAAAATATTTGTTACGTAATGTGCATGGTGTCAATGGACCAAATATCTGGCACGAATATATTTTTCCGAGGGTCATTTTTTTGGAGTTGTCAAGGTCATCGATGTTTTTTGGTACATAACTATATTTTTTTTTATTGCATCGTGCAACTGATGAAAAAATACATTCAGATATGTATAACAGCATGACCTTGCAATGACCTTGATCCTCGAAAATTAAAGTTTTACCTAGAACTGATGTCTATTGAGATCGTAGGCTTTGACCAAGACTCTACATCAAAAGCGTGAATGTAAATAAACAGGGTGGGGTTTGCAGCAGTACGAAAATGACGAATCATTTTTTAAAAGAGTACTACTTACTGATGAACCTTTCACCAACCATGAACAGCTAAATCTAAGAAACATGCATTATTGGTCACTGACAATCCACACTTAATAATCAAATAATTGGTCCTTATTTCATAAACGGTACTTTAAATGGAGAAAAGTATGCAACAATGTTGCAAAATGAGCTACAAATGCTTGTTCATGATGTACCACTAGATATCCGTTTAAGAATGTGGTACCAGCATGACGATTGTCCGGCTCATTCTACACGCCTTGTCGAACAAATTTTGGATTTAAAATTTCCAAATCGATGGATTGGTCGTACCGGAGTTGTAGGATGGCCACCGCGTTCAGCAGACCTCAAACCAATGGACTTTTTGTGGGGAAAATTGAAACAAACTGTTTATAATGAACGACCAACTACACCAGAGGATGTGAAGAACCGAATAGTTAGAGCTTGTGCTGATATTAATGTCGAAACAATTGAAAGATCTGTACAGTCGGTCATTGCAGGTTTCAGAAAATGTATCAACGTAGAAGGACGCCATTTTGAACATCTCTGATGATAACTTAAGAGAACATGAGTGTTGCTTTAACAGTTAACACATACACTCATCTGTTGATCGATATTCTTAGCGTGATAAAAAATATTTTCTTTGCATTCATAGGTTCAGGAGTCGTGGCCGAAGATATTCGACATCAGTTCTAGGTAAAACTTTAAATTTCGAGGATCAAGGTCATTCCAAGGTCATGTTATTATACATATCTGAATGTATTTTTCCATCAGTTACACGATGCAATAAAAAAAATGTAGTTATGTACCAAAAAACATCGATGTCCATGACAATTCCTAAAAAAATGACCCTCGGAAAAAAATATTCGTACCAGATATTTGGTCCATTGACACCATGCATATTACGTAATAAATATTTTTTCCATCACAATAACCTGAAGAGATATTTAAGTGTTCTTATTTAAGCGGACCACCCTGTGTAATCTATGTCCGTGAAGGATTAACACACTGTAATTCGGACAGTAGCATGGACCACGTCAATACTGAAAAATTTATACTCTGTAGGTAACTTTATGTTTGAGATTCGTCTGTAAAATCTTGGAAAGTCTCGAGCTCTGAATGAATGCGGTGTTTGCATCTCTACTTGTTACCTCGTTGCCATTCGCACTTGCTCTGGCACGCAAGGTTTCCGTGTTAAGTGGACAACCCTGTACTATTTAAATGGATGTGCTTAAGAAGTACTGCAGAGCTTCATTCATATGCTCTTCCGTAATGTAAAAATGCTATATTTTCTCAATTAGAAACAGAAAAATCGGGAAACAAGGTAATTGGGATACGCATTTCTTAACATCAACAAAATTTATAAAGTACAACTCTTTACGTACTGCATTTACAGTGGATTAGCATCTGCATATGGTTATATATGAATGCAAAAAGGGAAATACAGAGACCTTAGCTCTAGATGGGGACACGCGTGACTGCAATATCCGTCTACAGCTCAATCACTGTCTTACGATAACCAAACCTTATGTCGCTAAATGCATACATGTAAATTATATGATGCAGTTGTTCGCTGAAAGGTGTACATTACTGAACGTGTGGATCTATTTCTGTACTATTTGTTGCACGCGCTATATAATACTGCAAACTTTTAACATTGTAAACAATTTATTTACTTTTTAAGTATGAAGTGTAAGTGTTTCTTTCTCATTTGTCTTTCTTTATTTTGTAGTAAAACTAAGCCAAATGTTCGAGCCAGAATATCATGAAGATACTAAAAGTGATATTAAATAACTTTGAAATGTTGTTTAAACGCGGATCTTTCTATTCGTAGGATTAACTTCATTGTGCTTTTAGTTGATCTTCATTGCTATATTCAACAAACAGTTAAACAACCAACCCGTACGGTGGTAACAATAGGTTTATACTTTTCTCAAATATGAAACCATTTTTAACAAACTAGGACATGTCTGATCAACTGTATTGTACTCCTCATTACGAAAATAAAAAATATATTGTACTCTCATAACAATATTCAAAAAATTAAATTTGATTGTTTGAAAAAAGATTGTAAGAACTTTTCAGGATTGCAAAATATGAGTTTTTAATGCAATGTTACTTCAGTTCTGTATTGAGGTTTTCGGCCTCTTGTTTGCACAAATATTTATCTATCAAAATTTGCTGAATTACTAATAATAAATATGTTCGATACATATGTGTAGTATGACACACATAATACGCTTAATAAGACATATATAACAAAAGTATTGGCAGCGCAATTTTTAAAAAATATAGTTGAAATAAAAATGTTTAGAAATAGGTAACGGTTTACCCACAATTAGTATTACCTGAAGTATGTTCTAAAACAGTGATGAGTCACAGTCCGTGAGCTGCGTACGTCCCACTAATTATCTACAGTAATCTGGCTGTAAAAATGACATTCTGTAGATTAACAGTTCTTAAACTAATGAAGTAGATTTTTTATAATTATAATTAGAATTACCTTATTGAGCTTCTAATTTTGACTAGTTGTAGAAAAAATTGCCTCACAAATCTGAAAGTCGGCAAGCATTTGTTAATATATGTACTTATTATTAAACAAATTAATTCAAATGTATCAATAGTTCTCAAACTATAACAAACGACCTTACAATGAACGAATGCTATAACAAACAGTTTCTCTCATTCAATCAAAATACATGCGACAAATACAGAGAAATGAAGTTCAAAAATCCAGATTGAAACAAACATTTTTAGATTTGTTTTTCAAAAGGCTTTTATCCGATGAATTTGCCAGGTGACAGTTCTGCAAGAAGAGTAGAATTGGTGAGTTTTCATCTTTGCCGTGTTTATAATTTTGTTATATCTTATATAATATTCTTCGTATCATTCAATAGGGCCCCCAAAGAAAACCCTCTATGGTAATTTTCAAGTCGCTATCCCTGCCACAAGGGTCGTTATAGGGTGAGCACGGTTTAATTAATTAGGTTCTATTTCTTATATTATGCTCAACAAAATATTACGAACAAATTCATGATCATTCTACCTGATTGCACATTCAAAATCGATTTTTTAAAAATTCTAGAACCTAAACATTTCCGATTTTATATTGAAGTTATTATGGTTATTGTGGTTATTAAAGTGTATTTTTTTAGGATTTTTCGGATTACATGTTTAAACAAATTTAAAATTTTAAAAAGTTCGAAGAAAATGCATATTCCCCATAAAAATTCTGGTGATACTAGTTTTATATACAATAGATTCAGTAATGAGCTATTGTCAAAAGCAATGTTCCTTATATTTTTCAGATTTTCGTATAAAGTGCATCGTAGTTAATAAAATAAAAAATCGAATGTTTCTCGGTGTCTTTACTTTGCAGTAGATAAAATTTAAATGTAATATTTTAATTAAACCAACTTTAGTTAAATTAAATAATATTTTCGAACGAATTAGTTCATAATGGTATACTCCACTAAAATTAAGTTTCTCGAGTTTTGGTTAGAATTATCTTAATAAATGTTTAATGTTGATCAACCGCGGAAAGAGATTTCTTAGCACTGACCTATAATTCAGCAAATATTTAGTGAAATATCCATAGTTCGGTAGAACAATGCCAATCTCTCGGTTAGTCAGCATCTTTCGGAGTCGTACATCTGTTCTCGGTAGCGCTAGCGGCGCGATCGATCGACGATATTTTTACAAGAATACGTACTGTCTGCACTGATTTCCATTAATGCTCTGAAATTGCAGTCGGGAAAGTTAAATATGTATCACTAAGTACGTTAAAATTAGAAGCTGAAAATATCCAGTGACCTTTAAGAATGAGGTCCCGTGGTCATCTCAAGGTAGATCATCGACCGTGAGAAGTTCTCTTCTCCAATCTCCCCCCCACTCTCTTTTCCCTTACCATCACCCCCATTTTCCCCCAGTTCCACTCTCTCCAACTAGTCATACATCGCTGTGACACACTTTTGACTGGAATCTTTTTCAAACGCGTTCCATACTACAGGGTTCAACGATCCATCCAGAAGTATGATCTCTTACTTGGTAAGCACTGCTAGTAGGACATTGGTCTCGATAGTTCTTGGAACGTGTACAAGGGCTGCTTCGAAGGTAATGCCTTCTTCACATTCCGACCCATCAATTTTTAGATTCCCTTCTAACGACCATTCAGAACATATTAAAACAATACTACTATAGCATCGTCGACTCTAACTACAATCTATTCACGCCTAAGGTGTCCTGATAATTTTGGTAATCCCGTTACAAGTCGTTACGAATGTTCATTTATAAAGGCTACAGAGAAAATTTGAGTTTTGCTGAATAGAATAATAGTATTTTATTCTAGAGAGTTACTATAATTTATATTAAACATAACATACATTAAGACTACTATGTTGGATTTTATTAATATTGCACACATGAAATCAATAAAATAACCTGTATTGTTTGTAAATCGATATTCAATGTAATATTCATTGTTATAATACATGCTCTTAATTAAGAATCTGTTATAGCTGTACATAACTTCGACAATTTAATTATCTGCGATGTTGATCTACAACCAGTAGTTAATTAGGATTATATAGAATGTTTTTCATCGAAACTTTGAAATGTAAGCTATGCTTAAGATAAGTTAAAACACTACCATGAGATAAATGTTTACTAACCAAATTTTCAATAATATATAGGTTTGCGAACAACTTAATTCCGCCATCTTGTATTTTACATTTGTAGAGTTAAAATAAGTATATGCTTACTACTACCCAAATTGTAAATATCTTTCATATGTATGTAGGACAATATATGTTAAGAAAACTTATATCATTGTATCTAATACAACAAAAATGATATAACTGTTGCTATGTTATAATCGCTATGTACTACATCTACAAATCACAGTAAAAGTCATATTAGTATACAACGATATAATGAATTCACTAGTATTCATTTCCATATTTTTGTGATAATCATCTTTTAATGCATGAACTTCCATTTTATAAATTATGCAATTCTATAGATCAAGTTAAATACATTTATTTAAATTTCGATGTAAATGTGTTTAATTAGAGATCGAAAAGAATCAAGAATGTTTATCATATATTGTAGACATCATATTTTATTTTGTATGTGACATAGAAGAAACGTGCAGAAATTTTTATATGTCTTTAAATATAATTAGAAAAAAATAGCATTGTAAATATTTTATTTTAATACATCTGATACAATTCATCATTATTAGCAATTCTTTAATGCAAGTGTCAAATATGAAAAAAGATTTCCTAATTTCCAAACGATTTCCAAATTTACAGTGCAACGGCGTATCGATTATTTTGCTCCACTTACTTTCTCTCTCGCATTCGTGTGGCGCCATTATTTACGACAAAGTACTTCTCGTATGCTGTGTTCGTTTTTCATATTTTGCAAAGTGGGTTTCTCATTTAACGCCAGAGTTCCTTCCGTACATATGCGATCACGTGCTCGCAAAAAATCTTCACTCCAAGATTTCAAACATTAGCGCCGGATGTTTAAATAAAAAGTACCCTGCTTACTTACGGAAACGAAATACGGGGCCGTAAAAGATTTCAATGAAAGTGTAAGGAAGATTTGAAACCACACAAGAAGCAGAAAATGAAAGATATCAAAATGTGATTAATTTAGTCATAGATATATCGCCAACCTGTTGTTTCTAAACTAATTTCATTCCGAATAAAAATTTGCAATTAATGTACAATTCCCCTTATGCTGTTACAAATATTTTATATGCTTAATGTAATAGTAATGTATTTTTAAGTGAATCAAAAATAAGTATACAAGAAAGATATCTGCAAACAGCTTCATTCTGATCAAACCATATTTATAGTAAAATTTATTTACTTTTTGTAAATTCTGAAATCTTAATATAAATACCTTTTTTAAGAACCGACAAATTTATTCATACATTTATTTTGTAATTTATTACATTATACCTGTCTTCAATTATCGATTCTTACAAAAATATTCAACTTAAAAAATATTTCACGTTTATATTCGCCTTTGCTAGACTAATTTTCAAAAACAAAGATACAATTGTGTTTTTTCCATTACAAATTTTGTCAGATAACAAATAAATTGAAACCTTCAATATTATATACTCCTATGTTTAGCACAGTTAGATACTAAGTAGGTTTGAATACTTCCCCTACGAAATAAAATAAACAATGACATGTGCTTACTAAGCTATTAATCTTCAAGCAATTAAAAATTTTCAGGCCGCATTTCTACCAATTTGAATCTACTAATTGTAAATAAAACAAAAAAGTTATTCAACTTTTATCGTGACTATATATTTGATTTTAATTGACACAAGCTTATGAGAATCACAGAATTTTGTGAATGTATAATCAAATTTCAAAATGTTATTTCACACTAGTAAAATTCGAACATTATTCAGAATTTATTATTTCGAAATAGACGTTCTGTAATAAAATATTTCTGCTTTCTAGATTCATCTAAATAATGTGTATTTAAATTCCAATTAAAGTAAAAATAATCAGTAGAATAAAAATTTATTTCGATAACATCCAACATTACTAATATCTGTGTTCAATGAATAATTAATATAAAAATAGGATTAATATAAAGATCCAATTGGATTTATTTATAAATACCTTTCATTTTAAATTATAATTAATATAATGACAATAATTACAATACAATAACACTTTCTAAATTTAATAATAATTAGAAATATGCAGTAAAATAATAAGAATAGTGTGAAAAGAAAACCAGTGAAAACAAAAATTACATATGAGGACGTGAACCATTACATTTATGTATTACAGACTAATTACTGGAGGCTGCAACCGTGAATATTACAAAAAAAGATCTTTTAACCCTTGTGTGCTATTCGAGTCAATTGAACTCAAAAGCCACCTGTGCTCTTAATTAGATTTTCTCTTACAAAGTCATATTTATATATAAATTGGTTTCCTACTACATGGTTTATCGGGTTACAGAAATAATGAATTTGCGACCGTTGTACAATGCAACTAATCAGCAAAGCTCGTTCGTACTGAATATGTTGACACATATCCGACCGCATAACTAAAATTAACCATAACGCCGCAAATCACTAACCATTAAATAATTAACATTAGTTACATTAGTTATTTGTGTCTTACAGTAAATAAATGCCTCTAGTTTCTCTGAATCAAAATGAATTATTTATTCAGCTGTACAGTCTTAAACAAAAAAAAATTTCAGACATATACCTACTGTATATTGACTACTACATAAAATACATGTGTAACGCTTTTTAAACGGATTGTTGGCCGCGTTATGCGGGTGTCTGCTATACCTAAAATAATCCATGAACATTAACGAAGGTGAAATCGTAATTTATTAGAAAATAAAACGGAAGATCAGTAACTATCGAGCATTGAAGTTTCTAAATTGTTTCATAAAACACGATCTCAAATACTTTAATTTTAGTTCACTTTTATTGTAACGTACACGCGAGGAAATCAATTTATTCCATAATATTCTACAAAGTCATGTTCATGGTTTCAACAACTGTGCAATAGAGAATTCGAAACGGGTCATTTTAACCTGTCAGGTAGTTCTAGAGTTAAGCTATGTTCACACAGAAGCAACAACAACAACTTTTAGTTGATGTTGCATGTATCTTGAAAAAGTTATCGCCTTTACCGAATAAAAGAAGCAGGAGGCAACAAGAAACAACAAAAAGTAGCTCGATGTTACTTCAGTGTGGACGTAGCTTTAGTATCACAGTTACTCGATCAGTGCGCTCACAATTAGATTCAATTTCCGCGAAGTTGTCGTAAATATAGCCCATGGAAACGCAAAGTTGCAATACGAATTATGATGAAATACCATAGAGGACTGTCACGACAACATGACATTCAAAGCGGACAGGCGAAGCGCACGCAGTAACGGATCGCAGGAAGAGGAAGAAAGTATGTGCGAGAGGCTTGGGAGAGGCACGTTTTCGGAAATGTAGGTCTACGAATGGATTTCCTGTACCGGTAACCGGTCGACGGTATTTTTTGTTTTCATCGGACGGTTTATCGCGCTCACCGGACCGAGGCGGTCACCGTAGGTGGATCCTGTGTATGGACTTTTGCGACGGAGAGAAAAAAACTTTCGAAACATTTCAAAAAGCATTCGAATGATACATATATTGTCGACTTGTAATTTATTTCTTTTTCGAATGCGAGATATAATTAGTAGACTGCGGATCTTTATGCAAACTAAAAATTGTCTACACCGATTGCAAGAAATAGAAACTAAATTGAATGTTACTTCTTCCCGTAATGATCTTAATAGAGGAGAAATTATACTCATATCTTCAATTTTTTTAATTTTTCAACAACTTCGATTTTCATATACTCAAGTTTGCTATAAATGCATGAAGATCCGCAGTCTAGTAATTACATATTGTATTATATTGTTATGTCATTACAAAATACTTTTATTGAATACATAAATCAGTTGACGAATACCTTGGCGCTTTGCATTGAATCATGTTACGGAATCGGAATTACTTCAGTAATTTGTATTTAAGAACTCGTCGAATACCGCATGCCGAATGCTGAATGCCTGCTGTTGCAACAATATTTTACTCAAAATTCAAAGCTCAATGGTTGAAATATTTATCTTCAACTGCACAATGGACTAATTTACTTCTTATTCGGCAGTAATACTGTAAATACGTGTATTTATGTCCTCAGCGGATCAAAAAATATGAAATACTATTCTATTCGATATTCGATAAGCTCTTAAATTTAACGAAAGTAGTTTACATTCTGTAAAATTATGAAATATAAAATGTCAAAGTATTTGTCAACTGATTTATGTTTTCCATTAAAGTATTCGGTATTTTACACGTACAGTGACTTGCAAAAACATCCGCACACTCTTTAAAAACGAATAACTTTTAAAATTGGTTCAAACGACTTAAGTTTCTTTTTAGATGTTAGAAGGACTAGTTTACTAGGTAATTTCTAAAGAGAATTAATTAAAAATTACCATTTATCGAAATGGCGAAATGTGGTTGATTTTGAACTTCTTTTATCTACGCCAGTGGTGGGCAAGGGTGGAGCCCCTCAAACGCCTTCTTCTCCCACCAACCTCTCTTTCATACAGCGCGCACATTCGTTGTGTACGCTGATGTCTCGTGTCTTCGTTGCCCCATTGCACCGCACTTGATGGAAGGGGACAGAGGGCACTACGGTGTGGACGGTTTTGCCTTAATTGAGGCAAAATTGCCCATCACTGATCTACGCCTATAATGACAATTGAAAATATGCCTTCAGTTGACCTAAGAAAGTTATAATATACACACATATACACTATATTTCAATTACAAGAGCATTCGACGCTGACCGTCACTGTTTCGAAACATCCGCGACAGAGCACAATGGTCCCCTATCACCAAAACGTAACCAAACCTCCGAAGGGTAACGTATCTCATGATTAGGCTGTGGATTTTATGCATTTATGGCAAAAATGTGTACGCACAATTTAAAACAGTAAGCAATACTAAAACATATTAAAAATATTTAAGGACATCAGTGTATTAGTTTTAGCTTAATAAGATAATTAGAAAAAGAAATAAATTTTTACTTGGCTCGTGTGTCTTGTAATCAATGCGAACATTTATTATTTCGCATAAAAATCCGCAGTCTACTCATGAGGAATTGAAGGTATGGAGAAAATGTATAAGCAAAATTTGTTTGACTTGAAAATATATGTAACATAATATAAATAATTTTTGTATAAATGAAGTCATGAAGGAGATTTGAAGGCCAAATTAATTTTTTTAAATGGGACCGTATAATTCCGCAATATTGAATCCGCCATTTTGTTTATAACATGAAATTCATATTCAGCGCACTAAATAACTACGGAGTACCAACTTTTAACTAATTTAGATTAGTACGTTGGGCGCATGTTATTCAAAAGAATGAATAAATTGTATTTATTCGTTACTTAAAATTTTCAAATAAAACAATGATTTGTATATCCTAAGTGTATTTATAGAAATATATTTCTATAAATAAATATAAGAAATAAAAATTATTAGTCGTCATAAACATTTTTATTCGCATTGTTTACAACGCAACTTATTATATCGTTATCACATCATCGTACAATTGAAATAAATGAAAATACCAAATAAAGGACTAAGTGTAATATTAATGTAATAAAGATAACCCATGAAATGCATTATTGGAATTTATATAAAACAATTAAATAAGTTGATTTCTTTAAACTTACTTTCAATGCTACTCTCTTTTCAAAAAAATCATTTGAAATTTTATGGGACTTCTTACTGGTGTGTTATACGTATGAAATATTTTTCTTATTAAAATACTACTTTATTATAGACCATATTAGCCCAGACGTAATCGCAAATAAAAAGTGATGAATGACAAATAACTAGACTGTGGATTTTTATGCAGAATAAAAATCGTTTACATTAACTCCAAGGTACAAGAGCTGTATAGACATATTTTTTAAAATCATTTTCGTATATTAAAAGTAGTACTCTTCTAAATGAATAACGAATAACTTCAACAATGAATAATCGAATAACGAATAATTATTTATTCCTTACTCTTATTCAAATCAATTTTTTTAAATTCTGAAACCTCTATGGGGGTTTACTTCTGCATACATTATTAACCTTATTATTATAAATTCGTAGCGTCTGTAATTATTGTATTATTGTATTATTATTGTAACGAGGAATGTTTTACATGATTTAACAGGATGTAGCATCCTGTAATTCGATGTTTTATGGAAGTGCAATTGCACTTGTTTTTGGAATGTTATTCCACAAGTTTTGTTTACATGAATCGACTCCTCATATTATTCTGAATAAAAAAGTAAGTACTAGGGTACCAATCGTGAAAAATATTTTCGAAATATTTATTTTACTTTTTTTTTGGTATCTACAGTAAATGGGTAAATATTCTATCATTGTGGTTATGTAGATTTGGATTTTACAACTGTACCGATGGACCAATTCCGCCCAGTGACTAGATACACCCTGCATGCGTAAACTACAATCGTTTAGGAAAGTGAAGACATAAAGGCAAGCTATAATATTTGGTTTTGCAATTAAAGTCTCCATATTAAGCGGTAGTTGTGACTTTCTTCTTTACAGATACAGAATTAATTTTATCTTATTCGAATAATGCCCAATACTGAATTGAATTAGGTTTTGAGGCTTTAGCCTGGTTTTGGCGGTTAGGGACCACTGCGCGTAGGTGCAATGATATCCGTACATGCTCACCTGAGATTTTTGGCGAACGAGGGAGATGTCGGTGGTGGGGTAGGCGAAGAAGAGGAGTTGATGAGGTGACCGAGAGAGAGAGAGGCGGCTCTCGCGTTGGCGAGGAGGGAGGAAAGAAGAGAAGAGAAAAGAAGAGAAGGGGTCAGAATGACACCGTTCGTGTGTTACTCATTGTTTTGCCGAAAGTAGTGGTAGTAGAGGCGCAATGGTGTTAACTGCGTATTTACTAAACGTGAAACATGTGGTGGTGGCTCGTGTACCAGACGTCAGATGCTAGTGACGAAGGAAGTGGCTTTCATTAGTAGTGGAAGAGGAGGTGGTGGTAGTGAGCGCGCGGCACACTTCGCGCTTCTCTTTGTAAGTTCCTCACAGTATCACGCACCTCGGGTTACTCTCGCAGGTGAAGCAAACCGTTCACCACTATTCGACGACGCCGTGCACACCGCCGCCGAAAAATCGTTTCGTCGTTCCACGGATCTTGTTTTTTTATTTTTATTTTCTTTTTTCGTTTCGTCTGTGATCGAACCAATAAACCGTGTCCACGGAAAATCGTGCCAATACCGATGTGTTCAACCGCGAAAGACGGCCTCGGCCTTGCGACTGTTACCAGTGCACCATGCCATTGAGAAGATTTCTCTGAAGGAAGAATCAGGGTAGCCTTCGTGTTCCGTTCCGCCACGTGCTTCGCGACCCTGTTCGACGTCAGCCAGTTTTCCTTTTCCTTCTTCTTTTTTCCCCCACATCCTCTCTTCGTTCTGCTCTTTGATTTTTCATCGCATTTTCAAATCTCTCTCGCGTGTCATCGATTCGCCCGATTCTTTCCCCGGTGTTCTGTGGCTGCGCCAGTCTTTAGCAAATCAGGTAAACTATTCTTCTGTCGATAAACGTCACGCTGCTCAACTCTAGAGCGAAGATGAGTGCACGTAAGCCAGTGAAAACTTTCGAATCGAGGATGAAGCACACCGAGCATAGTTGATCGTTTTCTATTTAAAGTACATAAACAAACAATTAATCGAACAATTGCAATAACGTGTATTAGTTGTAATACAAGTATCCATAACTCTTAGCGGTACTTTTATGTTTCACTAAAATATAGCATCATACGAAAATCGGTCATTTCAATTACTTTTTATTTGTAATGCGTTAAGTGTCACGTCAGCACATACCAAAGTTCCAATTAATCTAACAAATTGAATGCGTAACTGACTAGTCAAGATTCAATATACTGCTATTTTATCTTTCTTATATTACGTAGGTCCTAAAGAAATTTTGATTTACTTCGCCTACCACCATACAAATGAACGTTTAAAAAATTGTGTCAGTCATACATGACTGATGTGGCAGTTAACGTATTAAACATAAAAATAATAAATAGAAGTGTTTTATAGCTTTACTTAACGTTTCACTTTATTCTTAACTGAACTAGTGTTCGCTGCTTCTATGTATCCTAAAAGTTTATTGGAGAATTAATTGAGTCGACAGTGTAGCTATAATTAAATTGTACTCACATCTTGCTTTCGAGAAAATCCTTTTAATTTTAATTTTGATTTTAATTTTAATTTCAATTTTAATTTTTATATATAGATTTCAGAAAAGATTGACGAGGAATTTTGTTTAATACTTATTGACTGTGAAATTTTGTTTCTCTGCGCTCTAGTTTCGATGCCGATGCTGCCGGAAAAAAGTAGGCTTGAACTAGTAATCGATCAATGATCTATTTGCCTGATTACTATACGAAAACTGTCCCATTTCTGCAAGAGACCTGCATAATTATGTCAGCGCGATTCTTTTAGTCTGGCAGAAGATAAAAAGCCTGTTCTAAAAGAGTAAAGTAGATCTCGAGTAGTGGATGAGTTTTAAAAATATAGGAGAAAGTACACGGTCAAGTTGACACAGGAAGAAAGCGGATTCAGATAGCACATTTTAATGCAGTGTACTTACTGTACGCAGCGTTTTTGACTTTGAACTCAACTGTTCCATATTTTTAATGCGTTGTTCTTTAACGAATAAAAATGTTAACAACGTGCCGATCAATTAGGAATACAATGATTGCAACAAAATAAAATACAAGTATAAAGTTACAATACCTATTGTAATGCCTATAACTATTCGGCTATTATTATATTTATCATTTATCGGTTTAAGATATTTTCCTTCATTTATTTTACTACCACGAAAATCTACTGCGTTATTATGTTATTCTTATATAATATATAAGATATTATATATGATTCATATATAATATTTAAGAATTAGTAAGGTTAAAAAAGGTTAAAAGAAGGTTCAAATGGATCTAAACAAATATTTTAATTTTACACTCCCTCGTATATGCTATTTCATTTATATATGGAATTTCATTTATTATACTATGTATTTAAATATTATTGCAAGAAACCTAAAAAGATGTCTCATACAACTTTTACAGTGTTTTTTTTAATTTGTTTAGTAAAAAACGTAACTGAAATTTACAGTTACCAGAAGTATATTAAAATGTTTAAATTCGTTGTTGTAAGGTAGGAGTGTAAATTTTTTATAGTAAAAGTTGTAAATCTAAAGAAGATCGCCATTTTTTTAAAATTGAGTGAATGTGCGTAAAATTTCTATACAAAACCTTGCTTCATTTTATTATTAAAAAATTGCATAGTGTGGGTACTACGAATTTATAATTTATAATTTATTTTTACCTTAATTCAATAAATTAAAAACATATGCTATGCGAATATGGTAACCCCTTCAGAGATGTTATTGTATATCCAGGTATGCGCTGATTGATCGACGACTAATTTAGTACCAGCCCAATAATTATAACCTAATTCTTCTTCTTGACGACATATTTAGAAATACGCTGAAGTCGTTTACTGCAGAATTGATACTTTTAATTCAGGATCAACCTCAATCTTCCACACAGTAACGCTTACAAGTAAAAGAATTTATATATTCATTATTAACGTAACATACAAAATTTTTGTACAACGTGTCCTATAGCTCAGAAAAAAATTGAGAACCTTTTCGATAACAATATAACGGATAATGTAGTAATTTATAATTTGTTATTCTTCAGTATGAAGGTCAAATGAATTTTATATATTTTTATTTTCATATGTCGTTATCGTAGATGTATCCCATCTGAATTCATAAATTATGAAAACAGACTTCGTTAGTTAATTTATAATGTTCATATTTCAAACTGCCACGTGTAGTTAGAGGAAAGTGACAGTACATACTGAAAATATGGTCTGCCACACTACATTGAATTTTGTTCCACTTCTTTTTCCAACGATAAAGTCAGTAACCAGTATCACGTCAGTTCTGCAAATATTTCGGCACTTATAATACAATAGTAATATGATAAAAGGAGTACCTTTTTCAAAAAACCTTTTGAGATTAAAGTTATTCTTTTATTAATTTCGATTCTTTATAATTAGTCTAGACGAATCACTTTCATCATCACGATTTGTATAATTATTCGTATACAGTAGGGTAGAATTATATTCTCTAGAACTTCATTTCTCGCATTGCAAAGTCACATACAAATTTTAATTTTTAATTCCAACGAGTCGCGCGATCACATTTTGAAGTGAGAAAGGAATGATGACCTTGAAAATTGTGACGTAATAGAAAGAACTGCAAAAGTTATCTCGCTTCCTAAAACCGAGGAACATAGTGAGGAGAATGTTTATCATTCTTGCGAAACTATTGTTATTTATCGTACACGTATGTATTGTATATCAAAACTCGATCTCGATTTTATCCATAACACATCTGTGTTATTCTACCGGCTTTGTAATCACTTCATTAACTGGTTGTTACTTACGCGATGAAATCTACGAAATCTAATAAATAATGGATAAACTACAGATGTTTACGAAAATTCACACATTATAAGCTGATTCACATGAAGCAAATGTAAAACTGGTATTTACTATTGTTGTTAAAAATATTGTCATGTTGAAAATGAAATAAAAATCACAGTTGAATTGGCTCAAAACATTTTGTATACTCGTATAAAAACTTTATTATCGGTGGATATTAAGTAACTAACGTAAAATTTTTATAATACACGTTCAATGCAATTTAATAAGTACGAATGACAAATTATCTATAGTATATAGTACTATATGCTAAGGAATAAGTCTAAGTGAAAAAACATGTAGAAAATGCAGAATAAAATTTTCTTGTCTGATGCTCCGTTTTCAAGAAAATCGATTGGAAAAATTTGCACGGTACGCGTGCTCTCAACCGCGTGTCGAGTCCGCGTAATTCGCTATATGCTCTTGTTTCTGTTCGTACTTGCAGTTACAAATATAGCAATTGTCTGAAGATATATGTACATAAATCAGTGATGATTTATATCGTATAATGTCATAGTCCCATTTATAATTATGTATTTACGTGTATTTGCATATTTATATAATTTGTATGATATGTATAATTTATCTTTTATAATTTTATGGACCATGGTAATTTCAATGTCTGCTCAAAGGTATTGACACCAAAACTATCGTACTCATAAAAATGAAGTAGACATGTTTTTGTGAGGAATTGCTGAATAAATTAATTTAGACGCGTATAGTATTCATAAAAAATTCGCAAAATCTCAGGAAGAATTGACTTATTATCTTTATAAGATAATAGAAACTAGTTACTTTTCTTACTCGATGTGTTAACACTAACTATACCACGGTTAAACAAATGTCTGGTTTTACATTTTTTATTTCATAATTATTGAAATTACAAAGATACTTCCAATAGAAATTAAAATCGCGAGAAATCGAAATAAATTCAGTCATGCAATATTTATAAAACAACGTATACCAGTCACATTTTGTACTCGTTACGGTTAGTGTCAATTCGCGGAAGACATGATAGTATAATGATTTCCTTTTAAAATTTTTCTCTAATTGTATAAATTATTTTCTGATTCGCAGCATGTTTCGATTAGTTCTCCTCTTCGTCTCTATTTCCGGATCGTTTTACGAAGCTACGGCAGCTTCACAACATATTAACAAAGAGCTAGCCAACCACTACAATGCACGTTTTCACGCTTACGAGGAACCGTATAGTATTGACTTCACATATCATAATTACGAGCAAATGAGTCGTTTTCTACGAACGACGTCGCTCCATTTCCAAAACCTTACTGCCTTATACTCTATAGGAAAATCTGTGAAAGGTACGTTTCTTGAGATACTATTTTATCCGGTGTACCACTGAATCATTCGCTAATCTTTACGAAATTAGTATTTGTACAGTCGGGGCCAAAATTAAGTGGACACCCTTTAAAAACGAATTTCTTTAAGATTGGACAAAACGACTCGAGTTGTTTGAGATATTGGAATTAGTTTACTAGGTACAGTTTAAACATTTTTTTTTGAAATTGCTATTGTTCGGAATTTTAAAGAAAAGAGTGAAGGTCGCGATTTTTAACTTTTTGATCTGGATTTATATTTGCTATGAACTGTAAATAATTAAAAATGGCAAAAATTGTGAGAAACTGCAATTTAGATCAATCGTAAGCCCAAAATTTAAAGACTCTTACATGTTTCAAAGCCTATGGCTTCTTTATGGGTCAACCGATTTTGATAAAACATTTTTGCATGTATATAATTTACTTAGATCTACTACGGCTATATTTTCATTGTTCGTTATAGGTACAGATCAAAAAGTTAAAAATGGTAAACATTCAGTTTTTTCTTCGAAAATCCGAGCAATAGCTATTAAAAAAGACAATTTGATACACATTACCTAATAAACTAATCCTTCTAATATCTCAAAATATCTCAAATCGTTTGGTGGAATTTTAAAGAGGTTATTAGTTTTTAGAGGGTGTACACTTTATTTTGCTTCCGACTGTATATAAAAATATCTAAAAGCCAAAGTACTTTTTTATCAATATTTAATGTACCTCTCCAACATCCTACATTATTTTTACCAAATGAAATGCAGAGATTGCAATACGAATTATTATGTTGAGATATTTATCATTTTGATTGTACTTTTATGTTTGACAACATTAAAGAATTAAACAAAAAATAAGTATAAATTATTTTTTATGGAAACAGACTTAAGAAAGATGAATGGAAATTCTTTATTGCTTTATTTAATATCTTTCGTCATCATTGAAAAAGAATCGTGGTATTCATTGGTACATCTAACCATTTATAAACTTTATTTTCATCCATTGATGCAACATATTTTTAACCTATTACGTTTAGGTTTAAAAATATTGTTTGTTATTTCTTGTTACTTTATAACATTGTTTGATTTTCTTTTAATTATTCTGTAATATGTATGCATTCAAAACATTAGTAATATAATAAACATCGTTATTAATTATTTCTTTTATTAGCATGATTTTAATAGACTATTAAATGCACGATTTGGGTACTCAGCAAATGCAATAAGGAAACGTAAGAACAAAATGGTAACTGAAAATTTCATATTATAGGACGTGACTTATGGGTAATGGTTGTTTCTTCCTCGCCATATGAACATATGATTGGCAAACCTGATGTGAAGTACGTAGCTAATATACATGGGAATGAAGCCGTGGGTCGTGAATTAATGTTACATCTGATTCATGTAAGTAGTCATATGATACACTTTGTACCGCCATTGACCCCGAGTTTATATTCGTACTCAAGGGAAATACTATTAACTTAAGCGTCGATTTCTCAGATTGAAAACGTTTATCAGAAATATTTAGAGAAATTCTTTCAATAATTTGGATGTAGAACAACCTTTAATATATGCAAGAGGTTTTAATTAGCACGAATATGTCTTCTTCCGTGAAATGATTATCGGCTAGTGCCGTGTTCGATGTCATCCATCTTCTATCCGTTTGAAAATTATTAATATAAGGATTATTCAGGTGCTCGTTATAAATACTTCATTCTACTTCTGAAACCTTTATAATGTATTCGGTCGTACAGTAAAACAGACATTTCAATATGATAATATAAATCCTCGACTTACTGATAATGCAGCATCTTTTACGTCACTCTTCCATATTCAATATCTACCGTTCTAAATATAAACTGTTACTGATAGGATAGAATAGAATAATAGTAGTAAAAGTAACTCGGTTTACTACCTTTTCCCTATCCACCACGCATTCTCTTACATCTAAACAATGCTTTTTACATCTGTTTCTAACGACACGATAGTTAAACACATTTTATCGAATTAATCTCTTGTTGTACGATTTTCTTCATAGCTGTGATAATTAGGACTTCTTTATTTTTAATTACTTCCTAAAAGGAAAGGGATATTTATACTATACTTGTACAGAAGATCCAAAAAGTAGTTGAACACTACATTTTCGATTACCGATAAATTACTAACATTCGAACTAATATTATTTGGATAAAAGAGGTAGTACAATAATAATTTTGGACTCTTTTTAAAGCTCGACGCCTCTACTTTCGAAACTATCATTCATTTTTTTAAGATATTGGTGCATGGTATAGCAGGTAAAAAGACTGAGAACACGTTTTTGGTCTAAAATGCTACAGATTGAATTATCTGTAAAATCATGAAAAAATTTGTTTAATGACTCTATTACAGATTTGAAGATTAAGTTTTCCCCTTTATATCGAATGCTTAAAACTACTTAATCTACGATGTTTTTACTTCTTTTACAGAACAAAAAAGAGAAAAAAGTTCGGTCGTGTAAGATCTTCATAGTGTGTCCTATATTATTGCAAAAATGGCAGTACAACTTTGTTTCAAAGCGCAATATAGATTGCCTAGAAAAAATCGTAGATATACATATAATAAGCTATTAATAATAATTGATTATAATATCTATTTACTATTACCCAACTATACTCAGAATTAGTTGCAAATAAACGAAACAATAAGCAATAGTAGAGGTTTTTCTGGAACTACTACAGGAAGCAGGAAATCTTACGTGGCTAATTTGTTACCTTGTTAATTGCATGAACTTTGATACTGACATGTATTTTTAATCCGGCTTTACTGCAATTACGGAGGTTTTAATGTATTGATGTGTAAAAGTAATAAATCCTTCTTTATATTTGCAGCATTTCGTAACCAATTATGGATCAGATCCATATATTACATGGCTCTTAGACAATACTAGAATACATATTCTTCCGTCGATGAATCCTGACGGTTTCGAAGTTTCAAAAGAGGGATACTGTGAAGGTGGACAAGGAAGGTAAAACTTTAAGCTATAACTTCCAATTAAAAATAAAATTCTTACTACAAGTTCATCAAATTCGTTTAAGTTTTCCGATAGACATATTGCGATTCAATTTTTTTATTAAGGTCTATTCTTAAGATTTAATCAATTTGCTTACTTAATGCTTTATTAAAAACTCAATGATCTGTTGAAATTCCTAAAAAATTAAACATTAGAAATAGTCAGTATAATGAAAAATATGCTACACTTATACAATGAAAGTGTGATTTCAAATGCTAGCGAAAAGTAAAATAATTTATTCTTTTTTTACGTAAACCTGCATGAGGGGATGAAAGAATTAATACATAATTGTACTTACAGTTACTCAAATAATGGATCACATACAATTTATATCAGTATAACTTTATTATAAATGGACCAAACGACTTCAGTTTCTCTGTGAGGCTAGAAGGATTAGTTTGGTAATTGACGCGTAACAAACATGTTGAAGAAATGCATTTGATCGGAGTTGTGAAAAAAAAAGTGATTATTACAATTTCATTATCTGAGCCAATAACGAAAATTTAAAAAATGTGTTTTGTAGATCCATATAAGTTATATACATGCTGTAAATTTCATCGAAATTGGTTTATTGGTTTACGAGTTATAAACAATCAAATGTGGTAAAAATTGCAGTTATAGGCCGAAAATCGTGAAAAATTGCAATTTTTACTACATTTGATTGTTTATAACTCGTAAACCAATAAACCAATTTCGATGAAATTTGCAGCATGCATATAACTTATATGAATCTACAAAACACATTTTTTTAAATTTTCGATATTGGCCCAGATAAAAAAGTTGTAATAATCACTATTATTATTTTTTTTCACAATTCCGACCAAATGCATTTCTTCAACATGTTTGTTAGATGTAAATTACCAAACTAATCCTTCTAACCTTACAGAGAAACTGAGGTCGTTTGGTCCATTTAAAAAAAAGTTATACTGATATAAATTGTATGTGATCAATTATTTGAGTAACTGTATATAGTTAAGTGTAAAAAAGTTCGTGTTCAAAAAAATTTAGTTAGGCCCAAAAATAATTGAGCTACGACATGCGAATGCTGAATCCATGGGTGATCTCGCTCGGACAGTCGGGAGAAAAAATTTGTACTTTATCTTGACATTATAAAGGAGACCAAAAACTGGTTTTTAAATTTTTTAAAAGAGAAGCCCCTCGACTTACCTTGTATAAAATTTCTGATCAAAGCAGTTATTAAGACCTTTATTGCAAATAACTTTTATGAATGTATGTACCATAATCTGTTCCTCCTACAGTTCCTACGATGGTTTCCATATTGTTTTCCTAAACGTTATTTTTTTTATCTCCATCAGTTCCAAAACAGTTCTAGAATTGATTTTATAATGATTTGTTTCCTACATTAAAATTGATCCTAAACTTTAACATCTCGTCAATGAAGTCAGACATTATAACTGATATTCTACTAACTGTATTTGAACCCTTCATCTTGTTAGATCGATTAAATAAATTTACTTGACCGGTCTCTCTCAGAATTAAAGGGAATAAAACACTGTAACAACCAGAAAAATGAATGTTTTAGAAATTGTGTGTCGTTCACTGTACTGTACAGTGTAAACAAAAATTGTCAGTCATCTATTTCCTGTATTATAATTTTTTGGATTAATCGAAAAGAAGAAGAATGTATAGGAATTAGAAGCCTGTATCAATTATAGCATTTAATCTAGTTAACAAAGAACATTAAAACATCTGCAAAATTGGAAAATTTGGAAACGGGTGGCTGAATTTCGTTAGAAATTGTTGTTTCTACTATACAGTACGTACACATTGGCTATAGTACATAATAAATTGATTCATCTGCGGTGTTCATTTGAACAGAGATCCCAAAGAAGTACTTACCCTTTTGGTTATTACAGTGTTTTCTCCCCTTGAGTTTGTCATACAGAGGATCTAAATACTATTGAAACGCTAAATTTCTGTTTCTGGAAAAATTATCAATATTTAACCTGTGGTAATTTCATAAAAATCAATAGTACACAAATAAATATTTAAAAAATATTGCGCATTTTCTTCTAACATATTTTCGCAGAATGTAGCAGGTGAGAAACTGAAGACCAATTTTTCCTCAGAATGCTATAAATTAAAAACTCTGTAAAAACATTGGAACACTTTGTTCGTGGTTGAATCTACCGCGGGTTTGAAGATTGAAGTCTCCCCTTTGCAACGACCTCTTCAAAATTGTTATACGATTTTTTTCACTGTTTTATAAATGACAGTACAACCTCATTCAAAGCTTAATAAAGTGGTTCCATAAAATCGTACAGGAAGTTTTTTCACGTCGTTGCAAAGGGGAGGGGCGGGGGAGGGGATATAATCTTCAAATCAATCATTAAAATTCATTCACAAAAAAATTGTTTTAATGTTTTCAAAGACGTTTCAATGAGCACCATTTTCATGGTGAAATATCTCTTCTGTTTTACACCCGTTACGTCGTGCAAAACGGTCTCAGGTAAAAACGAATGATAGTTTGTGGGAGTAGAAGCATCATGCTTTAAAATGAGTCGAAATTCTTTGTTGTTTCATTTTTTTTGTAAAGAAACTCTAACGGTTGAAATATCGATGAATCTTCACAAATCGGAAATTTAACGTTCAAATACTTTTTGGGCTCGCTGTATGGTAGATCTGAATAAGACTAATTCCTAACTGGATATTGCTATCAGAGCGGATAAAAGCAGAATATGCTCTCACAACGGACAAACTGTTAGTTGTCCATGTGCATGTCTCAAAAGGAAAATTATTGTCTTATTAGCTCTACGTCTGTTTTTAACATTTCTTACTGTATCTATCATTCTGTCGCAATCTTCAGTATATGAGATTTCCTTAACTAAATATGTGATGCCACATAGAAATATTGATATTCATTGAAAATTTGATTGTTTAAAATATTTTCAAGTATGAATTTAGTACGAAATCTTTATTTTTTATAGATACAACGCTCGGGGTTTTGATCTGAACCGCAACTTCCCCGACTATTTTAAGCAAAACAAAATTAAAAGTCAGCCAGAAACCGAGGCTGTTAAAGAATGGGTGTCCAAAATTCAGTTTGTTCTATCTGGAAGCTTGCACGGTGGTGCCTTAGTTGCCAGTTACCCATTTGACAATACACCGAATTCGCGTAAGTTTGTTATTGTATGCAATTATCAGTTTCTTTTTATGTTATGGGATAGTTAGTTTTTTTTATTATTTCATGATAACGCGATTAAATATCCTTTAGAATTAGAATCAAATATTTACGAATATAAGAGAAAGATTAGCAGTGTTCAAAATGATCACTGTTACATTAAGAACTAAAAATGATAGAAGAAAAATATTTCATTGTCCTTGAATTTTAGTGTGTAATTATTGCTTGCTGAGATTTTAGTGATGTCTTCAACTCTTGTGTGTAGAATATACTATATGTACAGGATGTTTCGTCTAAAACAGGACACCTAAATATCTCCTCTACCTCTGAAAATACAAAAAATGTTTCTAACGTAATCTAAATGGTTTCAAAAGACGTATCAGATGGAAGAATCGTTTTTTATAAATTGTAATTTTTTAATCGTTTTTTATAAATTGTAAATTTTTAATCGTTTTTTCAAGGTCACTCGTGTTTTTTTACATATATGCACACATTTTTTGTTGTTGTATGTTATAACAAACATTATTGTGCATTCATTCATGTTTAATAGCATGGCCTTGAAATGATTGTGAACTCTAAAATTTGCTAATTAATGCAGAACTTACTTTCGGCGACATTTCAGATTTCAACGGTAACAGAAATTCGACCATGAACTTGAACTTGTAAATAAACCCATTGTATCATTCCTCTGTGTACATGAGAGTGAGAGAGATATGTATTTAAGAGTTTGTTCACTGCTAGATTTCTCAGTGTATCGACAAGCGATCCATAATGCGTTATTCAGAACAGGAGAAAATTCAAATGGTTTTAATTTACGGTGAAGCTCGAGAGTGTCTAAGAGAAGCAATACGAATTTACAAAGACAGATTTCCAGAACGTTCTTATCCATCACGTTCTACATACTCAAGTATTGTTAAAATATTTTGTGAGACTGGTAGTGTCAACAGAAACATTCGTGTGAGACGTAAGACTGTTACTCATGAAGCAAATGTGAACAATATCATCGCTAAAGTTAATCAAAACTCGCATGTTAGTATAAGCACATTCCGCATTCTTCATTCACAAAAATTTCATCCTTTCCATTTATCTCTACATCAAGAGCTCCATGGAAGAGACTTTGAAAACCGCGTACACTTTTCTCAATGGGGTTTTCAAAAGAGCTGTACAATCTGTCATTTTTCGCCTCACGAAATGTATCACAACGGAAGGGCATCATTTCGAACATTTATTGCAGTAATAAATGTCATTATTTACAAGTTCAAGTTCATGGTCGAATTTCTGTTACCGTTGAAATCTGAAATGTCGCTGAAAGTAAGTTCTGCATTAATTAGCGAATTTTAGAGTTCACGGTCATTTCAAGGTCGTGCTATTAAACATGGATGAATGCACAATAATGTTTGCTATTACATACAACAACGAAAAATGTGTGTATATATGTAAAAAAACACGAGTGACCTTGAAAAAACGATTAAAAAATTACAATTTATAAAAAACGATTCTTCCATCTGATTCGTCTTTTGAAACCATTTAGATTACGTTAGAAACATTTTTTGTATTTTCAGAGGTAGAGGAGATATTTAGGTCTCCTAACGAAACGTTTTAGACGAAACACCCTGTATAAATTATGATTTTATGTTACGTTCAGAAGTTCTTCCATCATCTGTTGCAAATTATGATAAACTTAATATTCGGCAACAAAGTTAATAGGGTCATTCCAATGACACAATATTTAATCGTGGTGCTAGAACGTGTCTTCATCGCGTATGCTCACGATACAGGGACGTTCGTTCAAATTATACCAATGGTACCTTTTCAAAAAGTTTTACTTTTCAACTAACAAAATAACATAGTGAACCAAATTATAAATAAACTAAAAAACTAATGTATTATAAATTAATTTCCTTGTTCAGTCATACATATAATTGTAGCACAACAACCTATGATCATATTGTTGATAATAAATTGGAAAGACAAAATCAAATACCTGTTCAGTAATCATTGTAGAAAGAGCGGATGAAATCAAATGTTGTTCCATTTTTAAAAAATGAAAGAATCGTTCAAAATCTGTAGCAGTAACAATGTCACCAACAATTCAAATTTTTTGGTATACAGAAACATATATTTGGCAATGTATATCTAAATATCTTTTTAGTATTTTTGAAAATGTTGTATATTTATAATAGTTTCAAAGACAATTCTATTTGGGTCAACATACTTCATATACGATAAATTCGTTAGTAAACGAATCTCTTGGAAAAATCCATTTGAAACAATATAAATTGTTTCGGAAAAACCGAATACATAAAGGTAGATTGTATTACTTAACTTAACGACAATTAAAGGCAATCTCATCCTATTGTATAACGTTTCATGCTGTCAGGAATATGCCGGTCAGCGCCATTGTGTGCAGGTATATGGTGTATTTGCTAACTGATTCATTTATCGAAAGCCTTTATAACAGTTGTCAATTAATTTCTCTCAGGCTTTAATTCGAAACGGATTTTAATTTGCCTAAATATTAAACTGGAGCTTCCGCATAATTATATCATTTGCATTATTGCTATTTAAATAACATAAATGAAGACTGAATTAAGCAGTTCGCGTATTTATTTAAAATTATATTTACAATATTTTAATGCTTGATAGTATTACTTAATTCTTGCCTACTTCAGTACCAATAAGTAATGAGTACACTGCTTGCCTAATTCAGTATCAATAAGTAATGAGTACACTGCGGATCTTTATGCAAAATAAAAACTTTCTACCTGAATTGCAACAAACTGGGGTGAAATAAAAATTTAATTTTTTTCTTAATATGTTTGATAAATTGAAAATAATATAACAGTATCTTTAAGTTCCTCTAATGTTTTTACTATTTTAAATTACACCTACCCATTTTTGTTATATGGTAAATGCATAAAATCCACAGTCTAGTAATGAGTAAACCACTATCTCTTATCAAATTCAATGATCATCTAAAAGAAAGTAAGAAATCCACGTTATTCGTTTAATGCTCTCTACATTGATTTAGTTTAATCATTTAATCAATGACGTGCTATTTTAAAAATAATAAACCAATTTACACAACATTGCCATGTTTTTAACAAATTAGTGGATTACGCATTAGTATACTTAATAGGCACTTGAACACGGTTTACTGTATTACTTACACAAAGAGAGAAACTTAATAATAAATAATATTTTATTAGGTGTACCAATAAAATCGATCTAATATAATTCCAACCAATCGTAATACAGATACATATGCAGTGTAAATTCAAAATATTCAGTGTACAAATTAATTTGTTACCTTTTCTTCATCAGTTTGTAGTTTACACACGAACAACCAAAATACACTCTACACTCGAATGTAATCTACACAATATGCTATACATTTACGTAGGTTTACAAATAATAAATGAATCTCTAATGTGATGGCTGAAAGGTTTAAAAATTAAGGACCACGAATTAATTTGTACACCTAATACCTACCCAATCTTTTGTTCAATCGTAGTATACAGGGTGTCCCACGCAACTGGAACAGGCTATACCTCCTAAACGGTTAGGAATAGAGGAAAATGTTATAAGAAAAAGTTGAATGGCATCATACGGTGCATAATACGCAACTAATTTTATACACTTTTGTGCACCAGTGCATCAGAAAAATGCAACTGCACTTTTTTTTTAAATGGAAACCTACATTTTTGACTGCACCAATCGATGCAGTTTGTTGTGCTCTACATAAAAGTAGTAACATACTTATGCCCTAAACTTATTCGTTAGGACGTTATTGTAACTAAAAGTTACAAACATTGTAATGGAGCACTACGTGATACTCCGGAACACTTGCAGACAGAGCGAAATCATTCAAAAATCTACAACAATCTTAGCTACGATTACTTCCGAACGAATAAGTTTAGGACATAAGTATGTTAGTACTTTTACGTAGAGCACAACAAATTGCATCGACTGGTGCAGTCAAATATGTAGGTTTCCATTTAAAAAAAAAAGTACAGTTGCATTTTTCTGATGCACCGATGCACAAAAGTGCATAAAATTAGTTGCATATTATGTACCGTCTGATGCCATTCAACTTTTTCTTATAACATTTTCCTCTATTCCCAACCGTTTAGGAGGTACAGCCTGTTCCAGTTGCGTGGGACACCCTATATAATGTTTGTGACAAATGAGATGTGCTGTTACTGTAGTATTAAAAAGAAGTATTTCAAAGCAAATGTGGAAATTTATGAAAAATAATAGAGCACTTATCGATACGCCTAATAAAAAAATAAATATTTTGGAGTATCATATTGCATTTCCCATTGATTTTGCTTTGCAGTTAATTGTGTTGCGTTAAAAGAATTTCCGGAAGTGGAATCTGATCCAAGATCTATACAAGCAATTTAGTGTTTCAGAGTTACACTTCGGCGCCAAGCATTTCGCCAGACGACGATGTATTTCAACACTTATCGCTAGTGTATTCCCGCAACCATGGGTCTATGTACCAAGGGCTTCCTTGTTCCCAATCACAACCTGGATTTAAGAACGGTATCACCAATGGCGCGCAATGGTACCCGTTAACTGGAGGAATGCAAGATTTCAATTACGTCTGGAACGGGTGCATGGAAATTACATTGGAACTATCGTGTTGCAAATATCCGCCAGCATCGGACTTGCAATTCTACTGGGATGAAAATCGTGGGGTAAGTTGTGAATACATACTTATTTTCGTATCGATCGCGATTTATGTACAGGGTGATATAGCTAAGTGTGCCACCCGAATTACATGTTAATATGAAAAAAAAGTTTGGAACAAAAGCTGTTTGATTTCATGAGTAGCTTACAATGTATTGTGATAATTAGTTGTGGCTGAAGAAGGAATTGAACCCTGAATAAAAAACTAAGAGTATTTGAGGTGGAAAACTAAGGGTTACTAAGATGTTCTCTATAAATGATTTATAATACAAGTAATGCTCGATCGATAAGTGCAAGTGATACACATTGGAATGTTTCTTGAGTTGTTGCATTACATACAACATAAACATTTTCAACCTTCCATGAAAATGGATAATATGTTCCTATTTCCCATGCAAGTAGTACAATCAATTTTCTATATGTAGTTATCATATCATTCAACAAATGGTAATACCAAATATTGCATTAGAAAATTACAATATTCCTTGTTCTAATTTCCCGCAACCCAAATTTACAAATATAATTTCTGAGAACAATCTTTTTACAGAAACATATGTTTGATCATGATTTGAACCCTCATGTCAATAACAAACATTTTTACAACGTTATACAAAGTGTTTGGTAACTGGTGGTACAAGCGAAAAGAGGGTGATTCTACATGAACGAATAAGTCGAAAATATAGAATAAAATTGTTTCATTTCAGGCTTTATTTTCGAGAAAATCGAATTTAAAGATTCGTCGAGATCGCGTGCATTACTATATATACACAGAGTAGAATTGGTTGGTCATGATCAGACGCGACAGCCGATTTCTATCTAATGGTACACGTTTCGCTGAATTTTCAAACTCGATTTTCTCGAAAATAAAGCCTTACATGAAAAAATGTTATTCTATATTTTCGACTTAATTTTTCATGTAGAATCACCCTCTTTTCGTTTGTACCACAAGTTACCAAACACCCTGTACAACATTATACTTCGTATATAATTTCAATGCATATTTTCATGTCGCAAACGTAAATCAATTTAAATTTGATGGCTATGTACCAACATAATGATTAACCGTATTTAAAGGTTTTTCGTTTTAGTAAACCATGTGTTTTCTGAAAATACTGTCACAACATGTGCTTTATACTTTGAATCATTATTTGCCTATGATCCGATATATCACGGTGGTACCATTCATGCTCATACACTCCCAAAATAATACTGAATGTTCAACTTTGATTATTGGTTTTATATAATTAGTTTTTATATAAGCTATTCGTTTATTAACGATCATAACATACAATACAGCGAGGGAAGAAATTCTTTCTTAGAACATAGATTAATGTGGAACAAATATTAACACTGAGTATCCCACGGATAATGTTACAATCGTAGAGAGGATGAATCTATTGGGGTCTGACATTTTGAGTGGCGCCGTCTGCTGCCGAAAAGTAGAAACACTCTAAGCTTGGTTTGGCTTGGCTGATAGCAGCTTACAGTGTTAACAGGTGTTAATAACAGTATAAACTTACAGTGTTAAAACAGGTGTTAATTAAAAACAACGTTATGGAAGCTCCAATTTCTCCACCGCGTAGCAAAAAAAATTTTGATTACTGAGCAGTAAAAAATTGTGATAGTAGAACGAGCAAAAATTTATTGCTCCTTTTCCACACTTTGAAATGAAGTATGAAGTGAACATAAGACCTCAATTTCTAAAATATAAGAAACAATTTAGCAAAGAACAGTCTATTTTAACAGCTAAAATAGCTAAAGCTAGAGGGCATATTGAAAGATCTAACCAGCGTATAAAGACTTTCAAAATTCTTGGTTCAGTGATGCCTGTGGCATTGGTGCCTCTAATAGAAGATATTTGAACAATTATTTGTGGACTAATTAACATGTCCTCACCAATTCTAAGCTATACGAAATTTATGAAATTATAATTGTAAATTTAGAAGGTATATTAAAAAACTAATTTTTTTTGTAAAATTAACTATTTGATAAAACATACTTTATTGATTTTTATACATGTATTTATTTCATATATTTAATAAATATATCTTTTCGAAGACATTAAACTTGTCATTATTTATTAAGTCTGTACTCTCGTCACTTGTTATTATTTCTTAAGTCTATTTACTCTCATCACATATTTTTTTCAATAAACCAATTTTATGTAACATTCGTATAATAAATATTTTTTAATTTAGTCAACATTGAAAAAATAAAACTGTCATTTCTTGTAAAATATGTTAGTTCTAAATTTAACACTGCCATCCCCAGTTGGATTTGTCCATAATACCGATGCTTTTCCCTCAACACAATGTTTTCTCCTTCATTTCAAAAATTTTAAGTAAAAACAAAATAAAAAAAGATATCAATACAACGTTAAGACCAAGCACTTCGTCGCCATATTGGATAGCTATACATATTGTCCACGCCCCCATGTCAGATCCCAGTACGGAAAAATAAGTCGAAAATGCACTCGTACACTTAACTATGTTGTGGTTATCGTTATTTATTAAGCCCCGTCCAGACTGACAGACAATTGTCTGTCAAATTGTCAAACACAAATTAGCTATGTGTTTCGATAAAAAGAAAGATCACCTGCTTCTTTAGTAGCATTGATAATTGCTTATTAGCCTATGACATGGTCTTTGTCATACACAAAGAGAAAAGGATATTTTAAATTCAAAATACATTGTAACTTTATTAAGAGAGCAGTCATTCATTTGTCTACCTAATCATTTCATATACTACGATTTATAATTGCTATACTCAAAATTTATAATAAAATTTTGATTTTTATAGGCCCTTATAAAATTCTTAGCAGAGGCTCATAGAGGTGTACGCGGATTCGTGGTTGATGAGAATGGAAATCCTATCGAAAGAGCATCTATTAAAGTAAAATCTCGCGATGTTAGCTTTTTAACTACGAAATATGGAGAATTTTGGAGAATTTTATTACCGGGAGTGTATAAACTCGAGGTAATGTATTAATGTTTTTGTTTTAAATTCGTACAAGAATCTTACTTACTATGCTTCCTATGTCATTTGCGTTAAAAGAAAATGTATTGCTAGCAAATAGAAGTTACTTTTGTTACACAGTATTGACACTTAATTTTTGAAAATTATTTCAGAATTCGAAATAATTCTTCTTCTTTTCTAGGTATACGCAAATGGATACCTCCCACGTGATGTAGAATTTAGAGTAATGGAACAACATCCAACGTCTTTCAACGTAACGTTATACAGAGCAAATGTGAGTACAACATAAAAATTACATGTTCCGAAATTTTAAAACAAACTGGTGCTTTTTAATACAGAAAACATTTTTTTCTATTTTTTGGACCAATCTGACATTATTGTGATACAGTCCGCGTTGATTGTTGTAATTACATTTTACTTATTAAACCCAGACGGCGGACAACTGAAGACGTTTTGAATCATTCAATGCTTTATTTATCAATTTTTAGAAACATATTTTTGGAAGTTCTTCTCGAAGACACGCTATTAAACCTTCTATTGTTATCGAAAGACAAAATAGACTCAACTCCGCCATCGAAGGGTTAAATAACTAAATTCCAGTTAAATTACTTGTCAATTATAATTACTTGAGCCAGTCTAGTATATCATTATAAAGGTGGTACTCGGTACTGGTGGTACAACTATACGAAAATGTGCAATAAAATTTTTTCATGAGACTTTGTTTTCGAGAAAGTTGGTTTTCACAATCCGTCAAATTTGTGTGCTTCGCATTTGTACAAAGTAGAACCAGCAAGCTTTCTTAAAAAATGACGTTGAATTTATATTGTGTGCATTAATCGAAAATAAAGCGAACTTTTGGGATGACCTAATACATAGCACGTTTATTGTGAAATTTGTAAACTCGATTTTTTCGAAAAAAAGTCTCGTATGAAAAAATTTTATTCTACATTTGTGATTTATTTTTTTGTGTAGAATCACTCCGTTTTCGGTTCCATCACCAGTTACCGATCACCCTGTATAAGAGGAAGGGCGAACCATTTTGTAATTCATTAACCGATGTCGAGAAAAAAGAACTAAGTTTATTTTAGAACGGAAATCAGAATTTTGTATTAAGAAAGTGAAAGATTCCGTAAGCTATTGCGAATGACACTTTTCAAAAAGTAATATACAACAAACTGATAGTAGAAAATTGCTTAATGCTATTTTGATGGATACGTAGCTTTAATGTAATAATGCTGTTCAACCTTTATATCGTATTGCTCAGTTAGTAAAGTATAATGTTTATTAACTGCACCAATACAGCAAGTTTCATTATTAATTAGAGATATCCCAGTGAAGAGGAAAATGGGTCCAACTTCTATGCCGGAAACAGGGATCATATTCATCGTGATCATGTGATACATTTTCGGCCACATCCTGGAACCAACACAGCTTCCGATACAAACAGTGGAATATTCTCGTCTCTTAGTAACGGATTTAATTCTTTCGTCAGTAATTGGTTCGGGTGATTAATTACAGGTTATTGATCTAATGTTGGATCGAATAAATCACTCTCGTTTGTCGTAAACAACACACTTGACACAATTGTGATCGTACAAGAATTGGAACGACGATTATTATTGAGGGCAAACTATTACATTGGAAACGGTTTCAGAGTAGCAAGCTGTTGAAACTATTTAAATATTTCAATATCATAATGTTGAAACTATTTAAATATTTCAATATCATAATGTTGAAACTATTTAAATATTTCAATATCATAATGTTGCAATATTTAAATATTGTATTAATGAGATTGTATGGTTATTTACTACTTCATGTTATTATAGTTTTTCAATATATATCGACTGACGCAGTTGCGCGATTTTCTAAATCGTAAGAAAAAGAGAATTCACGTAGAAGACTGTTCTAATAACAGCGCAGTTTGTAGATATTTTAATGTAATATAAACGCAAATATTTTCATTGTTTGTTTTATGTAAAGAACTAATTTAAAATTATTTATTATTTATTTAAAACAATGTGATTAGTATTATTTCATTATTTTGTTTAATACTTTGAATATTGTAGAATCAGAAAATGTATTAATTATACATATATACTTACACTTCTATTATTCTACGTTGATTGTGAAGAAATTATGAAAACAATAATTTGGTGTTACCGACTTGTGTTAAAATGCAGTGAAGCATTTTAATTGAAATTCAATTTTTTATTATAATATTATTTAAGAATATTAATGAAGATATTGCACACAAACTATAAACGTTAATTATAAAACTAATTTGTTATTTACAAAATGATTTCTTAAAAATGGAACTCAAATTCATCCGAAAACTTGTTTATCTTCTTTTGAAATCAAAGATTTACAAAGTGAACTCTTTTTGATTAACAAAAATTTCAACTAGAAGTTATATGTTTATTACTTTAATGTACACGATCTTTTTCTTAGTTTTTAAAATGAAATCCCATTGCCTTAATGTGTTTAGTACGTAAGTCAAAATACTTATAGATATTAAAACAAGATGCAAACAGGAATTAATAATCGCAAAATATAAATGAAATTTCATTTTTTTATTTTTTTATGCACACATTTATAATGAATTATACGTTATCAGCTCGTTTGAATACTACGAAATATTCTAAAGGTGAAAAAATACTGAAAAAAGTGTTCACAATAGATTCAAGATTAAATTTCTTTTCCTTGCAAAGAAGTAACTCCTATTATGTTTTTTGCACGATATTGATTGCAAAACCTTTGATTTTGTTTCAGTAACACATTCCTTTTTATTGACTCTTAAGTAAACCATATTTTGTATCAAGTATTATTATTTCGTTATTCAAAATTAATTTTTGAATGCAGTTGTCTCCAGTTTATGAAAGCTTCCACTTACAGTTCTGCCATGAATTGGAAGCCGATGAACGAAATAGTGTTCATAATATTACATATCTTTATTCTATATTCTACATGTATTGTAGAATGATCCACAAAGTGAATTTGTGTAAACTAAGGTGCAATTCAAAAAGAAATTATAACAAATAGATGTGAAATTAGAATTATAATAAACATATGTATACTAGTTAGTAAAAAACATGAAATCATTGGACCTTAGTGATTATAAAACTGCTACAATTTTTATAGATCATCTAGTGTGCAAAGGTACTAATTCACAATATAATTCTACATATACAGGGTGGAAATTATAAAGCGTTACAGGCGAATATCTCCAAAAATATTGATTGTACGCAAAAATGTTTCAGATGAAAGTTGTTCAGAACCGAGGGGGACATCATGTGGTGGAGGCTTTTATTTTTCCCGGTGAACACTCCAAGGTGAGGTGAAGGTCAACTTTCCTTTTTTAAGTGGAATGATATGTTTCTTTATCCACCATCAAATAGTGCGTTTTAAGATGAGTTCAATTACCTACGATTCAAGGTCAAACTTGCAGGGAAATGCAGAAAAGATGTGATCGTTTTATTTGTACTTTAGTTCGTGCCTTCGAACTTTCACACCAAAACGATAACATGTGTTCAATATCAGCATTACTCAGGACAACATCAAAGTCATTATCAATGAAATGAAAACAAACGTATTTATGTATTACTGTGCTCTTCTGCAAGATAGTCAGTCAGTTTACTTTCATGACTATTCGTGCTAAGGTATCCTTCGTTGAACGATAGTACTTAAATAAGTGGTGAAAATGGAAATGTATCAAAATTGTTTTGATATATTTATGGTACTAGGAGAATGCAGGTCCGCACTTTTTCGAAGGACGTTTAACTCCCTACACAATGTGCTACCCCAATTATGTGAAGAAGTACCTTTAAATAAAAGGCGCGTTATGTAGATGCAACATGACGGTGCGCCTCCGCACTATGCACTATACTCTCGAACAACAATTAATGAAATCTTTGCAGAAAAGTCAATAGGTCGAGGAGGTCCTGTAGCCTGGACGCTCGTCCGCCGGATTTAACACAACTCGACTACTTTCTACGGGGTGACATTAAAAACTGCGTAATGTCCATTAAGCCTACTACGCGTGAAAACATGAAAGTCGGAATACGCGAAGCTTGTGCTAAGATAAATGTTGAAATGTTGAGCAAAGTTAGAGAATTTAAACAAAGAATTGTTAGGTGCATTGAAGTAAGAGGTAATCATTTTGAACACATACTAAACTGAAGTACAAATAAGACGATCACATCTTTTCTGCATTTCTATAAATATGATAAATAAATGTATCATTCCATTTAAAAAAAAGAAAGTTGACCTTCACATCACCTTGGAGTGTCCACCGGGAAAAATAAAAGTCCCACCACATGATGTCCTCCTCGATACTGAACAACTTTCATCTGAAACACTTTTGCGTATAATCAATATATTTGTATATCCATACAGGGTGTATTTGAAAATTAAATGTACTTTTAACAGTAAAATTACCATACGAATTGACTAGAATGCGCATAAGTAAATAAATATCTACTGACAGTTTTTTTTCAAATTCAATAGATGGTACTAAGGCGTAAGGAATAATAAAAAAATGTATTATACGGGAATTTTTTTATTATTCTTATATACTAAAATTATTTTAGTACTCTTATATACTAGAATTCTTTACATTTTGAGAAACGTTGTACTATTATAAAGTATTTGAATACTTCGAATAAGAACTAACGAATATATTGAAAAAAGAAAAAAACGTGCTATGATAAAAACAAAGTTCATCAATATAAATTGTTAAGAAATATTAAAATAAGGTCAGTGTGTTCAATCCGGCTGTTTAATATTAATTACGGAAAGTTCAATGTGTGTAAAAGTTTCTCATATTACTGTAAACAATATTTTTTCGTAGATAAAATATTTCATCTGTTTCTTTATACAAACTACATTCTCTATTATTCAAACAAAAGAATTTTGTATGACTTAGTAAAATGTAGTTTTTTTATAATATATATAGATTAGTTGTAAAATATTTTGTTAAACATAGCTAGATTACAAAACATTAAAACGTGAGCTAGAAAATTCGTTTATAAATAATGCATAATAGTTTTATATAATTAATCTACATGAGGAAATAATGCAGAATGCTGAAAAATCAATTGTATATAATTCTGTGTAGTATAAAAGTTGGTGATAATATAATGTAATTAATCGATGAAATATTTTACTATACGCATATAAAATAAATAATTAGATAATTAATCTAGCAATAATAAAAATTAATTTATTAGTTAGCCTGCAATAATATATTGCATAAACACTGTCTTTATTCAATTCCCGAGGCAACAGTAATAGTATCAACAATAATTAATAGCAATGTAATGCTTATACTTGTAAAATTGTTCTAAGTACAATATTACATCTCATATTTTGTATAAAACGTATTTATGAAATATAAATATCCTGCAAACTTGTATTTAACAATCTCTCAAATTATTAGAATCTATGCAAATAGTAATAATAATACGAAAATTGTAGATTAGAAAAAAGATGAATGCAAGCAAGTTATCCAACATTTGTTCAGAAGCAGTAATTAATTTGAGTAAATTTTAATTTTTACAAGTCCAATAATTATTTACAATTTTCAGAACTACAATATTCCATATACAAATGTTTAAGTCTTACTTGATAATTTAAAATATCATTTTAAAAAAATAACTTGTATAATACAATTTACTTAATAATGTTCATTGTGCAATGCACATACTATAAATCTTAATACATATCATTTCTACTAAAGTACAGCACTAAGAGTTACATTTATATTGAAATGAATAATACTTCAATGTTTACATCAAAGTATAAAACGTATTATTCTTCTATGATTGTTAGAATACAAAACATAATTTACATATGCAATTACAGTATACTTGAATGTGTTCAGATACACAATATTTTAGTTTAAGTAAAGGGATTGAAAGTATTATAAAATACGTTTGAATACTACTAACAACATGTAATCCAAATGTAAATAATAATTATTTTATTTCTCTTTGTGAATAAATTTTATAATTTATCATGATTACTAGAAAATAACTTACATTGTTTTGTACAAAATATATTTAATCATCATTTTTAATTACCATTAATAATGGAAAATCATGATAAGTAAATGAATTCATCTATTATTTATTCATATATGTCTTATATGAAAATATCATTGTATTTCTTAATTAATAAAAAATAAATGAATTACAGACAATAATTTATTTACATATAACAAAACTATATATAAAATTTCATTAAATTTACTATGCTCATTTAAAAAAAAAAGAAGCTCTACACCAATACATTACATCTCAATTCATTGAAATTTAATTTATCAAAAAAATAGTTAAAAACAATTGACGGATTATTAATCTATGGCAAAGTAGTCAAAAAATTTGATGATGATTACACTAGCACATATCCAACTTATTACTAACGGTTGGAGCATTAAGTCCACCAGTATCCCCAGATTCAAGTTGTTTCAGAAGCCGAAACAGAGCTGCAGCTTCTCTGATACGACTGAATTCAATACAGAAGGCTTGTACTTCAATAAAAAGTTCTTTCACATTTATAATCTTATTCCTTATCAAGGATTGCAGAAAGACACAAACCAAACGCACTAAACGATTCTGCATGTAACGATCCTTTATAGTTTCGCAAGTGGAAATACAGTTGCTAATGTACAAATGAACAAATTCTGTAGGTAGATCCACAGTAGTAGTCAGCCTATTAACTACTTCCATTGAATGAAGAGACATTTCCATATTTACCAAAACACTTAAATATTCTGTTATTTGGTTCGATTGCATAAGCTTCAATAACACCTTGATTGCAATCATGGGATTATTTTCCACCAGATCTGGAAGTTTCATTGGAGTAAGGCCAGTATGGTACACCAATTTTGGATCTCTGTCTAATTCATCAAAAAGATGTTGCTGTTGTTGCAGTGTCACCACACGTTTAAAAGCCTTGCCCATTAATCTCCGAGCTTCTGCACCAGCAAAATTTGAGACACACATATTACTATCATACTCAATTGTAAATTGTGAAGGTTCTATGACATTAAACCATGTTAATTCATCAAAAGATCGATAAAGCGGAGGTGCTAATCGTAGAAACTCAGGTCGATAACTTTCATAGGACAATGGAGGATTGTCGTTATACATGAAGTTCTCTGCCATAGATTTGGTCACATTTCTGGGAATGTAATTTTGTGGGACTTTGGAATGATCCATGTCGGGTAATATCACTGGATGACCACATTTTGCTATGGCTGGTAATTCTGCATGTCGCTCCGTTAACTGTGCTTGCAAGCTACTCAAATCGATAGGCGCTATAGGTGTAAAAGACAATTCTTCCACAATCTGCCTCGGAGTTTTCTTTAAGATGTCCTTTTGATTGTTTCCCAATAGATTGATTAACAAGTTCTTTTCGCATTGAGATAAAACTGGAATGTGCCCTGTGAAATTGGTTTTTGAAACACCATTGTTTATATCCTTCTGTGACTTTAGAACCTGAATAAATACAGGTGCAAATGGTGTTGAAGCCAATGGTTCTCCTCTATAAAGGTCAAACAATAATGCCACTGCTATCACACGTTGTACACTTTTTGGCAATAAATCTATGTGTTGCAAAAAAAGAACCAATGTCGTTCCTACATTAAATCGGTCCTCTTTTCGAAATACCTGATGTAACTGATTACATAGGGTTTCTAAGCTTGTGTCAAGATTTTCCTCTTCAAGGATATCCAACAATTTTGTTAAACCGTTCGGCCTAAGCGCCATGTTTATTACTTTCAGAGTTGCCAAAAAATACGCACAAACACATTAACCTAACAATTTCTGGCATCCTTAGTTACGTAACACATTATACTATGTTATTACACCTTGCTTGCCGTTTCTCACAATTATATTCATTGATATTTCGATTCCAGTGTAATGTTTTGGTTACAAGATCATCGCTTGTATGTAACATATTAACTTGTAATTCCAAATAAATATGCATAGATCGCTACTATATTTCACAAGTGTTACCCTACAGGATATAGCTACACTTCAACTTGTATCGTTTACAACAAATGGTCTTGATATTTCTGTTGAATAATGTCTATTTCGTTAATAAAATACATGATCAGTAAACATGAAGTAAACAGAAAATTACGAATGATGGTGCAACTCGCACTACACCACTAATTAATATATACAAAGATGGTCAAACCACAGCAGGGGGAGTAAACTCTTATGTATGACCACAGACGATATATAGGATCAGACATTGCATCTTATGGGCTTTTCTGTCTAGGCCTCGAGTACCATTACGGTGTCGCGCTCAATATTACCGATAGTTCACAAATTTAGCCGTATTAGCAAGAACTGAATATTCCGTATACTTTATTTTTACTACGGGTGTGAATATGATTAGGAGGCTTCAAATGCATTCGCCGCGTGAATTTGAACGGTAAAAATAATATTTATGAATAATGTATTACAAAAATACGAATTATAGTAAAACTAATTTGGTTTCTATACGTAACATTATTTTTATTAGTCGTGTCATTAATGAAGATATATTATAATAGTTTTATACACTTTAAACCAATGGTCTGGGTTAGATGGTTTACTTTCTTTACAGTTAATCAATACAAATTCTATGCAGTCAATGAGTGCGTGCACATTATACATGTATTAACTATTCTTGAGTTTTCTTTTTTTTTAAAATAAGTATTTGCATTCTTTTCATCTCTAGCGAAATAAGAATTCATTCAATTCATGAAATTAAATTGTCGTTATAATATTTTTAATCAAAATAATCTAAAAGCAATACAAATATTTTATTGGTTTAGTTTAATTCTACTTTATCCAAAGCGACATTGCTTTGTTATACATACAATATGTAGAAAAACAATATATTTGACTGAAAAGACATACATTTTTGTTTTTACTCGTGCGTCATTAATTCTTGTTAAAATTTTATTAACGTGATTTATTATTTTTATTTATGTCTCTTTGCAATTCAGCGCCCAGTTTTATATATATATATATATATATATATATATATATATATATATATATATATATATATATATATATATATATGTGTGTATATAATCGAATAAAAATTTAACTACGATGATACTTGTGGGCGACAACAAATGCCGTGAGCAACAGTGGTCACGTACAAACGCTACCACATTTATCGAGCTCGAGACTTCGCAAATTCTGTCGGCTTCTGTAGACAAATTTTGTCGTCGGGAATGTTTCGCATGTAGTTTTCAGTGCAATGTACGCTATACGATAATCCGATTTATGCCGTGTTTGGGGTTGTTTTGATGAGAAAAATATTTTCAATCGATAGGTAATTATACGATTATGATAATGTTAATAATAACTAAAGTTGGATTTATTTATAGTAAATACCAATACGTTCTAGGTTACAATTTTGTTCAACGACATTGAACGACTAAATGAAAGTTCAACAATGAAAGTGTGTGTCCGAGGAGTCTTGATTTTGCAACTTTAAAACTGCAATGCTGCCGCATTGTATTCGTACAAAAATTAAGCGTTCGAGTGGATTCTTTCATAATTTTATTTTCACAGCTATTAGCTCGATATGATTGTCGATTTTAAATATTTTATAGAGCAATTGGTGTTTTATATGTTTGCCCAACAGAATATTATAAATCGAGAATCACACCGATTATCCAGGTCTCACCATGTGGAGGTTGCTGCGAGGGAGACCCACCCACCCACTTGGAATTTCTCTATCGCCCCACCCGAAGGAAAATTACAAAATACAAAAAAAAAATATGTGTATGTATATATATATATATATATATATATATATATATATATATATATACGTCGCGCGGGACGTCCTATGTACGTACTGTAGGGATGTGCGGGCCGCCCGATACTCGGGTTCGGGTCAGGTCGCAGAAGGTCGGTCGGGCCGATTCGGGCGCGCGATACTTCATAACACATCGGGCTACCAAAGAGTTTCGGGCGGGCCGAGAGTGGCCCGACTTCGTCGTGCGGGATCGTCAAGAATCGGACAAGTTCGAGCGAGCGATTTATCGCGATACTCGAGATTCAATTTTGCGGTTTATGAAATAGATAATAGTAATTATAGTATTACTTTCATAACTGATAACATAATTTTTAATACACCAGTATTTCTTTTATAATTACTTTTGGTTTATTTGACAATCATGTGCTTAACCCCTTAGCTTACAATGACGCCTCAGAGGCGTCGTAAGGTTATCGGCCCAAACACGGATAAGACGCTTCAGAGGTGTCGCAAGGGTATCGGCCCAAACACGGATAAGACGCTTCAGAGGTGTCGCAAGGGTATCGGCCCAAACACGGATAAGACGCCTCAGAGTCGTCGTAAGTCTACCGAGCGACACATAAATAAAACATTTCAGAAACTTGGTAAGGCAGAGACATTCCAGAGACGCGATATTCAGTTACTTCTCATTCGCATTCGACGTTACATCGTTTGTAAGAAGTATTATAAAATCACCCATTATAATGTCTTCAAAAAGAAAAATTAATATTGAGAACAGTGATGACTTTGCTGCCAGTAGTAGTGACAGTGGTAGTGACATTGTACGTGTCGTACGAAAAGCTACTGGCCAACTGGTGATTAGCGATGAATCCGATAATGCTGACTATTATCAACCGCCTGATTTGTGGGTGCGGAAAAAAAACGAGAACCAGCCAAAAATATGGCAATATATGGAAATTCCCGGAATAAAAGCTGCAACATTAGATCAGTTGGGTACAAACAAAGAGGAAATGGAGGTTTTTAATATAATGTTTAATAATATATTTTGGGAAAATCTTGTGACGGAGACAAATCTATACGCGGAACAAATAATAAATAATGAAAATAAAAGAAGAAAAATCGATAAAGCTTGGTTTCCTATTGACTGTGAAGAACTAAAAGTATATATTGCTCTATGTATAATTGCGGCTGAAGTGAAGAAACCCGCAATTCAAATGTATTGGTCTAAGAGGGCCGTTATTGCTACTCCAATATTTAGACAAACGATGCCGTACAAAAGATTTTTGCAAATAAGTAGATTTTTGCATTTTGCAAATAATGAGGTGGCCAATAGCAATAATAAATTAAGCAAACTAAAGCCCGTAATAAATTATTTTAACCAACAATTCCAAAAAATATATACTATGCAAGAGGACATTGCAATTGACGAATCGTTAGTAAAATTTAAAGGACGATTGTCCTATAAACAATACAATCCGTCAAAAAGAGCGAGATTTGGCATAAAAGTTTATAAACTATGTGAGTCCAGTACAGGTTACTGCTATAATTTCAAAATATACACTGGCCGTGACAATATATATACTACAGAAAATGCATCGGAAACTGTGGTCAAAGACCTTTCAAAGCCAGTTTTACACAAAGGACACACATTATATTTGGACAATTGGTATTCTTCACCAAATCTTTTTGTAACTCTACTCAACAGCAAAACCAATGTCATTGGAACAGTGCGCGCAAACAGAAAAAATATGCCAAAAGATTTCTTGAGAACAAAATTAAAAACAGGTGAATATGAAATGAGAAGCTGCAATGGATTACTGGCAGTAAAATGGAAAGATAAACGAGACGTTTTTATTCTATCTACAAAACATACAACAGTAGCAATGACTCAGCAAATCACAAAGCAACACAATCCTACTTGGAAACCAAAGTGTGTCATCGAATACAACAAAGGGATGATAGGAGTTGATCGACAAGATCAAATGCTAGCGTGCTTCCCTCTCATGAGAAAGTGTATGAAGGGGTATCGGAAAATTTTCTTCTACCTGTTTGATATGGCATTATTTAACTCTTTCATTTTGCATAACAAGATAAATAATGAAAAAAGACAGGGATATGCAGAATACAAGCTAAAAATAGCCGAATTATTATTGGAAAATTCATCATTACCGCACTACAACCGTAAAGGAGAGTTGTCAAATGGGGAATTACCACTAAGATTGCAGGCTCAACAGTGGAGTCATTTTCCCAAACATATAGATCCAACACCGTCGAACCAACACCCCAAACGAAGATGTGTAGTTTGCACAAAGCATAAACAACGCAGAGAGACAACGTGGGAATGCAAAAAGTGTAAAATTGCATTACACGTACCAACATGTTTTGAAAGATATCATACTGTCAAAGATTACTAAATTTTCGTATTAAAACACAAATGTTATTATTAATGGATTATATAATTTGCAACGATAAATCTTTTTTTGTTTAATAATCAACCAACCGTAATGATTTATTAAACATCTTGCAAAGTTAATTGTACCGCGCACGTGTATATACAAATCATAGGAAGTTTGCGATTTGTACAGTTTCGAACGCTGAGCAAAGTTGTTTGTGTCCCCGGGCGCGACCGATCTTGTTGTCGTTTTTGGACCGCACATTTGGAAATTCGCTCGTAAGGGAAGGGGTTAATCTCTATTTATATTAACATTTGCAATAATGTGCGTTACACGTGAAAACTTAAAAGACAATGTTTCTGGTAGTCTGATGAATTTGTTACGAATGAAGTTGCATATGTATCGATAATATCATTAAAATATCCTTACTTATTAACTGTTATATAACTTACTTAATATCTTCTGAAATAACTTATTAATTAACTATCATTAAGCCAACAGAAATTCTTAAAATGGAATGTATTATAAAATAACAAAATAGAAATTGTTATGCCCCAATCGAATGTGGTAAAACTGTATATATTAAATGATGAACGATATGTTTAACATAATATGATATGATAACTATAAATATAATATGATAAATATAAGTATTGTAATGTAAATATTAATTCACTTGCTTTAATTGTAATTTAACTTGTTTTTAAGATTAACTTATCTTATTTAAATTACAATGTAGGAAACTCAACAAAATTGAATCTCGAGTATCGCGATAAATCGCTCGCCCGAACGTGTTCGATTCTTGACGATCCCGCACGACGAAGTCGAGTCACTCTCGGGTAGCCCGAAACGCTCGGGTAGCCCGAAACTCTCGGGTAGCCCGATGTGTCGTGAAGTATCGCGCGCCCGAATCGAGCCCGCCCGACTGTCTACGACCCGACCCGACGATTCGGGCGCCCGAGAATCGGGCGGCCCGCACATCCCTAACGTACTGCGGTCTAACTGGGACCTCTCTTGGACATACCTGGGACATAAATTGGACATATCTCGGACATACATTGGACGTCCGAGTGCTATCTGGGATAGTCCTCTTTTTAGTTAGATAGTTGCGGCAGGCATAACAGAAAAAGAGAATGTTCTAAAAGTTTAAAACGAAGTTGCAGTTTTGGAAGTACTGAACTGAGAATTCATCTACTAAAAACCCGCAATAAATCAATATTTTTTTCAATGTTTAAATAAATGACTATATTTATAATAATATCATGTTAAGATTCCTGTCAATATATATAAAAATACCCACTTTGTCTCATGTCTCTATCTTAAACAGAACGAAAGTTATTGAATTTTGTCAAAAAACAGGCGTTTCGCGATACTGTGGTGACAAGATTCAATAAATCGTGCTAGAGTCGTCGATTCACATCAAACAACCACGTTCCTCGTTATTTCCTTTCTCCTCTTCGGAGCTACACGAACAAAAGTTGTTAGCCACTACAAAATGGTGTCTACTACTTGATAACGCCTCGTGATGTTCTCCGAATTACGCTATTCAATAAAGGAATAACTACAGAATTCTTTCGGTAAAATCACAAAATTTTATTTAGACTAAAATATGAACATTGTCGATAAAAATTTAATAACTCCTATTTCATGAAAGAAGTAGAACAATTAACTGTATAAAATAATTTATATCCTTTTTAATTATACATATTTGGAGTTTGTATATAATTATAGAATATGTTTACATACATTTTAATAAATTATTATTTCAAGATTGACTTTTCTAGCAAAATTAAAATTTAGATATACAAAGATATTTGAAGGCACGTAATATTATGTTTTATCTACATATACATATTCGTAAGACCGATAAAAATGCAACAGATTTCTTATCACAAATAAAAATATTTTATATATACTTTCTCGTGATAATTTTGATCCACCGTTCTTCTCCTTTGTCTTGTTATATGTCGTATGCAGATAAAACGATAGGATTTATATGAATTTGGCATATTTTTATGCAGAGTATCCTATAATTCACTCTTTAAAGGAAAATATTAAAGTAGTGAACAAATTAATAATATTTTATAAGTCCTCTCTTTTTTATACGTATACTTTAGTTTTTACGCAATTTTGAACAAGTTTCAGTAAAAAATACATACTATATGGACAATGATTTTTTCAAACGTATTTGCGGAACAGTATTTCAATATTGACAATTTCTGTGAGTGTATTAAACATTAATAAAAATGATACGTGTACTATAGCGCGCTATGTGGGTACACAGTAAAAGGACAATAACACCACAAAAACAAGGACACAAACAGAAATAGTTTCCTTTCAAATTTAATATACAAATAACTAACTAACTCTTTTTAATTGCATTCTAGGATACTCTGTAAGATATCTCTGTATGTAGCATACAAACAACAACTTTTCGATAAAGAGAGAGGCTAAACTTCGTTAAGTTATGTTTAAAGTTCGCTACCAATAAATAATTTTTAATGACGGTCACTGTTAGTGCCTGTGTGATATTTATATTTAGGCTAATCGTAAGTAAGAAGTTTAAAAAATTGAATTCATCCTTTGTTATGTAGCATTATTTTACAGAACAATAATATGAAACTACTTTTACGTCGCCAAGTAATATAAAATGTTGGAAATTTCATGTATAACGAATGGTTTCTGAATAAATTAATGGTAGCGAACGCGTGTAATTTTTCGATGTAGAGAATACAATGAAAGAAAAAAGGACGTATTTCTTTGCCTATTAACATATTACACTCAGTTCAAATTATGAATATAATGTTTTTTCTATCCACTCTTCCATTGAAAACGTCGCAGTATTAGTTGTATCAGGGTCTCGTTCTCTGAAAATGTCTGCAAAGAACATTTGCTTATAGTCGTTATAGCTTACAGCACAGTTTTGATGGACTCGTTATTAATCGCTTACCTATCATTGTTTTGAGTCGCACTGCGCACATTATGTAGTCGTCGAATGTGATCGTTCCATCTTTGGTTCCGTAACGGTGAACCAAAATGTTTAAAATGTGATTATTAAGTCGATACCCAGCACTGTTCAAAGCTTGTCGCAATTCGAACGCGCTCAGGTATCCTGACTCATCTTTGTCGTACAATTTGAACACCGCCTAGAAAAATATTTTTTTATTTCTGTAACATTCTACCGATGTTACGCGAATTTCATCTAAAGCATTGCGAATTAGATACAAAGTCTGAAACGTATCATACGATAAAAAAAATATAATCATTGTTTTCTATAAGTTTTCTTTTAGTTTGCATACTTTAGCGTGGTCAATATTTCAGTAACGTATTAAAATTAAAATATTCATAAATGGAAACTTTTAAGCTTTTTAGACAATAGTTAGCCAAACAAGACTTTCTTCAATGAAATTAGCTTACCCTCCACTTCCTTATGTCATTCCATAAAGTTTTGAATTCTTCGAAACCGAGTTTACCAGAATGATCGACATCCAACATGGCAACCATGCTACGGCATACATCTTTACTGAATCCTTTATCATGTGTCTCTGAAATTACAAACAAACCCCTTCTAGCTATAATATTCAGTCGATTATTATGCATTTCTGGTTTGTAATACACACAATTGACTGAGAACATAAAATTCTGAAATCTTAGAAAGCACAAAGGGATTATTATCATGATTTGCAATTATTGATAACACCACAAATGGGAACATATCAAGAATGGATAACAGTAGGCCATGTTAATGAGATTAGAGAAAACAACATGTAAGATTTATACATACTTCGATCGGGATGTAGTGAATTATTTTCAAGCGAATTCGTTAATTATTTTTATCTTCTTTCTGGCAAGGGGCATGCACAAACGGGTTCATCTCAAAATTTTATCACTAGACTGCCAAAATATATGCAAATGAAAAGATATTATACACTAAACTGTAGAAACGAGCACTACATAATAACTGAATTAAGCTTTTGTCAAGAATTTTCATACGATGTGTTTTATGCAATAATACTAGCACTAATTTTATATTATTGTTTAGTACAATAATATATACAGGGTGGAAATTATAAAGCGTTACAGACGATTATCTCCACAAATATTGATTATACGTAAAAATGTTTCGGATGAAAGTTGTTCAGTACCGAGGAGGACATCATGTGGTGGGACTTTTATTTTTCCCGGTGAACACTCCAAAGTGAGGTGAAGGTCAACTTTCTTTTTTTAAATAGAATGACATGTTTTTTTATCCACCATCAAATAGTACGTTTTAAAATGAGTTCAGTTACCTATGACTCAAGGTCATTCAAAGTCAAACTTGCAGGGAAATGCAGAAAAGGTGTGATCGTTTCATTTGTACTTTATTTCGTGCCTTCGAACTTTCACACCAAAATAATAACATGTGTTCAATATCAGCATTAATCAGGACAACATCAAAGTAATTATCAATGAAATGAAAACAAACGTATTTATGTATTACTGGGCTCTTCTGCAAGATAGTCAGTTTACTTTCATTACTATTCGTGATAAGGTATCTTTCCCTGAACGATAGTACTTAAATAAGTGGTGAAAATGGAAATGTATCAAAATTGTTTTGATACGTTTATGGTACTAAGAGAATGCAGGAAAAATTACAGAAAGGCTTCTAATTTGTATGCACAACGTTACCCAGATCGACCATCAAAATGGCACATGGCATTTAAAAGACATTTAACAGCGTTTCCCCCGTTCAGGTTCGGTGCCTTAAAAGTGCGTAATGTCCATTAAGCCTATGTCGCGTGAAAAGAATTGTTAAGTGCATTGAAGTAAGAGGTAATCATTTTGAACACATACTAAACTGAACTACAAATAAAACGATAGCAATTTTTTTGCAGTTCCCTGTAAGTTTGACCTTGAATGACCTTGAGTCATAGGTAATTGAACTCACTTCAAACGCACTATTTAATGGTGGATAAAAAACTTATCATACCATTTAAAAAAAGAAAGTTGACCTTCACCTAACCTTGGAGTGTTCACCGGGAAAAATAAAAGTCCCACCACATGATGGTACTGAATAACTTTAATCTGAAACATTTTTGCGTATAAACAGTATTATTGGAGATATTCGTCTGCAACGCTTCATCATTTCCATCCTGTATATGTATATACATATTCATGTATTATATGTGCTTAGATATTAAGGATTATAAATAGACGTAATAACATGTTGAACGTAATTAAAATTAGCTATTAATGTTTATATAACAATACATGTATAACATTCAGAAATACAATTTTTGTGTATGTTTCTAGTGTATTCACGTTAGCTACAAATGCATAAAGTCTGCAGTTTATTTATTGAATAGTTTAGCTTTTAGGCCTCTAGCTTGCATATGCAACTGAATCTATGTCATTTTCTTTTCTAAATATTGACTTACTTGATTTCTTTGTATCATTGGTGTAGGTTATCATCATTTGTCTTTCTAATTCCGAAATAGCTTTGGAAAATCAAATTCAAATATTCGCAGTATGAACGTTACAAGTCCCTGATGCAGAGAATACGTGGAATGTACATTCGATTAAAAATAAATTTTCCAAAATGAAAAGCATCATCTCAGACGGAGGTAAATAAGAAAGGCTTATACATAGAAAATATTCAAATCCGATTCTCCTAAGAAACATTAAATTTCTTATTATTTTTTTACACGAAAAGCCGCCCTCTGCTTGAGGGTACCATTCGTTTTAAACAACTCTGTATTTAGTTCCAAAGCTAATCATGTACGAAATAATGTCTAGGTTACAAAACACAAACTCTTATTTTGAAAATATAAATCGATATTACAGTAAACCAAGAATGAACATTCAAAACAGTTTTGTAATATTATCAGAAGAATATTACAACATTTTTTTTAAAGAAATGTAGTGAATGGGTACCCGGATTCCCGGTTGCCTACGCACAGGTTAAATCGTATTTCTACCGCAAATTTCTTTAGACAAATTTTAATTTTGCATGAAATTCCGCAGTCTAGTTACCTAACAGATTCATAAATATTCATATTAAAGTACACTTTGATATTAAATAAATGAACACCTTTATTCTATATTGAGTCACAGGGGTTGTTAAACACAACATGTTTAGCTTTGAATCCTGTAGATCCGTTTATCTTCGAACCAAATATCCCGTGAAAATTAATTTAGTCCAGGTTACATACGATTAAATGACCTGGTGGTATGAAGTAGTATATATATACTAGATAATGCCTTACCTACGGGCTTATTGTACTGTTCATTATTACAAAAAAGGCCGCACAGCAGTGAGATGAGTGTGTCGATAAAAGAACCATTTCCTTGTACAGTTTCTGGGTCATGAACCTCACTACGACCCGTCGATTGTGGTAGTTCTACCCGAACATACAGCTACATGTTAACATTAAATTATACATACGTACATTCGGGTCGTGTCGTATTACAGACGATAATAAAATCTCTGATTTCCTAAATTTTTCTTATATCCATTTGAACTGATAAATATATCGTTCCCTAGCAAAGACTTGAATGCGGTGAAAATGAAAATTTAATTAGGACTTAAATATTTGGTATGCATTTAATTCAATGAATTCTTTGATAAACGAAATCACATTTTTTTATGGCGAAGGTATTTTCAAAATGTAGTACAAAAATGAGACTTTACAAACACCTCAGAAATAAAGTGTTTTTTGAATTTATGAAACTTTTCGTATATTAAACATTTCAACTATGCGACGATTGTTAATTTAATCGCGTTTTAATTGATCGTTTGCTTGCTATGATTAATTGAAATTCGATGCATAATGGAAATATTATAGGGTCTAGCAGGATAAGAATGGGTAACACAGTCCTGCAAATTAAAACTTTTTTTATATTTTGCAATGTCCACTGGGTAATTTTTATAGAAATTCCCATTGTAAAATCAAATCTGGAAGTAGAATTGCTCTATCACGCACAGTTTTCGAAAAATATTGGTTTTCATAAAAATGCATCATTTTGCTAGAAATGAGGTATTACGTGAAAACTAAATGTGCGAGAAAGTTCAGGTTTGAGTTAAAAGATAAAGAGGACTTTTCTCTACATATCCATGTAAACAATTATATTTTTTTGTACATTTTAATAATTTAATATATTTGAAAAAGTGCTGTCGCGAGTATTTTATACGCACTATTTTTGTGTATATGTGAACAATCCTTTATCTAGCTGGAATTTACAATACCGTATTGAATTCTACAGACGTTTCTTGTAAAGAAACCATTCGGAAAAGTATTGCTTCGGTTGGTGTATGAGCAAATCATAAAGTATTCATTGACAGCCTCGCCAGTGCCGTAGCTATAGATTGCCGATATATTGTTCGTGCAACAGCTTGGTTTTGCGACGTAATAATATAATTTATTATATACAACACGATTGTAGTTCGCGAGGAGTATGTGTATACAAATGCAACGCTTTCTGATCGATGGTTGTCTCTTAACCCTTTCGCTTCGAGCGCCGCTTATGGGCGGCATTCATGAGATGACCTGTGGGTACGAGCGCCGACTATAGTCGGCATCCACGTGACAACCTGCGTATACGAGAGCCAACGTGCAATGTGCACACTTTTCGGCGTGATGCCCCGTCCATGGGCATTACTGCGGCGGAGCGGACTGCCGTAACGAAAGGGTTAAAGGAGTATACTCGTGTAAACAGGGAAGAAGAAGCCAATTTTTGGGGAATATTTATTTGAAATCTATTTATTTGTTGCGAGCCGAGGGCTAAGCGGGTGATGCGTGACCGAGGTTTTATAATTGGGAGACTTGGTTTTGTGGACTGGCCGGTGTGTATTTCACCAGTGGGTCGCCACCTCGCCAAGATATGGAACAATGGACCGGCCGACGTGTATTTCACCGTCGGGTCGCCATATAAAGAAGGAACCCGTGGACTGGCCGGCGTGTATTTCACCGACCGGCCGCCACGTGGTTTGTTGCATAGGTAATACCGTGGACTGGCCGGTGTGTATTTCACCACCGGGTCGCCACTTCGGAAATGTAGGGACACGAGGACTGGCCGACGTGTATTTCACCGTCGGGTCGCCGCGTGGGTCAGGACATGGATATTTATTATCGGCTCTCGTAACGTTATATAGAAGTTGATACACCTTGAGCGGCTAAAGTGTATCGTTGTGGGAGTACTAGTTCTGGGATAGAAATGTGATGTGAGTATGGAATTCATAGAATTGAATTCCTCAAAAATGAAGTTCAATATATTCAATAACTAAATAAGGGTTACAATTGTATATGTGTAACGTGTAGTCGCGGATACTAAATCCCTTACTCTCAGTTTTGACGCACTGAGAAATGCGGGGGTAACCGCGATTAAACTGACTGCGCGATAGAATACGCACTACTTAGTTTATGCTCGAAAAGGACTTTAATACCCGATCTTGCTGTACGTAATGTAACGCGACGTGACTTAATTTCAACTGGGCCAAGTTCGTGGGTGGAATCGTGGCCTTTATATACCTCGAAATTGTCGAGAAATTTTGGTGGGGGTAGTCGTGCATCTGGGTGAAAATTCCTGAAAATTTCCCAGTTGCAGCATCCCCGTGGGAGAGTTGGTTTTTTTAGATAAACCAGCGGACCACAGCAGAGCAACATGTGGTTTCAAGTAGGCTCAAAAAGTCACATAGATGTATTAAACAGATCTGCAACTTTGTATCAAAATTGATTAAGGTTACTGTGAGCCAGAGATAATTTAAAATGGGAAAAACTGGAAGAAACTGCGATTTAGATCAATCGTAAGCACAAAATTCAAAGATTCTTACATCTTTCAATATCTATGGATTTTTTGCTAAAACTTTGTACAGGTACATAACTTACTTAGATCAACAAAAGTCATATTTTAAAATTTTATGATAGGCGCAGATGAAAAAGTTAAACATGATAACCATTACGGTTCCGTCGCGAGGGACCATTTATGGCAGTCTCACGACTCATTTGTGATGCATTCGTTCGTTCGTTTTACAGCGAGTCATAGATTTCCATTATCCAAGTGACCCGAACTCTAACGAGAGATACGGTCTTCGGATTTCTGGGAATTCGCTCGACTGTTTTTTGTCTTTCTGTCTCTCTTCTTCCACCCGAAGGCTGCTCGAGTCAGCCGTGGAAGATGGAGAGTTATCAAGGGTGCGTTGAGCGGGAAATGCAGCGTTCGGCAATACCCAATCAACACATCGCCTTGCGTTTATCAATGGACGTCATTGAAACCAGCCCATATTCGGATGTGGAGCCTTCTTCACGATGAAGAAGGTTCCCCCACAAGAATAAAAAACAAATGGTCCCTCCGAAAACAAAAGTTCCTCCCGAGAAACAATTTCCAGCTGCTTTTTGGAGAAAGTCGGTATTCGTTCGTGCTGTCGTAGCAAACGAATGTACGTTTTGTCGCTAATCGTAGCCGGACAATTTTTACTAAAAAATAAATTAAGGATACGTCGCGCCATCCTTCGCGTATAAGGCAGGGTCTGCTAGACAGCCTTACCGACGAATCCTCTAGCAGACCTAGGATGAAACGCTGATCGTACGAATTAACACATAACCCTAATCATTTAAACTAGTTATCCAATATTAATTTGGCGGGTAAAACAATTGGTGATCTCGAGATCGACGCGCCCATACGATTGGGCTTGAAATTTACAAACTCAAGCGGTCACGAGTCAACCGCGCGTCGAGCTCGAGAATCGCACCGTACGAACATTTTTTGGTCCTTCGAGCCGGATTCCGCCTATCGAGTGCAGTGCGCGTACAGACATTATCGTAGCGGTTATCTGTGTTGTCTTCACAATCCACCGTTCATCTGAAGAAGCCGTTTCCTCCAGCCTTTACAACATTAGCTGCCGCCCTCACTGGGAAAAATCCAAGAACGCAGCAGCCACGGACCATCAGTCAAGGTAGGCACGTTATTTGAGTTACCAATCAGCCCGGTTCCTTTGTCAATTTCCCCGGTCCGCATTTTTCGAGACAAATATGCCTAACCAGAACGAAATAAATCAACGAATTCGCACTTTGAAGAATAAACGTAGGGTGTTCAAATCTCAAATCACGGCCCTCGCGAAATACCTTCAAGAATACCAAGATTCTGCAAAGGAACGAATCAAAATTCGGGAACGTGTTGAACGATTACGGAAACATTCGAGACGTTTAACGAAATTCAAGACGAAATCGGCGAACACGGAAATTTCGATGAAACCGAAACGGAACGCGGATCAATTTCTGATTTATATGACGATGTAATCGCCACCGCAGTTGCATTATTGGAATCATTTGATGCGAATAATACACATCCTCCAGCCATGACAATCGCGACCGATTCACCTGCGCCGTCCAAGCCATCAAGCATCGTCGGAATTCATCTCCCGAAAATAAATCTCCCTCATTTCGACGGCCGTCTCGAAAAATGGATTGCATTTGAGGACTCATTTATCAGCTTAATTCATTCGCATACCGGACTCACTGACATACAACGTCTGAATTATTTGAAACTTTCGCTATCCGGAAAAGCCGAATCGGTTATAGAATCGTTCACTATTAGCGAAGAAAACTACAAGGCCGCGTGGAATCAGTTAGAAGAAACTTATGATAATCATCGCGCACTTATTTTACGTCATTCCGCACTCCTATTAGACTCACCCGTTATGTCAGACGATTCGCCGGAGGGTATTATAGACCTCATCAATCATATGCAATCGCACATTAGATCTTTACAATCACTCGGTCGATCCTGGGTAGAAATGGCAAATGATCTTCTTGCGAGCATCGCTATCGACAGAATGGGGCCTGACACGCGCAAGGGTTGGGAACGTACTTTGACTGACACTCGCATGCCCAGCGTCACAGACATTTTCAAACATCTTCGCAACGCTTCTCATCAATGCAAGACACATTCTACGTCGGCGACCACGAAATTTAAAGTACACGTGTCTCCAGAGCCGTCGAGACAACCTCTGGCCCATCGATCTCGAGCACTGAAACGAAATAGGGAAATTGCGACCACTTCTAAAGGAAAATCGTCGTCACCGTATACAAAGACGCGAATATTCGCGACGACTACTTCGACACAAGGTTGTCGAATCTGCAAATCAGCAGAACATAAATCGTATGCCTGTCCGAGGCTCACGAACATGCCGGTCAACGAACGATGGACAGTTATACGAACTGCGAAATTGTGTCCGAATTGTCTTGAACCCGATCATGCAATCGAGGCATGTCAGGCAGGCCGATGTCGCGTATGTAAAGGGAAACATAACACTAAACTTCATCAAAACACGAAACCGCCAACTAGCAAGACTGACATTTGACTAATACAGACCAGCACTGACCGACATACGCTACAACATCGAACTCTGTTTTCAAACGGAATAACAAACGGCCTATTGACAACAGCAACTCTTTACGTGTTAGATCGTGACCAACAACCGCAATTATGCCGCGCATTAATCGACACATGTTCAAATGCTAATCTTATAACGGATGAATTAGTAAACCGATTGCGATTGCCGACGACCCGACAAACTGCTAAAATTGAAGCATTAAATCATTTGAACACGATGACGAACAAACTCGTGACTGCTACCATCAAATCGCGATTGTCGAACTTCACACGCACCCTGACCTTCTGTACCATACAGCAAATAACTGGCCCGGTACCCGATTGCCAAATAGATCGAACAATGTTTCACATTCCGGCGAATTTACGTTTAGCAGATCCGGAATTCCATCGCCCGGGCAATATCGACATGCTTCTCGGAACCGGTATAGCATTGTCTTGTCTAAGTATCGGACAAATCAATCTTTCGAGGCAACGCGACATCGACTTAATATTACAGAAAACCCTATTTGGATGGATTCTCGGAGGCGGCATTCCAGCAACGTCACGAGCGAGTCGTAAAAGCTTCACCACGACTGTACAATTTGATTTGCAGAAATTTTGGGAAGTCGAGGAAGGCCCAGAGAAACAGTTCCGGTCGTTCGAAGATCAGGCATGTGAAAATTATTTTGCCGCAACCGTACAGAGGCATAAATCCGGACGATATATCGTAGCATTGCCATTCAATGAAAAGAAAGATCGACTCGGGGAATCGCGATCGCGCGCTTTGAATCGGCTGTTCTCACTCGAACGAAAATTGGAACGTGATCCAGAATTAAAACAACGGTATACGGAAGTTTTAAATGAATATATCACGCTCGGGCATATGAATCGGGTGGAGACCACTGAAACGCCAGGTTTCTATCTGCCGCATCATGCGGTCATAAAACCATCAAGTTCAACGACGAAAGTCCGTGTAGTTTTCGATGGCTCCGCAACATCGAGCTCAAACGTATCGTTGAACGACATTTCAATGACCGGTCCCACGTTACAGGACGATCTGTTCACACTTTTGTTGCGTTTTCGAATGCACTCTTACGTAATCACCGGGGACATTGAAAAAATGTATCGCCAATTTCTTGTTCGGTCCGAAGACCGCGTTTATCAACGAATCTTGTGGCGAGATTCAGACGGACAAATAGCAACTTTTGAACTGAACACGGTCACATTCGGACTCTCATCGGCACCGTATCTTGCCATACGATGCCTGCATCAACTCGCGAATGATGAACAATTCGACATGCCGGAGGCTTCTGCGCTTCTGAAAAGAGATTTATACGTAGATGATTTACTTACTGGCGCCGAATCAATCACAGAAGTGAAAGTTATACAACATCAGATTGCCGCATTATTGAAAAGAGGTGGTCTTAAGATCCGACAGTGGGCATCTAATGAACCAGCACTTCTCGCTGGACTAAGCAAAGATCTGATTCATCCAAGGATCTTAGGCGATGCGAGCGCACTGAAAACTCTGGGAATATCATGGGACATGCGACACGACACCATTCGATATTCAGTTCAGCCCGTTACAACTGACGTAGTCACCAAGCGGAATATTCTGTCCAATATTGCCAAAATATTCGATCCATTAGGGCTTCTCGGACCAATCACCATCGTTGCAAAAATCTTGATGCAACGGCTGTGGGCATTAAAGATCGATTGGGATGAGTCGCTCCCTGCCAGCCTCCACACCGAATGGATCACCTTCCAGGACGATTTACGGTTGTTGAACGACGTCGAATTTAATCGCCATGCAAAACTCAAAAACGCGAAGCGAATCGAACTCCACGGCTTCTGTGATGCAAGCGAAAGGGCATACGGTGCTTGTTTGTACACTCGGACAGAAACGTATTCTGGTTCCATCGACACCAACTTGCTTTGTGCAAAATCACGAGTCGCCCTTGCACGCTTGGAATTGTGCGGCGCTGCATTATTAGCCAAATTATATCGAACAGTTCATACGGCTCTCATTCGTCGCATAGATGAAACATTTTTCTGGACTGACTCTACAATAGTTTTGAATTGGTTGACAAAACAACCTTCCACTTTAAAAACCTTTGTCGCGAATCGCGTGGCCGATATACAACGGAAAACCGATATAAATTCCTGGTGTCACATCAAATCTTCCGACAACCCGGCCGATCTCATTTCGCGCGGAATAACATCTACAGAATTCACGCGAAACAATATTTAGCGTCACGGACCCAAATGGCTCTCCGAGGAACAATCAACTTGGCCAGTTTCTCGATTCGTCATTTGCAATGATTTACCAGAGTTACGGAAGATAACTTGTCTCGTCGGTTCGATCACACAAAACGATGAGATCCTTTTACGTTACTCATGTATTCGGAAACTCAGGCGAATCGTCAGTTACTGTTTACGTTTCCTACCGAAATATCGCCGCACGGGACAGTTATCTGTCGAAGAACTTCACGAAGCCAATCGTCGTATAATAAAACTTTTACAAGCTACTTCGTTCGCGCTCGACATTCAAGAAATAAAAACTGGCACACTGTCAGAAAAAAATAAACTCCAACCATTACGTCCATTCCTCGACCAACAAGGAATTCTCCGCGTAGGAGGACGATTGCAAAATTCCATGTTACCGTATGAACAAAAACACCCTATATTATTACCTCGGGGACACCACATCACCAAACTTATAATCCGCGACTCTCATTTAAAAAATCACCACACTGGAATCACAGCCGCCTTGTATGATGTGCGACAATTGTATTGGCCGATAGATGGGAAGAACACGACACGTCAAATCATTCGCCGATGTGTACGATGTTTTCGAATCAATCCACCCGAAATTAAATACATTATGGGAAATTTACCCGCGGCCCGCGTTACCGAAGGTCGACCGTTCATCAATTGCGGCGTAGATTATTGCGGTCCGTTTTTTATCAAGGAGCGCCGCTACAAAAATCGAGCACGAATCAAGATCTACGTAGCGGTTTTTACTTGTTTTGCGACCAAGGCTGTCCATCTTGAGGCGGCGTCTGATTTATCGACTGAAGCCTTTCTCGCCACTCTCAAACGGTTCATTGCACGACGCCGACTTTGTCGACACATTTACTTCGACAATGGCACAAATTTTGTTGGAGCCAATAACGAATTAATAGAACTCTACAAGACTCTATCATCGGACGTGAAAATACATCAATTCCTCATATCTAAAGGTATTACTTGGCATTTCACTCCAGCACTATCACCTCATTTCGGTGGATTGTGGGAAGCGGCAGTAAAGTCCTTCAAACACCACGTCAAACGGGTTGTTGGCGAAGAGTTGTTTACGTACGACCGATTTAATACTTTTATAATTGAAATAGAGACAATCCTAAATTCGCGCCCCCTCACTCCCCTCTCGTCCGATTCAAATGACATTTCCGCCTTAACACCGGGCCATTTTCTGATTGGTGATTCCTTGACGTGCTTGGCCGAGACTGATTTCAGCAACACGCCGTCGAATCGTTTGTCCACTTGGCAACACATCCAGAAGGTCAAACGAGATTTCTGGACCAGGTGGCATAACGAATATATTCACCACCTTACTACCCGTCATAAATGGAAGACGGGATCTCACAATATCTCCACAGGAACGATTGTCCTGCTGAAGGAAGACAACGTTCCACCACTGTGCTGGCATTTGGGTCGTGTCGAACAAGTGCATCCAGGAACCGATGACATCATCCGTGCAGTAACCGTACGAACTGCTACCGGTGTCTACAAACGCAATGTGAAAAGACTCTCACCTCTACCAGACATAGAATCACCACCATGTGGTGACACGCCTACGATTTAAACAACAAGTAAGTCCGAATTTTTAATTGTTGGTGACAGAATTGATCGAACAAATCGATCAACGGGGGGGAGCATGTTCCGTCGCGAGGGACCATTTATGGCAGTCTCACGATTCATTTGTGATGCATTCGTTCGTTCGTTTTACAGCGAGTCACAGATTTCCATTATCCAAGTGACCCGAACTCTAACGAGAGATACGGTCTTCGGATTTCTGGGAATTCGCTCGACTGTTTTTTGTCTTTCTGTCTCTCTTCTTCCACCCGAAGGCTGCTCGAGTCAGCCGTGGAAGATGGAGAGTTATCAAGGGTGTGTTGAGCGGGAAATGCAGCGTTCGGCAATACCCAATCAACACATCGCCTTGCGTTTATCAATGGACGTCAATGAAACCAGCCCATATTCGGATGTAGAGCCTTCTTCACGATGAAGAAGGTTCCCCCCACAAGAATAAAAAACAAATGGTCCCTCCGAAAACAAAAGTTCCTCCCGAGAAACAATTTCCAGCTGTTTTTTGGAGAAAATCGATATTCGTTCGTGCTGTCGTAGCAAACGAATGTACGTTTTGTCGCTAATGGTAGCCGGACAATTTTTACTAAAAAATAAATTAAGGATACGTCGCGCCATCCTTCGCGTATAAGGCAGGGTCTGCTAGATAGCCTTACCGACGAATCCTCTAGCAGACCTAGGATGAAACGCTGATCGTACGAATTAACACATAACCCTAATCATTTAAACTAGTTACCCAATATTAATTTGGCGGGTAAAACAATTGGTGATCTCGAGATCGACGCGCCCATACGATTGGGCTTGAAATTTACAAACTCAAGCGGTCACGAGTCAACCGCGCGTCGAGCTCGAGAATCGCACCGTACGAACAATTACTCTTTTCTTCGCAATTTCGACGAATGGTAATTTTTTATTACTTTTTTTATAAATTACCTAGTGAACTAATCCTTCTAACATCTCAAAAAATTCAAGTCGTTTGAACACCAATTGTAAAAAATTAATCGTTTATAAAGGGTGTCCGGATACTTTTGTGTCCGGATACTTTACAGAGATGAGCATTTTTGTCTCAATTGGGACAACCGTCCCCACCATAGCGCCCACTGTCTCCCACCAGCATCTGCCGTTACCATAGAGGAAGGAAGTGCTTCGCCCGTCGCGAACAATGCGCAGGCCTCGCGTATGAAAGGGAGGTTGGTGGGAGAAGCAGGCGTTTGAGGAGCCCTTACCGTGCCCATCCCTGGTGTGCAGGGTATCTCACGCAAATGGGACAGGCTGTATCTCCTAAAGTTTAGAGAAAAGAAGAAACTGTTGTAGGTCAAAGTGAAATGGTATTGGACGATGCATCATGTGCATGTAACTTTACGCACTTCTGTGCAACAGTGCATTAGAAAATTGCGTCTGCCACTTTTTTAAAAATGGAAACCTATATTTTTTACTGCGCCAATTGATTCAGTTTTTTGTGGTCTACATGAAAGTATTAAAATATATATGACCTAAGCTTATGCGTTAGGAAGTTATCGTAGCTAAAAGTTACAAACATTGTAATGGAGCATCTTGTAAGTACTCCAGAACACTTGTCGGCATACTGAAATCATTCAAAAATCTACAGCAACAATCTTAGCTACAGTAACTTACTAACGAATAAGTTTAAGTCATAAGAATGCTAATAGTTTTATGCAGAGCACAAAAAACTGCATGAATTGGTGTAGTCAAAAATATAGGTTTCCATGCAAAAGAAAGCGGCAGATGCATTTTTCTGATGCATCGTCCGATACCATTTAACTTTGACCTATTAAGTACAGTTTCTTCTATTTCCAACTGTTTAGAGTTTCGGAGGTATGTACAGCATGTTACAGTTACGTGGGACACCTTGTATAAACATAATTGTAGTCTTTTTCATTTGTTTACTCCTAAAAATACTCATATGTGACTTTACAAAGTTGCTGGTCTGTTTAATAAATATATTTCGAATAAACATTCCCCCAAAATTGGCTTCTTCTTTCCTGTTTACACGAGAATCATCCTTTAAGAGAGAACCATCGATCAGAAAGCGTTGCATTTGTATACACATACTCCTCGCGAACTACAATCTTGTTGTACATAATAAATTATATTATTATGTAACAAACCAAGCAGTTGTTCCATTGACTAAGAACCCAAGAACAATTTATCGACTACGCATAACTACGGCACTGGCGAATCGAGAAAAGACTGCAATGGCCGCGTGGCGCGAATGCGTTGCACAAAATCAGTCAGTGAATATATTGTCTTGACCTGCTCATATACTTACCAACCGAAGACCCAACCAACCCAAATACTTTTCGTAAATCTTTACCGGAAACGTCTATAGAATTCAATAATGTATAATAAATTTCTGCGTGTTAAAGGATTTTTCACATATACACAAAAATAGTTCGTATGAAAAACCTGCGATAGCACTTTTTCAAACTATTGAATTATTAAAAAGTACGAAAGAATATAATTGTTTACATAGATGTATAGAGAAAAGTCCCCTCTATGTTTTCACTTATACCTGAACTTTCTCACACGTTTAATTTTTTTGAAAAATCATGCATTTTTATAAAAATCGATATCCTTCGATAACTGTGCGTGATAGAGAAATGCTGCTTCCGAATTTGATTTTAAAACGGGAAACTCTATAAGAATCACTCGGATATTGCAAAATATTTTTGGTGTTGCATAGTGTAATCGATCCCCATGCCGATTCTCATTTTATTTCTCTTCCAAACAATGTTCTTTGCCTAAAACACTATTCTGTAAAATTTCAGACCTCTAACTCTTATCTTTTATTTTCTCAGTTATTACTTAAAGAGATATAGATAAAATAAAAGCGAAAATGAACCTACAAACTAGCTTTATTTCGGATATTTTTTCAGAATTTTAAATCAGTTATTGAAGGTTGAAAAAAATAATTTATTTTTCAGAGGTGGTTTTCGCAAACAACCCTATATGTGACCACCTTTAAGAAATTCAGGATTGTTCTCTCACGTAATTACTATGCATAAAAGTTATGACATGGTCAAATGAGTAGAACATTGCCAAATAATTTTAACAAGTTTTTGTGAAACTGCAAAACAGTCACTTATCCACCGATTTCGATAATTTTTGCATATGTTACAAATCTCAACATTTGAACATATGAGTCTTTGCTTGTTAGTGGCGGTCTCGCTAAGTTCCCAAGGTATTCCTGAAATACTATCGGTACGTCTACAGTGAACGGTGTCTACACTTATGCGTCTGTGGTGCCGTAAAACCGAAATCAGAGGGTAGTAGGAGATAATAAAGAAATTATTCTTTTTTCAATCCTTAATAACTGATTTAAAATTCTGAAAAATGTCCTAAATAAAGCTAGTTTGTAGCTTCATTTTCGATTTTATTACATCTAAATATTAAGTTATAACTGAGAGAATAAAAGGTAAAATTTAGGCTTTTCACCCCCGTATTACCCTTAAACGCAAGAGTTGAGATCTAAAATTTTACGGAATAGTATTTTGGGCAAAAAACTTTGTTTAGCAAACAAAAAAAAATGAAAATTTGCATGGGGATCGATTACTCATTCTTATCCTTGTAGACCTTTTTCACTTGAAGAGGGTGGGTTAATAAATAGTTCTATGTAATTTCAAAATGGATGGAATTTCAAGAAATAATACGCAGAAAATGTTTGGTTCGCGCGGCGACCCATCTGTATATATGTATTGTATACGAATGTAAAGAGAGGAAAACGATGGTGCACAATAACGAAAGTGCAGGTTACAGTGCAGTAGCATTCACACAGTAATTTGTTCATAGTGAAAACAAAGTAACGTAACTGGTGCATTAACAACCGTCTAAAACTGAACTCGGCGCAGCGTCATTTGCGTGTGCCTCATAAAGTTTTCGAAGCAAGCAATTAATGCCCAAGAAGCGTAATTACGGAAATTATGCTATATCAACAACCATAGACAATACTTAGTTAAGAAGCGTGAAAATTACGAAAGCTTTTTAATAAGAAGCAGAAAACAAAAACAAATCTATATTACGAACATCAAATGCAAATTAAATCTAAAGTATGAATCTTAATCGTATACAAACCATAATTATATGCAAAACGAATTTAATTTTAATATATCGGAATACTACTCATCGATTAATTATCTATTGTAGAGCTGCCCAACTTCTTCTCCGCTACTGCTTTACGAACATAATCCTAGCAGTGTTGCCAGACAGGGGAAATTAAGGTGAATACAGTTACCATCCCTCTGCCATTACCGGGTTAGTCACGAATAGCGTTGTCATATGCGGGTCCCTTATTCTTCCACCCTCCGCCTACTTGCGCTGCTAAGACGGCCTACGCTTCCGCCACTCTTCCTGCGAAAGCTCATACATATCGCGTCCGTGGCGTCGCGTAGTGCGAAAGAAACAAAAGCGCACCCGTCATTTTCTCTACCCGGTCCCACACAGTGTTGGGATGCGGTGCATCCTTTTTCGCGCATGCGCGGCCAAAACAGTTACGTATCTATATCATGATGACGAGGTAGTGGAGCCCTAAGACAGTTATATTGGCGGAAAAGTATCGAAACAATCTATTCCGGACAAAAAGACTTCAGGACGTGTCCTACGAGTTACAAAATGTACACAAATACACATGTTATACATTCATTTTTCAGAATCAAATCATACCAATTTTTTAAAACTCTGCTGGGTGCTCAAGGTACCCCATTTTATCGAGAATCTTACTTTACTGAGGCCAAAATCGCCGCTCATGCGCGAGAAAGGATGCACCGCATCCCAACACTGGTCCCACAGCCGGAAGAGTGGGGGAAGCGAAGGCCGGCTTAGCAGCGCATATAGGCGAGGGGCGGAAGGGTAAGGGTCCGCACATGGCAACCCTGATCTGGAGACACTAACTGATACATTAGAGCGAGGGACAAAGAGAGAAAGAACTTCCAGCAAACTATACCCGTCAAGTAAAGTGGCGGGTGTTGTTTAGCCTAACACGCGAAGGAAGTGAAAACTGCTCACGAACAACATGTTGGGCAGCTCTGATCTATTGCGTATCTATCTAGTGTGTATGAAATTGCCGATCATATATAGCGCAAGACTTATTATCGATTGTCGAATTATGAAAATAGCATTGAAAAAATGGGATAATTATATGTATAGAAGTTGATCCGCATCACCGATTTGGATAACTTTGAAATAAGTTGCCAAGGTCATCATTCTGAAAAATTTTTCCCTATACATGTTACTGTCGTTCGGCCTTCGATTTTAGATATTCACAAAAAATTGTTAGGATGACTATAGCAAACTCCACCTTTCCCCAATGACCTTGGGAACCGTAGTGGGTGTCATTAGTTTTTTGTAAATATCTTGAAAACGAACGTCGAGCGGTGGTAACATATATAGGAAAAAGTTGTTCACAATGATGAACTTGACAATATATTTCAAGATTATAAAAATCGGCGATGAAGACACTTCAATATAATTACCATAAAGAAGTGTTTATTGAACCAAATAAAGAAAATAAAGTTTATCGCAGGAACATTAAGATCAATGTTAAAAGGTAGTTTGGAATTTGTAGTGTAACAAGCATTGGAATTATGAGATTACGAAATGAGTAACTGCAAGATAAGAGAGTAAGAAACAAGTAATTGGAAGATATAATGAATTTATCTCTTGTAATAAGGAGTTTGTCTTTTACTTTCGAGGTACTTTATAAATGTCATAATTTCTTTGATATCTTATTTGTTTGATTGTTCCTGTGATACTGCCACTTCATGATTCGGAAGCAATCATGTTGCTACTAACTGCTTCATAGTGCATAAAGAATCTGCTAGATCTCTTATTTAGAGTGGGAATACAGTGTACATTTCAAATACTAGTTTATAAGACAATATTATAATGAGATATAAAGCAATGTATGGAAAGCTAGCGACTATAATTTTTAGCGTGAAGATCCCACGATATGATAGTATTAAAACTTCTATCCCTTTAAATGTGGATATTTTTTGAGGAATACTGACAATTCATTTCATCAAAAAACCTAAATTTTGGTTACAAAACGATAAAGAATTTAATGTACATTATTAGATAGTATGTACACAAATAAATTGAAGTTTTATTTGCATTAAATAGAAAACGAAAAATATTGTCAATTAAATTTTTCTGAGTTACGGCAATTTCGTACGTACCATCTTACAGTTTAAAATAGAAATAAATAGATAAAATTGAAGTAAAAATTGCATGAGTCATACCTTTTCGCATGGCAAAATCTAGAATTTCTTTGAGTTCCATCCAGTCCACCTCCATATCGTCGCCAGCGAGTTTCTTGAAGAATTCTCGAACTTTATCAGAGTTTCGGTCCGGCTCTGGATCATCTCGTACCTTAACATAATATAGAAATATTATGCATCGAAGAAAAAGAAATCTAAATAGAATGAATTAACATTGCTTAAAAACAGTACCGGTTTACACATTTGGGAAATCTGAGGAATAAAATTTGAGGCCTTCACCTATGATTTCATGTTTCTTAAATTATGATGGAAGCAAATAAATGCATCATATAATTTTTTTGGTCGGTAACCAAATATAACGTTAATAAGGAAGTAGTTGAATATTACAAAAAAATATTTGATAATTAATGCAAAATTTGTTGTGATGGGTCACAGCCGTGTAGATCTCGAGACGACCGATTTTATAATAATCTGTCACAAGTTAAAAGGATTATGTAGCTTTATTAAAGCCGCAAAAACAAGATCGAACACTATAATAATTATATTTCACTTACTTTATCTCCATCTTCGTTATCCTTATTAGGGTTAATCACCTAGAAGCCAAGCAATGTGAACATGCGTGTTATTACGACTAATTGACGAGAGTCCGTGCTTAATTCCACGTACATTGCTGAACGGATGCTTATTGTATATGTTACGGTAAATGTGATTAATCCGGCGATTATGTATAATTACTGGTTATTATATATAATTGTTACGGGTAATGTAATGAATCGGAGATTATACATAATTTTTGGCCTTAAGTTTGGTCTGGGTTAGGTAAAGAATTGGTAAATGTGATGAATTCTTGAATATTTAGGACCTTTTCTTTTTTTTGCATGAGGGTAATCTCTTTTACGGATACCCCACACCTCTCCAAGGGGAGAAAGGTGGGGTTATGTGGGACTCACTGGCTAATGTGCAATGTCAGTCATACCCACTAGCTCCCTCACGACAGCCGTCTGAATGGTTTACAGGGGAAGGGCCAGGATCCGTGGCACGACTTCAAACCGGCGTCTTCCGCATCGTGCATTATATGCCCATCCCTAGATAAATATTTAGGACTTAACCCAGACCAAACTTAGTGGTGATTATATATAATAACCGGTAATTATACATAATCACCGGATTAATTACATTTACCGTAAAATATACATATAATATTAACGGAAACAGATATTTACATATAATACTGTGCAGAAAATTTCAACATTCTCCTAACTTCTAACGTTGAATAAACATTTCTTAAACATTCTTGCACGTTGAATATAGACCTGTATTTGAATTATTTCTCAAGTGCAGGTTTAAAAAAATCAATTTTGGAAAAAAATTTAACTTTCAATCCTACACTTTAACAGTAATAATCGAACAGTTATTTTTTTACATAACATTATTCTGCGAACTCTTTATAATTTAAAAATTATTGTAGGGATACTTTAATCATAAACTACATGTTGCCGTAGCACAAGATAGTTTTAAAACTTAAACTTTGCTTTTTTTTTAAATTGATTGTACTAAAATCAATACAAGATTAACAACAAAATGTACAGGTTTAAAATTTATAAGAAACGTTTCCTCGAAGTAGGAAGTTCAAATAGTGTCGTACATTATAACCAATCTACTAAAACATATATTTAGGAAGCATTGCAAAAGCTTGGCGCACATTAAACCACATTGTTAACGCGTCCAGAGATTGTTCCAAATATTGTTTGAATCATATACAATGGTACGTATGTACGATAACTAATGTATTATATGTATAATAGAACTTTTTTACTTGTCACACTTAACCGACAGTTAACGATTTAGTCATTCAATTCAATTAAATTATAGTATTTACAAATTTTGTATACTGTTAATGTTATTCAACAAAGTTAATAGTAACGGTTTTTGGAACAGTCTATGTGAATGCATAGTGCGAACAGATTCAGTGTTTGTAGTACACTTTGCATTGGTACTCATTACTCTTGTGAATTAGCAATCTTTGTTTACAGTGCAAACAATTGACACTTAAGATATGTTAACATAACATTAAAAAACATATACTGCATTAGTCTTACTATCAACAAATTAATAACTTACCCTATCGTCGATTTCTCCAATACCGACTTCTTCGTCATTCTCTCTGAAAAATACAATTTTAAAATTTAGACCATACACTAAATGATTTAAGGTAATTCTATAGAATCGACACATACTCCATGTTATTTTTATTTTCGGAGAAGATTCGGAGCAAGAATTCACCTTCCTCATTTGGATCGAACGTACTGGGAACTATGCAGTATACACCAGGCGGCAATTTAAAACGGCATGTAACTTCTCGTAAGTTTATAAATGATGGCGATCTGGCCACCGATGCGTTGTACTTGAAAAAGTTGATGTCCAGAGGTTTGGGCAGGCGATCAGGGTATTCCAACTACATATTCAAATCGTTACAAATGCATTATTAAAATTAAGTAAATTAAAAACTTTTGTTACTCAGTTAAGAGAGTTAATAAGTTAAGAGTTAATGAATAAAACGGATCAACTTTGTTTAATAGCTAGGGGTGTATCTAATGTCTAAAGTTTGATGCATTTATTTTAATCGTTGGAAATGACCGAGTTATTTACTTAGGTGGCATGTGTTAAGCGTGTCATCTAGTAGAATGCTATATTTGAATTATAGGAATAGCTTGTATGAATTTCTCATACGCACATGGTATATTGCAAATCCGATAGTAAGACACTCTGCGCCCATCCTCCTTTGTGCTCGCCTATTCTTCTGCATCAACGCAACAATCACTGTACACTTATCATCGTCTTCATCCGGATACTCCAACGTAATTCGATACTGTGGGTTATGCCAAAATGTTTCTGAAATGGATAAAAAGGTTACATTTATTTAAGTCTCGGAAAAGTTAATGAAAACTATGGCCAAAAGAAATGTTCACCTAAAAAGTTTCTGCAACCTCCAGCTGTGACGCCTCGAACCCATTCTCCTTCAAATACGCTCATTTCCCATTTCTTCTTACCAGCATTTAATTCATCCTCGGTTAGTGAGTCCGGATTCAAATTACATATTTCTAATTGCGTAAAGTATCTCGTGAAATCTTGAAATGACATCCAGAATTCACCGTCCATGTCGAAGGTCAAGCCCAACTCTTCCTTTTCGTGGTCGGGAATGAATCTCCATTCTGGTGACCTGTTAAAGGAGCGATATGTTAATTTTATGAAGTACGTTGCAGAAATATTGTATTCTAAACTATCATTTTTAAAAAATGATTTTTATCTATCTTTTCGAAATCATAAAGATCAAAAATGAATCTTATCTTATTAGGTAATTTCTTTCTGTTAATCGCACATATATTATAAATAGAAAACGTAATGTGCATAAAAGGTCCCACCACCTCACCGCATAATTATTTAAATATTTAAAACATCTGGTTGTCAGCCTTTTCAATTTCAATTCCACAATTATTAATTGCAATTTTACAATCCTTGTAGAAATCTATCCTCGCAATAAATATGTATGTTCTGTGTATAGAGATATCCAATTCCTGACTACTTTCCCGCACCTTCTGGATCAGCATCCACCCTACAGTACCACATATTTTCACTTAACTAAATATGTATTTTGTTCTGTGACGGTATCATCGATCTTTAATATATTGATATTTCAAGGTCATTCAAAATCATTTATTAAAGTATGAGAAGTTCAGTCTATTGGATAGACTTATTAGTTCTGAAACCAAATTAATTCTGCAACTTTTAAGAGGATAAATTTAACGTTTGAGGATAGAGTGTATTAACATTTAAGACTATTTTTTCGAACATAGGAAGTATGGAATGATTTTTTAACGCTCAATGAAGGTAAGGCTCGACCATCAATAAATAAGCTTAAATGACTTAGAATGACCTTGGAAGACCGACACAAGTAGGTAGCTTTGTCACGGAACGGACTACACGCTTGCCTAAGCGAAAATATATACAGTAAGTCCGCGATCTAAGTCCTTTTTCGGTTCTCTGCCGGGACTTAGATCGAGACGGGAAACTATTCTTTTGTGGCCGCGTCGACCGAGCCGAACGTAGAAAAGGACAGCATTGAAACACGGACCGCTATCCTCGTTTACGTCCGAAAGTCATTGTACATATCCTCAATTAAACCACTAAATACAGTTGCAATTATTTAGTGTTTAGTGTCATTTTAATCAGACAAATGTCAGAAATAAGTTGGTGAAAGTTCCATAAATAATAATAATGAAAAATAAATAAGTTTTGTAATTGGATTAGTAGTAATTCACACCGATATACCCGACCCAGGATCAAATTACGCGGCATGTTTACACTGCTCGGCGACCGAGGCAGCTCGAGCTTCTTGGCCCCTCCGGGGATACCCCGCAGTGGAAGGAGTAGACGAAGGGACATAGATCGCAATGTCCCGTTGGACTTAGATCGCGGACTTACTGTAGTTCCATTTAATAAATTAAGGGTCACGTAAAATCTCGGAAACAGGTGTAGATTTGTAACCATCACACGATATTCATCTCTGAATGACATAAATCCTGTTTGAAATATTTGTTTAATGATAAATAGTCCGCCAGATAATTGAATGTAAAACTTTAAAGGAGACAACTTGTACAAGTTACCTAATAACAGCATAAATGAACAAAAACTTATGCTAGCTTCCGTCGAAATAACTTATATTATCATGTATGCCAGGCATGTCCGGAAGTAGCTCACTTGGAGGCAAATTCGAAGGAGACGCCTACTTCTCGCTCCCCGTAGCGGCTGTAGTCCTCCGAGCTCCTCAGACCCGTGCCTACTGCTTGCAATGTGTACTGCGTGTGGCGCGTTGGGGCGACTCTCGGACCCACGGTAGGCACAGGTCTGAGGCAGTGATGGTATATGGTCTCGGTTTTTTCGCGCATGCGCGACTAAATGCAGGAACGTACCGTACGTCTTATGTTTGTGGGGAAAGTAGGGGAGAACTGTTATTGGCGGGAAACCGGAAAGAAGAGTGCAAGATGACACGACGAGACGACCGTACTTCGAAATTTTGGTAAGTTAATGTTAATATGTTCGATTTCATAATGGCAACTAGTATTGGAGAAGGAGCTACTTGTCAATTCACATTTGAAAATCGAAAAAAAATTGCGAAACTATGCGGGGTGACTAAGGTACCCCATTTTAGCCCAACTTTGTACTTTACTGACGCTAAAATCGTCGCGCATGCGCGAGAAAAACGAGACCATATACCATCACTGGTCTGAGGAGCTCGGAGGACTACGGCCGCCACGGGAAGCGAGACGCGCGGGCGGGAGAAGTAGGCGTCTCCCTCGAATTTGCCTCCAAGTGAGCTACTTCTGGACATGCCTGATGTATGCGCATACGACAAAAACTTGTGCATACCCCTAATGTAAATTGAAAACTCGAACCTGAGACACTTATCTATTCTGCGTTATCAAACTATAAGCCCTTCGACACTCATTGCAGTAAGTACTAAACTCTTGTAAGCAGAGTTAATTAATCGTTAGTTAATTTATCTATAAATGGAGTTAGTAAATTTTAAGAATTACCAAAGTTATAGGTTTCAGTGGTTTGTCATTTAAAGAACATGTAGTTAAAAGGAATGTTTGAAATTATAAGCATGACTAAAGTTATAGGCTTTCAAGTGTCAGCTGCCGTATTAGCTTTTTACCTTCATGCAAAACTTTAAACACGTTTTGCTCGAAACGTCACTTTTCGAACTGATGGAACAATTATCTGTAAAACTAACTAATCAATTTGAATGAATCTTTTTTTAAATTAAAGAATACACTTTTTCCAAGTCAGTGGTCTACAATATCTTGAATTTGTTCAAATTTATTAATTCTTGAGGAATTTAGAATTGTGAAAAAGTTGAGACAAAAATAATGCTTTTCTTTAAATTATTAGAAAGAGCATCGACATTTTTTTTTGTAAATTTCGTAGGTTCACTTCCTCGGACATTTCATGCAGTTTAAGAATATTTTTAGTTTTTTTGTTGAACTCTCTTGCGACGGCAGATTTTGATGCTTACCGCTCGTACCATACGACAGAAATTCAATCGCGACGTGCACTGAGAACGGCGAAATTTTTTATCAACGTGCCTTTCTCAATGTAAAATAAACGCCTATAGGCGCCTGTCGTTTCAGCGGACCGAAATAAGTTAAGCGCTCATAAGCGCGAACAGTACCACGAAACCAACTTGTAAAAGCGCCTTGTGCCGCCAACATTAATCAAAGGATTAAAACTTAGAGCCGAGGAGCTAGACGTCCCACCGTCCAAAGAGAATTTTTCGAGAGCTGTTACGGAAAGAGACGCTGACGTTTATAATATTTGGAAATAAACAAAATCTATATTTATATCTATAGTATAACCAAAACCTTAATCTCGCTAAACAGTTTCTTATCACCCGGCGTAATTGTTCTATTAACTTACTGGTCGCTCCAGGGACCGTTCCATTCCGCCTCGTTGCCCCAAGGGTTTCTAATCCTAAGCAGAGGTATTTTCCCGTACTGATTCGGCGTTTGGATTTCCACGTACTTAACTCGTGTAATACTGTATGCGTGGCCTTTGATTAGTCCTTGAGGCGTCTCTGCCTCCAAAACATTTGGATCGGGCTAAAGTCGTAACAAATTTCATTACCGCACAAATTGGACAGACGCTGACGAATCGCATCACGACATTGCATCAGTCGTTTAGACTTACCTCTATAGAACAACCCAATAACGAGCTCCTTTCGTACGCCTTCAGTAAAATACCGAACAGATTCGGCGGAGTCTCGTCCATTTGGTACATCTCGGTAACACCGCCGGTGAAGTCTTCCATCGCCTCGCAGGTAGTTCCACCCTTTAATGCTTCGTACGAGCCATGGAGCTTTGCATATGCTTTTTCCAGAAGAGCGCTCCAAAACTCGTTGTTCTCGGAGGAGCGCAGGTACATTAATTCACCGTGGTACGTCGGCAACCTGTCATCAACCACTACGTCCACCCATCTTCCATATTGCCAGAATCTGTTATACATTTCAAACAGAAAAATTATCTTTATTTTCTTAAAATCGGATGAATAATAAGTTTGTCAAACAATGACACGATTAACCGACTATGGAAACGAAATACTGTAATTTTATTGTACGATGTGAAAGGAAATTATATAGCTACAATATACACGGGAAAAATATACAGTGATATGCAAGACAACATCAGTGATGTTGAAAATTTCAAGAAGTAAATGTTCATGGGAAAAAAATATTTTTATATCGTTTATTGAAAGCGATTTTATATCGTCATCTTTATATTAATTTATTATATTATATAATTTTAGTGTTAATGTTGCAGATGAAAGTTGTTCAGTACCGAGGGGGGCATCATGTGGTCGGACTTTTGTTTTTCCCGGTGGACACTCCAACGTGAGGTGAAGGTCAATTTTCTTTTTTTAAATGGAATGATGTTTTTTTATCCACCATCAAATAGTGCGTTTTAAGATGAGTTCAATTACCTAAAACTCAAGGTCATTCAAGGTCAAACTTGCAGAGAAGTGCAGAAGAGGTGTGATCGTTTTATTTGTACTTGGTTCGTGCCTTCGAACTTTCACACCAAAACAATAACATGTGTTCAATATCAGCATTAATCAGGACAACATCAAAGTAATTATCAATGAAATGAAAACAAACGTATTTATGTATTACTGGGCTCTTCTGCAAGATAGTCAGTTTACTTTCATTACTATTCGTGATAAGGTATCTTTCGCTGAACGATAGTACTTAAATAAGTGGTGAAAAGGGAAATGTATCAAAATTGTTTTGATAAGTTTATGGTACTAGGAGAATGCAGGAAAAATTACAGCAAGGCTTCTAATTTGTATGCACAACGTTACCCAGATCGACCATCAAAATCGCACATGGCATTTAAAAGACATTTAACAGCGTTTCCCCCGTTCAGGTTCTGTGCCTTAAACGTGCGTAATGTCCATTAAGCCTATGTCGCGTGAAAAGAATTGTTAAGTGCATTGAAGTAAGAGGTAATTATTTTGAACACATACTAAACTGAACTACAAATAAAACGATAGCAATTTTTTTGCATTTCCCTGTAAGTTTGACCTTGAATGACCTTGAGTCATAGGTAATTGAACTCATTTCAAAACGCACTATTTAATGGTGGATAAAAAACTTATCATACCATTTAAAAAAAGAAAGTTGACCTTCACCTCACCTTGGAATGTCCACCGGGAAAAATAAAAGTCCCACCACATGATGTCCCCCTCGGTACTGAACATCTTTCGTCTGAAACATTTTTGCGAATAATCAATATTTTTGGAGATATTCGTCTGTAACGCTTTATAATTTTCACCCTATATATTTGATTAATATAGTTCCTGTAATACAAATTGTTGAGAGGTGCCAAATTGTATGATCAGCTAGCATTGCAATTTGGGTTTAGAATTGCAATTTTGGGTTATATAACATCGTTCATATTGCACTGATGTATCAAAATAACCTCTTGTTTCGATAAAGTATTTTTGGCTAAACTAAGACTGCAGTTTTTTGGTATAAATTTATACCACTACACCTTCACTGCATTGTCTGTGAAGTCGCTCGCCATCTTTATGAAATATTAATTGCGAGATCGTGCGTACCCGTGACAAATAGTTTTGCCCGTACCTGAAGTGGAAAATACCGGCATAGTTTTCCTCGAAGCTCTGATCTTCCGGTACTACTTGGAAAAATAAGTTCGAATCCATAGTAAGATTCGCAACAGCAGCGATTAACCAACAGTCTCCTAATTCACCCTGCTGGACGTCGAATCTGGAAAAACCCTCCACAAATAGTTGAGGATTGTCTGCGATTTCCTGTAATAAGGAACATGCAAGCAACATGTTCAACCATAAAGTCTTCGAACAATTGTTTTTCAAATTATGTGTTTTAACATAACACATTCACGCTGGAACATTTCTGACACAGTTGCTGGGCGAATTGGCAATATTTTACAAAGTTACATTATTTTGAATAAACTAATTCAAGTTTTCAACCAATTCTTATGCTTCATTCTTAAAACATCTATTATAACATGTCTGACAATAAATTGAACCAATTACAGCGTTCTATGCATTTATTTTAAGACAGAACTTTGAAGAATCTAAAAACGCGTATATTCGCTGCGATTGTGCTAAGAAATTCTAATTGAAATCGAGTTGGTTTTTTGAAGTCTTTAGGGGAGTATGTATTCCCATTCAGAGCTGTCAATGTTACACAAATTATTACATAAAAAGTAGTTACGTTATAATAGGTCGTGTTTCAAATTCATCATAATGAATATTCTTTCCCTTTTCTTGTATCTCTATGATCTTCTCAACCCTAATCTTTAAAAAATTAGCACAAGAAATAATGTTTAAAACTAGACAAATAAATAGTTGAGTCAACCATGCACGGGTGATGCAACAGTCAATGTGTAAAATGAGAATAATTTAATACTGCGGAAGTGTCAGGTAGTGTTGATCCACAAGAAATTCAATACCAAATGCAATGAGTAAAAAATTATGATTCGTTTTTACAGAGTTTGACGAAGGTTTCTTACCATAGGCCTTTTCCATTCTATGTATCTGTCAGGTCTCTTCGAAAAATACAAAGACGAGTCTGCAGGCGGAAACTCGGGGTCTTCGAAAAGAGATCCTGTCGCCAAACATTCTCGCCTGAGGGTGTTGAAGTCTTGAACGGATCCTTGTGGTCTAAATCCAGAGCCTCGTTCACCTAACTAAAAAAGATATAACATTTCCTTGTAAAAAATTACACTGCTACTGTACTTGCAGAAAAATAATATTATTTTTGCTTCGTTTAGCAATATGTCATAAGTAGACTGTGGATTTTTATGCAAAATAAAAATTTTCATAGAAGCGAAATATAAACTTCTTTCATTATTTAATAATTTTAATTAGTTGAAAATAATACATCGACGTTCCTAAATTCTCTTAATACTTTTACCGTTCTAAATTACAGATACTCATTCTTATTATAAATGCATAAAATCTGCAGTCTAATCATAAATAATGGTAGCATACGTTGTAAAAAGATTTCCCGATAAAATTTTTGGTAGTTTTTACAGGCTGATCGTTATACAGCTTTTGTCCTTTGTGCAACTTCGACTGAAGATTTGAACTTCCTTTGTTTAAAGAATGTACTTTAGAATTCGGTTCGACTTGAACTTGAGAGAAACTTTGAATCGTTCTTCTTCTAAAATTACTTATATTTTTCGTATCACTGCGTTCTAAGGTTTTTGACAACTTTAACACCGCAACACCATCATTCATATAATTTGAAAGACGATTATTCATGTATTGTCGCTCTTCCATTTCTGTATCACAGTATTCATATACAAGAGACGTGTATAGTGTATAGAGAAACACTAAAATTTCTTTCTGTTTTCAATATTATAAAATGCTTCACTAAATTGTGATCTAAAAACTGAACTATTCACGACTGCAGATGGAAGTGTACTACTATGCCAATCTTCGATTATACTTATCTATTGCGATACTGCTACATTATGACCGGAAGAAAACTAACCACATTAGTTTAGATTACAGGAACAAATGATCTTGAAATGGTAGGTATGTAATGTGTACAGAACATAAAGTGCACATATATTAAAAACTGTATTCATGTTATATTAAGTAAAAGTAAATTGAATATTTTTAATATACAGTGGATTCGTTTACTTGAAACAAGAAATTCAAGTGCCTTTATGTTTCTTGAAAATATCTAACACTCCGAAAGATCAATGAAAATGTTACTCGTCAAATCCGAATTTTATTAAGTTACACGCAAATGAAAATAACAGCAAGTTTGAAGAAAATTCAAATCGCAGTTTAAAATTTTGAAACCGTATGTAATAGTTTATCATCTCCGCATAAACGAGTTATTAAAGATGTACAAGTGCACAGCGTTTCAATTATAGAGAATAATGAACACAATTCTGCCGCTAGCTTCTAGCTGAATTCTACCTCGCTGCATCGCTCCGTTTCACTATTACCCGTTTTTCTTGTAAATGCGATTGCTAAAGGACATTATCCAAATCGCAGGTCGATTTTGATGAGGTTTTAGTATGATAGGAGGTGTTACCCTAACGTAGTGCATTTAAAGTATTTTTTTAAATAAATGAAAAAACATAATACTTTAGTTTTTTATTCTGCATTATTTATAAGTTAACAATATTAGAAATCGAAATAAAGTGAAAAATAATTAACATTTCCGTATTAATTAACTTCAATTAACTGTGATTGTATGATTTTAAGAAATTATAAAGTGTCCCCTAGTACCGGACACAGTAGAAATAACTAATAATAATTTGCAACGATCGCAAATATAAAGATCAAAACATTCTGGGATATCGTTATAAGCCTCGTGTGCTCATTGGTGACAGCCTGAACATTGAATCCTATCTTCTTCACTATTTTCTAAACAAACTATGCAGATTATCCCCTGGTTTGTCTGTCTCGGTTCTAGTGTTCTGTCAATCCCAAGTTTTTCCTTTAACCTTCTTTTTTATTATACATGTTGCTTGGGTATTTTTTAACCACTGAAACCAAAATAATAAATAGTAGTACAAAAAGGAACACACAAGACTGCGATTTGTACTGTCCGGCAATGGGAGAAATTGTTCAGTCTAGTATTAGAGAACGGTGAAGCCATCAAAGAAAAATTTTTTTATTGAAAGGTAATTAAGAGGGTACTGATCGAAAAATATAATAATACAACTCTCACGTTTTCTGACCACAAAGCTTAACCCTTTGCACTCGGAGCAATTTTAATTCCAAAATTAAGATATTTCTTCTGAACTAGAACAGTTTTATTCTATGCATTTGTTTTACATTGCGCACCTCAAATTCAACCTGATTTTGCATGCAACAGTTTAATTTTTTATGAATTCATAGAATAGAGACGAATTTAATAATATGAAAACTAATTTGAACGATCCTAAGGCAATTTTTATTGGTCACTCAGAGTCACCATTCGAGTGCAAAGGGTTAATAGATATAATAGTTTATAATTCGTGCGATGCACCGGATTCTTGTTAGTCGCAACAATCAACTGATTTCTTTAATAGTGTACACGCGACAGAAACGTGATATAACATGATTAATGTTTTTTCTTGTTCTTCTACAACTTACACGATACAACAGTTCAATAAAGTTTTAAATGTTAAAGATATAGCAACTACCCGGCATTCGAGGAACTCCCCCTATTATGAACAACTGACAGAAATATATGTGATGTATTTTTGTAATTTGTTATCTCCATGTAGAAAGGGTGAACAGAACCCTGAAAGTTAGGGTTGAACATTTATCTTGTCGAATATCTCTAAAGCTATTAGGCGTAAGTGAAAATTACAAACTGTAATTTGTGCGTCTTTCAGCGATAAATTTTTCAATCTAAATGAATTTCTGAGAAGATAATTTGTTAAAACAATAAATCACAAATTATCTTCTTTTCGTATAATTGTTTTATGAAAAATGACAATGTTCCTCGATAAAATAGATATATACAAAAGTGGACCCAGATCCGATCGCGTTGCCCTTGAAATATATGTTGTTAAAGTCAACATTCTGAACAACTTTTTTCTATACATATACCCGTCGCTCGGTCTTAATTTCCGAGATATTTGCAAAAAAATTTTAAATAAATCGATATTACGAGTACAGTTTATTCTGCAAGTTTTAATGCACGATACTCAAAACTAAATTATTAATATCTCGAATTAATTGTTTATTGGATACATTCTGCTCATTATTTCAAGAAATATATCGATACGTTTATCGAAAGTATGATGTCTTTTAAATAAAAATTCCACAAAATTGACGTCTACACATTGAACAGACCATGCGCAGACCGCAAAGTTAACGCGTGCGCACTGGACAGATTAGTGTGCAGACGCGACGCCAATTTTAAAAGCTAAGCTCTTAGTAGATACCGTAAGCAAGGCGAGAAAACGAAATATACGTATAATTTTTTATGAACTTGTTGAAAATGTATGACAGGGATGGGCAATTTTGCCTCAATTGACAACGAAGACACGAGACATCAGCGTACGCAACGAACATGCGCGCTGCATGAAAAAGAGGTTGGTGGGAGAAGCAGGCGTTTGAGGGGCTCCACCCGTGCCCACCACCGATGTATGACCTCGCCGATTTGAACTTCGTTAGGATTAGGTCTGGGGTTTAGTTCTGGAATAGATCTGGGCTGTTAGATCGGCCCGACAATACATACAGAAATCCATGTGAAATACGGAACATTGTAAGCGTCTTCGTTAGGTGAAGCTACGCCCCCTCCCAGCCCAACCTTTTTTTTTTTTTTTTTTTCGCAGTGGTAATCTCTCTTACGGATACCCATTCCTTCTCGAGGGGAGAAAGAATGGGTTATGTTGGACTCCCCGGTCGGTGTGTGCAAGACCGGTATACCAACTAACTCCACTACGCCCGTCCCTAAAGCTTCTGGAGGATGACCGTGATCCGCGCGCGCATGTCTATCCGGTCATCCCCCGCTTCAATATTCCTCCCAGGAAGAGGACGCGGCCCCTTCCTACCTCCCCTAATTAGATTCACCATACGACGGAGATATGGTGCCTCCCCCCCCCCCCCCGTCCCAGCCCCACCTAACCACTAACCAACTTGACTATACCTTCTCTTTGAGATCCTGTATATGATTCTGTACATTTTAATTACCGTTCAGTGACAACTTGTAGGAGAATAAAGTGTACTTGTGAAATCTAAATTTAACGAGAGTTTTTTACAATTATCTCCGAAACAAAGACCAAGCGATGGGTACTATGTATAGGAAAAAATTGTACGGAATGTTGACCTTGACAACATATGTGAAGATGAAGGTCATCGAAGCGGGTCCCCTTTCCTATGTGTTTACCCCCCAAAATATGTGGTGTATATTAAATATATTATTCACATTTCGTTATCGCTGAGTCTATTTGGCTATATCTGTTTTAATTTCAATTTGTATAATAATGTCACAATTAAATTGTATTACGTATTGTTAATTATGAAAATTAATATAGGAGTTATGTATACCTATCCAATTATACCGACATTACGTATATTATGTATGTATGTAAATATAATATGCATTTAAGGAACAATATTCGGGCAGCAGCGTGTTCACATTGATTTTTGGAAAGAAGATTATTTCAAAGCTATATAAATATCAAGCCATAAAGCATGTCGCACAATAGAGTATACTATACAATACTAAACCTTAATTAAAAATTGTTATTTTAGTCCTATACGTCTAATTCGTACAGGTTCCAAATATTTTGTCGGAGCGTCTTACTCAACATCCGGTCGTTAACTTAAAGTGGTGGTCGTTCATATTAAGTGCATTATGAAGGTCAATTTTCTCAACCTTCCAAGTATTAAAAATACAAGGAAATGTTTCGGACGAATTGTTGTATTGTATCAAAGGGGACATGTGGTGATTGGAATTGTTTAAGTTTCCGATTATTTTGGAGAGTTCTGTGAAGGTCACATTCAAATTTTTAAATTGAACGCACCATTTTTTTACATATTCTTATAGCTGACATCGAACCGTTTCCAAAATCCTGCTTTAACTTGCATTTTGTGTAAACTGTTGTTAAATTATTAAGTTTTAAATTCTGCATGGTTCTAAAAAGAATCGATTCGGAACACATGCGTTCTCCATTTCCATCTTAACCCTTGTGTAGGCAATCGGGTACCGGTTTCCATTTTTCCTTTAATAATCTTTTAATGTTCCTGACAAAATATTGCAAAACCCCTCCGGATCTCCATTCCTTGTACAATTTCACGTAGATTAACGTTCAGTGAACAAAAATAACAGTAAAATTGTCACTACCTCGGTTGGCGAACAACAGTGAACATTTTGGTTGCCTACACAAGGGTTAAAATAGTTCCGTGTTTATATGTCCGCCATTATTAAAAATCAGTTTTTGCAATCGTAGTAGAAATACTTCTTCTACATTTTTTATTATTTCAGAAGTTATTTCTGCACATGCCATAATTATGAATTGACGCGATTTGATAAAAAATAATTTACTTTATGTATTTGGGCAGTCATTGTATCCCCACATTATAATATAACACTAAATCCAAGAAAGGTTGTTAATGTATTATATCTATCAACTAGACCCCCATACAGAACGTGCATCCCCATATTTATCTACACAATCAGTTGTTTCTAAACCTAACATGATGATCAAAGTGCGGCCGTACAACTACTATATCAACGATGATGATGTCAAACCCACGCCGAATTTGAAGCTTAATAAATTAATAAATGCTCGCGCAAAATACAAGACAACAAGATTGGATGAATTCAAATTAATACCTTATTTTAATAGACTAATACATTTATCAACCAAATATTTACAGTCTATTTCACTATTTCAAAATGGTAGAGTTAGTGGTATTAACCCGTGCAAGTGATTGCAGATGAAAGTTCAGATCATTGGATATCGAATCTATGTGGATGCCAAAATATTTTTGTAACTGACTGCACGTTTGTCCTTAGAATAATCTAAAAGCACAGTATCTGGATTATTTTGTACAATAACGGTGTAATACTACTATTATTATTTTACTATTATTATTAGTCAAACGTTCAGAAATATTATAATGATTTGTGGTGAATTGAAGATGTTTATTAAATCTTTGTGACAATTTTTAGATCAACGAAGTGGACGATCTTGTTCTTGGACGCGGCTCAATGCACGTGCGATGAATGAATACAGAGTACGTGACGCATGCTGTGAGTATTTTGTTCAATCATAATTCTAGCTAACATCTCGCACGAGATGGAGAATGCGTACGCATTCGCGTACAATCAAGGTGTTGCAATCAAAATCAGCGTCAATGTTCTCATCGTCATCGGCCTTAATAACGACTACTTGTATCGAGGCAATGCATACATCCTGTCATTTATGTTGTAAGAACAATATTATCTTGAAAATAAACTATTGTTACGTTTGAGTTTTATATTATACAGTGTTATATTGAAAAATCCAAATATTTCTGACACCCTCTTTTGTTTGAATTTCATCGAAGATATAAAGTAACAAGAATGACCATTTTGACCTACGGGACAAATATTTTTGGCAGCCTCCGCTAGTTTAACTCCTTGTTGACACTCAAACAGAATAACATATCAGAAATGTTCGGTTTCTTCAATTTCATACTGCATATTTCCTGGCCTGAATAGCAAAAATTTTAGAAGTGTTATAAAACACACACATAGAAAACGATTATATTGAAGATAATATTTTACATAAAACATAATCAGTAGATCATACACATCACTCCATTGTATCCCTATTAAATGTAAAAAACGTGTTTGAATGTGCAACAACCAAATTTTATAAAATCTATTCAAGGCAAATGAACTTTTTTAAAGTGTTGCGAGTACATAGAAGTCCATTACAAAAAAAATAATTAATACTATTGTTTGTAGTTACAATCAACTATACAAATAATATTAACGTCAAAGTAACCCATTAGTCATATTCCGTTCAATGCATGTCAGTTTACATGAGAAAACATTTTTCTTAAACTATAAAATAAAAGATACTTTTGTATACATTTTTACAACAGCCACATGAATAACTTCATATCAAAGAAATCTGGTTAACACCAACACGTTAATATTACGATTGTTGATATCATTTTCACCGTGAACAAAGCTCTACATCACATTCATGACACATCTTTATATTATATATATTTTTATGTTCCTTATGTGCTGAAAATACGAAGCGCGTAAATGCATATTGCATAGATAGATTCACGTATACAGGGTGTCCCGTTTAAGTTGAGATTGTAAATAGTCTCGAAGACATATGATTTAAAAAAACAAACTGACGCATTTCATTTAGTGTTTCGAGTGGGGAGTCAAATGGTACTACTAGTTTTCTAATTCGTGGGCGCTTTCAAGATTATTTCAAGGTCATTTTGTCTTTTTTATCATAAACCCATACTTTTTATTTCGGAATCATATTCTACGTAAAAAAAAGCACAACTTTTGTTTGAAACATTTTTTTGTAAGTTTGTAAGAACTTTATTATGTGTTCATGAGTCTTTTATTAAACGAATTACTAAGTGTCTAGAAGTTGAGAGTAAAAATTTCGAGCATTTATTATGATGTTCTTAAATGAAATAAAAAATCTTCCAGAAGAAAGTAACGTTGTCATTGTAATAGAAAAACAAAATTATCCTTGACATAAACATGAAAAATCAGCTAAATGTCTTACGAAATATTGAACTTACAAAAAGATGTTTCAAACAAAAGTTGTGTATTTTTTTACGTAGAATATGATACCGAAATAAAAAATGTGGGTTTACGATAAAAAAGGCAAAATGACCTTGAAATAACCTTGAAAATGCTCACGCATTAGAAAACTGGTAGTACCATTTAACTCCCCACCTGAACCACTAAAGGACATGCGTCAGTTTGTTTGTTTTAAATCACATGTCTTCGAGATTTTTTACAATCTCAACTTAAATGGGACACCCTGTATATTATTACAGACGAGATACGTCGTCTGTGATATTATATTCTGGAGTATAGTTTCCAGGGACAATTCTGAATGAGGTCATGCACGTGACCCACTTAACTTCAAAGTGAGAAACGCAGTTCCCTGCCTTGATGGGTATGACGTTACGATAGGTCACGGGCACGCGACGAAATACATAACATATTGTATAGTGGAGTAGACGTTTCCGGACCATTACTAATTTCGATAGAGACACAGTCGGTCACAAAAATATTCGAGCCCTAACACGATTTAACTCCGAGATTGAAAGAGTTATGGAACTTTTGAATAGGCTCTATTTAAAACATGGATTATAGAATTTTTTAACACATTAATCGCGCAGTTAATTTAGTCTCGTTTTCCATTTCAATTTTCATCTAAGTTTAAGTACAAAAATACGCTCGAGCATAAGCAAAAGACTTGCTACCTCATTCCTGTTTAATCTGATTCGACTCAATGTATTAAGACAGTGTGAACATATTTTTTAATATTATATGAATCATGCATTGTAAATTATCTTGTAAATTGAATAGTATCAGGCCGGAGGTACTGACATAGCGTGTAGCGCGTTAAAAACAATTTCATAGCATAAACTTCAATAAAAATAAATAACGAAAGGTTCTTGGAAGTTAGTTTCAGTTCGAATAGAACTTGTCAAATATGAAGATACAAGTTTTACTGTAACAGGGACAGATATTTCGATATTATGCCATAGAGTGTGAATATATGTATAATATTAACAAAATTCTCCATCATTGACATAAACATAGTTAGACTATACTTTTTAAGTAAAAAAAATATAAATGTATTTTAATTATTATATACTATTGTTTGTACAATAATCGAAACAAATTAAGCCTCATACATTCTTTAAAAATAGTGGTATAAGACACTTATATTGTGATTTTTTTCCATTTTCGTTAATTATTTTAAAATGTGGAATTATGGGCCAAACATCAGTTGATTGAATTTAATAAACACATAAAATTACAACCCAATCACAGAGAAATCAGAGATATTACAGTCTCCTACCACAGAAGATGAGTGAATCAAAAACGAAAAATTGAAATGAGAATTTGTAATTGGTATTCGTGTCTTTTAAATTACCGTTTCTTGTTCTACCATTGACTTAAGCGTGTTGTCAATACGTTGCTGTTCCTATGTAAGACGACTTTAATCTGTTTTCAAGAATATATAATACTCACTGCTTATTAATTTGAACTTCATCCCTATTTACAAATCAGCTTGATTTGATTAAAATGAAAATTTCTACTTTTAATACTTTTGTACTATGTATATTTATGAATATGCTTTAAATATTCACATGACTTTTACACGTTTCTAACGTGATATGAAATAATACGTTTTTTTTTAAATTGTAGTCTCAGCTCAATGTATTGTAATTCGGGGCATATCTATAGTAAATCTTTGAACGGTATACAGACGTTAAAAACAATTTGAAGAGACATAATTTTGCATTGCGTTCCCCTTATTATTTTAAGGTGACATAATTTTAATTATTCTGTATTGTCTATCTAATATTGATCGTAAGAAATGAATCACTACATGATACTTAAGTACTAATAACGTGCGCGAATAAATCAACTAGCAAATATTTATGTGCTTGAGTACTAATAACGTGCGCGAATAAATCAAACTAGCAAATATTTATGTGCTTGAATAACTGACTGATTTGAAGTTTCCGTTTGTCACAGATATTGATATCAATGAAGAAAAAAAGAAAATCTCTTCCTCTGACAACCCTTTCCAATATACAGACGCACTTTTTTGTGCTACCATATCCTAGTTTTACACTCATATCAAATATGTTTGATTATGATTATGTAATTACATGAGCAATATGATATTCAGTGTACCGATGATTCCCGTCTACGTCCGAATTTAAATTTCGACATCAGTATAAAAAATTGAATAACAATCATTTCTTTTATTCAAAGTTCATTTGATTATTCATATATTGGATCGTAACATAAATCCGTTCTTCTTTTTTATTCGGTCTTTAATATTTTTTATTCATTTATTAACAAAGTAGAGAGTTACAGTCAATCCATCAGAAAATCGTTGACTATAAATGGTTTTTTATTTAACCACAGTTATTCGCATTTGCAATGAGTCACAACTAAATCGTTAAAAGTAGAACATATATTCGCAGGCAAACGAATATATGTTAGAGATCAATTATATCAGTTTTACTTTATTTTTTAAAATTCGCTAAAAATAATCAGTCAATCTTTTAGTTCTATCACATCTAAACATAATACGTGTTTTATCTAAGAGATGAATGATATGAAATTATGAGTAATAACAAGCAGTATGTAATCGACGTAGTAATTATTTGAAATATTCTGTTAAGAGTATGCGATCGCTAATTACTAGAGGTCTGCGGGAACCAGCAAATGTTGGGTCGGGTCGGGATGAAAATTTTTTTCGGGATTGTGTGGGTTCCGAAAATATCGAGATTCCCGAATAACGTTTCGGGAATAGCTTTAGCCGCTACTAAGTCGCGTCGATGTTTATGTTGATACGTCCTTATTCTGCGAACTCTGTTTCGCTACAACCATTTGAAACTTAACAGAAACAGCTCACACTCTCGTGTATTAGCCTTTCTACACATTAATTTGAAATAAAGTATTACTATATCTATCATGTGCTTGAGATTTTTGTTTTCATACCACATCATCTTTAGCGTCATTATTTCATACTGAGGAATTTGAGAATGCTTCAAGAATTAAAAACTCTGTAGCTATAGTCATTTAATAAACCTGAATACCTAATCCTGAAATGTTATTCGGGTTCCCAAAGCTCTCGGGAATTTCGAGTCCCGTCCGACCCAAGCCGACCCAACCCGACACGACCCGATTCGTCCCGGGGTCGGGTTTTTGCACACCTCTTCTAATTACAAATTTTAAATAAACTCTTCACTATTTCATCATAATTTGAATTCTTTTTACAGATAAGATATATTTAATAATAATTTTGGAATTTTTGCATCAAAAAATATTTTACACAATTCCTCGCAATCAACTACTTTTGTATAATTCAACAAAAGTATCATTGATTCTTTGTGATAGAATTATTTTCGATAGAATCATGGAATCTTAACATCCTATGACACGAGAAGATATTAATAGCCATCGGCATTTAATTCTTGTTTCTTCAAATACAGCATCAACGGAATTCTTCGAAGAGTTTCGAAATGATGAGATAAGCGATTATAGAAACCATTTATGTAGATCACCGATTTTCGGCAGAACCTATTCGAGACAGGCTATTCTGCAGAAACCAGCGGAAAACGAAGCAGCTATTAAAAAGTTGCGTCATCGGCAAAACAATCCAATGATTCTTGCCGTTTATGATTGACTAGACTAGTGCATCGTGCGTGCGGCAAACATCCCTTTTAGATAAAGTGTACATGCTAAATTCCACGTCGGTCACCGGTGTCTGACACTCGTAAACAAGCTGCACGTGGAAAAGACGCAGCGAACTCGTAAAATTTGTTTGGACACCTGCAGCATAGATAAATCTCCCTGAAGAACATTTGAAACGGAAATATCTGGAAACTCGTCCAAAACGCGAGAAGTTACAACTGAAATCCGATTGCCATTAATTTTGCCATACATATTCACTGGATAAGATATATCTATGTGGTACAACCTTTTTAGGTGACAGGACAGCAAATGAAAATAATGTATTGATATACCTAAATTTTGTTAATCGTCCTTCTGGTTTAAATTGCACATACCGAGTTTTGTCATGAATACATAAAGTCTGCAGTCTAATCATATATATTTACCCGTGAGTTATACAGAATTAAATTGAGTTTCCATTAGCATTAGATCATCCGCTTTACAAAACAATGAGCTTAATTAATACGTTGTGTATGTGACTTGGGTCCGGTGCAAGGTCCCAATTCGCCGTATAATGGCCCCAGTGTGCGTAATGTTACGAGTTCGCTGTATTTTGTCCATCAACTACACTGAACTGCGACATAACGCGCGACAAAAATGAGAAGGCAAGTAAAATTAGCTTGGGCAAACGTTGATCGTGTTAAGGACGCGTACCACTTTGATGTTGAAAAGGGACGGAAGGAACCGTTTGACCTCAACAGCCGCCTTGACGAAGATGTCATCCAGCGGAGCCGAGTTCCCATCACCGTAGTAGCTCATCTTTCACGTGAACTACGTCTTGGCTGATTCGATCGCGATCACAACTGATCACTCACTATGCTCCGAGTCGAAAAGATCTACGTGATTAGAACAATTTGTTCGGTTTAGACTTGTATGGCGTGCCGAACAAAATTCGAGGGACACTCGGATCCGATTCTTTCCACTCCACGTTATTCCACGCCACGGATATAGAACCGTTACATTGACAAGTCTGGAGCTACGGGCTGAGCTCATTCTCCCATTACCCTCACTACCATTATCCCATGTCACGTTGCATGGCCTCCTGACTAAACGAACGCTATTATTCTGCGACGTTTATTTCTATCTTCGATTTTTCTGTAGCGAACATGTTGCTTGTTTCTGTAAACCACCGCGGATCGCTCACATGATATATCAACGTAATTCCGCAGTTTCGTGATACACAAATTCTTGTGCACGCTAACCACCGGCATAAACAGATATTTCCGTTCGGCTAAACTCGAGTTACTTCGGCTTCGCAGAGTCTGTTGTTAGCTAACTCTAACCTCTCAGCAAAGGTATATAGGATCCCTACTCTTTGCTCTCAGCGCACGCGAGGCACTGATGAACGCGGCGCGAGTTTTTGAAATTGGATTCGAAAAATTACTAGTACAGTTTTATAAATATCGATAAGAAGATAAATACGCTTCCATATGATTTTTTCTAGATGTTAACTGCCTAATACAAGTTATCTCGTAGTGAATAAACTAACCATTGACTTCAAGCATACAGAAGTTAATTAATAGACAATGATTTTGTGCATAAATAAGTCAAATACGAAAGTACTAAAATATTCGTAGTAAATAAATGCAATGTATATATGTATATATATATATATACAAACATATATATATATATATATATATATATATATATATATATATATATATACAAACATATATATGTTTATGAGCTTCACAGGCACGTATGTCAATTAAGTCATGAGAGCATGAATGAACAGAATTTAGATTCAGATAAAAAATATGAATATAAAGAATTATATAAACATTTTAGCTACGAGACAATTTTGTTTAATTGTGGCGTAGCAGTCAACGAAATAAATAAATGAATGTCCTCGAAAATGAAAATTTGTTTTCTAATGTCACGGTCATTGTAAGATGACGAGCAATTGTATGAAAGTATTTGTATGAAATGAAAGGCAGTCAATGCTGGTCAATGATTCCAAGATTCCGAAAAAGTGTTTGCGTTTTGTTGTAGAAACGTTCCAGAAGATGTGCAGTGGCGTTGCGCGTGGGCTAATTCTATGGCGATGCTGCTTCTACAGTACTCTGAAGATAATCTGTTTGTTTATAAAAGTTATTTTTGAAATAAATTGAAAATGAAATAGTATTGGTTTTTTTTTTAAATTTCTTAAACGTGCATTTTCGTACAATAAATTTCTATCAGAATTCAAGTCTGAAACGTGGTTATCTTTGTTCTGTCAGTGTGCATGCGGCATAACAGATACGCGCACACCATCTGTGAGGTACAACACGATTCAATTCGGGCGCGGAGTTTCAAATTCCAGTAATGGCCCCGCGTCTCAAGCTCCAATTAACATTATTGCATAATCCATGTAACAGACGAGCGTGAATTATTCTGTTCTGATTATAGGGCAACATGGAGATACCGAGACACCTTCTATGATTAAGAAACATGATAACAGAATACACCACCAATACTCACTTGCACTTTCTTCGATTCCTGTCGTACGAATTCAGGTTCAACCACTTCTCGTTTCCATCCGTAAGAAGAGAAGTTGTTCATTTTGATTTAACTACGATCTCAGCGTATCCAGGATTCTGAAATGTCCCGCTACGTTAGAGTCTCAAATAACACAGCAATTGTGCATTATAGCGTTTGCTGAACAGATTCACTGGATTTTCCCTTGCAAAATGATAGTAATCTTGTTCGATTAGCAAAATTTTCTCGTATAACGCTACTCGCGAAGGATAAAAAAGGATCTGTTTGATCCGGAATCGTCAGCTACGTTCTTCCAGCGGACCGAATCCTGACGCACTGACATGAATTTTCAAAATGGTCCCATTGTTTTGACGCGATACGCTGACTATACGACCACTTAGTAGGTAGGAAATTCCCTGGCCTCGAACAACGTCACAAATTGAACTAGTAACGTTGAACCTTCCGGCTCGTTGTGCGATTGAACGTTCATTGGGCAGCGTTAGCGCGGGCGACGAACGACTGACTGATTCAGCAGCGTCTACTTTAATCTCTGATAGTTATGTATACATAACGCTGCAAGATACAGTTCACCTGCCATACATTTGTTTTTGCGGTTTCGTAACTACGCTAGTCAACGCTTACGTGTCTAATTGCCAACCAACAACAAAGGCCTTTTTTTGTTATTGCAATAAAATTCGCATTTCCGTTTGTAGTTTTTTCTTTTTAAAAATAACTGAGACTACGTAGATGTTGATAGATTATCGTATCTTCTTGGCAGTTAAACTCGGAGCAAAACACTGATTTAAATATCCGTATAAACATTACTACTTATTTTGAATATTTATAGAATACTAACGAAATATAACAAACATTTTTATTGTAAATATTGAGACTTCATTTTTTTGTATCTCGGCATAATCCATTATATTATGGACTATCTTAAATATAATGGTATAATTTTTAATAATATTATGGATATTTAAACGTGTTTAAAATGTGCGAAATATCTTTAACACATCAATTTTCTCGAAATATATCCAATTTGTTTTGAAAATTAAGAATTTAAGGAAAAATTGGCGTTGGTGAGAGTAATTGAATGAAAGGCAATGCGGAGTGTTTATAATAAAACTTTTGCATTAGCATTTACTATACATATACGTTGAGTCACCGATCTCTGCCTACGTATACACAAGACATCGTTTTCCTAGAAGAGCCACCAAGTTTTTAACTTATCATTGTGTACAGTAATGAGTCAGAATTTTATGATCTGCTTTACAATCGGAAATTAGGATTATAGTGAAACATGGTTGCAATAATTTTTAGACCGTCATTCTGAAATAGTGAACTTTTCAAACAAAAAGACTAAGATATAAATAAACTGAGTTTGAATATAATCGGCAGTATATTACATCAAACTTAATTAGACGGAATTATTTTTTATGAATATTCGAACACAATTTTATTTAAAGTAATGCTTCAACTACACCGAACCATTAGGGTTAATATACAATCGATTTGCTCTCGCACAGTCCTCTCACATGTTGTAGTCCATCTGGTTCGGACTTGCTAGAAATCAGTACAATACTGTGAACAAGGCCCTCCATCTACAGCGGGACAATCCGTAATTTTTGAACAACCAAAAACGTTAAAATCCGTTATGGTCGCTAATATAGTACAATAGGTAATAATTATAATAACATAATAACTACTAAAACATTTATGAGTAATTAGAACGAATAAAATGATTAAAATGCATATGTGTATCATATTATATTTTTATTATCTTCTTATCTTATTATATTATTATTATAATATTACTTTCTATTGTTTGATGTATTACTTGTGTATTTCATCACAGTTTTGCATTCTGTTACGAATTCAGCCCTAATCAATAATCGAAAATATGTAATAAATTTATTTTCATCATCCACTAAGTGAGGATATAATACAAAAAGTTCTTACTCGACTGCGGATCTTTATGAAAAATAAAATTGCCTGATTTTTATGCAAAACAGATTGCCTGTATTAACTACAAGATACAAGAACTACGTAGACATTTCTTTTGTTTCTTAATAATTTTATAAAGTCGAAAGCAATACGACAGTATTTTTAAGTCTTCAAATGTTTTTATTACTTTGCACTTGATGTACTCATTATTGTTATAAATGCACAAAATCCGCAGTCTAATGATTACGAATGGGTACAAAACTTGAAAGGAAACTTATTTTTGGAAAATAAAAGTACCGTGAGCGAAGATATGTACGAACCGAGAGCGATACTGTGTATTAGGGTAAGGCGATTCTGAATCGATTTTCTGAAGAATCGATTTTTTCGAAGCGATTTTAACTTTTTTTTTATTCTTGGATATTCGATTTTAAAACGAAAATTTTAAATCGTTTTTTTTAGTTATAAATCGATCTGTGAGATTCAAGAGGATAATAGTGGTTACTAAATGATGATTAATCAATACCTAAATTATTGTTAATTCTTCCTTTTTTTCAAGTCCTAAATAAATAAATAAATATAACGATATAATTTAAAAGTTTATATGCAGTATCGATAGTGCTATAAAACTTATACACTTAATTGAGTTACTTTTTTAGTCAATAACTTGATTTTGTAAATTGGTACCAGAAGAATTAAAGCATTGCAATTTAGGTCCGCTTTATATGTATAATTGGATTCCGCGATATATTAATATGCCATGTAAAATGCATATGGATATAAATAGTATTTCAATAGATTTTTTTTTAAATCGATTTTCAAAAAATTGATTTTTCAAGATTCGATGTTCTATTGAATCGATTTTTGTCGCTGCAATTCAGAATCGGTTCAAAAGTTGATTTTGTTGCATGAATTGCGCATCCGTACTGTGGATGGAGCTTAAAGAGAATAAAGGAAAGTGAGCTATAAACTGCTTCCAGGCCTCGACTCTCAAATTTGGCCGTCCATATCATGACCTTGGCGGTGACCCGGATACAGGTTCCCAGGCCATATATGGGTTCCTGAAATTTTGAGTCCACATCTGCTTGTATAATCCATTTCCTTATGTCGTTTCTTGAACCATTTGAGAAATTATTTATGAATTTATATTTTCGTACAGGTTATATAGAATGCTTTATTATCATAAATTTTTATAGGTGTCGGCAATCTTAGATAAAATATTTTTAAATGCCACGATTGTATTTTGTTTTGATTTCTCAAGCCAGATACAATACACAAGGAGTATCTAGCAACTAGACGGAATTATAACTCGGTTGTTACTGAAGATAGAAAAACATTGCAGAGAAATCGTTAAATGGAAACTATTTGTTAATTGTAACAATTAATTGTTATAAATAATATCAATACCATCTTCAATTAAAAAATCAATTTTACGATATTGGAAATTATAAGCAAATTCTTATTTTGTAAATTTCACTTTCAAAATCAGTGGTATTGAAGTTGAAAAAATATATGATCACATTTCTTAAAGTTTTACCCATAAAATACGTCTAGTTTCAAGATGGAGTACAAAAGTAAAGTCATCATCAGTTGCTAAAAATTCAGTGTGTTTTATTTTACGTTTGTGATAGTGCGACGTGTATACGGTATCTGGTATTATTTCCAATGTTGTAAAAGAAGAATTTGTCTTCAATTTTCCGTATCATGAAACTGAAACCAGCATACTATAATACGTTAATCTTTATAAATAAACAATGTTACATAAAAGAGTATTCAACTTAATTTGACAAGTAATATTTGAGACTAAATTTATATGTGCAGTACGTCTGCATGAAAATTTGCAACCAGCAAAATGATTAAATAAATTTTCCTTTCATTTGTGGACTCCATCGTATTTCATTTAAAGCAAACTCACCGGTATTGTTTGCATAAAATAATCATTTTAGCGTGAAATCACTAGCTTAGTCACTTCTCTATCTTCAACATTTTATTCAACAGTTTTTTTTTAAGTGATTGGACAGAAAATTATAAAGATTTTTCCTTCACCAAAAAAGTGTTCTAATCAAATTTCATTTTACCTAACCCAATCATTATTTATCTTCATGAAAATGAATATAAAACCACGGTAATGAATTAGAAAATATTAATAATCTAAAAGAATATTTTAACCTTAAAATTGCAAGGCATTCAAAATGGTTAGTTTTCTTTTTTTTAAACATATACAATAAGTAGACTACGGATTTTTATGCAAAATAAAAACTGTCTGCATCATTTTCGAGCTACAGAAGCTATGTTATTACACATTTACATATTTCTTTTCTGAGTAAGTAAAAGAGTGAAAATAATGGAAGAGTATATTTAGATTCTTTAAATGATTTTACTGTGTTTTTCTTGATCAATTCATTTTTGCAATAAATGCAAAAAGTCGGTCGTCTAATAATAAGTATTTGTTTCAGATGATTTGAATAATTTACCGTTTACAATAATGAAAAGCGTTTGTGTCGGATGATCTATAACGCGTATAATAGTAGTCATTGTAATACTTTGACAACGGCTGTAACAATATGTAGTACAGCAAATAAGTGAGCATGTATCGATCGGAAGTCACACCCCTTTGAGGTGCGCCAATAGCATCGCGATGTCAAGGTCACTATGATAAGAAGACGAATTCTCACCCTGTATCTCTGATGAACCGATAGTTTAAATAAATTTCTTCATTCAAAGATTATTCAATTGTCATTACCAATGAATGTTGTTAACATACGAAACAAATATCGTTGTATATTATTAGTTTCGTAGCACATCACTTCATGAAATCGACAGTCTCCGGTTAAGTTACTTCAAGTTTAATTGAAAATTCGTAAGTAACACTCCCGCAGGTTTCTCGTGGAGCACGTCTTCGAAGTCGGGAAGCAGACGATACACTAACCGATATGCCCTAAAAGATAAATGTCTGGAACGAATGCATCCCCCCGCTCAATGACCAACCATGTCCGCGTCGGCGTCTCGGCACATATGAAATAGGTATACATAGTACGCGCAGTACGTTGTGGATTATACATACAATATTATATTATACAGCTATAGACGTATATTTGTAAAGCTTTCAAGATGTTTGGTCTCGGTGTGATGATGGTCGTGGTTGCGATTAATTTTATACCAGACAGGGTGAATGTATCTTGAAGGAGGAAACATCAAAGCAATGTCGTAAAGATGACCTTCATTTAACGAAACTTTAGTGTGCAGAATGATTTCTTACAGTTAGACTGCTGATGTTTATACACTTCGGGACAAAATACAGCACATCTGACGTTTTTGAAAGTTTGATAGTAACAACTGGTAAAAGTAAAAGCTACAAAAGTAAATTCTGTAGTAAGAAAACGGGACAAAATTATAGCAGAAGTACAAAATCTACGCTTCTCAGTTGCACATGAACTACTAAATAACAAGTACCGAAATCTCGAAACATATATAGTTAATAAAATGTATAATAATATTTATGATTTATATTCGTTAAAAATAAATAATAGATTGATAAAAATGGACCGTTGATGGTAACTAAGTGCTCGCGTAATATATTTATACAATATCGAAACTAAACAATGAACAATATTCAGTAGTACAAGTATCAAAAGTCACCAACAGAAGTTGTAATGTTATAGTGGTAGTGATTTATTGAAAGATCCAGGAAATTATGGACAAAAAGATTTGGAATAACGGATATGGAAAAACGGCCAACAATAAGAATGTCATCAAATTCGAAGGTGATTAAGAGACAAATTGCTCACAGTATTGATATATACAATAATGTGAAGAACGTGAGACTCGTTTTAAAAAAGCACATGCATTTAGTAAGTAGAAAATTGTAGAAGAATTCGTATATGAATGAGAAACATAAAATCAATCGTCTGCAATTTGCAAAAAGCGTAAATTTATAAAGAAAAAATGCTGAAGTTTATATTTACGAACGAGAAGAGATTTAATTTACAACTTGTTAGATGAACCTGCTAGTCTCAATTATTATTATCATGATTTGTGACAGGTGCAACAAATTTTGCGCCGTCGCCAAATGGAAAGTGGCGGCGTAATGATTTGGTCTTAGTCCAATATTGGCTGTTATGAGACAATGGATATAAACTTTATTGCTGGAAGCATTAATATAATAGCATAAAGTATTTAGAAATTATTGATGGACAAATAAACTTATATACCACAAGTGTTGCTGAGGGTAAGTTCATTTTCCAACATGAAAACGCCGTGGTTCATACTGCAAAGGTACTGAAGGAATACTTTTTTACTTTTTTACTTCTTCTAAAAAAATCAAAGTTTAGATTGTTCAACAAGATCTTCTGATTTCAAAATTATTAGAAATAGTTGGAGGAATCTTGCCAAACTAGTACATATACAAAAATAGTAAACAATCTGAAACTGTTGAATGATTTTCAACTGCAATGAGTTTGAAGTGGGAAAAATTGAATCGGAACAGAATTAAAAAATTATATACATCTTCACCCAACAGAACCACTGGTACCGTAAAATGATGGCACCTGGCATGAGGATCACCTGTGTGTACTTTTGTAGTTTCCAACAAATCTTGCAGAAAAGGCTGCGGCAAGAACAAATTTAATTTTTCTTTACATTATTTTTAGAAAATTTTTGTTTAGCTTCTTTGAGATTTGAGCCTACATCATTAACATTACGCAGTCTGCTTGATATAAGCTTTTGAAACTGGAAGAGTTATAGTTAGTTTTTATTAAGGTTTCTAATAAAAGTTCTTTTAAGGTTCTTTTATTAAGGTTTCTAATAAAATCAGTATGCAGCGACAATTATATATATTGTGCAACTACATAAATGCATAAGCAGTTTATTTGTGTCTTTTGAATATTCATATCATGCGCAAAAGAATGTATCTACATTGTGCACGTACTGGCGAAAACAACGTGTTTTCCCATGAGATTTTGTACTCAGAAAAACAGTAGTTCCTTTGGTCGTTGGTAAATTTTAGAATTCAAAGGTATTGTGATACTTGGAAGTCAGATCGTAATGACGGTACTATATTTAAATTTGTAACGGGAACTGCTGTTCACGGTTTTCCTCCTAGCAAAACATGCGTTTCTCGTCTTGCCTTGCCGTAAATTGAATATTTTTTAATGCAGGTAGTGATATGAATGATAATATTATGTTTTCTTATTAATGCTATCTTGTAAGCATAGGTGTTTAGATTTTATAAGCTTACTTTTGAAATGTGCGTCAATTTATTAATTGTTATCGAACCTCACAAAAGTGTACTACTCCGGAAACGAACGAAACGAACTTGTTCATTGAATTGATTCCTTAGTAATTTGCATTTGATCGGGATTTTAATGTTTTGGATACAATAAATATTTCTGATTTTAATATAGAACCATGCGTATTTATCTTCCATTACCTTGATTTTGTTAAGAGTTATATTTCATGTGCGATACATATATTTATACAATCAATTGTCAACGCGATGAACTATTAAGACAAAAATAGTGTAATCGAGGAAAACGTATGTGCCGTTTTGTTTCAAATGCAATCTATTGCTACATCTTGTCTAATAGTTCACGTGAGCAGATGCTCTGAGAACATGCGTTTGCCAGAAGAGAATAATGTACAGTTTCGTAACTGCCTCGGTAGTGAATTGATGGCATGAAATTTATTTTCAAATTTCAAGATCGATGATCCCACCGACATGATCTCGATTAACTAAATACCTTGGCTATTTTGAAATTACTTATCAGATGTACTGTCAGTTCTCAAATATATTTTACAAGCGCCGAAAACATAGTATCGTACAAATTAGTTAAATATTACAAATCAAGTAAAAATGACTATTACATGATAATTTATTTTTCGTTATTTAAGAAGCGTTCCTCTCCTACAATTTAACAAGCTAACAATTCTAAAGAGATTTAGACATTCAAAAGTATTAATTTCGAAAGAATCGTGTATGTAAATGGAACTTCAATAATAAAGAGAAAATACACCGAATGCAAAAAGTATTTGAACAATTTTCCCATTCTCGAAAAAATGTGGATATTCAAACGGCAATAATTTCGTAAAAAATAATAGTAGAACAATAAAATTGGACTCATGTTGAAGCTTGTAGCCCTCATTCTCACAATCGATCGTTCATTTTGTTCTAGGATACTTTTGTATATCATAGAGGTGAAAAACTGAGGACATATTTGTTCTCGAAAATGCTACAAGCTCAAACTTTTCGAGATTTCGTAGTAAAAGGGAAATTTCAATCTTCAAATCTGTAGTGGATTCACTCATGAAAAAATTTTGTTAATGTTTTTACAGACGTTTGAACTTGACAGACTTTACCGATATTTGAACACTGTTATGCATAAAAAATGAAATATGGTTTAAGACAGTAGAGGATTGTAGCTTTGAAATGAGTTCAAGTTTATTGCTCCGCTATATCGTTAACGAAATTATTGTTGTTTAAGTGTGCATAATTTTTTGAGAATGGGAAATTTAGTGCTCAAATGAGTTTTTGACTTCACTGTATATGAAAATCGCTGGTACACTTAGGAAATCAACAAATAACGGTAGCAGGGACTGCCAGCAGTATAAAAACGAGGCAACAATAATGAAAAATTGGGTAATAACCTTGACAGTAGTCTGGCTAAAAATATGAATCCGTTATATGTTGTAGGCAACGTGTGAGAGGCTCGTTTTATGTTATAAAAGCTGTATTTGGCCGCGTTCCAAAGAAGAGCTCGGAAAAATTTCCCCCCCTGCTGACATTACTCGACCATCGCAGAGCTGCTCGCTTTCATTCTGTCTCTGCGAAGTTCGTTTCGGCGCTGTCAGATCTCCTGGTCAAATGTATCCAACCAAATGGTCCGTAAAAACTCGTTAGAACCAACGCGGCGTGGCGATAGAAAAGCTTCGGAAGGAAAATTGAAATTCTCGGGTGAATTGCCAGGGTTTCTCACAGAAAGTATTTTTCAGGTATGTTGTACCAAGTGTACGAAATCTGCACAGGATTATTAAGAAACGAATAATGATTACGAACCTTGAAAATGGCGTTGCCTGGATGATAGACGTCTCCTGAACCGGAAAGTCCTCCTCTGAGCAACCGCGAAAGAAGATTGTAGCGACCATGTGTGGACCACGTGTCCCCCGGAGGTTGGAACAGGGTGGGATTCCTATGGATAAATTACATTCTTTCGAGAGTAATGTATGCCGCTCGAGATTACTTTAAATCACGTGAGGTTTTTCTCTGCTCTCGTGTTGCTTGCTGTGATTTTTTCACATAGAGTGTTCCAGAGTCAAGCTGCCAAATTTTGTTAGCAGATGACTCCGCAAATAGACATACGAAAAAGCTTTTTAGGAATTCCGGTACGGAAATATTTTACTAACACTGTGACTGTCACCTTTCTTATATATACGGTATACAATTATTCATTCAAGATTACAAATTATTTTTTTAGGACAAACGGTTTTAGTGTCTCAATGATCCGCGTGGGGAAACGTTAAACGTGAGAGCAATAATGAGAGAATTAATGGATATTGCGAGCCTGTTATAGCAATCCGTTTTAATCATTTCAATTGCTGCTACAATTAGAGGGAATTCAAACCATTTACTGTAATCCTAATTAAATTAATGAGAATATTATCATGAAAAGGTAACGTTGAACACCTGTGGTCTTTATTAAATTTTAGTTGTCACAGTAAGCAGATAAGACTGTTACGAGAATGAAGCGAAATAAAAAAATCTTGGAAATGTTCGCAGGTGACAACTTACCCTTTTAAAAATTTGTACGTTTTCGGCTTGTTGGTATCGTCAATAATCGTTTTCACGTAATAGTAGGAATAATTCGACATCTCCCTAATAAAGATGCTTTGGTAAATATAGTTACGAGCCTGCGGACTACGCTGTAAGCCTCAAGATTCTCGAAAGGGCGGCACAAACGTACTGTACGCCGCAAACTAAACTCGAATTGTCGTCCATACCCCTTCCTCGTTCCAAACGGTGCTCCGTTTTCCCTGCCTGTCGGAAGGTTTCATCGTTTGTGCTTAGTGCTTATCTATATATTTTTCGATGCCTGGTATACGCGTTGTTCGCAGCCAACAGTTGTCACGAAAACGAATGGTGGAAGCTGAAGATGAAGAGAAGGAATGTCCCACTGGCATTTGTAAGTACTATTGCTGAATAAGAACAATCTTCTCTCATTCACCTTCATACAAAAGTTTTTTGCACTTTTTATTTTATGAGAACATTCTATAAGTTTCGATAAGATGAGAATAGAAGATACGTTGAATATAAATTATAAATCACTATTTATCATTCAGTATTTTACATTTTAACTTTTGAAGCCATTGAAATTTTATTTTATTTTACCCATTGAATAAGAATGTTTTAGCACAAGCGTTAATCTCTAATGATTTTCATAATTGATACAAGGTGTTACAAAATTGATTAATATTTTACTAGTACGTTTGCAAAACATAACACGAAAAATACACGAAGTGGGAAAAATAAGCAAACGTTACAAAAATATCAAAATAAGAAAAGAGTATACTAAATAAATTTTAATTTATTAATTGTAAACATAAAATCGAAAATTTCAAAATGCTTCCTATTTATGTATTTGTTACGCAACTTAAATTCATCTGGAACCGAAACGCTTGAATTATATCAATTTAGATCTTAAAAGTTCCCATTCTGGATCAAGAGAATTTCGTTTTCATTAGTTTAAGTTAGAAGTCGGTCGGTCAATCTGATTCAAGATTCCTTAGGTTTGTAATAAAGAGCGATACGATCACCACCTTTCTGTGTATGTTGGTTGAATTTATGCCTAACGTTCTCGGATCAATCCAATGTAAATTACTCTGTTCTGAACATAAGCACTGTGCGTTTTAGGTTTCTAAAAGTCTAACCCAGATTCTAAGATGCTACGAATATTAGCTTGCAGATACCAAAAGATTTCGACAGCTCTCTAAGAATTCATGCAGTCCCCTTTTTCTTACTAGGCACCTGACATCTCTAGTCTAGGCCAGCCCTGCACTATTAATAACGTTACTTTCTTACTAACTATCTTGTAAAGACGTTGTTCTGACGAGACCTTGCCCCAAGATGCAGTGTTAAGCTGTTCGAACTCCACAATTTCAGGTGCTTTTCAGTTGTAATAGTCCCCCTTTAGTAGTATAGTTATTGTTTTTTAATCAGTGATAGGATGGCTGGTGATTTAATTTCTACAAAAGATTTCCGTTAGCGTTTCAACCTTGTAATTATTTACGTATTTTCTGGGTACGTTAGTAACACAAAACCTATCAGCGCCGGTCAAACTGACCGGTCTCAGATTATTTATTTTAGAATTGTTGAAATTATAAAGATTCTATCGTAGGACATGATTGAATAAATTTCATAAATCAATCTTGTCATTTTTATAAAACAACATGTGCCAGTCACTTTTGGTGCTCGGTAGGTTTAGTGTTAAAGTGTGGTCCATTTTGAGAGAAAAAGAAAATAAAAGATGATAAGAAAGAACTTTGTTATATATTAAAAATTAAATCAACACATTGTGCATTTGTGAGGAAAGTAACACAAATAAAAAAAGTATGCTTTTCAGGAGAAGCAAAAACCTGTTCTATTTATCTTATTAATAAAATTGATTCGCTTACACAGAACGTTCAGAATGTAACTATAAAAAAACGCATTTATAGATTACAGCACAGTACCACGCAAATTGGTAAAAGTAATAGAATCGTTCGTTATTGGGCTTTGTGTTTGACAACATTGTCTTAATGATAATTCGAATATCTGTTTTTGATCTGCTTTTTCTATCTGTATATTATTTTTTACGTAGTTTCTATCAACTTCAACACATTCATGATATTGTTTCACTAGGTTTATTTACGTCTTCAAAAACTCTTACTTCTTGTGATTTAAGTTATTAAACTAGTTAATATAACTAGTTATATAACTCTTGTATCAATTTCACTGTGAAACTTATATTCACTTATCTTGTAGACTCAATTTTGCAATCAGTGATGATCTTCCTTTTCTGTATCTCAAACAATGGCTTACACTAGATAGTTCAGAAAACAACCAAGGGAAACTTGTTGAAGTTGATGGCGACTATATTTAAAAATTATGCGTACATACTGATTTTCTTTATCTATAATAGAGTTCCTTTGTCTTTCTTCGTTTTGTATTTATTTAAAAATGGCCGTGACTTATAAATACGCCTTGTTCTCCATTCAACGATTTCAATGGTGTTATTTGTTCATACTTCCGTTTGATTGAAGTTTGTTAATTTGGGACTGGTCTGATTTTTATTCTATTTTTCTTAATAGAATTTCTTAAGTTAAATACTTGCTACTTTTATATCTATATTTAATCGGTTTCAATATTTGTTATGTACGCGACAAGTCACGCAACTAGGAAAGCCATAAATCAAGTACACATTTATGATTATACATAGTAAATAGTATCGGAAAAAATTGCATGATATAGGAAGGTCTGCTTTTTCATAAGCTTACTTTCCTTTATATATTAAACGCTGTAGAAAGAATAGAAAGAAATGCAAATTCATTTTTTTATTGGATTGAATTTGTATATATTTTTTACGTAGACCGATTGTTAGAAATACTCTGTATGAAAAAGTATTAGAGTACAATATCTAAAAGTCAAATTCACAAGATATTTCAAAAAATTAAGTTCCATACATTATTAAAACAGATATCGGACATTTTTGTGTATCTTCACGTTTTTTATAAGACAATTAAAATGGTCATTATTATTGTCAGAATAATGTAATGCCATTCGTCTTTTTAAGTTTTCTATATAAATATATAAACATGGATGTACTTTATATTTTAAGCAACTCTATAAAAAATTTCGAAAACTTTGGAATATCTCACGAATTTTTCTTAATATAGTACTGTAATGCTCTTCCACGCAGGCTGTTCGAAGAAATCGATTCACGTTCCAAAAATATACTATTCTATTTAAAAAACAGTAAATTACATTGTTAACTCGTAAAAAGATAGATCTTTCTATGCAATTCAGTTTTGCATTATTTGCGGTATTTTAATATTTTTCTTCTATATCTTTTTTATATTGCTACCCAAACTGGAGATATGATCATTTTTATATTTTCAGTAAGTACATATATAGTTATTTTGGAAATGGCTACAGAAATTTTCTCTTGAATGCCTATTAAAAAGATCTTTAGGTATTAATAAATTAGCTTACAATTAGAGAACGATAGATCAAAGAATACAGGGGACCATGTAAATAGTTGCATTTAATTCCGGTACGGATTTCATTTTTAAATCATGTAAATAACATATAAGTACGATTTGCTGATAATGCATCCCTTTTTTCACTTAATGGGATTACACCAAAATGTAAATTCAGTTTTTTACGTATTTTAATTCTTCAACACTATCATGATCACGTAATATTATTTTATCTGGCCAAGTCCGCACTGTATTAAAGTTAACCTTCCGTCGACAAAGTTCAGGTCTATTCTGACCCAGGGTATTAAAATCGTCTTTTAATGGCTCAGTTTCTGGTAAATTAATTAAATGACAAGCTGCTCTATTAGTACCTAACGATAGAAAAATGAATGTGTCTAGAAGAGGTACCGTTAAAAATATATTTTAAAAATTTATAGATAAATCAGAGAATGGTGCAAAAAATTATCAATTATATACATAGTTATAAGAATGGTTCGCAGTCTGAGGGTTCAAGATGGTTTCATATATTAGCTATTTTAGAAAAATGTAAGAAAATTCTTATTGAACATACCTGTTCTCCTTCTCTGAACATTATTTCAAAATGTAGGATAATTTACCTGGGAACGTGACAAACTTACAAATATGAGAAAACAATTGATAATACAATTTTTGTAGTGATATAAATTGTATATGTTACGGTCAATGTGTTTAACCTGGGCATTATAAAAAATGTCCGGGCACTGTATAGAATGCTCGTTCGAAAAGACATTCTATAAATCGCCCTTAACCAGTTTCGGTCAATCTAGAGGGTGGTGGTGAATGTATTGAATCGCTCTGACAAGGAAATAAAAAAATGTATTTTTTATTGAGACGATAAATCTCTTGATCAAAATCAATATACAGTCATTATAATCACAGATAATCATAAGGATCATTTATTGGAGAAAGGCAGAGAACAGTGAACCGAAACACATTTGGTTTTGCCGTTGCATTTACTTTTTTAATCACTTTTTTATGCATAAATAACAGCAAAAATAAAAAAGAACTGTCGATTGGACCTTGATGATCTTGAAAAAATATAAAATATTGCTGAAACGGATGAAAACGCTATATCCTTATGGAATACAGCGGCCGAATAACATGTACAAGCGGGCAAAGGATGATTTTACATGTGAAAATAAATTGAAAAGAATAAATAACATTTTTTCGTTTAACCCATCGACGTATTTTAACGAGTCAGACTCGTGATGGAGATTTTCAACAAAGTCAAAGAAATGTGCATTTTATGCATTTCTATTTAGACGAAATAAAATCGTATTTTCCATACGTATTTAGCCATACGAAAAATACCTATTTTCTTACATCATCTGTGAAATTTTTGGAGATAAAAATGTTCTAATCAATGTAGCCTTAAAGAAAATGATACGGCAAGAGGTTAACGCCTCGTTTTCTAGAAAATCGAGTTTAAAGATCCGTAGGGTTCGCGTGCTGTAGTACAGGTACGCAGGAAGTAGAATTGGTTAGTCATAAGCGTGGTCGAGCCGGCATAACGGCAGGCCCTCCCCCCCCCCCCCCACCCTCTCCGACTTAAATCCAATACACTCTTATTTTTTTAGAGTGAGAAAAATGTATAGAATAATGCAGAAACGCGTAAAAACGTGGATTTTTTTAATGCGTGGTCGAGTATCGGCCTTCTACGCCCCCCTCACGACAAAATCTCAAGTCACTTCCAAGGTTGTGGGAGGACAGAGAGGACCGGCCATTGGGCCGGCCCGACCACGCATACAAAAATCCGTGACCAACCTATTCTACTTCCTGCGTATACAACAGCACGCGAACCTAACGGATCAACGAACTCGATTTTCTCGAAAACGACTCGTTAAACGAAAAAATGTTATTCCTTTTTTTCAATTTATTTCCACATGTAAAATCATCCTCTGCCTGCTTTTACATGTTACTCGGCTGCTGCATACCATAAGGATATAGCGTTTTTATCCGTTTCAGCAATATTTTATATTTTTTCAAGGCCATCGAGGTCCGACCGACAGTTTTTAAAATTTTTCCTGTTACTTGTACGTTAAAATGAAGTGATTAAAAAAAGTCCAGTGAAAATCTGGGAGGAGGGCTCTAATCGACAAGTTCAGAAGCAAGACGACGTCTATCAGAATAGAAGACTGTGTAGGACCTACAGGCAGAGGCAAAGTACAAGCGATGAAAAGCAAACATAAAAGAATTTCTATGATGGGTTCAACAAACTGCCCAACGAACCGTGGACATTATATAAAATGTCCGGGCCAATTGTGAAATACCTGCCCATTATACACACTACCCAAAAAATTGGGCATTCTATACAGTGCCCGGTCATTTTATATAATGCCCACGTTAAATATATTGATCGTAACATACATACATACAGGGTATTCATTTGAAAACTTTCCAACCGAATATCTCGAAACGTATGAAAGATATTAAAAAAGGGTAAAACACGTTTCCAAGGGTTTCGAGGGGGAAAGAGGGGGGCAGTATCAGTTTTTTATTTGGGTGTCGTTTTCAAGGTCATTTGAAGATCAACTTCAGAATTTGAGAATCGTCTGTATTATTGTTTAGAAAACAACGGAGAACATTTTGAAAATTTGTTTCAAAAATTTTCAAAATTTTTTTCAACAAAAATCTGTTGAAATTTTGTTTGTTGTTAAGAAATTACAAACTTTCTCTCAGTATAAGTATGACTCGCTCTACTTCTCTTTAAATATCTCCGAAACTAGTGCGCAGATAAAAAAAAGTATCCTACGAAAATTGCTGGTATTTTTACGTACAATAAGATCCCGTAATAAAAAAAATAGGTTTCCATTTAGAAAAACAAAGATGACCTACAAATGACCTTGAAAACGCCAACCAAATAAAAAACTGATACTACCCCCCTCTTCCCCCCTCGAAATCCTTGGACACGCGTTTTACACTTTTTTAATATCTTTCATACTTTTCGAGATACTCGGCTGGAAAGTTTTCAAATGGACACCCTGTATACAACTGTATATGTATATTGAACTTATTTAGTTATATAATGCTGAACCAAAGATACCCGTGCAACCTACTCATTAAGCAATCAAGTATTAATTGAAAAAGAAATAACGTCGTTGCAGCCAGCAATTTATGGTATTTATAAATCGCGCAGTGTGTTATGGTTGGTGTTGTAAGGATGTTGCCGAGAATGATCGTGGACGATGTATTTTTCCACAAACATGTCTTTATTACGTTTCACGTACAGATATATGTATGGTGGTTGACTTTCATACGCTGCGCGTACTTAAAGTACGTCGTTGTTGTAAGAAAAATAAAAAAGGGCCAATGCTCTTTTTTTGTCTTTGAAAGCGTGTTCCGTCTGCTCATTGTTTTTCTATAATTCTGCAGCCGTATACAACGAGATCGATGTTAAACACAGACTGTCCACCATTCATCGTTCTTTCATGTCTACTAACGAGTCAACGAGGTAGGCGAGAATACTCTATTTAAATCTAATCTTTCATGCATCAACATTCAGGTAGTCTGTTTCTTTTTTCGTGGTGAAAACGATGACTTGCATTCGCCACACGCGCCGAGATCGATCTTCATCCTTATTAACGTTTCTAGTTACATACATCACTGAGATTTGTTAATGATCGTTGTCCAGTAATAATAATCATAAGTGAATGGAGGATGAAGGCGATTCGGACCAAGCCTTTGCCTAGAACTTCTCTGATAGATATACATATGTATATACATATAATATAAAGGTTTACAGGCATGTGTAGAAAGAACGCCGCAGGCGCGTATTTTTCTTTTCTTTTTATCTTTGGTGTAAATTAAGTCTTGTATATAGCGTATTGTCTCTCTCTCTCTCTCTCTCTCTCTCTCTCTCTCTCTCCCTTTCTCTCTCTCTCCGTTTCTCTCTCTCTTTCACACACATACACGCTCGCATTCCCCATCTCCCTGTCCCTCCCTCTTTCGCACTCCCTTACTGGACTTTCTTCGTAAATATATCATACATTGAGTAACTTCGCTTGGAACAATAAAAAAACATTTCATACAATACGCCTCGCGACTCCGACGATTTGACCTGCACATTTCAGAAACGACAAGAACAACGTCTTTGTTTCACCATCTGCAGGAGGAACATCATGAAACTCATAACAGCAACAGCTATATAATCTACACATAGTTTGCCTTGATAATTTATGTGAAATTGCGATGCAATGTATTCGAAGTTCAAAGTTACGAACTTTGTGCTATATTTGCGTCATAACAAACTATTCGTTTCGCTCTGTATTTTTTTGTTTATATGAAACACCACAGTATTATGACATTATACATAGGGTACGTATTATTTTACGTATGTTCGTGTGCGTATGGTTGGGTACGCGCGCGCGTGCGTGTGTGTGTGTGTGTATATATTCGTGAGTCGTGTGTTCACGCATGAGAAAAAAGATTTAGTTGAATTTAATAACGGACGGTTATTGCAATTCCTTATGTCGGCGGGTGGACGCGACACCGAAACTCGCCGGTGTTAACATCCGCCAGCGACAAAGCGATCTATAGTTATTGTTCGCATATCAAATGCGCATCCGTCCATTTAATAAACGCAATTAAAGTCTTTCCTCTCGTATGTACATAAATCAATATAAAACACAAAAAGTTAGTGTTTCGAAAACGTTCCGACATCGGCTACAAAAATATCGAAATAAAAAATACAAGTTCCCATTTAAAAAGTTTAGACTGAGTCAAAAGGACAAAAATATGAACATATATGATCCGATTCCCTCGATATCTCCTAACATTCGTTGAAAACCTTTCTTCATGTGCTCGATACTTTTCGCGATGTTCGCTGTGGAAAGTTCGAAATGGGACACCCTGTATACATGTATATTATATAAAATATATATGTATATATATGTATATGTATAATACGTATATGAATAAATAAAGGAGAAAGTACAAACGAATCGTTGTAATTCATATTGTGGTTGGACACAGTGTTCATTTATAAAAGCGTTTCTTGGGAATGTGCTCGACGCGAATACTCTTCGTCTCGTATCCACATGTGCGACGAGGACTCCGCGACACGTGTCGCTATTGATACTGCCGTTATCGTAGCGGATCGTTCCAGCGATTTGGTAACGGTAGCACGCGACGCAATGCTACCGCCGGACGGGAAGTCTTGTCACTCCCCTTTGTACAAATCTCAGCAGGAGCATTCCTCTTCTCTTGGTAGCTGACGAACCATAGGATCCTTCGTGTGAAGAACAGAGAGACGATAGTTCCATCATACATAGAACTGCGATGAAACGAATTCAGGGGTAAGCGTCGCTAGACTCTTGGAAGAAACATAGGACATCGAGTGTCACGAGCGTGGGTTATGTTAATCCCACAATAGCCAAAATGGTACTCGGAAGGAATGCGAAAGGAATTCGTAAAGAAACTTTCTGATTATCAGGCGTACACTGTTGAGTCACGGGCGTCTCGTTATTCGATAAAAAGATTACCACTACTACCTCAGGTGTATCGCATCGTGGGTCTGTGAAATTTGCGCCCCTTGCCCCTGTGCAGTCTCGAGTATCATTTTAGCTGTCGTGAGCAATACACATAATCTTATTGGAACATTAAGGGGATATTCTGGTTTCTCATATTTCAAAAAATCAATTTTTTAAATTTTCTTTAAGTACAACTGTTGTAGAATATGTATACGGGAGTTTGTGTTTGAATTCGTGAAATTAATGTAGTTATAAGCGTGTGAATAATGCAACTCGTAATTTTGTGCGACTTCCAAATTGCTCCGTCCCTCCTCTTTCGAGCTTTTATATATTAATTATATAATAGGTTCATATATTTATTATAAGTTAAGTTCGCCTAATGCCGGACGGTACATAATGCCGAACAGTAGCTACATATATCTTTAACATTTTAAAATTCACCGAGCTGTTTTCTATCACGTTTCTAACGCGCGTGCACAGCTAAGAAGATCAGTTGATTGTTGCGGATGACGAGAATCCATCGTACAAATTATTACTGTTATATGTATTAATTTTTGTGGTCAGGGGACGTACGAGTTGTGTTATTATAACTTTTGATAAGGAATATCTTTTAATTATGTTTCTACATATATTGCGCATAGAGAGTATTGGTTTTAGTAAACAAATTTTCTTTGCTGGGTTCATTGTTCTCTAGTACCGGACAGAACAATTTCTCCTGTTGCCGGACAGTAAAAATCGCAGTCTTGTGTGTTCCTTCTTGTACTACTATTTATTACTTCGGTTTCAGTGATTAAAAAATACGTCTAAGCAACACGAATAGAGGTTAAAGGAAACATTTTTAAAATAAACTTCATATTGTTAGAACATAGAACCGAGACAGACGAATCAAAGGAGAATCTGCGTAGTTTATTTAGGAAATGCTGAAGAAGATTTGATTCAATGTTCAGGCCGCCAAAAATGGGCCCACCGTGAAGCTTGTGACGATATCCCCGAATGTTTTGACCATTCCGTTTGCGATGTTTGCAACTTATTGCGACTTTACGATTTCTTACAACCTTATAACCAAAGTATAATGTTAATTGATGTTAATCATTATGCAAATGTCGATTATTTTTCACTTCATTCTGGTTTCTAATATTGTCAATTTTTAAATACCGCGGAGCAAACCAAATAAAGTATTATATTTTTTCATATATTTAACAAAACCTTAAGAGTCCGGCGCTAGAAGAACTCCCCTACGTCATTCAATCAATTTTGATGTGCGAATATGACTTTCGTTTCTGGTGGAAATTACAAGTTACCGAGATATTTGCAAACAAATTTCTTACTAGCACTGCACATCTGTTACAAACAGCCAAGTCGTTTTGTTTGTTCTTTGGAAGAGACACAAACATAAGGACAGAATTCGATTGTTAGCAGGAAAGATTTCATCGAATATCTCGGAAGCTTGTAGTTTCCGCGAAAAACGAAAGTCATTTTCGCTTTCAGCACGTCGAAACGAATAGAATAACGTATAATAGGTACCAAAAGCATGGGTGGAGGGGGACGCGTCAATTGTAAAATTCAGTCCGCATTTCATATAATTGATAGTTGAATTTTTAAACACGTTTTTCTCAAATCACTTATTTCGGAACTGTTGCCACGATATCTCAAGTTGTAGTTGACCAATTGATGAAACTTTGAAAGAATCTTCAGCACATACCCTGTTATCGCGCGAACCAAAATTTTTCAAATCTGTCAAACTTTTCTTATTTTTTATTATGCTAATGGGTGACATATATAAAAAAATCTGTAATGTGGCTTCAAAGTGATGCCACTATGTAAATTATCAAGATTGTTTATCTCTTTTGACTCGGACTATAATTACATTCATACTGATTAATGAATAATATCTGTTTTTGTTTTCGATTAGTAGAAAAACCGACAATTTATTCTATAAAAAAATGTATAACTCATGTAATTTTGATTATTTTAATTTGGAAATAATCACACGTGTACTATAAATATCCATAAATAGATGTGAAACATTCCAGAGCAAAAGTTTAATAGTTTTTCAGAAATAAATTTCTAAAGATTCGTGCAAAAACGATCTCGAAAACCAGAATACCCTTTTGAAACAACAGAACGAGCATAGCGGCTTTGATTGTTTACACAGGTTGTCTCAAAAATATGAAGTAGAAACGCCCAAATCTATCGTGCACGTACAAATTAAAAGTGCGTTACCATTTTATAAGTTAATTGAAATTAAAAGGTAGGCAGGAAGGGAAATGGGGATGATTGAAAATTTAAAGCAGTCTCGCAGACCTACTATATTAGTTACGGGTTAACCATGAAGTATTAGGTTGTTGCATATAAACTGTACGATTTTAGAAAACAATTGTATGATGCTCTATGATCAAGAAATACTATTGTTGCGGAGACTTCGGTTCCGCCTTGTCGGTGAACACGTTTTTCATTAACAAACGTAAAACACAGAACACAAAGGTTTATTTACAATAGCTAAATAACTATCAACCTTTGATTGCACGTAGATCTTTGCACGTCCTCTCTTTCAGACGTCTCGAATCTATCTGACTACCTTCTTCTCGTGTCTATAACTCCCTGTCCAATTTCATCGATCGAACGACTTCTCTGCGATATGTTCAGCATACTACAGGGGTAAGGCAACTTTATGAATGTCGCGATTCCATATCGTTGTAACACTATTATAGGCTGCAGATTTATTAATTTACTGTTTAAAATATAAAGTTGATCTTTAACGTCCTCTCTTCAGTTCTTATGTAGATATCTAATTTTACGTTTCAGTAAAGTTTATTTCAACGTCATCAATGTGTCTGCCGCGTATGCTTTTTGTATGAGTGGAAAAATAAATATATTGACGATAGCATTATGATCAAAATGTGGAGGTCAATGAATACACTATTCGTCGATGGTAGAAAGAACTCATAACTGGATGCGAGTCGTGTAAATGAAGAGCGTGAATAATCAAAAACTTCTATTTCTACCATACTACAAACAAGAAGCTTGTAATTTGTTGACAGTATATATTGATCATGTGAAGGATGTCTTTTCAAGAAGCTAATAATAGCCAGATTTAGCACGCGACACCGCGGCCAGGGAGGTCGGTCTTATCAAAACGCATATTCGCACATGATACCTGCGATGTACAGCACGCGATCGATCGAAGACAACAAACGCCCCTTTGTACAGAGTTGCCTGGTAACACCACTGATAAGAAACATGTATAAAAAGTCGCTGCACAATAAACAGTCAGCCTTTTGGGTTTGAAATCAAATAAGCACGACTCTTTGATTTTCCCCAAATCCGTATCCTCTTACTACGGTTCGCGATACGTTTAAAGCTCCGGTCGACGGTACCTCGTGCCAGGGTTATTTAAATAATTATTTTTTCTCACGTCGCGAATAATTCTCGTGACAATCACAATGATACTTACTTTGGGCAATAGCTTTTGTATGATGAATTTACGTTTGTTTAACGTTGCCATTATAAATCGTAAATTTTATATCCAACAACCTAATTGCTCTTTACGTTATACCTTATCGTTCAAGTACATAAGCTTATATCAGGGAATTTCAACATTAGACCGTATTTTATTAATTGTTACGATAGCTGTATTGGTGGCATGAAGTTTTGTGGAAAGAACTTTTTAAAGTTTTAAATTTAAAACCTTTTCAAAATTGGACCAAACGACTTGAGTTTCTTTTGAGTTGTCGGAAGGATTCATTTACTGGGTAATACATATATTTTTTTTTCTTAAATTGCTATTGGTCGCAATTGGGAAATTAAGTTTTTTATCTGTGTCTGTAATAAAAATTTAGAAGATATTTTTTGTAGACCTAAGTAAGTTTGTATATACATGCACAAAGTTTCATCGAAATCGGTCAAGGTTGCTATGCAACGTAATTGATTGACAATAGCAAAAATTGTAAGAAACTGCGATTTAAATGAATCGCAAACCCTATATTTACTTACAACTATGTACATGTATATAAAATACTTAGACTTACAAAAGGCATGTTTTAAATTTTCATTATAAGCACATATAACAAACTTAAAGATCGTGACCTTTACTGTTTCCTTCGCAATTGCGACCAATAGGAATTAAATAAAAAAGATTTACATTTTAGCTAGTAAACTACTTAATATTTCTAACATCTCAACAAAATTTAAGCCGTTTGGTCCGCGTTATTCGTTTTTAAAGTGTGTGGGAATACTTTTTACACTGACTGTACATCAGCAGGGGGCTATGTCCTCGACTAGGACCTTTTCAATGGGCACCGCGCTGCAATAATTCGAATCTGTAGTGGTGCTCTATATTTTTTACATTTGCCTGGGATTTAAAAAGCGACAGTTGATACATTATCTAATATTTCTGAAGTCTTAACTTATAAAATGATAAAATATTTTTCAACTTGTACATGCCTTAGAAATACGCACGTTTTTTCCTACTCTCGTATTTTCGGTACACCCTCTGAGTTCATACAAGGTGGACGAGGATTAGTGTACTATCGTGCATAATCACATCCGTGTGTAAGAAGGAGAACATTTAACAAATTATGTTTGTGATTGACGAGTTGGCAGTCTGAAACCCGTCAGTGCGTCAATTACCAGACTATTCATCGCGGGACTTGGCAAGGTGATCCATCGAAATTGTTTCTATACAAACGGCTGTTCCTATTGTTAAATAGATCATTCTTCTAGCCTGCTATATTTGTTCTGTTTGACATCGTTCGACGACTAGAGTTTTGCTTTTAAAATCAATGTTCTTATTCCAGTTACAATTATTCCTAACTTTACTATATATTATGAAATACCAAAGTACAGAATAATGGTCGATGAGGATGTGAAATATGAGATTCACTCTTAAGACTGCCATGAACCACATGATATTTACTATGAAATTAATTAATTGATGTTACACGAATATAAGTTTGAAACACGTGTCCTCGTCAACCCTGCATAGCTATGACTCCTTTGATATTTACTTACTCTTTTCAAAAACGTAATATTAATAGACTTTGTAAACAATACTAGGGGAGAGTACGATTTCCGTGGCTACTCGTTTTGAGGTTATATTTGTGTTCGTGGGGTTATTTCAAGTAAAAAATGTATATAAAACATGGTGTCAAATTGGCCTGGTTTAGCCGGTAAAGTAGATTTCCTGTTTTTTATAAATTTGCAAATATCTCGTTAACTATGCGAAAAATGCAAAATGTCAAGAGACCTTTTTTGTAGAAAATGAAATTTTATTCGCATAATCTTTGCATTGTAGCTGTCATCCAGAATTTGACCTAGTAATGGAAAAGTTATGTGAATAGAATGAGTTGTGGTTAGGTCGTGGAGGGGGTGGAAATCGTACGAGGGGCCACGGAAATCGTACTCGTGCCCAATACTATTGTGTTCCTTTCATTAATTCTTACATATGGTCAGTTACAAGAGTTTATGTACAATATATGTGAACCAAATATGCCTCGTATAAACCGCTACAATAATTTAAACAGTAATAAAAATGACGCGACAAAAAATCGGTATAGTCGTTAATAACCTTGATAGTTGAAGCGACTTTAAACACTAACAAAAAAAAAATTGTTCATAGATGTATCTAATTATATGTAGTGCTACAAAACTAGATATTCAAATTTGAAAGGATAAATTAACTACATCCAAATTAGGTTGACCGCACTATGTCAAGTAATGTTCACAATTAAAATTTGTTTAATCCTCCGATGGCGGTGCTCGAGTCTATTTTGACTCAGAGTATCAAGATATTCATTTATGCATTCACTTCTTGGCAATCGCACTAAACGAACAGCTTGCATTGGAAATAACACAAAGCCTAACGTATCTACAAAAAGTACCTTAAAAGTATACTTTAAGAAATTAATAATTAAAGTTGTAAACGGTCCTAAACATCATCAATTACATAGCTCTAAAAATGGTCCGCCATCTGAGGGTTAAAATAGTTTCTGTGATGCTATAGATTGTTTAAAATTAATTGCAAGTACTTATTTCGATATCAAAGAAGTCATTTTTTAAAAATTAATAAAAAAATTATTTGCACAATTCAATAATGTGTACACCAAGGTAGAGTAAGTAACGGTTGGTGTAAGTAACACTAATTGTAAGGAAGAGTACAAAGGAATACATATTTGTCCAGTACAAAAAATTAAAAAGAAATTTAAACAAATACAATGAAATTTTCCGTAAATTAATCAAAGCAAAAAGCAGCAATTTATTAATTGTGAGATTCAGAAGATGAAAGTGTTATGTAATATTTTTATAAAAGTTAAATCATTTCTAAATCTGAAGATAGTACATATATATATAGTACATATAAAGTAGACCAAAAAAGATAAAGGACGTGCGTTATGTGAGTTACGTTACAATGAATTTACGCGTTACTTCATATTTGTACCGTAACATCTTGATCTTCAGAACTCTTCAATTCTAATCATAATAAAAAACTATAGTAGAGGGCGATTCTAAAATTTCAATTCATTTGAATAAACAAGCAATAGTTATGAATAATGTTCAATTGGAGGGTTATTGATATACTGACGTACAAATTAAAGAAATGTTTATGACCAAATTTCGAAAAACTGGTCCCACAGAAGCCAATGTATGATAGCTTGTAAACTTTCGATGCACATAAGGCGTTTACGATGAAGAATGTTGAGGAAAATCATCCATATCTAGGCACTCTTATAAGTTTTACAACTTATCAACGTAAGTTTTAAAAACGTACATATCATATACAGTGGATTTAAAAAGAATTTGAATATTATATTTTCCAGTCTCGAGAAATTGTCAATATTTGAACTGTGATAATTTCGTTAAAAAAATAGTATAACAACGTAACTTAACTCGTTTTAAGGCTTAAATCATCTACTTTTGCCATACATCGTTCATTTTCATCTAAGAGTTTTTTTATAGAAAATGTTTGGAGCTTTGAGTGAAAGGTGTATCGCCTGCTTTACAATAATATAGGCTACACTGCTACACAGTGAAGATTTGCACGACCAAATTCCCCATTTCTGTGCTCTAACACAGAAAAAACGGTCGTCGTAAACAGGGAGTTTCAATTTTTAAATTAGAGATAGATTCATTCAGAAAAATATTTGTTGATGTTTTTACAGACAATTAAATCTGGAACATTTTCGACCAAAAAGTCTTGAAATTTTCACCTACTATATCGTGCGAAAATATCCTAGAAAAGATGAAGAATGGTCTGCAAAAGCATAGGCTTCAAACTTTTAAATCCAGCGAGGTTTATTGCTGTACTATTATCATTCACAAAACTATCACAGTTCAAACATAGACAATTTCTCAAGAATCGAAAATTTAGTGTACAATTGAAACTATAAAGACAACATTGTAAGTAATTATAACATTTGAGGGCAGAGAGCATGCCGTTTTGTGTAAATTTTAGACCAAAAGAGTTTTCAGAAATTTTAGAAACAAACAAGTTCTATCAGTCGATTAGTATTGTCTCACCGATAGGTTGATCTCGATATTTTGTTTATTCGCTACCCCTTTCGATGTACGTTTGACCCTGACGGTAAGAGCGGGATTCACCGTCAAATTTTTTTTATTCCATCGTATAATATTCATCGCAAGGAACAAAAATCTCAAAGCATGGGTCTTGAAGTCCCAAATCAACCGTTCTCTTTAAAAATAGCTTTGAATTTTCCTAATTTATTTGATTCCTTATGTCTACAGGGTGTCTCAGTATTGTGTCAACCGTGGATGCGGTGATTATAAACGAAAATAAGTCGAAAATACGGAACTAATTTTGTCATTTAAGAGTGTTTTCGAGAAAATCGACTTTTGGAAATGGGTGTTAATAAATGCACACTGGTATAAAACACACGTATAAAATAAAATAAGTCTTCATTATACGGCGCGGAAGGAAGCTCTTTACCGAACGAAAACTTTCTTTCAACTGACTCTGAGAGGAGGAACGTTGGTACCCTTAAAGAAAACCAGAAATCAGGGTCCCCTCGTATCTCCAGACCGTTTAGGTTAGGCCCCCATAGTCCGGCTCTTGAAACAAAGTATCAAATGGGATACTTCGAAATCTTTGTTTAGCAACTATTCTGGGAACGTTGATTCATTTCTGACAACGAACAATAAGTTCATTGTGGAGGTAACTTATTGATAATCCAACATCGACATTGAAAATCTGTGCAGTTCGCGTGCCTAGCATTTGTAAGCAGCAGAACGGGTAGGTCATAATCAGGCGCCGCGTTAGTCGATTCCTATTCGATAGCATGTGTGTTTGCCCTATTTTCAAAATCAATTTTCTTGAATACGAGACTTCAAATAGAAAAAATTTATTCTATATTTTCGACTAATTTTCTCATGTAAAATCACCCCGTCCATATTTTTACCATCTTGGGATGCTCTATAGACATAGGGAATAAAAAAATTTGCGAAACTTTAGAATCCTGTTTGAAGATAACCGTTGACTTGAAACACATGGTTCCTTTGAGACTTTTGTTCCTTGCGATGAATGTTATATGATGCAGTAAACAATGACCGTGAAGAAAGTGTCAAGGTCAATCTTGGGGTGTATTTTTTTACAGATCTCTACCGATTCAGAGGTATAGTGACATATAATTTTTATACACCCTGTACACGATACAATTGACGATTTGGTTCGGGAGTTTTCACATATATCGAGACACTACCGTGCTTCGCTTAAAATTATCAGCCATTTTCACTGAAATGCATCAAGGTATAGTGACATATAATTTTTATATACCCTGTACACGATACAATTGACGATTTGGTTCGGGAGTTTTCACATATATCGAGACACTACTGTACTTCGCTTAAAATTATCAGCCATTTTCACTGAAATGAATCGAGACTTTAGAATCACCCTTTATTCTAGTCAGTCTGCGTAAGAAACTGTCGAATGACACCGATAGACTAAGCAGGAGTAAAATTGGAAGATAATCGTTAAAAATTACCTTTTTAATCCCCATACTTCCAGGTGTGCTGGATCGTTGCGTTTGCGACGAGAATGCTATTTCTTCATATGGTATCTTGCCACGGCACAATGCACTGGGGTCTAAGCTTAGTGCAGCTTTCAAGGAATTTTTCTTGAACATTCCGTTCACGTAAGTAGTGTCGGTTGTATTTAGGCCAACGTGGCTAGGAGAGCAGGTACGTGTATTCGGTGACGAGTTCGTCGTGTCCGGCGGCGTGTCCGAAGAAGCAACGATCAAGGAGTCAGAGTTAGTATCGGTGGTCGTTATGCTCTCGTTGCCGTTTCGTTTGTCAACATCAGTGGTGTCGATCGTACTACTTCGACGACTTCCCGTTTCCAATGGACGGTTGTTACCGTTGTCACCACTGTCTAACTTACCGCTATTTTCGATGTCCTTTGAAGTTCGATGTCCACATTTCTCTTCTCGATTAATGCCGTCAGCTTTATCTTTGACCTACAAATACAATTGGCCGTTCTAAACATACGATGTTTTAGGATCCCCAGACAAAACCTTGTCGGTGTGTTCTATGAGCGAAAATAAAGGATGTTACTAACACAGATGGTTTGAAGCTCTGTTAAGAAACCGATTTTGATGAGCTTGAAATATGATGTAAATTCTACTATTCGAAACATCTTTTATCTATACGTGTTAAAATTTAAAACCAAGAGGCAGTGACATTTATAAACAAAAGTTGTTTAGAGTAGTAAACCTTATAACATATTTCAAGCTCATCAAAATCGCTGTGAAATCACGAACTTAAATAATTACCGTCATATTAAAAGATTATCATACTCTCTCGACTTTGTATTGATAATACTGAATGAAAACTAGGAAGAAAGTTACACACCAGTGATATGAATTATTCACATCATTAACATTATCAGTTACGTACTCATAAAACATGACCACAATTAAACATTGAAAATTAAGCAACCGTATTTATCGTCGATTAATTCCTGTTTTACCTCATGCTAGGTAAAATTAAAAATAAATTTGTTATTGTTATTTTCACTTATATTAGGTTGTTGCATATGAAATATCTGATCTTTAGCAGGAACGTTAAATAAACACAACTTTTCTCTAAATAAAACTTATTAATCGAAGTAAGCACCATTGTAATCAACACATTCTGTCAACGAATTACAAATTGTATAACCGGATACAGGAGTCAAATTGAACCACAAACCAAGTTGATCTTTCTTCATACCATTCGATGAGGCTTCCAAAAAAAACATTCTGTGACAAGTTTCATGTTGGCATTCCCACCACAAAGCTAGTTCTAGGATGAACACGGTTTAACGAATTATGCTCTATTTCTTCCGTCCTGCTTAACGAAACTTTATGAAATAAATTGATGAACATTCTACCTGATAGCATACATGATCGAAAATTTTTACGAATTCTTGCAACTGCAAAATCGATTTCTAAAACTTTTGAAACGATTTTATATTATTATAGTAGTTGTAACTTATTATGATTATTAATGTGTATCTTTCTCAGATTTTCCGGATCAGGCAAACGTGTCGAAAAAAATTGAAAGACTAAACAAATCCCAAATAAATGCATATTTTTCATTGAAGTTCAAAGAGATATCAGTTTGATAAAAATACAGTACCGAGATATTGTCGACAGCAATGTTCTTAATTTTTTCTGATCTTTTTTTATAGAGTGCGTCGTCGTTAATAAAATACAAAACCATTTTTTTATGTTTCTTCATTTTTCTGTAGGTATATTATGCAACATTAAACACTTCTATATTCAGAGAAACAATATGTGCAAAACTAAAAATTCAAGTTGAAATCATAGAATTTTCATATACAGCTCTCAATGGTGCCGATTAGTACAGACGGTAAAGTGCACATTTGCGAAATTCTTAGAACTCTTTTTATATACTTTATTTTCTTCATATCCATTTGTATACTCTTTCTTGATAATAACACGACAGAAATTGAATTTAAACGTTATCAACACTATTTCGACCAGAGATGTTAAAAGACACCTTTTAAAATTTTAAATAAAAATTGGTAGAGACTGCAAAGATGCATTAAAGGGAAATTATCTAATAAATCTATTTCTTTGCATATATATATATATAATTATATATATTATATATATGCAAAATTATATATATATATATGCAAAAAAAAAAAATATATATATATATATAACTGGTGGTGCAACGGAAAAAGGCGGTGATTGTACCTAAAAAATAAGTCGAAATAAGTGTACACAAAACCGCGGTAGAAATAGAGTTAAGAGTATATTCAAATGTCTAGATAAAAGCTAAAGATAGAGCCTTAAAATCAGCAATTTACCTCAAAATGGTGTGTATTATGCCTGAGGCTGTAATAGCATTTCTTGACCAAAACACTTCATAACATTTGCATTCTAAAGTCGGATATTTCATATGCATCAATCATATAAATATAGAATATGCGGGCAACATTTAACCGAGAAAACATTGTGTGTACGGGGTGCTGAAATAAGAATGCTTCAAAAATCAACAGGCTAATTAGTGCTCACTGAATTCAGTAAAATGTGTTCACTGAAATTATCCGTAAACAACCTCAATGCAAGAAAACGTAAATGAGTTGAAACGATGATTATTTGGTTTACAGTTATGATTGTTTAGAACTTTACTATGTGTGCAACGTAACCGAAAGTATAACGAAAAAATTGCGCAGAAGCTTAATCACTTGTTTATTAGTGAAATCTACCTCTGTATCCTCATTCTCATCACTGAAACCATGGCGACTCGTATTACCGCCATAAGTTTGTTCAGAGATATTCGGACGTTCCGTCGGATGCAGAAATGTTCTTTTACTCGAATTTTCATTTATCAAATGTGACGAAATGTTACTAGCAGCAGCTTGAGGCAAACGTTGACTCACTGAGCGTGGATCAAAGATTTTAGGTTGCATGTAGCCACATGCATCCAGCTATGAAAATTACAGAAGTTGTTCATGATAAAAAACACTAAACAATGTCAATATTGCAGTCACAAGTAGGTTGCGAATGTTTATATTCTTATTGTTTAACTCACAGTCAAATGGTTAGATTAGGAATGGATCATATCTAAGGATGGGATCAAGTATGTATGTAAGTCAGGCATGTCCAGAAGTAGCTCACTTGGAGGCAAATTCGAGGGAGACTCCTACTTCTCCCGCCCGCGCGTCTCGCTCCCCGTCTTCCGAGATCCTCAGACCCGTGCCTACCACTTGCGGTGTGTACTGCGTGTGGCGCGTTGGGGCGACATTCAGACCCACGGTAGGCTCGGATCTGAGGAGCTCGGATGACTACGGCCACCACGGGGAGCGAGACGCGCTGGCGGGAGAAGTAGGTGTCTCCCTCGAATTTGCCTCCAAGTGAGCTACTTCTGGACATGCCTGATGTAAGTACATACGTTACAAGTCGTTTCTAAGCAATTTTGCTTACAAATTTTAAAATTAGTGCTAGTGTTTTTTGGGGAAATTAACTGCACACTGGCCCTGACAAAAAGTGTTCAATGATTATGTTTATAATTTTGATCGAATATTTTCTGCAAAGGTAGTAGTTTGAAGATTTTATGAAAAGTTAGTAGAAACCTATTGATACGAGTGTCAACCTAATGAGCCACGCGTAGTTCATGTAGTACGCGTCTCAGGTGGATCGAGCATTATGGCCACAGTATTTCATCGATAATTGTCGCCAACACGAGTCCGGCCGGTGGCGATTAACGTTCAGATAATACTATTCTTTGACTTGTGCCGAACGTAGAAAAGGACAGCGATGCTCGAGAGGCCTCGGTTGCCGAGAAGTGTAACATAATACGGGTCGACTATGTTGGTTTGAAAACAACACCTAACCTAGTGATAAAACTTCTTCATTTTTTATTATTTTTTGATAGAACTTTCACCAACATATTCGTGGTATTTTTCTAATGAATATGATACCAAATAAGATATAATTCCGATGGTATTTACTTGAGTAATGGACGATGAAAGTTTCGGAAAATTATTGTAAATATGAACCGAATTACATCGTGTTTGGTATTATTTTAATCAGAAAAGTGCCACAATTATATTGGAGAAAGTCTCATAGAAAAATAAATAATAATAGAAAAGTCTTTTTTATTGGCATTACACTATGAGGACACATGGGTCTTTGAACTACGCCAGCGACCGCGACTCTCCGCGTCTTTTTCTTTCTAATGCGCTATCTTTCCTTGAACCCGAAACTTTCATCGTCCATTACTTAAGTAAATACCATCGGAATTATATCTTATTTGGTATCACTTTCATTAGAAAAATGCCACGAATATATTGGTGATAGTTCCAGAAAAAAATAATACAAATATAGATGTTTTGTCATTGCATTACTAGTAGTCCCACCGATATAGTCGATCTGTATTATGTTACACTTCTCGGCGACCGAGGCCTCTCGTGCTTCACGGCCCCTCAAGGTTATACCCCGCGGAAGGAGGGATTGTTTTGTGACGATTATAGTTCAGAATTTCACGAAAATTAACGATGAAACACTGTATTGCGGACAGCAAGACGCGCGACGAAGTCAGCGGGCGCTGCTTCCGCTAGTCGGCCGAAAGGAGCAATTAATTTCGACGCCTGATACAAAGTAATATATATATATATATATATATATATATATATATATATATATAAGTTGTTTTAGAGAAAATGAGAGGAAAAGCAAATATATTCAATAGAAAAAGAAAAGTATACAAGGTGATACTGAAATAGGTACTCAAAATTTGATATTATAATTTACCATTTCCAAAGATGAAGGAAGATCATAGAATTTAAAGTCTAGAAACTCTCCTTTCTCAAGTATTAAAACTTTATAGAATAGAAATTTTGTCTGAATAATTTCGTTATATACAATTATGAACACATTATGGTCGGTTACTTTTTAAGAATGCGATGATATTTATAAAAATTGATAGCAAGAAAAAATATCTACTTTCTCCTATTTAACATTCGTAATTTATATCGTACAATTGCAAATCGTATTTGATCACATCTTTAGTAATTCAAAAATAATAAATTCTGTACTCACTTCAGATTGTACGTTGATGCACTCCGCTTCCGGGTCCGGCCTCATCATCGTTATTTCATGGTGACAGATTGGTAGTATGTCAAAGTTTGGCATCGGGTGGTTCGTTACGTCAGGATCCTGTTTAAGTATGATTTTCTCAGATTAATAATTCGAAAGTATGTTGCGAATCGGAATATTATTATTTACCTGTAAACAATAACCAATTCTTTCAACAATAGTTGCAAAACTAGGCCTATCTTCTGGCCGTGGATGCCAACATCGCGTCATTATACCATAAATAGGATCTGGACATCCTGCTGGCTTTTCTAAACGAACACCTGATGTTACCATCGCCATAGTTTCTCTGTTAGTGCATCCTGTATAGGGTATGTATCCGAAAGACATAATTTCCCACAATAAAACACCAAATGCCCTGTGAGAAACAATTCATCAGGTTGTTATTGGCTAATTACTTACAAATTAAATAAGTTCACCATGTAAATGAAACACTGATGAGACGAAGTCAGGCTCTTTAAAACATTTGAATTACTTTCAGATGCAAACTTGAGATCAAGCGATCGAAATGATATGGTTATTAAAGTTTTAAATGGGTACGACGAGTTAACTCGTCTGCTTAATTCAATAAGTAATGCTTTTACTTTATTGTAATATCATAATATCCATATCTTATTTAAATTGCGGCAAAATTTTTGTTATGATAATTTTATTTGTCTTATGTTCCTTGTCCCTAAATATTATAAATCGGCAAGTTACACAGTTAAAAAGTTAAGGTTGTTGGATTTGTTTGTCTATGATATATAAAGATATCAAATCAAAAATACAGTAATGACCTTGGAATCTCATTAAAAATGGTTTTGAGGGAAGATACTGATAGATGTACCCGAAGAATGTTTACTAAATATACAACAGTAAATAAAGCAAATATTTGGTCCCGTTTAACTGAAACACCCTGCTTGGTCGAACGGTTAATAAAAACTTACCAAACATCGGTTTTCGTAGTGAATATTCCGTCCAAAAAGCTTTCCGGTGGCATCCATTTTATAGGTAACATAGCCTTGCCCCCTTTTCTATAGTAATCGCTTCTGTAAATATCCTTGGCCATGCCAAAATCCGCGATTTTCACAACTCGGCCAGCTGTCTTGCAAGTAAGTAAACAATTTCTCGCCGCGATATCCCGATGGATAAAACGGGCTTCTTCCATGTATTTGCAGCCATTGGCAACATCGTAGCCACACATGATTAGATCCAGCATCGTCAACGACGTAGACCGATCCTGCCAAAACAGGAATATACGCAATGCACCCCATTGATGACGAGCGCCAAAAATTAACAGTTGACCCTGTTTAAATTATAATTCAGAAGAATACATAGTTAAACGAAAATAAACGAATCAAAAGTGAAATTAGTCGGTTTAGTAACACCTACTGTACAAGACGTTCATTGCAGCAGTTCATACGGCCATTTGACGGACGAGTTTTAGAACAATTTAATAAATTCTTTTTGTTAGAAGGTCACCTTATATTGTTCTACGAATAGAATCATTAATTTTTGTTTTACGAGGTTGTGAAACATATTAAACCGAAATTATATTTTTCGTTTGAAAAAGTTTCAGATTGATTTTTGGGGCTAATCAATACATGTTCAAATACTAAAACGATATTATAGTTCTGTGATTACAGTAGTAATTAAATTTTCTTTAACGAAATTATAATGAAAGTCGCAAAATGTTTTCAAACTAATAATAATAAACAAATGTAAGTGAGTGATGTACATACATAAAATTTCATCGAATTCGATGGGCGCATAAAAAAACTATAGGCATTGAAAGACATAGGAATCACTGAATTCTGGGCTTACGATTTATCTAAATCGCAGTTTGTCACAATTTTTGCCATTTTTAATTATCTATGAATTACTTAGATCTACAAAAGGCATAGTTTAATTTTTCATTATGACCGCAAGAAAAGTTATAAATCATAACCATTGCTTTTTTCTTCAGAATTTCGACCAATGACAATTTTTAATTAATTTCTTTTATACATTACCTAGTAAACTAATCCTTCTAACGTCTCAAAAAAAAACTGAAGCCGTTTTAACCAATTTTATAAAAGTTATTCGTTTTTAAAGGTCGTCCCGATACTTTTGTACGCAACTGTATAACTATGTTCACAAATATTTTTTGTTAAAGCAATTATTTTCCGCTTGATTAAAATTATTGTTAGACTACAGACGTATTGAAAACTTTCCTTCATCAGTTAAAAGGCTTTCTAAATCCTAGTTGTGATTAAGATTTGTTAGTGTTTGTACATTCTACAAATGTATACAGTGGATCCAAAAAGTATTTGAACACTAAACTTCCAATTCTGGAAAAATTGCCGATATTTAACTTGTGACAATTTCGTAAAAAACAATAGTACAGAAATCAATTTGGACTAATTTTAAAGGAAGTTTCTCCTTTCGAAGAACGTTGGCCATTTTCTTCTAAGATATTTTCGCATAATGTAGCGGGTGAGAAACTGGAAACGTACTTCTCCTCAAAAATGCTGTACATTGAATCCTATGTAAAAATATTGACAAATTTTTTACGTGACTGAATTCACCACAGATTTCAGGATTAAAGTCTTCTCTTTGCACCGACCTATTAAAAATTGTTGTACAATTTTTTTCATTGTTTTATAGAATAAAATGAGGGACATGTTTGATCATATAAAGCTGTCATCGTGTATCTAAATATAATACCTTACATTACTTTGGCGGTACACCTTTCATTCAAAGCATGATAAAACAGTCCCAAAAAATCGTACATGAAGTTTTTTACGTTAATCTTCAAATCTATCATTGATACATTCACGTTTTAATTGGTGACATCTTCAGTTTTCCACCTGTTACATCGTGCCAAATTGTCTTAGATAAAAACGAATGATAATTTATGATCGCAGAAGTCTCAAGCTTTAAAATGAGACCAAATTCATTGCTGTAGGTACCATTTTTTTAAACGAAATTATCACAGCTTAAGTATCGATGATTTCTCAGAAATCGGAAATTTAGTTTTCAAATAGCTTTTGGATCCACTGTAAAATTCTCGAGCCTATTCATTTAGATGCAGTTGCGAGAAAAAATGAAAGTTTCAAATTAAGAAAAACTTAAAGAAATATAATATAAATAGTGCAAGGTCTTAAAGAGAAACGTACTTACCGCGCGTGGTCTTTCTTCCCGAAGGAAATTTTTCAGGTTGCCACCAGCGAGCAGTTCCAAAACAATGTATTTTGGATTCTTGTCGAACGATACGCCGATGAAATGAACTATATTCGGGTGATTAAATTTGCTCATGATTAGAGCCTCCATCATGAAATCAGCTTCGGTTTGGGGCGTGGACGAAGACGGTATAGTTTTCACGGCGACCGGATGTTCTTCACCCCTGTATTTGTAAATACCTTGAAACACTTCGCCGAAAGCACCTTGTCCTAGGGGTCTGGAACACAGGTCAATTATTCATAGTTGATCCCTTGAATCTCAGAAAAGTCATTAGTAGACTGCGGCGCTTTATGAAAAATAAAAATTTTCTTTAAATGAACAACACAGGAACCATGCAGAAATGTCTTTAAATTCTTTTACTGTTTCAAATTTCATTCACTCATTTCAGTCATAAAATAGATGAAACACAAAACTATGAAGACATTAAAAGACTTTAAAAATATTGTTGTACTATTGTTCAACTACTAAAATTTTTACAGAACACACAAGTTCGTTTTTATTGCATTTCTATTCCTTACAATTGACATTTTTATTTTGCATAATGATCCACAGTCTACTGATAACTATTAGTACATTTAACGTAGGAAACATGTTTATCAGTAATAATTCATTAGGCAAGGGCGATGATAAAATTCGTCAAACGTAAAGAGAATAAATATAACAGTGAACATGTTCATTTTTCTCATAAGTTATACAATGTGAAAAAGCACTGATTTCTGGGAGAGTTCATTTACCTTCAAGCATTGAAAGAACTTTTTGGCAATTTCCAGTGCTATCTTTATCGTTGACAATATTAAAACCTGTTCTAGTGTGTTGTCGTGTTACGTGCGTCTTTTTAAAATTTTCACATAGCAGTGTACATTATTTTATGTTTAGTTAAAGGATAAGAGCATGTATCATTTTATTAATATTTTCTTAAATATCGTTAACTTTTCTACCATATTTTTCTAATATAGAGGGTGTCCCGCATACCATGAACAACCGATTGGGAAGGAATTCTACACACAAAAGTGAGTCGAAAAGAGAGAATAAAATTTTTTCGTATGACACTTCATTTTCGAGTAAATAGGGTTTGAAAATTCAGCGAATTCGTGAACCATTAGATAGGAATTGGCTGACACGTCTGATCATGATCAACCAATTCTACTTTCTGCGAATACTAAAGCACGTGAACCTGACGGATCTTTGAACTCGATTTTCTCGGTAACGAAGCTTCAAATGAAAAAATTTTATTCTTTCTTTTCAACTCACTTTTGCGTGTAGCATACTTCCAAACCATTTCTCATGTAATGTTCAAGCCTTTTTATTATTTTTACAATTCTTTTTACGATTTTAATTGGATATTGTCTGCCAGGAGTAATAACACAGTAAACCGTCCTATAACACGATTTATACACACGGTGTACCACGAAGCATGATCAGCTTAGATTATTCTGTTGTTAGCGGTTCGATCGGAAGTTTTTTTTTAGCTAAATTAACATGGTTCGGGAAAAGCTTTAATATGATTGTACCAAAGTTGTCAACCCTATTTTTCCAGAGTTATCAAGGCCACCTTCAGTTTTTTATGGGTAAATCTACAATTTTTTTACACCCATCTTCTAGGATATACTGAGACGAATTCGGTAAACACCATAAAAGGTATTTCTCGTTCATCTAAATGAAAGAAACATTAAAAAAATATCATTTTCGTTAATTGAACGAATCTGAAAATGGTGTCCACTAGCAGCACTACACTCGCGTAAACGGTTAAGAAATAACTGTTTAGTTCTTTTTATGACATTTGCATTGATGGTTAAGCATGCATCTACACCCGCACATACTCTTCGTAGATCAAGAGCATCTCGATCTTTTTGTCGGTACAGTAAATCATCATTCGCGGATCACGAAAGACTACTAACAGTTCATGTTCGATATCATTAAATGTATTCCATGGTACAGAACGAAATGTTTGCAAACAGTACGCGAGATATCAACTCAATAATGACTAATACTAATCTATCAACAGCATTCGAAAGTGTATCACAGTGTGGCTTGCCAATCCTTTTTAATAGATTTAACAATTCCTCTTGCAAAATTCTTCCAAATATGTTTTCCTCAGTCTTTTTAGATTCAGAAACAAATATTCGTTATGATGCATGCCGAATTCGTCTCTGTGTTCCCTAAATGATGAGTGTAAATTTGTAGGTTTAACTATAAAAGCTGAAGGTGACCTTGATAACTCTGGAAAAAAGGGTCTGGTCTGGGTTAGGAAGATGTTATCATCTTAAAACTCTCCTTGAACCATGTTATTTTAGCTCAAACAACTTCCGATCGCTGATAAGCTGATCACGCTACATGGTCCACTCGTCATAAGGCGGAGCAAAAATTGCGATTTGTATTAAATTTAATTTAATTAAATCTGGTTTGTATTAATTTCTAGTTTCTTATAACGCGGTTTCCATATAATACGGTACGAATCAGTCTCGTGTTAGGAGGGTTGACTGTACCTATAATGTTACATGTAGACTGCGCATTTTATAAATTTATTACAAAGTTGTGTGGGTGCTGTTTCAAAAAGTAGAAAGATTAACAGAATTTACGTACATCAATGTATAATTTCTACTTAACAAATGATTAAATGTAGAAAAAAATTTTTGTTTGGTTTCTGTCTATTGCAGTTGATACAGAAAGGTTCAATATTGCATAAAGATCCGCTATCTAGTTACATATACATGGTGTCCCAGTATTGATGGTATACCGTGGAAGGGGCAGTTCTACATGACAAAATAAGTCGAAAATATGTAATAAATTTTCTGATTTGACGCCTTGTTTCCAAGAAAATCAAGCTTGAAAATGCAGCAAATACGCAAGCTATTAGATAGTAATGGTTTACCGCGTATGATCATGACCAACCAATTCTACTTCCTGGATACAGTAAAACACGCGAACCCGATAGATCTTTAAACTCGATGTTACAACCCCCTCCACGGTTGTACCATCAATATTGGGACACCCTGTATGTATTAACACATATCTGACCGTAAGACAAAAATTAGTCATTTTACCATCAACATGATTAGTATTAGTCATATTAGTCATTTGCATCTTGCAGTAAAGAAATGACTCTAGTTTTAATAAGTGGAAATGAATTAAAATGATCTATGAGCGTCAATGAAAGATGGAATCACAATTTATAAGAAAATCTAAGAAAAAACGGAAAGATGAATAGACAAAAATGCCGACCGAATATGTGTTAACTTTCCAGATAAGTTTGGATTCATTTTCATCAATATATCATTTGATTAATTTAGTATTACTTCTCCCAGTAATCGTAATTCATATTGAATAACGGATCGGCGAGAAGATAGAATTAATTTTTTTGTTTAGCTGCAGTTCTGTACTTACTTTACCAAGTGGATGTACTCGCGTGGTATTTGCGGCAAATCTTTAAAGCTATAGAGATTTCCGGCGAACTCGTAGTTCGGATTGAACTCGGTCATCATGGTGTCGGCGCGTAACGACGTTAACTCTGTACCATTACCAAACATATCTTGTCGCCGACGTGAAAGCGCCTTTCGACTTTGGTGACGATTATCTATTGATGGAAGTAATTAATACATATTTCAATACATGCGATGTAAAGTTTAAAATAATCTAATATTACTTGTAATCAAGTTATAGCTGTGCAACAAATTTGGTTGATTATTTTTATTTGTTATTATGTATATAATAGTTCCTATTTAATAAAATTACGTAAATCCGGTGGCTTCGGTATTGTGCAAAAGCATGTACGTTACAATATTGTTTAGCAGTTTCTTACAAATTACTAGGCAGAGGGCGGAGAAAGCCAACACTAGGACGATGCTTAGAGTGATCCACAGTATCACGAACGTTTGATGTGTACCCTTGGAATCCTCAGCCACTGCAAATTAAAAAGTATCCACTAATTATACAGAATCGGCCACACCTCGTTGATTTTAGTGATCATAAAATACATATGTTGTCAATGCCATCATTACAACTTCTTCTAATATTAGGTTGGTGCAAAAATAATTGAAATTTTCATCAGTTTAAACTTCAGCGATTTTTCGGAAGCGACATTTTATCTTATTTCATTCACTTAGTTACTAATTCTTAGTACAATACTGTCGTGATAAGAGCTACAAGGCTGTACACGATAAGTTCATTACTATTATCCTCACTACTGCGGGGTATACCTCGAGTGACCAAGAAGTTCGACCGATCGATTCGGCTGACAAAAGCAACATGATACGGGTCAACGTATATTGGTGAGCCAATACTAATGCAATGACAAAACAATTTAGTTTTTTAATATCCTTTTATGAAACTTTTATCAACACATTTGTGACATCTTTCTGATTAAAATGAGACAAAACATGACAAAATTCGGTGTATATTTGCTTGAGTAAATTTGTACTTTAAAAACTTTATTATCATCAATTGAACAAGGAAATATGACCCAAATTATATCATATTTCGTGTCATTTTAATCAGAAAAATGTCACAAATGTGTTGGTTAAAGTTTCATAAAAAAATAATTAAAAACAAAAAGGTTTTGGTCGCTTGACTCGACGCTGGCGGCAGAAGGTAAAGGAATCTCTAAAAACCGTGTCTGTACACGATGAGTGCAATGTTTCGAGCCCGACGTCGTTGCTTTCATCGCAACAACACTGTACGATGTACGGTGTACATCAATGAAAAGTACGAAGCACATTTATCGATTTGTGTTCTTTCATTTGTCGTAACTGTTTATTATTGGGTTATGTTTGCTGTCAAGGTGAAAATGGAGAAAAAGCAAATTCCTGCGATCTTACAATAATATAAGAGTTCCCATTAGGACGCAAAGCGGCAGAAACTGCTCGAAAATATTAACAATGCGTATGTAATTGCTGGTAATGAATGAAAAGTTATTATTATTTTTTAAGACTTCAGATCAGAGATCAAAATAAACAGTTAATTTTGTGGTAAAAAAAATTTTGTTCGAACTTGTTTTGTTCGAGAAAATGTTTATTCCATGGAATTTTTATGGAAAGAAATTTTACCCATAGTTTTTTCATGGAACAAGTATTTTATAATCTCTGTAATAAAAGTTCTATGAAGGCAAATAATTTGACGATGTACTTTCATAAATAGCTTAAATCAATATTTCAAAAATACTTCTTTTGAGTAATAAGCTTTTAAATAAATCATAATAAAAAAAAGAGATCTGTGCACTGCCTATTTTCGTTTAAATGAGCGACAAATTCTTTTTAATGATGCACTTTGGCAGTTAGAATAAATTTGGTAATTATATAGAAAAGGTCTGCGTACTCCGATTTTGATGAAATTTTAATATATTATAGATTTCGACATTTTGAACAACTTTTTCCTTTTCCAATATAGGAGGGTCGCTTTTAGTTTTCGATATATTTGCAAAAAATTATGGCTAATACTGTATTGAATTTTTCGTATTCCTGCACGCTCCGCGGCAACGTAAACCTGTTCCGGGGCCGCATCTGTTTATTTTTTGTTTGTAAACACGTTGTGGAGATGAGAAGCGACAATACCACACACACCCACACAGTGCTTAACACGCACCCAGTGTTTCTAAAAAGAAGGTTCTCACATTATACAATATAAAATCAACTGAGACCAATACAGCATACATGTATTATCCAACACACGGTACCACACACACCCACCTAGTGTTTCTGAGACGAAGGTTCTCACATTAAACAATACAAAATCAACTAAAACCAATACCAATTTGTTTTACAATCAAATGCGATAATATAATACATGTATGCTGTATTGGTCTCAGTTGATTTTATGTTGTATAATGTGAGAACCTTTTTTTAGAAACACTGAGTGCGTGTTAAGCAGTGGTTGGGTGTGTGTGTGGTATTGTCGAAAAAATAATAAGGTTTTGTATGTATGACCAGAGTGAGACCCTGTTTTTTCTCTTATCTCCACAGCGTGTTAAGAAAAAAAAGTAAACAGACGTCGCGCCGGAGCAACCTTACGTTGCCACGGAGAGTGCGAGAATACGGGAAATTCAATACAGTATTAGCAATAGTTTTTCGCAAATATCTCGAAAACTAAAAGCGACCCCTCTATATTGGAAAAGGAAAAAGTTGTTCAAAATGTGTTGCTGCATAACATATTTAAATTTCATCAAAATCGGAGTATAAAGAATACAGAAAATTCAATATAGTATTAGAAATAGTTTTTTGCAAATATCTCGAAAACTAAAAGCGACCCCCCTATATTAAAAAAGGAAAAAGTTGTTCAAAATGTGTTGCTGCATAACATATTAAAATTTCATCAAAATCGGAGTACGCAGACCTTTTCTATATAATTACCATAAATTTTTTAGTTGTTTAATCAGCCAAAAATTTAACCGCAACCTCACAAATTGGTAGTTCACATAGGTTTCAAAGTATTTAGGTACAGAAAACAGGTGAATTTTCACTCGAAGAACGTATGAAAGTGAATCATAATACAAATAAACTCATAATATTGAATAAAAATAGCAATCGTTCAATTTCTCCAGAATTCGAGAAAGTAAAAGAAAGTCAAACACTTACCGTCGCAGGATTTCAAGTCGTTACTTAATAACCATCCCGGTGGGCACAAACATTTAGTTTCGCTTAGATACTGATCAAGGGCAATGCAGCGGAAATCACAACCGCATCCACTGATAGCAGGAATAATGTACACTTCACCAGATTCACGATTTATTGCTGGTCGGAATTCAATGTGCATCAGCTCACGGCTAGCATACGAATAACCACCTTCGCCATTGCCGGACTCCTTGTGTCCCGTGTCACCGCCTAAATTATAGAGTTCGCATTAAACCACCGAAAAACTTGTCTGATTTCAACTACGTGTACAGTGGACCCAAAAAGTGTTTGAACACTACATTTACGATTATGGAGAAGTTGTCAATACTTGAACTATGTTTTTACAGACGTTTCAATTTGTAACATTTTGAACCAAAACAGTGTCTTCAGTTTCTCAGTAGCTGTATCATGCAAAAATATCTTAGACAAAAATGATCGATGGATGATGAAAGTAGATATTTTAAACTTTAAAATGAGTCCAGGTGTATCACTGTACTATTTTTGAAACAAAATTATTACAGTTCAAATTCCGTCAATTTCTGGAAATGGGAAGTGCTCAACTACTTTTTGGATCCACTGTATGTCCATCAATTAACACATCTCTTTCACTTATATTGAATGATTGTAAAAAATTCGTATCCGATTACCAGAGACCTCAACACCTTCTTTGAATGAAAACTACAAAGTTTTGGGGCACGAACTTTTGCTGTTAGTTGCTTACATTTATAAATGAATATTTGAAGTAATACATTAAATGCACCAGAGGAGAAAAGGTTACAGAGGGATTAAAAAGGAAAAGCATCGAAGTGCAAAAAGTGTAAACAATAGGATAAAGAAATATATTGAACCATATATTCAACAATACTGAATTGTTGATTCTAAAATTATTGAAGTATGCAACAATACGTACATCTAATGCAGTTTAAATTTCGATAAAGTTCTATGGTCCCAGTAATAAAACTATCACGGAGGAGAAAATTATAAACTATCTGATTTGTTTGGCGTGCATGATACTACTATAGCTATATTATCGACTGTGATTTGTTTTAATCGTGGTACACACCTAGTAAAAATTATTCGACCAAACAACTCAAGTGTTTATCATTGTACTTATCCATATTTTCAATGTGGAAGATACATTGATTAACGGTAAATGTAAATATAATAATAAAACATGTCATATATATATAGAAAATATTAATATAAAAATGGAAAAGTTAGTTTTGCATAATGTATAGAATGCGCAAATTGGGCATTGACATAAGGTAGGGTTTAATCATCTCCACGGCTTTAGAAAATCGTTGTCTTTATTGTTTGAAGTATTAAAAAGTGTGCTAATGCTTTGCCATGCTACTTAAATTTTTTTATAATTTTCACATAGAAGTAGCCAGTTTATTATTTGCTTTGGTAAAAAGGCAAAAGAATTTCATTAATACTTTACTAGAATATCCGTATCTTTTATACCGTATTTGTCTAATATACAGGATGTCCCATTTAAATGGATCCCCCCTGAATATCTCCGAAATTATTTATGATGCTAGAAAATGTTTCAAATAAAAGTCGAATGATATCTAGGGAACATAATTTGATTCGAATAAATTTATTTTTTTAAATAGAACCATACATTTTTTAATGCATTGATCGATGCAGCTCATCATTCCTTGTAAAAAATTATTAACCTATTTATACCGAAAAAATATGTTCTCCACGCATCCACCTATAAAAAAAAATATTCACGTCAATTTATGTCCCCCACGATATCATTCAACTTTTGTGTGAAACATTTCCCAGTGACATAAATAATTTCAAAGATATTCGAAGGGATCGACTTAGATAGTACACCCTGTATACACTTTCTATTGTTCATATTTAATATATGTCGAAATAATTCGTTCAAACATCACATTCACACTTTTACCGAATATTTTCTATCAAGGATAATAGAAGAACGATAATATTAATATGTCCGGGGCAACCCGCCGTTTAAAACAGTGGAAAAGAATTTTTAGCAGAAGCACAAATGAATGATATTGATTCGTCTGTTACCTATGTAACCACCACCACCGCCTCCCGTAAGACATCCGCCACCTCCACCACCGAATCCACCATTACCGTGGCTGTGATTTCCAGGACCGCAACCAATTCCTCCGATGCCACCCCGAATTAAAGCCGTTCCAGCGGTAGGTCGTTGAACCGCGTCGCTACTTGATGACCCATCCCACCCGCCGCCGGGACCACCTGCGCCGTCGAGAATCAGGTAATTAACACAGTTTCGAAGTAGTTATAACTAAACGCGGATTGACGTCCGCTACTGCAGCAACGATCGTGTGAATCGACCAAATAAAATTGAAACGTCATTTGTTCAAGCTTCAACCGTCAAAACTGTTCTCGCGTCTCCCAACCGAACACTCTGCGAACAGCTAACTACAGTTTTTTACTGGATAGAACGTGATCGTTATTGAAGAATGATTACTGATTTTAAAATGGACAGTGGGATATCCTATAACTTCCAACGAAAGAATGCTATGACGAACAGCTTTTTCCATACGCGGAAAAATAAAGTTTAAAAGTCCAGGCTGAAACAGACATCATTGAATTTGGTTTTCAAAAGACCTTCAGCCGATCAACCTGCCTCAAGACAGATCTGGGTTAGGCAATTCTTTTGTTTTTTTTACAATTTTGTACAACATTAAATAATTATAAATTTACACATGTGAGCAATGTATCAAATGCAATGAAAATTTAAATATAATAAATTAAATTTATAAGTCGTATATTTATATGTTCTTATTTTATACATATGTATATTTCGTATGAAGAATGCATATGTGTCTACAGTGAGGAGTACAATTGAAACAATGAAACCACTTTTTCCAAAAATCATTATTGTACTAAATTAGTGCAATAAAGACGTTATTACTGCCTAGATATAATTTTTCGAACAAACACTACGGAGCATTACGAATGTCAATTTGCTCTACTAATTTGTGATTTAACATTGCCGTAGCAAATAACACTGTAATAGCTGATATAAGAACAATTTGAAACGGACAGTTTATTATAATAGTTTCATTACTATTATACAGTGCACAAAATTGTACATAATTGCCTCGTACATGTCAGTAACAAACGTGAACATTTTTAAAAATGTTATATCAGAGCTGCCAATAGTAAAGGACATTAGTGAATAAAATGATAACTTACCAATATCTTGCGCAAGAACCGAAGTAGTAATTGGTTGTTTTCCAGTTGGTGCAGGTCCCCGTCCATGCTGAAGACCGGTATTAACAAATGGTCCAAAACCTATTCCACCTCCACCCCCAGCAATAAGAATTGGGTGTTGTATTCCATTGTTATTTAACTACAATGCATTAACATTACTTTTGTATTTTGTTTAATTACCAATAGCATGTAAAAATAAGAAATATTAACTCACTCTAAAGACATATGTTGCGCCACCACCACCGCCTCCGCCATCTTTTATCTTAAAGTTCTTCACTTCGCGTATACTGGAGGTAATTTCCGATAAAGGTGGTCCATTATTTCGTCCACCAGTTTGACAACTATCTGTTCTCAGTCTAAAGTTCTAAAAATTAAATTCACAAACTTGTAATGTAAAAAGTACAAAATTTCTAATATAAAATTACAATCCATAAAAATTGTATTGTCTATTTTCTTTTAAATAAATACTGCTATATTAAATGTTAGTTTCTCAGATCACTCAATAAATTCGTAAGTACTCTACATTATTAGTAAAAGAATTAAATTCTTGTTTAGTTTAACGTCAATTTGGTGTGCAACCCAGTGTCTCAAATGAAATACAGATATGTAAATGATTAGAGATATGTTTATGCTTTTATAGTACAAGTGAACGAAATAAAATATGGTAAACTAGAATCATTTCAGAAATTTAATACAAACATTGAAACAAAGTTTAATTGCTTCGTTTAATTAAAATAATTTTTATGGAAACGCGAATTTGCATAAACAGTTTAACCCTTGGACGGCACGGCGAACACTTTTTAGGATTTCATGACAGCATTAACTAGACCTATTCAAATCTTTATATAGCAACTCTCGTTTACATTTTTTTCAATCCACTTCTTTGAGATTAAGGTTAATCTTTCTCTTGGACGCAATATAAATAGCTAATAATGTCAACTGACTGCTGGAAAAATTGAATGTAGATGGAACGGTTATAACTCTGGGTCAAAATGTATCCAACTCACGCAGTCCGAGGGTTAATCGTAACTATTAATTTTATAAGTATAATATAAAAATCTTACTTTAGGACACGCGTCTATTCCCGCCTGTCCTACCATGAAATACAATTGTTCACCCTTTTCTAGTTCAATTACTCCGCGAACAAAAGCGCCCAATGTACTACCCATTCCACTAGATCCTTTGCCTCCACGTGCACCCAGTCCAATTAAACTAGAATTTACAATTAACCAAGTATCATTGAAATACTGTTAAATTTGTAAATTTTGTTAATAAGATCAGCCAACGCATAGAGAATGTCCGTACGTATAATATCCGCCTCGAGGTGCCATCCACCGTTGAACGCCATTCAAATGAGAGGGAGCATCTTCTAATTGTGCCGATTGTACAACCAATTCTACGTCCGTCCTATTATACTCCTCAGCACATTGTTCAGCCGTTGGCCCTGTTCTTCCTGTGGCCCCGCAAGTTGTAATTCGAATAACTACAAAATCATAAAGTATTTGTAGACAATATCTACTCGCACACTAGAGCTAAAAATATTCGATCACTTATTTGACGAACAAGAAGCTTGGCTTCTCTTTTTCCTCCTTTTTGTAATGTAAACGGTGCATGTTGTATCTGATCAAACACATTTAAGCGACAGAGTATACTGGGCGATTCGCGAGAAACAGAACATTTAAATATCTCCGTTAGGATTGAAGCTAGAAGAAAATGTTAAACAGGAAAGTTGTATTGTTCAAGGACTTAAATATGCTGATATCCAAAATTGTCTGATTGTTGTTAGCTTCAGAGTTATTCGAAGGTCATAGTACACCACATCGTTGAACTGGTCTTGACATTGGCTATTACACTGTATAGTTAAAAATATATGATGCCATTTCAAAAACCATCGATAACTTTCAAAAATCTTTGAAGACACCAACAATTAGACAATTTTTTAACCATCATATTTGCCTCCTTGAACAGTTTAACATGCTCTGTTTCTCGTGGATCAACCTATATAGTTGTATAATATACTTGAGAATTACGATACTATTTAGTTTCATTAGCTTAATGAATGCTTTCGTTTCTTTAATTAATGCTTTATGTAAGCAACCTTTGAGAGGATCATGGCTTTTTCGGGCCGGCTCGTCGCGTTTGGCCGTTTTAGGTTACACTGGTTTACAAAGCGATAAACGTGCCACCTCCCGGAGTACAAGAAGAAGGAAAAAGGAAGTGCGGCGAGTCGTGTGACCGCTGTATCATGAACTGAACGAATATATTATATTTTCTAGTCAACTACATTTACAATAGTTGTTTTTATTGGTAATGACTCTCACTTGACTACTTAACTGACATACAATATGCGTACGAATTTTTAAGATGTATCTAATACTAATTCTATATAAGAACTATTAAATTATCCGAACGAACTTAATACTGTTATTTTACGAAAATCTGCAAGTTTTGCATTAAATAATTAAATATTTAGTTATTACTAGACTGCAGATCTTTATGCAAAAATATTTTCTGCATCATTTACAAGGTAGTGGAACCAAATAAAAATCTGTTTCTTCCTTTAATACTTGTAATTTGTTAGCGATAATATATCGATACCCTTGAATCCCTTTTACATAACCCTCTATACATTACCAGTTTCATTTACAAAATCCACGTGTTGATCTGGAATTTTTTCCATGTCTATAACAGGGTTGTAATAATTAAAATCTCCCACGACTTCCGGAGGAACCCCTAATTAACCAAAGTAGAATATAAGTATTTTATAAGCGTGCGCATTATATTATTTATTAAATATTTTAAGATTTACCAATGCCAAAACATTCTGGGCTCAAAGAAAAATCGTCAATTGCTACATCGCCGGTTGACGATAAGCCTCTGCTTGCTTCAAATTGTAAGAAATATCTGTGGAAATAACGCAAATATTATATACAGGGTGTTCGCTAACTGGTGGTACAAGCAAAAAGGGGGTGATTCTACATGAAAAAATGAGTCGAAAATATAGAATAAAATGTTTTCACATGAGGCTTTGTTTTCGCAAAAATCGAGTTTTAAAATTCAGCGAATACGTGTACTATATCGGCTGTCGCGTCTGATCATGACCAACCAATTCTACTCTGTGCATATACGGTGGCTCGATAAATACGAAAGTATTTAAACGCACTTTAAATTGGAATAACTTTTTATAAATTGGACCATATAATTTGACTTCTTCTTTAGCAACTACAAGCATTGATTTTCTAAGTGGGATGCAAATAAAATTTTGAAAAACTTACACTTGGTAGGAATTACATGAAAAAATAAAAATGGCACTTTTTAAAACTTTTTTATTTCAGTTGGCAATGAAAATTTAAAATATGCGTTTTATAGATCTAAGTTAGTTATGCACATGCCGAAAATTTCAACGAAATCAGTTGACGCAGAAAAATACTACACCCATCGAAACATGTAAGAATCTGTGGATTTTAAGAAAAATCTGACCAAAAGTCGTGGAAAACTGCGATTTTTATCAGTTTGAATCGCTTGTAGCTCGTGTATACATTAATTGATTTCGATGAAATTTTCAGCATGTGTATTACTAGCATAGGTGTATAAGACGCATGTTTTAAATTTTCATTACGAGCTGGAATATAAAAGTTTTAAAAAGTGCCATTGTTATTTTTTTATCTAATGCCTACTTACTGCAATTTTTTTAAAATCTTGTTTGCACGTCATTTAGTAAATCAATGCTTCTAATTGCGAAAGAAAATGTCAAGTTGAGTGGTGCAATTTTAAACAAATTATTCTGATTTAAAAGGCGTTCGAATAATTTCGTGAGCTACTGTATGTACAAATGGACGTGCGTGATCCCGACGAATCTTTAAATTCGATTTTCTCGAAAACAAAGCCTCACATGAAAAACATTTATTCTATATTTTTGACTTATTTTTTCATGTAGATTCACCCCCTTTTCGCTTGTACCGTCAGTTACCGGATACCCTGTATAATAATCTTAAATAAGGAAGGTACTGAGGGTAAAAAGCTATAAATTACATAATTCTTTCATAAGAAAAAATTAAAAATTCATTCTTTGAACAAAACAAATCTAAAAAAATATCTATATTCTATTCAGCATTTAAAAGTATTTATAGTCTGGTTACTAATAGTCTGGTTCAAATAAATTTAAAAAAGATTCAGATAATTCTTACGATAATCTTTCATAAACAAACGTTATAACCTTTTCTTCATGTGAAGGTTTTCGTGAATCCAGTTATTCTGCAAAAACTTACTTTTCAATGTCAAAATAAAAGTTTAAATAGCAATTAAATAATTGGCCATTTAATACCGTGTCCATCTACATACAATGGATCCAAAAAGTATATGAACACTAAATTTTCCATTCTTTAGAAATTTTCAATATTTGAACTGTAATAATTCCGTTAAAAAAATAGTACAACCAATAACCCGGACTTATTTTAATCAGTTAACTGCGGAATTTAATTTTAAAAATCTTTCACGGGATGCGGAATAAAAAATTAAGGATTTATTGTTGAAAAGGATCGCAATAGAGCTTCGGATTGACAGGTACACATGTCGAACGCAGTGAACTAGTTAAAGCCTGAAGCCTCGACTTTCGCCATCCATCGATCATTTTTATCCAAGATATTTTTGCATGATACAGCGACTGGGAAACTGATGACACTTTTCTGGTTCAAAATGTTACACATTGAAACGTATGTAAAAACATTGAAAAATTGTTCTCGTGACTGAAACTACCATAGATTGAAAGATCAAACTCTTACAACGAATACTTAAAACGTGAACAACGATTTTTTCTAGTTGGTTTATTGATCTTTGGATGGAAGGTGTACTGCCATTTTGAATAATATAAGGCCACCGTGGAGGTCTTACAGGACCAAACTTATTCCTCATTTTTGTTCTATAGAACAGGTAGAAAAACATCACAAATTGAGTTTTAAGCAGTCATTGTAAAGGGGAAGATTCACATCTACAAATATGTAATACATTCGCCAGAAAAAAATTTGTTGATGCTTTTACAGACGATTCAATCTGTAACATTTTCGACCACAAACGTCTCCTCGGTTTTTCACTTGCTACATCATGTTCAAATATCCTAGAAACAAATTAATATTACTTTGCGAAAGTAGGTCTTCGAGCTTTAGAATAAGTTCAAATTTATTATTATACTATTTTTTAAACAAAATTATAATAGTTGTTTAAGATTAGGAACTTCAGGTGGTTGATGTTCCTTGCCTAAACCAATATTTAATGGTTTATTCTATGTTCTTCACCAATGTTCATGTTATATCGATTTGTTCCGACTCTACTGTTCTGTTGTTTATCATTACTCCATTCCGTCATACCGTTATCCCTTGTATCATATTACTATTTTCTGCAATAGGTTATGGGCCCAGAAGTGCTGGTAAAAATATTAGTGTTGATCAAACAGTGTTAATAAAGTAGTAACTTTTTTTTAAGAAAGGATTGTAATTATAAAAAGGAAATAAAGATAGAAATGGCTGACAGGCTGTTAGCGAATCTCCCGACGCTCACGAAAAATACATATCAAAGATGGAAGTTTGATATGTGTGCAGCACATGAATCAAATAATTTGATGGAAATTGTAAATGGTACGAGACCAGTATCAAATACTTTCTTGATCCACTGTATTTTGCGCATAGAGAGTACACAAGAAACAGTACCTGTGTCGTACATCCGGCAAAACGACGACTTGATTGTACCAAGCATCGCCTTTATCACCGTAGGACCACCAAAGGATCTCTGAATGATTTTGATGAGGTTTCATTCGAACTAAGTACAGGCCAAGAGAACCGCTATGCGTGCCATACTGATGGTAGAAGAATCGTGCCTGTAAATTTACACACAAAATCAAATAAAACATACATACAACTCTAATTTAGAATATTTACGTAAGTACACCTGGGGTCTCTTTTCATATGGTGGATATGTACCTTGTTAAAGAAAAGTTATGTAAAACTGATTTGCAACGAAGTATAAAACTTGTGTCAAGTCAACGTAAACCACACAAAAAGTAATTTAAGTGCTCAAACTGCTATTAGTGACGCGCTGAGATACACGCCTCAAAGACATGTAATAAATAAAATAAGGAGAATAATTGGGCTTCCGGATAACTGTACATCTTTAATGAAATGGTTGGTAAATATTTACATTAGGGGCATCCTCACCGATTTTGATGACGTTGAAATATGTTGTCAAGGTCATCATTTTAAACAACTTTTTCCTATACATGTTACCGCCGCTCAGCTTTAGTTTCCGAGATATTCGCAAAAAAGTTTCAACATCTCGAAAAGTGATCGGAGTAGGTCTGGGTTAGATTTGAAATTGTGTTCGACCCACAACCAGGTCACAACTTAAAACGACTTCAATCAGTTGAGACTCACTGTCTTGTCTGTTTATGTCTACGAACTGAAACTTGAAATGAATGGTGTCGAACGCGAACTCATTTCATTGTCAGCTGTGTTAGCATGCAAAGAATTAAGCATGAAACTATACGAATTCTTGGATATCTACAACAATCAAGAAAATATATAATAACCCAGTATATAAATGTATAAATATATAAATAATATATAAATAACCCAGACCTAACCCAGACCTACTCCGATCACTTTTTGAGATGTTGAAACTTTTTTGCGAATGTCTCGGAAACTAAAGCAGAGCGACGGTAACATGTATAGGAAAAAGTTGTTCAGAATGATGACCTTGACAACATATTTCAACGTCATAAAAATCGGTGAGAAAGCCCCTAATGTAAATAATTACCAAATGGTTGTGATGAGCGGTATAAACAGAGGTTGGCTATATGAAATTCGACTTGTTCCGACTTTCGACTCTAGTTTCCGACTGGCCTTGCAACGAAGGCATATGAATAAGGAAACCTCGTGGGGTTGAAAATTCCCTCCACCAAATACAAAATAGTGGGGGCAATGCCCAAACGATGGTTCCTTGTATTTTTTTGGAACCTATAAATCATGCTTAGGGGCACAGGCCCCTGCCGCTATGTGTTGGCCTACGCTACATCAAGTGCCAGTGAAAGCGGAACGGCTAGGCTGATTTTCCCAAGCGAGTCAGCTGATACTTTCCAGCCATACCCAAGTTGTAAAGTAATAAATTTGTAAACGAAACAGTAATAAATTCTCAAAAATGACATTGTCCAATGTCGATCGTAGCGTAGACCCAAACCGAAATTGAAGGCGGACATACAATAAGCACGTCTCAACAAGATGTGCATTCATGTTCCAATGTTGCGGAAAGTGGAAAAATTAATTTACATTTTATTCACAGTCGCATTTTTGTAATTATAGTGCAAGGAATCGTTTTTTTACCAGTGGAATAAAATCACTGTTTAAACTTGCGATAAAAACGCGTACATATTAAGAAATCGTGCAATTGCAAGTAAAACGTGACAAAAAATCGTTTAACTGTGTATGAAGCGCGTTAGAAGAGCAGTGTGAATGTGAATTGTGTAAAAAGAGACCCAGGTGGATATTGTTTGACACAAAAGAAATCGCTTACTTGACATGATTTATAATATGGACTTTCCTTATCGTTGCTGTAAGGTGGTGTTGGATTGAATATCGGACTTTCAATGGTAGCAGAACTGCCTAATCTAAGTGCTTTAGACACGTTTACGTACGCGTACGTCCCTTCAAAGAAAAATAAATAATACTTGAGGACAACGATTAATATTATGCAATATGTATATTTGTATTATATCAACTAAAAAGAAGCGAATTTTCATTACTTCCACTTCAATGGGCTTGTTTTTTAATACTTATTTATTTTATCTGTGATTAAACTAAACACTTACTACTGATATCGTAAATTAACAAGATTGAATAATTTTTCGAAGAAATAAGAGTGTGCGAAACAGTAAAAACTATGAGTAGTTTTAATTCTTACAGGTATGCTTATTAATAGTATGCTATAACAAAGATGTTCTCTTTTACATCTACTATGCGTTCAAATATCATTATAATTATTATTATAAAAACGACTTTAAATATCAGTTTTTCTTTTCAAGCGTATTAACCATAAATACACTTCTATTTTCTGCTAATTAACAGCAATGCGTATTAATAGACTAACGAAGAGTAATTTTAAAATCAATACACATGGAGCATTATATATGTATATACACTGCAAATTCTCAATTTGTACCACATATGTGAATATACAGAGCAGATTGAAGAATACAATTTTAATCATATTTGAAACATATGTAATACAGTTTTGATCAGAAAAATACATTTCTATTTAATTCACTTTTTGATCATTTCAACCGTAACATTAAACGATTTAAATAAAACTCTGCGTTCTTATTATTGTACTTTCTATCTAATTGTGATTCAAGAAATATTGAAACTTACTTCAATATAAGAGGTATAAAGTGATGTATTTTCAAGAATATGTAAAACGTTTTCTATAATCTTTACTTGCATTTATATCTTGTAAATAACGGAAAGTATCCATATAAAATTCGTATCATGAAAATTAATCGAGTTAATCCAGATAACTAAATAAATAATAGATGGCCCCAAAAATACATGGTCACTTTACATACATGGTTATTTCATACGTATTTAATACGTTTCAAAATTGACGTACACATTTAAATGGATATGCACTCCTATCTACATAAGGATATGTAATCATTTTCAGTGTTCACAGTTAAAGAAAATTAGATTAATTTTGAGAATTACTAGGAATAATAGAAGGCCTCTCTTAACTGAAGCATTTATCCACATTTCGCCTCATTAAACAAGCGTAGTTCAATCATCACTAAATTGTAAATTTTTATAAAAAATAAAAATGTCTTGCATTAAGTCCAGGAAATAAGAGTCAAATACTATCTTTCTTGAATAATTTTAATGTTGAAAGTGTACTGATATTTTTAAATTCTTCTAAGCTCTCTACTGTTCCTCACTTATTCATAATTGTCATAAATGCATGAAATTCGTGATCTAATAATCAATAGTCACCGAACAAGTGATTCATTGTTTTTAAGTGGTGGATACAGTATACGTACTACGTACATTGCATAGTTATACCTACCGGACGCATTGCGGTATGTATGATCGTAACTAGGTCCAGTTTTATCGGACGGTGTTGGACCTCTGTAGAGGGTCCAATTCAAAGGTTTTCCCGATACGTTCCACCAACCACACCAGCCGTCCTCAAAATTACACCTGACATTCTCTGGCATTTTGTCTGAAATATCCTTCAATTATAGTCTGTCATACAGCGGACGAGCTGAACTGAACCGAAAAGGGAATGTAATATTTTGTCAATTACCGCAGTCGAGTTTTTCGTCTTCGCCACCAGCGCAGTCCTCTATTAGGTCACAGATCCGTGTTCTGTTTAAACACGTGCCATTGTTACAACGGAACATGGCTTCTGTGCAGGTCGTTTTTACCTGTGGTAATTCTGCAAACGAAAATAAATATTTATTTCCTCTTTCCCTTCTTTGACGTATTTTTAGTTAGTTAGTTAGTCTTTGCAATATTTCGTTTTAGAAATGCATGTTTTACTTTTCTTATGTTTTATATTGCATAACTTACGTAAATACCTTTCTAAGAAAGATGCTTCAGTCGCTGAAACTGCGTGATATCAAATAAAAAAAATCTTAATAAATATAAAACTATTATATTTAACATCTTGAAGAGCTTTTCTTTCAAAGATAGAAAGATCTGATTTAATCCCTCTTTTTTTATTATGTTTCATTCAACTAAAAACGATATTAATTGGATAAAGAACACTATCGCTCATTGAAATATGAACGCTTCTTTAAAAAGGTTTTTTGGTAAATAATCATCCATAACTTGTATAAAATGTGTTTACATTGCCATCCTTCTGCTTATTTGCCAAATAATAAGTGACTAATATTCTATTTCCTTAAGATCTACACGAATTTATTATTCGTTAGAAAATATTGCCTCACATCTAAAACCCAACTCTGGACACTGTTACGAGTGGCATTAATGACTATATTAGATGAAAAAATAAAAAAATTAATACGACGCATGCCACGATTAACGAAAGATATAATAAATGCCAAAGTAGGATTTTTCGACAAATAGAACATTTAGATTTAAGAGTTATTAATTTGTTTCTGTTTCAATATTATCTAATTATTTTTGCACAATTCGTTATTTTATACTTATAGAATGAAAAACTGATCAGCAATCAAATTATTTTGGGGTGAGCAAATCCTGTACTTATTTTTTCGCTTAATTTTCAAGTGTCCATACTTCCAGAAGCGGTAGTGTATAATGGAATAGAAAATAAGTTCCAAACAAATCGAAAACAATAATTTTTGTACACATGTATGATATATTAAGTGCTAATATCGAACCAAAAAATTAAAATACTAATCTGTCAGGCTTCCTGAAGAGCTTGGCCAGAAAATTAGACGTAAATGTACATTTATTTGAATGTAAAAATTTGTTTATCAAATGTTTCTTATCAAATACTCACCTAGGAAACAATCGGCCAAACGGATGTTATCAATACCAACGCTGGAATTAGTATGGGGTACCAACATTTCTAGTAATAGCTGGTGTGGCTGATTAATTGCGCCTAAATTAAATAATGCTTTCTCCCACCTATAATGTTTAATGCATATAATTTTAGAAATAGCGACACAATGATTATTCATGCATCGTTTCCATATGATGGTAATGCAATAATAATTACGTACTTTGCACGATTATTCCCTGGTTTCACCGCAGCAACTGAGCTTGTATTATTTGTAATTATAACTAAATTGATAACACCATCGTTCATTTCAACCTGATATAAAGCTAATTCCAACATACAACGCGAGCTAGTTTGAGGAATCGTGGAAGACCACAGTTGCACATTTCCAATGCCAGTAAACCACAGAAAGTGTCCTGGTGAAAAAATGAAAGTAAATTAGAAATCTAAATGTTTTAATACAATTTTTCTTTCTTTCTCTCTTCTACACGAACCGGTTCAATTAATTCTTTAATGCCAAAGTAAATTCTAATATGTATAGACGAATCTTTCTTCTTCATTTTTCGCTGTGTCTTCTAAATCTGGCATTTGAGATAATTTGTTTTGTATACTAAAACATGTGAATGAATTAACACTAACCATACCGTATCATACAAACTAGAAGACTGAATTTATTTAGATTTCTCGCAATATTGATAACAATGTGTGCTTGAATGAACAATGTGTTCACCCCTAAGGTAGTGTTAGCATATCATTTGAAAATTCGAATTAAATATAAATCATTTTATATTGATTGAGAAACTAAATTGCATGTAGTAGTTCCTACTATAAAGTTTTTAATACAAAGAAAAATATAATTTATTGGATACAGATAAGCGAAAGTTGTAAATTGTAAAGTTTTCAAGTATTAGTGACAAAGTACACAGATTTATTTTATAACAATATTTAAATTACTTGGAAAGTATAAGTATTTGTAATGTTCAGAAATTCTTTCAAGTATTCACTGCACCGCACAGATACCATTCAACATTATTGGTATGTAAGAATAGTAAGAGTTTGTAACTATTTTGTCAAATTACAACAAGTAAACGACAGCAAACGATTTGTTGTACAATAATTTTGTCGCTAATCCGTAGCCTCCTAGAAGTTAGCCCCCCACTTGTTGAAATAAATAATTTCAACAGTTGTGCTGAGTTGTGCTGAGTTTGTGCTACATTGTTCTCGAATATTATAACAATAATATAAACAATAAGCCTAAAAATTGAGAAAAACGATTTTTTTTAGTAGCCCCCCACTTTTCGTTTTTTTCAATTTTCTCAATTGTGCTAAGATTGTGCTCGAATATTATTACAGTAGTATAAAAAATAAGACCAAAAATTGAGAAAAACGATTTTTTAGTAGCCCCCCACTTTTCGTTTTTTTCAATTTTCTCAATTGTGCTAAGTTGTGCTAGGTTGTGCTAAGATTGTGCTAAAGTATCACTTTATAAAAATAATAAATAAAGAAGTTATGGTAAATAATCGTTTTGTACATGCAATTAACGTTTAAGATAGTAACAGTTATCCAAACAGCATATAATCATATATCTGAATTGTGCTAACCTAGCACAAGTAGGCACAACTTTCGTTTTCGCCAGCACAACGATACAAAGGGCACTTTACCCTTGCTCGCGGCCCTTCGCGGTGGACACTATATCATTAATTTGACTTTCTGGTCATCCGACAAACAAAATATTACATATCTGAGCTGTGCTAGCCTAGCACAAGTCAGCACAACTTTCCTTTTCGCCAGCACAACGATATAAAGGGCTCTTTACTCTTGCTCGCGGCCCTTCACGGGGACACTATATCTTTAATTTGACTTTCTGGTCATCCGACAAACATAATATTGCGTATCTGAGATGTGCTAGCCTAGAAAGTCAAAATAATGATATAGTGTCCATCACTAAGGGCCGCGAGCAAGAGTAAAGAGCCCTTTATATCGTTGTGCTGGCGAAAAGGAAAGTTGTGCTGACTTGTGCTAGGCTAGCACAGCTCAGATATGTAATATTTTGTTTGTCGGATGACCAGAAAGTCAAATTAATGATATAGTGTCCACCGCGAAGGGCCGCGAGCAAGGGTAAAGTGCCCTTTATATCGTTGTGCTGGCGAAAACGAAAGTTGTGCCTACTTGTGCTAGGTTAGCACAATTCAGATATATGATTATATGCTGTTTGGATAACTGTTACTATCTTAAACGTTAATTGCATGTCCAAAACGATTATTTACCATAACTTCTTTATTTATTATTTTTATAAAGTGATACTTTAGCACAATCTTAGCACAACCTAGCACAACTTAGCACAATTGAGAAAATTGAAAAAAACGAAAAGTGGGGGGCTACTAAAAAATCGTTTTTCTCAATTTTTGGTCTTATTTTTTATATTATTGTAATAATATTCGAGCACAATCTTAGCACAACCTAGCACAACTTAGCACAATTGAGAAAATTGAAAAAAACGAAAAGTGGGGGGCTACTAAAAAAAATCGTTTTTCTCAATTTTTAGGCTTATTGTTTATATTATTGTTATAATATTCGAGAACAATGTAGCACAAACTCAGCACAACTGTTGAAATTATTTATTTCAACAAGTGGGGGGCTAACTTCTAGGAGGTCAATCCGTACGACTTCTAATTGAATTAGTCCTAATTGCTTTAAATCACAGTCAATACCAACATATTAACATGTACTTGTGAAACTTTGTTACTTTCCGTTCAAGTACTGTTACAGTCTCGAGAATATCTTTTCTATACAGGATAAGCCACTTAAAATACCTGAGTATCTCTGCTTGTTATTGTTAATAGAAAAATACGTATCTTATCAAAGTTGCATGGTATCACAGGTACATAATTTTATATAAATCATTTTTTGATAGGCAGACGCGTAGAGATCATATGAAAATCAACATTGGTTTTTTAAATACTATGATATGTATTTTTACATGTCCTTTCGTAGAGCGTTTAAGACACGTACAAAGGCCCATAAATGAAGGTCGCAGTTCAAGGTCATAGAAGACCAAATGCGAAGGAAGATTATTTATTTTACGCTCTTTTACTCTTCTCTGTTTTCCGGTAATTTACATTGCACTTCCTGCTTGAATTGTCCCCATAAATAAAAATCCAAGTGTGTTGTTGGTAGCAGAAGCGAACAACGTAATTGAATGTTTGCTTACAATCGACGATTGGTATTTTGCGACCAAAGAAATTACGAAAGAGTTCTACTTGCAGTTGGCCTTCAATAACCTTACGCGATCTTATTAGGTCATTATACATGGTTTAAAATACTTCATTAAAAGGCACGCAATAGAAACAAATTATTTCAAAAACGATCTTGACCTCCATTTGACTTGTATTCGTCCATCTATCAAAAAATTATATTGTTAATAATTATACAGAAAAGCGGACACCTCGCCGATTTTGATGACCTTGAAATATGTTGTTAAGGACATCATTCTGAACAACTTTTTTCTATATGTTATCGCCGCTCGGCCGTCATTATCGAGATATTTACAAAAAACCACGGATACCCACTACATCGAATTCTGCCCTTTTTAATTGACCGAACACGCGTTTGGTGGACTCCGCCTATTTTGAAGACCTCCGAAACTCCCCCTGCACCGCCCACCAAAAAACCTAATCCAGACCTACCAAAATTCACTTTAAATGGCGGTGTTCACTGTAATGGACTTTACAGGTTTTTACAAATATCTCGGAAAGTGAGAGGTCGAGCAACGGTAGTATGTATAAGTTGTTCATATAAGTTCATCTAAGTTGTTCAAAATCACACCCTAGATAACATTTTTGAAGCTCGTCAAGATTGGTAAGAAATCCTGTTTCTAGATTGTTATCCCGCGCAGGTTTAGGTTTGTACAATTTTTTAATGAATTTTCGTTAGGTCTGGGTTAGATTTCTTGGAGACGAAGTGTAGAGAGAGAAACAAACAGACAAAGAGAGAGAGAGAGAGAGAGAGAGAGAGAGAGAGAGAGAGAGAGAGAGAGAGAGAGAATGAGAGAGGGGTGGAGCTCTAAAGGACGAATTCAGCCATTGGAAAAAGGTGGAGTTCGCTATAGTCATTCTAACAATTTTTTGGGAATAACTAAACAAGTAAAGCCGAGCGTTGACAACATGTCACAAGGTCATCAAAATCGGTGAGGACTCCCCTTTTCTGCATAATTATCGAATTATTTACATCAAATTATATGTCCCATGTATTTTTGAAGTAACACATTTTTTCAGTCACCAATTACTTATGCTCACCTATATGTATAGTGTCTATTACTCTGTATATAATATCTCCATTTTTCAAGCAATGATCAAAAATATGATTTATAAATGATATCTGATTACAATATAAGCTTTTCAATGAAGATGAAATGAATGAAAATGAATTCTAGGATAAATATCCTACACACACATATCCCATATGAAATACCTAAAATGTAAGAATTCCAAATGAAGTATGTGAAAAGGCGATATTAAAAATTCTACACATCTACCAATAAAGAAACTATTAGTGACTACGTTGTGACGCATGTAACCAGCCACTTATTGCAAATAATGTGTTCCCTCATTGCTTAAAATGATGGAGGTATGCGTGGCAGTCAAAGTTATTTTGAACTCTTTATATGCATAAACGTTTTACGTGAATTGAGCTTCGCATCTATACGAAACGGTACTACATATTACGTTGGTGCATATGAAATTACTGGTTCAACTAAGCGAACTCAAACGAAGACTGTTTTAGCTTGTTAAATGTTTTACTTATTCAAAATAATTTTCTATAACCTGTATGTATTGGGTTGTTCGGAAAGTAATTTCGTTTTTCCAAGGGAAAATGAAGACGATGTTTCACTATTTATTTATTTATTCGGTGATGTAGTGGCAATTTTGTTCTATGATCTTGTGCCATCTTTCTAGTAACTTGGAGATCCCATGTTCGTAGAATTCCTGTTCTTTATTAGCAAATAATTGAGTTGTATTACTTTTGACGCCTTCATTTCAAATGATAGTTACACCGCTTAAAAAGTGTTGAAAAGAACGAAATAAATGGTAATACTACGGTACACCCTCTCCGTAAACAGCATACATCTTTTTCCCTGGTTGCATTGCGTTTTTACCATACCCGTAACAAAAAAGCAAAATGTGACGGATATGCTCACTTTGATTTTGCATATTTGATGCGATGACAAAAGAAATGCTTGAAAGATTATAAAGTTCTATAAGGCACGAAATGACGTCCGAAATGTCAGTTCTGAAAATATACAATGATTTTGCGAATTAGAATAATGTTAAGTAATAATAAATGGAAGCAATACCATCTCTACACGAAAAACGAAATTACTTTCCGAACAACCCAATACATAGACCAACTAACGAAGTGCTTTGCCAATTATTCCTTTTTAACCCTTCTTAACCCTTTCGTTATGACAAACTTCGATGCGTACCGCTCGTAACATACGGCAGGAATTCAATCGCAACCTACACTGAGAACGGCGAAATTTTTCGTCAGCGTGCACTTCTTAATGTAAAATGAGCGCCTATCGTTTCAGCGGACCGAAGTAACTTAACCAGTTAGCTGTTTCCGACGAATATACTCGTCATGGAGAAATGACAAGCTTATGACGAGTATACTCGTGATGCGTAAAAAGTAGAGCAAGATAAAATTTGCTGTTTAAATTTCAATATTAGTGAAAACTAAAATATATTTGTATTAAGATGTTTTGAATATCTGGAGGCCAAGACGAAATAAAACGAAAAAATAAAACAATATAAATAATTATTATGGAAGAACTGTATATAGTGTGAACAAAGTAGTTCGCGTACTTTTTGCGACACATTTTAGATACACACTTTTCAAAGAGGTCGCAACAGCTAACTGGTTAAGAGTCCATATACGCCAACAGTAGCATAAAACCAAATTTTAAAAGCGCCTTTTGACGCCAACAGGGGTTAAGAATGGTTCATCTTCTACATAAAAATAGAGATAAAAACGAATCTCATATAGAAATTAATAATTTCATTTTTATTATACTGTCCGGTTATGGTGCAAAATTAGGCATGACATTACTAAATACTAGAATTCCACCCGGTAATTATTTATAAAACTGTCCTCCTCCTTGATTTTGAGGAAATTTAAGCATATTGTACAGCTTGACATTTTTAACAACTTTTTCCTTTGCATAAAATGTCAATCTGCTTTAGTTTTCGAGATATTCGCGAAAATTGGTTCCGCCTTCTTCCAATGGCCGAATTTGTTCTTTAAGGCGGACATTTTCCTACGTGACAAGTACACTCGTCATTAGACAAAAAAAGTGTCATTTCTTCAAGACGAATATACTCGACATAAACAGTTAACAGGTTAAAGAAAGTAGACTTTAAGAGAGGCGCTGAGTAATTTTTTATCTAGAAAAGGGGCAGTAAGCTAAATAAGTTTGGATTACCTCTGATTTAGACGAAGTCAAAAATATATATGTAAAAGAATGCATCTTCTAATTATTGAAAATATTGTTTCTCGTTTCGTCTCCTAATTTATTGGGAAACAGGTTGAACAAATTTGATATGAATCTCTTTTTATGTGCATAGTAAACATTTCATTGATGAAAATACCTATATGATGTATACCGTATCACAATAAACACTTCAATGTGTATCACTTGCACTTAAATTCATTAATGCATTAAAAATCATTTGTACAGAATATTTCAGTAACTATTAGTTTTTCACATCGTGTACCCTTATAATTTTTTATGCAGGGTTTAATTCTCTCTTTAATCACAAGATTAAAATTTATCCTTTACGATAATGAAACTCAAGGTAACTTTTATATCTCAATAAGAAAGCAAAATAGGAAAAAACTGATTATTACATTGTACGCTACTCTTACAACCATGCAGCTTTTGTTTCAACCATTTTTTCATATACCAAATAGTTTAAATGTAATTTGGTTGGTACACTTAGCGGAATCGTCGTGTATATCAAAGCATTACTGTACCAGCAGTTGCCATCACATCTTTGCTTTGAATGAAGCAAGTGACACGATATTCACAATGGGGAATTTTATATGCACCAATCAGATACTAATTTTCTACTCGTCAATTGTCCCTGTCTCACCATATTCCATGTTATTAGCATCCGCCTTCGGTCCATATCTATCACGGTTCGGTGTAACTGGCTTGAAGGGAGTACTTTTGTTCCGCCAGGAAGTACAAGGACTTTCGAAATCGCAGTAGCCGAGCTCGGTCGATCGACTTAGAGCATATTGTAACTCTTTGGTTCCTCGCGGCATTCTTTCCTTCCAATCGCAACAGGTGCCAGTGATGTAGCAAAGACCGAGGAAGATCCTCAGCATTAAGTTGCCAGTGAAGCGAAATCTACATCGGCAGTCATACTCGGTGTGACTCGCCTTTCTCGAATTCGCGGTCGACACACCAGACCGCGTCACTCTGACCATTACTCCGTGGTTTCTTCGTATAGCGGGTCGATGCAACCTGAAAAAATTCACACATCACTTTCCACGTATAATTCGCTTTTACCTGTGCCTGAAAGTATGGGTCTGCTCGCCGATCCTCCGAAACATTCTTGGAATAGATCGCGCGATCTCCAACGTCGCACAGTGGACCGATTCTATTGGCTGTACAAATCAATTCTCGGCTGTAACACTAAATTAGCTGTTGCATTTATTTAAGTGGAAACATTTTTCTGTAAAGTGTGGGACTACATGTTAGCAACTTATTAGAACAATATAATTTGAAATTCAAGTGATATAACCTCAGAAAGTTCACCGTGTGTTTGGAAAACACAATGTCGACTGATAATACGGATATTAGGCGCTGGGTGCTTTTCGCATTCTAATTAAACATAGGTGCTAGCGAAACTAAACAAATGATTTGTACAGCATTAGCACAAGATGCTATGAAAATTTCAATCGTGAGGATGACGAACGTCCTGGACATCCGAAAAAATTGGAAGACGGAGATTTAGAGTAGCTGTTGACTGATAATCCATGCCAAACCCAACTAAAAACTTGCTGCGGCATTAGGAATTACCCAACAAACCATTATTGTCCGGTTGCAAAAGCTAGGTAAAATTCAAAAAGAATTGCTAAGTCCAGCGTGGCGTAGTCCGATTATAAAGCTGCGCGAAATTGAAAACTCTCGTACGGCAAAAAAACGACTAAAAATATTCTTGAATCGTTGAACTAGATTTGTCTAGATTCGTCCAAAACCATTTAGTAGATTCTCACTTCAAAACGTATGAAGAGTTCGAAAAATGCATCATTGGCTCAAAGCCGCCATTATTTTATAGAAATGGGATACGCCATCTATCCGAGAGATAGAAAAAATGTGTAGACGCTACTGGAGTTAGCATTTATGATTAAATTGTTATTTGATTTTGGATAAATAAACATCAATGTGTCTGCGGAAAGGCCGAGAATTAATTTGTACATCTGATAAAAGATTGGTGGACTTAATTAAAAAATATTCATGTCGCGAAATAGGTTAAAAGTAGGTCTTTCACGTAAGCTAATAGTTGATAGAGACAAACTGAAAAGGACATAGGCTTACATCTGATCTCATGGGTTAAATCAATAATAGTCAAGTTCAAGACTCTAGAAGCAATGTCAGCTTTCTTCGCGTCTCGGCTGTTAATAACGGTATATGTAAAGAACGGTATGTTTACCTGTATTTACCTGAATTTTTTCAGATTTTTTAGCGTATTGGAATACAATTTTCAGAATATTTTTAGAAAACGACCTACGTTAAAACCTACAGGGTGTTCATTTGAAAACTTACCAACCGAATATCTCGAAAAGTATGAAAGATATTAAAAAAGTGTAAAACACGTGTCCAAGGATTTCGAGGAGGAAAGAGGAGGGGCAGTATCAGTTTTTTATTTGGGTGGCGTTTTCAAGGTCATTTGAATGTCAACTTTGTTTTTTCATATGGAAACCTATATTTTTTATTATGGGATCTTATTGTACGTAAAAAGACCAGTAATTTTCGTGCAATACTTTTTTTTATCTGCACACTTGTTTCGGGGATATTTAAAGAGAAGTAGAGCGAGTCATACTTATACTACGAGAAAGTTTGTAATTTCTTTATAACTATAACAAATTTTCAAAATGTTCTCCGTTGTTTTGTAAACAATAATACGGACGATTCTCAAATTCTGAACGAACATTTTTGAAGGTGTCTGTTGGAATATCTCTACATACAATTAATTGTACTACGGTATAGTATCTCTTATTACGATGATTCACACATGACTAAATAGTACAATCTTATATTGAAAGACAGACAACATAAACAAGAGATCAATAGAGGACAATATTGTTTTCAAATGTTACGTGCTAGTACAACTGGAAAACATCAACGATTTGCGTCAAAGAATTTTACACAATAATATGCCTCGCTCTACTTCTCTTTAAATATCTCCGAAACTAGTGCGCGGATAAAAAAAGTATCCTACGAAAATTGCTGGTCTTTTCACGTATAATAAGATCCCATAATAAAAAATATAGAGTTCCATTTGAAAAAAAAACAAGGTTGACCTTCAAGTGAACTTGAAAACGCCACCCAAATAAAAAACTTTAATAATACAGCTGCAGTTTCTCCGAAAACTCGCGCGAACAACGCCTTATCTGGACGCAACAAAAAGAAACGCGCGATTTGAACCGTAGCTGTAACCGTGACACAATTGTTTGTTTTAGGAATTAATTTCGTTATAAGTAGAAGAGAGTTGTGTAACAAGTTGAAAGAAGGGTGTGTGATGCAACTAATAATAATTTAATAACAATATCAATGCCAACTTTTGTTCAAAGTTACGTTCTTTTTTTATAATTTTAAGTTTATTCATTCAAAATTCGTTAAGGGGTGTGAAACTGACAATCAATAAAAATCTCAACTTTCGTTGACATTAACTCTTTCTATTTACTTCCGAATCCATAAAACATTAATTGCTTAAAATCACATTCGATATCGACTAGTAAGGTTTCAATTTCTTAGATTGAAGTACTCCTTCTATGGAGAGATTTAGAAACACAGATCTCATTCCAGCAAGTTAGTAATACCAGACTTAGATTCTGCGATCCCGAAAACACCTAACACCGTTCTATTTGTAATTAATTATGTATAATTATCAGAGACATGAATTTTGCCCAGCTTTTCGCGATTCTGATCCACTGTGCGTCGTCGATATTTCGAACAGATTTTTCGTTGTTGGAAACGCTCGTGGCCCGATAATTGAGACGTAGCCGAAGTGTTGGAAGCCTTGGAACGACTCGTCCTCGCAAACATTTATCCTTAGATCTCCCATTACATTTATAATTACATTTATAATTCAAGCTCATATGGGTTCGAGTTTGAGGAAACCCTAATGGATATTTTACAAAGAAGTAGTAGAGTTTTCCGTTCCCCATGACATTTTCTGTTAAAACAACAGGCAATAGAAATTGTAGAACGTAAAGTGATTGATAATCTCCCAGGATACAGAGATGCATCGATGGTACTATATCTTCATTTCCAGAAGACACATAAAATGACATAGAAAATGTAACAGTCATAAATTTTCCAGAACTACTACTTCTGAAGTTTGAATGTGACTAACTGTTCTAAAGTTTTCGTGTGTATAAATATTTTGCTTGTATTTATCTTTTAAGCTGACTCGACGAGAATTTAAACCACTACATACATTATTCTTGTGTATAAACAACAAATATCTTTAAAAATAATTAAAATGGAGAAGTTAGATTTGTAATATTTCCATCTACAAGTAATACATTCATATGATTTTGTAGTTAAGAAAATTACAGATTTTTCATTCATTGCGTTAAAATATTAAACTGTCAAAGTTGGAAATCAAATACATTATACCATCGTCAAAACTCCACAAGTCGCAAAAACTATTTATAGGGTAAAGAGGGTGAGTTGGGTGATGAAGCGAAGCGATGATTAACGGAAATGGAATAACTGATTCACCGATACTTCATAATTTCCGGTGATCTGCTACTAAATCGCCCCTCGTAGCATTATTAACGAAATATATCCAAGTTTATTTTAAATCCTTCTATCATGTACAATACGTTTTGCATAATATAAAATTGTAAGGTTCCATACGTATTTTGTTTCATCCAAAAAATTCTTTAACATTCACTTTAACTATTTATCAAAACCTGAGCTTCATATTCGCATATTTCTTGGGATATACAGTGACTCACAAAAGTATTCGCTCGTCCTTTAAATCAGAATAACTTTCTTAACATTTGACCAAACCACTTGACATTTTTGTTAGCAATTAGAGACATTGATTTAGTAAATCACGTGCAGAACAGATTTTGAAGAAATTGCAATTAATAGGAATTACATGAAAATATAAAATGGCACTTTTTAGAACTTTATTATTTCAGCCCGTAATGAAAATTCAAAATATGCATTTTGTAGATCTATATTATTTACACATATGCTGCAAATTTCATCGAAATCAGTTAACGAACATATGAGTTGCAACCGGTTGAAAGTGGTGATAATCGCAGTTTTTCACGATTTTTGGTCAGTTTCTGCTTAAAATCCATAGTTTCTTACATCTTTCGATGCGCGTCGTTTTTTTTCTGCGTCAACTGATTCGATAAAATTTTCATCATATGTACAACTAACATAGATCTACAAAAGGCATATTTTAAATTTTCATTATGGGCTAAAATAAAGAAGTTTTAGAAAGTGCCATTTTTATCTCTTCATGTAATTCCTACGAATTGCAATTTTTTCAAAATCTTCTGTACGTGATTTACTAAATCAATGCTTCTAATTGCTCAAAAACAGTCAAGTGGTTTTGTAAAATTTTAAGAAAGTTATTCTGATTCAAAGAGCGATCGAATACTTTTGTGAGCCACTGTAGTTGCATCTAAAGACTAATTAATTTTTTAGAAAATTTGAACCAACAATTAAGTATCGCTCGCAGTAAGATTAAATCTAAAATATTCACACGATATGAAGAATTTGAATATATGACACAAACTTGCTAGTTAAATTGTTATAAACATTTTTTTTGTACATTCATGAGGAAGATGCGCCTTGAGCATTTTATCAACGACTATCGAGTGATAACAAGTTTCAAAAACGACTAGTATGGACACTCAATTACAAAAATTATATATTCGTCATTGTTGCATCTCTTTTTCAGATATACCAGATTTTTAAAAACATGGTATTATATTCCGAAAATACTACAAGAAACTATACCAACGTCTAATTTGTAAAAATCACTTTGATAAGGTTTTGTAATAAAGGAAACATAGCCAATCAAATAATTTTTGAAACCCTTTGACTGCTTTTGATAGCGCTCACCGGTTACCGCCTTCACTAAAGAATATAACAAATATTTACATTTCAAACTACCACAATTTGTTAAATATTATACAGTTAATAATGCTTTCAATGCAAGTAATATTCGGTAGCAAACGAATAAGATTACGCAGAAGCACGTTCATGGTAAAACCTGAAACGGATGTATTCCATCAGGAATGTCTTTCTATTAGCGAAAGTTTAGGCTCAGGCAATCAACGTGTTTAACACGATGGCGACCGGCATTTATTCCGGCAATGACCTTCGTGGTTAAATTATTCTATCGAATGCAATGTCTCCTCTTGTAAAATATGAAAAAAGATATTGTCACAGGAAAGTTACAAATTATTCGAATATAATACTATTGTCGGATAATTATATTCATTTAATTTATTTTATATGATATCAAAAAATCGTTATCGTCACACTATATTATAATTCGACTGTGGATCTTTATGTAAAATAAAAATGTTCTTCATCAATTGCAAGAAACGGGAGCCGAAAAAACATGGTGTTCCTCAATTAATCATTTTAATAAGTTGGTGCTAATGCGTCGATATTATGGAATTATGCCAATCTTTCTTACGTCTTAAATTTCACCTGCTCAAATTTGCCATGAATGCATAAAATCCGCAGTCTAATAATAATATAAACACTAATATTTTCATTCCAAGACTGAGCAACGTCATAGAGTCAAACGATCAGAAAGTAAAATGATTAAATCTGTTTCACCTTCAACCGAAAACAGTCTTGAATAATGTACCAGCATAGTTTCCCCGTGTTCATCCGTTCGTTCCCCGTTAGCAGCACTCCTCCATTTTCGATTGTTGTCCACCTTTTGTCAGTCGCGCATTGTCTTAGCTTGATAATAGTCACGATTTGGGCGAGTTCCGATTGTTGTATATCGATCAATTCAGCGGGTTTGTGTCACCTGTATCAAACGAAAATGGCTGATAAAAAACGCGTCCACCTGCAATTCGAAAATACACGGAGGACGACGCGATCACGATCACGACGCTCACAAACGACGAAACCTAACTAGCTGCATCGTGTTATAGGCTATAGGATCTCGCACTCTCAACTGGATAATCTCTTGGTTGTCGTTAACGGCAATCGAGGAACTCTGTTTTTCCTTTTCTCTCTATCCTGTTATTCCTCGTCCCTCCTCTAATTCCCTACGGCCCTCGTACGCTCTATCCGTCTCCGCATTCCCTATATCATCCTTTTCCTCCCTACACTATACTGTCCCTCTCTTTTCCGGAATATTGAAGCGATCACTCGACAAGTGTGAATCAAGTGCTCTCTCGTCGCGATTCAATGCGAGATTTAGACCATACTCGTTACTCTTGTTTTCTCTATTCCTCCATGCACCGTGTTCGCGTTTTCGCGAGTTCGTTTATTCACCTCGACGAGATTATTGAACCCTTTGCGATCACATATCTCGGCGGAACCGACATCACGTCTCGTTGCAGCCGACTATCTACAGTGCTGGACAAAAGTATAAGACACTGAATGTATTTGGTATGAGCTATACAAATGTATGAGCTGAGATTTTGTGGAGGGGTGAAGAGGGTAGATAGAATCCTGAATATAAAATTTCAATGGTGGATCTTTATTAAGTATTGAGAAATTAATGAAAAACTGTGAAAGAAGATGTTTTTGAGTTCATCCGTTACATAATATAATTTCTCGTTATGTAAGACCCGCCATTGAAATTTGATATTCAGGATTCTGTCCTTACTCCTTCCCACTCCTTAGGATCTCATAATTTTGTGTAGCTCATAATGCACTATATTCGAAATATCTTCGAAGTTAACGGTTTTGCAGTATAAGTAGATTAATCATTTTTACGGGAAATGACGAACTGCATCGATCAAGAAATTAAGAAATATATGGTTCCATTTTAAAAAAAAGTTCAAAAGTCCGGGTATCGCACGATCGCGCCCAAAGTCGCAGTGCACACCCAATACTATAACGACCGGTAAAATTCAAATTTAATTTTTTTAAAAAGAGAACAACGTGGTCCGCGACCTGTCGCACACACCGTGCGTTATACATATACCACGAGAACAAAAAGACCCGCGTTGAGGCCAACTATCTCCGTCGTTTGGAACCAGAATGCTTGTTGTTCGTTCGGCATCATGTTCGTGCATACACGTGTGACTAGAATCATCGCAATAAAGAGTACCGTTCAACGTATCTTTTTCGTTATTTTTTAGTCAAACATTGTGTCCTATCTCCATTGCGGAGCTAACGAAACACAGTTTTTCATTAATATCTCCCACTCATTAAAATCTCAGCTCACAAAATTTGTGTCGGACATACCGCACTGTATCCCACATTTTATACATACATGTAGACTAGAGTTTATTAAACTTCTAGAGTTTATTATTAATAAATTTCTCAATTTAAAATGGAAAAATACATAATTTACAAATTATATAAAACCTCGTTATTTTCGTAAATAAAAATGTCAAGCTTTCTTCATGGTTCTGTCTGAATTTCGCCCAACCTTCTTTTTCAAATTATTGCCATTTGATTCTTGATTTGATTCTTATTTGATTATTTGATTTGATTCTACTATGACCGTCTTAATATTGTCATCTTATCATTTCAAACTGGACTGCTCTAATGTCACATTTATCAATTTCAAGTGGCTCAGATTGATTCAAATGAATAGAAATGCTCAACTGAGATTACAATACACTTCCATACGGAGACCCAAAAAAATGGAGTCATTTAAAATTGACGGTGTTCATACCATTTCGATAGTATACGTTTTTGCTTATATTTAACTATAGAAATTTTGTCAACGCCATGTAGTAATAAATATTATCTATATTGTTCAATGATGACATGTCTGCGAAATAAAATAATAAATAACAATAAATAATAAATTTTCTCCAAGCGTGTCAAGCACTTGTTGCAATTCAGTTTACATGTCCTCCACAGTGTCGAAACGTAGCCCCTTGATCATCAATTTAATTTTTGGAAACAGAAAGAAGTCACAAAGGGCTACAGAGTCTAGCAGGATAAGAATGATCTAGTGGCACCAGGTCACCATTTTTTTGTGTATTAATATATTGTAATTGGTATTCTGGGGAAAACAATGGTTTTAATCCTTCATATAAGGATAATATGAGGGTAAATACTCTTAACTGAATCATTTCTTTTCCCAGTTGTTAATTAAGATATTCAGATGGAATGAAAACGAAAATACTCGATCTTACCTCCTTCATATCATATATTTTTTTCACAATTGTGATCAAATTATTAAGGGTAGAAAAAGTCATTTAATTTTTTAGGGGTGGGGTTGCAAGCAACCCTTCGAGTGACCACTTCCAAAAATTCAAGAACAATGTTCCGTTACCATCTAATATATACAAAAGTTTCAAGTTGAACGGATTTGAGGAACATAGTTAAATATTGAAAAATAATACTATTAGTGCTAGATTTGATTAGTGATTATATGTATTTATTAATGATTCTAATATATTCTGGCTACGACTCTGACTGTGGCACTTTTTCGGTTTTTTTGCGACTCGCTTTTAAGACTTTTCGATCATTCTGATGGGCCCACAATTGACATAATATCGTTTATTACACCATAAAATGGATAATACACTCCTACCTCGTCTTAAATCAATGTGTCAAATAGCATCCTTTCTACACAATGAATTTGGTAAAAGATTAGATACCGATCCAGATATTACAGATCTAATTATTAATTATATGCAGAAATAACGGATAAAAACAAACACGCTTCAGATGTTAGTAGGAGCAGAAATATTAAGTCGTCGTAGAAAACCATTTACACCAATGACTGACAACGCTGTAATGGATTTTCCGGAAATAACTGAGAAATATTTGAAAATCTTATTTACAGATAAATACATGCTTTAATAATATTATTTACTCGTATTCTATATGTATAATATTGCCACATGCAAAACTATATATTACTTAAGTAATATTATTTACAGGTACCTATCAATTAACCCAAGCCGTATGCTATCTCGCCGAATTAATGAGGGATGATAGTATTTTAAATATTGAATATTTAAAGGAAACTAACAATATTATGAGGGTGAAAGTTCACTCAAGGCATGTTAATCGCAAAACTTATCAATGCTAGATTAGTATCAGTATAAGTTATTGATGAAAATTAGTGACGAAGATTGAATAAATCTATATTATGATTCCTAGAATTCTCTTTTGAACCTACGTAATGTCTATTTATAAATTCGGGAAGATAAAAGCAGATAAGTCGCGTTTAAAAAGAAATAATTGATCAAGAAGGGACTTAATCTGCCGATAAGAATTATTAATTAGAATCGTCAGAAACACTGCATTGTGTATACATTATACTATTATAATGGCGTAATTTCATTTGTTTTTCAATATTTAACTGTGTTCCTCAAATCCGACCATCTTGAAACTTTTGTATATATAAGACCGGTAACAGAACATTGTTCTTGAATTTCTTGGAAGTGGTCACTTGAAGGGTTGCTTGCAACCCCACCCCTAAAAAATTAAATGATTTTTTCTACCCTTAATAATTTGATCACAATTGTGAAAAAAATATATGATATGAAGGAGGTAAGATCGAGTATTTTCGTTTTTATTCCATCTGAATATCTTAATTAACAACTGAGAAAAAAGATGGTACAGTTAAGGGTATTTACACCCATATTATCCTTATGTGAAGGGTTAGCGATTTAAAATTTTGAGGGATTATTTTTCAACCTAAAACCATTGTTTTCCCCACAATACCAATTAGAATATATTAATACACAAAAAAATGGTGGCCTGGGGTCGCTAGACCATTCTTATCCTGCTAGACCCTTTAGAGAGTAGCGAGGGTCCGGAATAACCATCATGTTCTTTGCGGTTAGAAGTTCATGTGCTGCAAACACCACACTTGTTTCGTTAAATAATTCGTAGCGTACGTCTCAATGCTAACAGCACGATGGCGATTGACATACAAACGCATAAGGGTATAGAGACGTGACCCTCAAAGTCACTATCTTCTATTAGAGACAGAGGCTTCAAAACAGAGTCCGGTTCCTATTTTTACACACCACGTATGTTACATCTCCCTTAATCTTTATAGTCTTAAACAGTACGTACATATGCTACAATTAAATTAAATAGCAGGAGAATCTAAAAAGTTAGGTTTACGATAATATTTTAATGAGAATCTTAAAATAACATTGCAACGCAAAGGCTTAACAGAAAGTATTTCACACCGTGATAGTGAAATACAGCAAAAAGCAACAAAAATGAAATCATCAGAAATACCTTAATACTAATTAAAATAAACTACAAATAAATAATAATAATAATATACACGGAACTTCTCGCTACCAACAAGGAGGTTGTATCTATTATATGGATCTCCTCGCATCAAGGAATAACTGGGAGCACACAAGCAGATTTGAGAGCCAAAGAAGCATCCAGCCTCCAGACAGAACAACACTCACCCCCTATCCCACTCCAAGAAATTATCCATTACGAAAAAGAAAAAATTAAAGGAGAATGGAATAGCATATGGAAGTCGAAGCCAACAAAAATACATCCCACGCGACCACATGAGCAAGAAGGAAAGAATCGTTCTTTCCCGCCTGAAAACTGGTCATTGCAAGATAACACGCGAATTTCTCATGAAGAAAACAGTCCCCCTCCCCTCTGCTGTGAAACCCCACTTACAGTACACCACCTTTGTATGACTGCCAAAAATTTTCTACCCAGTGACTCAAATTCAGAATCAACTCGAACACTGTCCTCGCATCCGAAAAGCGCATAAGAAATATTATCGAATTCCTAAAAGAAATCAACCACTTCCACAAAATCTAAAGTCATCATGGAAGTTCGTGGCTAATGACCTGGATGTTGATGCGACGTAAAACTTTATAATAAAAAAAAATATTTTTGATAATTGTATACAAAAATGCATTCGTATCCGAGTGGAACAGATTGTGAGTTTCCTTAACCGCGTGTTTGAAGTAAAGGTTCAATGTGAAATAAAAATTTTATTGAACAGTCTGCCATTTTGTGCGCAATAAAAAACTATTAATTAATAATAATTAAATTCTGTTGTTATGACGAAATATTGTATAATCGTATGAAATTTCAACCATGCGCACTAATTTGCGCATCTATTTCATTCATCTGAACGAGATATGTTAGAGGAAAAGGAATTCCTATTTATTTTTACATTCATTGATAAAACAAAAGTATATTAAAACTCACGACTGTGGAGTATGTGTTTATCTGAATGCAATTTCTATTACAAATGATGAATACGGAGGAGAGGTTTTCAATGAAACGTCAACAGTGATAAAGTCCAATAATAAGTTGAAGGTTACTATAGCAAGAGTGTATCTATTTGATCTTTTCTTTGACACACTTAACCGACATCTAATATGAGTTCTATGTCTTCGTGTTTCCTGTCTTTCGATAGCGCTCGATCCCCAGGAATGCAAGCACTACTTGACAGACAGTCGCGACTTGCCAATTAAATCGATCGATCTATCGGCATCGGTTTTTACATTTATCAATGTAACGTTCCTGTTCTCAAGTACGAGTACATACGATTGTCGATACATATAGATGGGTATACACCCCGCGACAAAACTACGAGACATACAGATAGGGAAATAACACTTTATAGAGTTCTACGCCTTCCTTAAACCTACGGCTCAAAGAACTTCAATAATAAATGAAAATGCGTTCTTGCAGCTGCGACAAAACTGTAAGACTGCGACAATTTTTCGAAAGAATAAAGTCATAAATTTTATTTCACCTTCCATTTTTCTTCCACACACGTTTTCAAATCCTTGATGTCATCTATATTTTTTTGAGACTCGAAATAAACTTTTACATCTTTTTAGGTGTGTACACTACAATTTTCCTGTTGCAGGATGTATTGGGTTGTTCGGAAAGTAATTTCGTTTTCTCAAGGGAACTTGGAGATCCCATGTTCGTAGAATTCCTGTTTTTTATTAGCAAATAATTGAGAGTTGTATTACTTTTGACGCCTTCATTTAAAATGATAGTTACACCGCTTAAAAAGTGTTGAAAAGAACGAAATAAATGGTAATACGACGGAAACCCTCTCTGTAAACAGCATACATCTTTTTCCGTGCTTGTATTGCGTTTTTATCATACCCGTAACAAAAAAGCAAAATGTGACGGATATGCTCACTTTGATTTTGCATATTTGATGCGATGACAAAAGAAATGCTTGAAAGATTATAAAGTTCTATAAGGCACGAAATGACGTCCGAAATATCAGTTCTGAAGATATACAATGATTTTGCGACTTAGAATAATGTTAAGTAATAATAAATAGAAGCAATACCATCTCTACACGAAAAACGAAATTATTTTCCGAACAACCAAATATTTCGGTTTGGTTATACGATGTGCATGTTTTGTTAATTGCTTGTCCATGGTGTTAACATACATACATCTTTCACTCATTTCGCATGAAATAAGCATAATATCAGTCTTTCTCTGATATCCCATTACCGCCCAAATCATTATGTCCCTCCACGCTTCCGTCGCTCCTGCAAAGTGATTTCGAAAGAAATTTCGCAAATCATGAAAGTAATAATTCAGATAGTCTGGACCATCCAAATTAAAGCGATTTTCGTCGGAATAGATTAGTTTTCTCAATTTTTAACGCCAATGTATTCGTCCATTTGCAAACTCTAATGGGGCCTCTTTATAGCGACTTTACTAGTGGTGATTTCTTTAACATTTCACATCTTTTTAGATAGTAACAATTCTTTATTACCCTTCTAACTGTACTAACGCTACATGTTGCTGCCGCTTTAGCTACTATTTGCCTGGCAGGTTATAAGACATAATTCGTAATATTGCACGTTTTTCTCGAGCAGTTGTGACTTCAGGACGACCATATGGTTGTTTGTTACCGTAATTGTCACTATTTCTCAAGTAATTGTAAATCGTACAACGGCTTCTTTCTAATATTTTTGCTATATCCTTTGCTAAATAATTTTTATCTATTAAATTCTTAATTAAGCTTATTTAAGTTTCATTTATATCCTTTCTGCGAGTCATTTTTAACTATCTATAATATTACTCTGCTTAACTAACTAATCACGAAAATGTATCCCAAATTATTCGCTTTGCCTGCTTAATGGAGCCTGTCCTATAATTTTGTCGCAACGACAATGGCGTATTTACATTTCTTATTGAAATTCTTGTCACCATAGCTTGTTGAACCGTATAGAATATTGTATACGTATTAAAATTGTTATTAGAATACACTTATCATTAATTTTCTTATATGTATGTCTTATAGTTTTGTCGCGGGTTGTATGTGCACTGGTTGCGAGCTCCCTTGATTCGTTTCGCCCTAAGCGAAACCCGTAGAGGAAAAGGTTTCCCCTTCCGAAGTGCATTTCAAAGTGATGTTTTATGCGCAGCAGTCAGCATAACATTATCCTGACATTGGTCGTTCGATGATACGGTGAAAGGCGGCTGTTACTGGTGGCGGACATTGGTAATTACCAACTAACATACTGAATTTTAGTTTAGACTAATTTTTGGATGATATGTCTATCAACAATAGTTTCACGCATACAATGGGTAGCCAAATTATATGCGATTGTCATGGTATTAATTAACTTGACAATTTATGAATATTATTGTTCCTTCTATACTGATTAGCTACAACATTTAGCAACACACATGCACACGCGCGCATACACACCGCGCACACACCCACATATATGTATAAGCCAATAATTTGACGTCCCTCTCTAAGTCTGTATGTACTCCTTCTAAAATAATGGTGCGTATAATATTATTATCAAATCATTTCACGTCTACCTTTGCATTTTTAAAAAAGAACGGAATTTATTTTAGAACATACAATCTTAAATTACTATTTGTAATGGACCTCCTTTTTTTAAATATTTACCTTTTATCTTAAATGAACTAGTATTCTTCTTGTTTAGTATTTTACTTGCACTCCCCCTAATTTCATATCAAACGCCTATCAATCCTTTTACTCTTTAACTTGTGTGACTTTACCATTATGAACACGTACAAGAACGTATCGAAAGACAAGTAAAATTGAGATGACAAAAATGTGACCATAATCAACGTAAATACAATATAATTTATACCAGTATGCATATTACAACATAACTAACTGAAAGTGTTATTCATTGTTTTGACAAAAATATAAAAAATTTTGAGCTAACAATAAAAGCAAACTTAGATGACGATTTAATACGTCATTCTGAGTTAAAAGGTCAATGTACCCATGCCGTGAAAGAGCACCACTAATTAAACAAAAATAGTGTTAGATTTTCAAAGCTAGCTTAACTTTAGAAGGATGCCCTATTTTCTATATACGTAAATATTGTAAAGACTCTTTGACAATATAAAGAATCGAATGGTAATAATTAATATATAATTAATAATAATGTATCGTATTTATATTTGCACGGATATAAAAATATTGAATTTCCATGAAAATACAATCATTTATGAAAATATTAAAATAAGACAAGGCAATACAAAGAAAACGATATGTGAGCTAATATAGCGGACAATAAACTATAATGTAACTACGTTTTATCAAATAAAATTGCTGTAATATAATTTACAACTGATTTTCTATTAATTTTTGTATGAAAGGATTCTAACTATTTTATAATATTTTCATTATATACACATACACATTTTGAAAACTATCTTACTTGACCTAATCAGTAGTCAACATAAATTCAAATATTATTGATCTCCCAATCATTTACTTCACTTTTCATTTTATTAAATGGTCTATGAGCTATAAATGTAGACATTTGCACAAATACTCACAGTTTACATACAACAATGCAATTACATATGCAAATGAAAATCGAAAGACAGATATAATTAAGATTTTTGTCAATTTATTTGTTTTCATGGTAAAAGTTTTTCAATTTTCTGTTCTTTTTTAAAAAAATAGGCAAGAACTTTTTCTTCGTTTTATTGAAAACTAGTAAATGGAACTGTATAGCGACGCAATTACCGTTCTGATTATTCAGGTGCTGTTATGCAGGCTTAGCTACGAAAACTAGAATTATGAATTTTGTAGAATTATTGGATCACACATTGGATAGTACATTATTGTTTCACAAAAGCCCGTCTGTCTAATAATAATTATTCGATGTGTAACTAAAACTGCGCAAATACATCTATTGTAATAGTTAAAATCTGCGCGATGACGTCAACTGGACAACTATATAATATCTTTATATTGTACCTTATAAACTGATAAAAGATAAGATATTCTATTGTTTTATGTAACATTTAAAAGATTCAACATATTACACACTGTAATTAAAATTACGAAAAACTTTTCAAATATTTACTTAAAAAGCTTTGATGTTATTCTCAATAGAAGCCCATTATTTAATATTGTAAATATTATGAATGATATTATAAAATGTTCGAATTTTGTTGTATTTATAATGTAAATAAAAAATTAATCCAATCAATTAATTCACTAATGTTACGATTTCAAAAGGTTGTACACTTCTGAAACTTGTGTATCCACTCATCAAACATACAATCTCTAATTAAGGTATGATGTACGTAATCCAATTAACTGGTGCATTTACTTTCAGCGTGAATATGTAAAACTCTTTCATCTTTTTATCTGAGTCATAAACAATATCATTATATAACTCTAACCGCAGACACATAACGTCATTAACCTCACCATTAGCGAAAAAATTTTTCAGGAAAACTGGTGCAACAATATTTCTGCAAACCAATCGATTAAGATCAAAAATATATTACCATATCTCAAGTCTATTATTACTTCAACAAACATGAAATATTTAAATACAAATAGAGGAGTAATTGAAAGCATCACTATAAAAGCTCACACTTCTAATTTTATGAGGACATTTTCTAATAATTCTATAATACATACGATTATGAACAATTTTACAAAGATTCAACAAATATAATTATCCTTAACATTGTTGATCGTAGATATTTCACTGCAAAATCACATAATCGCTCCAATCCAACAGGGCACGGCAGTTTCAATGTTGGCACATAGACATATGAACCTATATTTTCGCATTCCTCCTTTATCTGTCGAATCGCTATGCAACAAAAATGATGTCAGCGATTTGCATGAGTGAAACCGTTTCACGCACCAAACAGGTCTCGTTTATGCATTTTTAGTATCACCCATCACCTAAAATTGTGCCTTTCGCCAACTGCGAAATGGGTCGAACCATGTTTTGGCATTAGCGGCGGGAGATATCGAGTTTGATAAACCATGCTGCAGCCAATATTTGCTGCCTCGTCTGTTTCAACTACGATAATCCGAACGTTCTATAATCCGCCTTTCTCTCACAATTTCCATTTCTAGGCACTGGAACTCGTATCACGCTTGATAAATGTCAAACGTGGAACAGTTGCGGTCAGAAATTCTGAGGTAACCATGTTCCCGATTTCTCCACCTAAGAACCATAGGAGTTCCTCGAATTCTTTCGCTCGTCCATATTACATTTCGCCCTATCCAAACATTTTTGAAGAATTTATCGAATCTACAGATGTTTCTCAGTAAAATCCTATTCTGCATCGTTTCGATGGACAAAGATTTGCTACGCAATAAGAATGTAGAATAAGTGGAATAAAAATGGTACTCACATCGATCAGGTGAGCCAATCGGTGGTGCGTCTTGCCGGGAGACGTACCATCAAATCACACGTACAATAACTGCATTATATCAACCGATCACACACTTTCTCCGCGTCGGTCTCTCTCATCTGTCACCCTCGGCTGGAGTCAGCCCTTTCGCTCGGTCCACCGAAAACCACCATCAGCCGAGGGAACGGGTAGCACAGATCATCGGTTTCAAAATCATCCGGATGACTTCGGCACGCGTGGACCACGCAAATTGATTCTGTCACGGCAGAAGATCTCGCACTCTCGAATCCAGCACGTCCCGTATCTCGTCTCACCTCGACAATCGATAAATGTCGCCTCTCACCCCCTCTCTGTTCGTCTCTCTCTATCTATCTCTCTTTTTCTGTCTTTATTTCACCCTCTGTTTCTCTCCGGCCACCCCCTCCTTCTTTTTTTCTTCTTCGATCCGCTGCTCCCAGAGCTGTCTTTGTCCCCGGAGTCGATGACGACGGTGCCGGGAACGATGATCCCCCCGCGGATGGTTTCCGTTTCAGTCAGGAAATCTCGAATGCTCGAGGTGCCGGAAGCAACAGTAGCAGCAGCAGCAGTACGGCTCACAGGCAGCGGCGCGTCTCTTTGCGCGTACACGCGTGGACCGAGCGCGGCGGGTGGTTCAGCAACCACCGATCGATGATACGTTCATCAGGATTCACCTTGGGCGCATATTCGAGCCTCGACTGCGAGTCTCCGCTCCATGTCCGCTCCGGTCCGCTCGGCGAGTTCGCTGGCGACGCAGCATCCAGCATCCAGAGCACCCGCGCGCAAGGTTCCTCGGGAACGTGTCGCGGGTGTATTTCGAGAACCCGAAAAATGCTCGGCGCGACGAGTCCCCGAGAGAGAGACAGAGAGAGAGAGAGAGAGAGAGAGAGAGAGAGAGAGAGAGATCAAAAAGGGAAAGAGTGGGGAAGACAGAAAGAAGGAGGAAAAGGGTGGAACCGATGAAAAGTGAGAAAAAGAGGGCGGAAGAATGTGATTTAATAGGAGAGGAGTAGATGAAAATAGTCCAAGGGAGAGAAAGGAAAAAAGAACGGAAACGGAGACGACTTATTACGCGAGGGGAAAAGGAAGATTCAGAAGAGTGCACGGGAGATGAACGTAGATGACGATGAAGAGTGGTAGAGAGCCACGTCAAAGGTGGGGAGCAGAAAGACGAAGTAAAGGGACACGAGAGAGCATGCTCTTATTGACGAAGGGCAGGGACTCCGCCCCTGGTGAGAGTTTAAGTCACGGCTGCGCCTATTTTCTTCCTGAACAGACCACCCGCGCTAACCGCGGTCCCTGGAATTCGCTCTTGGATTTCTAGCTGAATCGAATCGTACTGTGCCCGTTGCCTCGTGCTATGACACGTCGATTGCATATTTACTCTACTTCGTGCTTCTATGTCGCGGGATTCTTGTAAATGAGAAATGTTAACCCCTTGCTGTACCATTTTCTTTGCGGCTCCAGTGATTAAAACGTCTTTGTCCTCAAAACTGTCGCAGAAGAAAGAAGAATATTTATGTTTTTTGTATGGCTACATTTACTTCAATGCGTATATATTGATTATAAAAGAATATAATTTTATTTTGTCTAAAACGATAGGCATGATATTCGTATTTGTTGGAATTTGTTTAAAATCTTCATTACGACTGTAACTCGTTATAATACGGCAAGGGGTGAAGGGGAAAGTCTCGTGTAAACGAGTCAAAGAATCGATTTTTTTTATAGTATTTATTAAAAGTATAGAACCTCAAAAATACTTTCCCAAAATTCATTACCGGAATAAAGATACGATAATTAAGACAACATCAATGAAGCAATGCAATAAAGTTGCAAATTGACCGTTTTTTATGGGGTATCTTATAACGAACTAATTCGTTCTAAAACCTTGTTTGCTATAGCTGTTGTTCACTATAGCAGGGGTGGCCAACTTCTGTATATGTATGTATGATCGACTTTTTTTCTTAACCCCTTGGCATATCATTTTCTTTACGGCTACAATAATTAGAACGTCTTCACCCCCAAAAATGTCACCGAAGAGGAAAGAAAATTTATATTTTTGCCTGACTACAATTACTTCAATGCTTAAATATTAATTACACAAAGTAAAATTTTATTTCGTCTGAAAATACAGGTATAACTTTCATCTTTGTTAGAATTTATTTAATATCTTCATCACGAGTCTGATTCGTTAAAATATGGCAAGGGGTTAAAAATATGTCGCGATCTACGTACTAAAATCTTGTCATTTAGTACATTCAAACTTGTGTCTTGCGTACTAATAAGTAACAATGGAGGGGGTATTAAACCAACATGATATTTTATCAATAACATTTATTAATTAAAAAGTAGCCACAGAAAAAATGCGTGTTGAAGTCGGCTCATGTCGGTTGCGATCGACCAAAAATCGATTCGCCATCAACTTCTTGGCCATTTCTGCGCTGTAGGATATACATGTACAGTGACCCACAAAAGTGTTCGTACGCCCTTTAAACCAGAATAACTTTCTTAAAATTTGACCAAACCACTTGACTTTTTTTGAGCAATTAAAAGCATTGATTTAGTAAATCACGTGCAAAAAAGATTTCGAAAATATTGCAATTAGTAGGAATTACATGAAGAAATAAAAATGACACTTTTTAAAACTTCTTTATTTTAGCCCATAATGAAAATTCAAAATATGCGGTTTGCAGATCTATGTTAGTTATACATATATTAAAAATTTCATCGAAATCGGTTGACGCAGAAAAAAACGACACGCATCGAAAGTTGTAAGAAACAATTGATTTTAATCAGAAATTGACCAAAAATCTTGAAAAACGATTATCACCACTTTCAACCGCTTGTAGCTCATGTGTTTGTTAACTGATTTCGATGAAATTTTCAGCATATATGAAAATAACATAGATCTGCAAACCGCATATTTTGAATTTTCATTACGGGCTGAAATAATAAAGTTTTAAAAAGTGCCATTTTTATTTTTTCATGTAATTCCTATTAATGCAATTTCTTCAAAATCTTTTTTACACATTTTGAAAGTAAATCAATGCTTCTAATTGCTCAAAAAAGTCAAGTGGTTTGGTCAAATTTTAAGAAAGTGATTCTAATTTAAAGGGAGTACGAACACTTTTGTGGGCCACTGTACATATAAATTTATTTTTATTTAATTAACCCCCTAAATTTTTTAAATAAAAATTTCACAATACATTTATATTTTATACGTTACATACATGTGTAAATTTATAAATTTAATTGTAAAATTGTATATAATTTTATAAAATTATACAGAGTAATCACTTCTAGACCTTTTGGAGGACTGTCCTGTAACAGTTTCATCGGCTAAAGGCCTTTTGAAAAACTTTAGAGATGTCCGTTTCAGCCCGGACTTTTGAACCTTATTTCTTCGCGGTTATTGTAAACGTTTCGATTTAAGGGAGCTCATATTGGCAGGTCAAGTAATCGATTTTTCAGGTATTTTTTAAAAGTGTAGGAAGTTAAAACTCCCCAAAAATGTTTTTATTTAAATTCATTGAAACGGTAAAGTTATGATTCCGGAAGAACGATGCTTCGGAGTTGCGGTGTCAGTACAAAACTTTAAACGCGTTTTCTTCGAAACATACTTTTTCACCTGGTCGTGATCATACTTTTTACATGGCCGATGGCTCTGAAATGTTGATAAGCTATTCCACATACTGCTAGCTCTCGCCGGTACCAAAATTATATTTTTACGTTGAATCTATCATACACTATTTTTTATTAAAAAGTGACTGAAAAAATGAAATTTTTGCATATGCACTTTAAGCATTCGACATTTTGGAAATTTTCAAGATAAAGACTGCCTCGTTGAAAATTCGGATGCAGATGGTTGTTCCCAAAAGTACCATGATGGATTTTATAGACTGCCTGTAACAAATCATGTTATTTAACGAAGTACTCTTATGAAGGATAGTCTACTAATTAATGTTTATAATTTGTACTTCTGACGGTTTAATATCTATCTTTGTGGGAGTGAAAAGCTTCGGAAATGTACCTTTTAAACAGAACTTAATTTTCCGGTATCTTTTAATTATGTAGAATCATCTTCTTTTACAAAATTTCTGCAAACAATTGTTATATGAAAGTTTTTAACAGTGAATTATTTGAAATAGCTCAAATATAGCAGCAATGTGACTTTTTTTTTGGTTGTAAATAAATACGAAAAACAGATAAGCAAATGCAGTAATTTAATCTGAGATCTTAAATTAAAGGTTTATAAATAGGCAGCAGATGTATGTGCACTTAAAATATACAAAAAGCATATGCAATTTATGCACGAGAAATATGCAAATATGCACAAAAAATGTGCCCATATGCACAGAATATAATAAGATATAAAGATATATATTCAACAATACCATTGCAACTAATTGCGTATATTATAGTTTTTATTACAGTCAATTACAATCATATTTTCTATATTTTCGCTGATTAAGCGGTGACGTTTTTCAGTGAAAGTTAATTTATATGCTGAAAACGACCGTTCTACATCGCAAGATGTTATTAGAGCGTATTTAAATTTGCTCCAATCACGTTCTGGCACATTTTGTAAACGCTCCACACTATCATTGTATAATATTTTTGAAATTTTTGAGAGATGCTTCTTATGCAAGGAAGTATTTACATGTTGCACAAATTTTCATTTTTTCTCACATTGTATCTTTTTGTTGCAAAATTAGCAGTAAATACTTGGAGGTTCGGCATCGTCAATAAAAAAAACGTTGAATCGTTTCCTACCCAAGATGGCAGTAATTAGTCTCTGTTCCTTCGAAACTTTGGCATTTGTAAAGAAATAATAAAAAGCTCACTTCTTATTTTTCACTAATTACTCTATTCGCATCTCACTCTAGCGTTCGTTATGAATGTTAATAAAACTGAACTAGGTACTTGAAAACAAATATAAATTAACAAGCTAACTCTTAACGGATTATGCTGCATCTGTGTCTTTGCTAGACGTCGCACAGCGATTGATCGACCAACACGACAATAATATGATCTTGAAGTCATTGATTACATATCATTATCATTATTGTTTACAATCCACGCAGCATGACTAACAGTTTATCGCTTCTTAAACTGATTCAAATTGACGAAATATGTAAGCAACATAAAAATGACATATGCAATATGTTACTGCATATGCTGTTAAAGATAAATATGCAACGCATACGCAGTATGCAAAAAATGCAAAATCAAAAATAAATTTTTGGAATACAGAGAAATCACGTTATAAATTTCAATCCAACTCCCACATCTTTATCTTTTATCTATCGAAATATGTATTTGCATATTAATCCGCAGTCTATTTATAAATGTGTGTGATGATTAGATTTACAAATATGCCGAAGGAAAGTTAACCTAGTAAACATCTCTTAACGCAATATGTTTTATACGTACGCAGGTTTATCAAGATGAGCATGAAAAAATACAAGAGTTTATTGTAGATATTTTTTTCTTACATTTTGTTGAAAAATACATCTTTACACATATTGGTGAATGTAGAGATTATTTTAAAAGTAGCATTTGCAAATTTTAAAAATAAATAAGATTATCATGTATTTCACATCATAATAAACATCATAATATAGACATTCATAATAACATTAAACACACGAACGTAATAAAGTATTCGTAATTGTACTTGTGTATATAATTTTTCATGAGTTCCTTTATAGAAAATACAATCCAATAAAAATTAAGCCAAATTTATTAAAATTTCTCTTATATTTCAAAAAATCCCTGGTCTATTTCACCAACCACAAATTTACTATTATATTAGAACTGTAATCAATAGTATATGCTTTAATTTCATAAAATCTGCAATATAATATATATAATTATGTGCAATATAGTGCAAACTCGTTAACTATATCATTGTCAAATAAGTACAAATACGATATATTACATTAAAATAGCTTTTCGCAATTTTCATATTGTTAACGATATTCTATTATTTATATTCAGAGATTGAAATATTGCAATTACATAAGTACGATTTTTTCTCACATTAATTTCGATGTAGTTTGCATAATTCTCGTATCTCGAACAAGCTGAAAACCTCACGTGGTGATAATTACGTGAACGTTCCAGACATATGCCTTATTATCATACTTTACGAATAACCACGCGCCGCGTTTGGTCTTCTGTGTCGAAACACCAGTAATTTCCGTTATATACTATCACCAGCAATGCAAACATCACTAGTAAAAGGATGTTGCTCTCGACAGAGCAACTGTTCGACAACGGTCTTGAGTTTTAGCACAAGTTTTTATTACATCTTCTCACTTTTCTTCTCACATTCTTTATCTTTCTTTAATAGCATTGTATTTATTCAATAAAATTCAGATATAACCATTATTAAACTGTCACATAGGGAGCACCAATTTTACTTTAAAATATACTCTTTGCGTTAAGTTTCTAATTGTTATAGTTATTAGAATTTAATTAAAGATTTAGAATTAGAATTAGTAATTTAATTAAAGAAGTCGAGACTGGGAAGTTAAAATTAATCACAGCGACAACTTTTTTGACCGTTCTACATACTAAAATTCTCAATGAAATCTATTTTATTTGAATATTTCACGATAAAAATCAATTTTTATGCCTGATCGGAGAATAGTGTCACCCATATATACCATGAGTGGCCAACTTCTGTCTATATATGATCGACTTTTCTTCTAAAACATATGTCACGATCTACCTACTAAATTAACACATGACATTTTATTAATAATTCATTAAAATGTAGTCACAGAAAAAATGTTGAAGTCATCTGTCGGCTGTCATCCACCACAAATCGCTAGGAGATCGACTTTGTTGAGTTCGTCTCCTGTCGGCAGTCATCGACCACAAATCGCTAGGAGGTCGACTTGTTGGCCATTCCTGATATATACGACTGACGTGACAATCAGTATGTAAGTAATTAAACTCTCCAAGAAAGAATGTAATATTTACATAACCGCAAGTAGCGTACGAAATTCATAAAAAAATTCGAGCTCGGTTTGATTTCCTAAAACGTGCAATGCTACAGTACACTGATTAATTCTCGCTGATGCAGTTTTGTTGTATCACTTTTCCGCGAATACATTTCATCATCGACGAAACATCACGCACGATAAGGTTTCGAAGCATTTGCGTAAAACAAAAAATCGTTGACCGATTTGATTTTTACGGACGCAGTTCACAAGCAAGGAAATTATTAGAAGATTTCACGTCTCCGTTCAACTTGCAGATTAAATACGTGATACTTCGCGCGACGGCAGAGACAAACGAAAAAAGAGAAATAGAACTCCGCATGGAGCTTTTCATTTTTTTTTTCTCATCGGAAAACGTCCCGGGAGTGTCAAATTAAAAATCCGTTAACTCGAACATTTGGATTCCGTTCAGATGGCTTTTTCTAGAGTGAACAATAAATACCGTAATATCCGCGCAGCGTGTGCCTCTTCCACGCTAGGCAATTTATCGAACAATAAAGTAAGAGCTCTCATTGTTCGTGATAGAAAAATCAAAATAAAACTTCCGTTTCCACCATGCTCCGCTATGGTCGAGCCTTACTCCGTGAAAAATCGTGTGTCGCATTGTTCAGGAAGAAATTCTTGCAAACGCCCTAGGAAACGAGCGAAATGTCTTAACGATTTAGTCGCGTTCGCGAAAGTAATTCACTGAACCTTCATCCGCGCAGTTCCTCAAGGATTACTACAAACTGGTAATACCTTACCTGGATGACTCTGCGGATGAAATTCAAAAAACGCCTAATGTCGATGTTTTGCTGAACCTCGCTGAACAGGACTTTATTCAAAGTTACGGCACATTCCCTACGTGCGCGATGTATGCACCTGGATGTCTCACTATAGCCGGCAAGTGTACAAATCTGGCAGAAAGTAAATCGCTATCCATGGTACGTGAAAATTGATCTGTTACATGTAGGGTGGCTATGCGATAATGCTCGTGCAGAAGGTACGCAACAGAAATCACTTCGGTCATTCTGTAAATATCGTAAAGCCTGAGTTAGTGCAACGACTTTATCCTATGTTAATTCGAGTGAATTATCACTGTCGTTCATTCCGGTAAATTTAGTTCACATTCTCAATTCAATGAAGATGAATTAAAGTGATCCTCGAGTTATATGTTTGTCTGCAGGCTTTACTTATTGCATCGAATTTAATGAAAATTTCTTTTTACAAATACTGCTTAAATAGTAGGTACTATGTAAAGGTCTTAGACCACTTACATTACACTAGAAATTTAATATTTACCGGTTAGAGAATGTAAACACAGTTACCTTGTACGTATATGTATACTTTATTATACTAATATCAGTAAATACTTTTAAAAATTATGTAATGTTGTAATATTATATAATGTCATGTTATAAATTTGTCATGTTACATATTTTGCTTTAATTGCAGCATCGATTTTTCTCGTACAACATTCATATAATTTATTAATAATATCGATTGGTATTTTTTACATTCTAATCGTAACACCTCAAACAGTTCATCTGCACTTTTTGGTTTACTTTCTTCGTGCTCCATCCAAATAATCTCAAACATGTTCAAAAATATTTAAATCAGAACTTTGAGGAAGAGTTATGGTAGGCTCATAACTCTTCTACTACGTTTCCCAATAAATACGTGAAAAAATACGTTTTCCACGTTTATCTCAGCCATGAGCAAGTAGATATTAGAACCTGCAGCATGGCAACAAGTAAGCGTACCAAATTGGCACAGATTTATTTAAGTATAAAACAAATTTTACGTGATGGCCTAAGACTTTTGCACAGCACTGTACGTTATCGTTTTACTTTTCGTATCTTTAAAAAATTTGAAATTACATTTACAGTTGCGTTAGAATTTAGTGCAAAAATGAGTATGTTCAATTTAAAACCGTAAACAGGATGAAAGAATACAAGAATATCAATATACTATGTTTCACATGTTAGAATTATTAATGAAGAAAATAAATTTGTACTTTGCTTGTGTAGCCTCCAATGGGCGCATAAAAATGTTATTATGCTGAAAGACCCGCAGTCCAATAATTATTCCTGAATTTCAACACTTTACTTCATTCTTTTATATGATAATTTCAAAATAAATTACTAAATTGTGTTACTTGTATTAAAAAATAAATTAAGAAATCCAAAACTATGAATCGTAATCTTTTAAAAACTACTCAATACCTACCGGTAGATACATGACGCGTTAAAATAAATAATTGATACTTTTAGAGATCGTTTTATACAGGGTGTCCCAAACTTAAACGGCCTAACTGCACGGCTTTAATGTAAAACGAAAAAAAGTTTATATTTTGTTAGGAAACGCTTTATTACGGAGTTATGAACGAATGTTGTATACGTGAAATGACTGACTACGCATTTTCGTAGTAACATATTAATTTCGTGTTATTAGTAAATATTTATAAAATAATATGATGTAACAACGAAACGGAAAAAAGTAGCGCGCGGCTCGTGCGGTGCCAGTTCCTCGACGCTGCTCTAATGGAGAATGCGTAGTTAGTTACTACTATGCTTTATGTATACTTTCTTGTATACAACGTTTGATCATAACTCTGTAACAAAGCGTACCCTGACAAACTTTATATAACATTTTTTTTCTTTTTTTCTGGGTGTAGATTAAGCCCTCGAAGTTTGACCTTTTTAAAGAGACACCCGGTAGATAGTATTTATGTTCCATTGTATACTTTTGCTTTCTTAATGTATAGTTACCCTGAAGTTGTGCAAAGTGTTTGCCAACACCGGTATCGGTGCTCCAATGACTTTCACCGCTGATACCTTGTCAACGCATGGCCTAAACGTCTAAACAGTGAACGTCATTGGAGCACATGGTTTATCGCAACTCCACCTCTTGCTTCTATGATAACGGAATACGTACTCTCTACTCCCTACAATCGTAACACGCAAATACGTAACTGAAATGGACAGCAATGCACACGTACAGGGTGTCCCATTTGAAGTTCTACACGCAATTTTCTCTGTAACTGTAGCACATTTCGAAAAACGTATTAAATCATCTTTAAGTGAAAGCACTTTCAAAATTTTTAGGCGACCTCTGCCTTTATAGATAGAAGTTTATGTTTTTATCTAGATGGTTGTGTGGCCTATTCCGAGACGAATTCATAGATCTAATAACTAATATATCGGTTTTCGAAGGTCACTCAAGGTGATTTATTTCCGTTTAAAACTTACCTTCGTTAAACGTTCTTGAAGATTTTCAGATTTAACACCTCCATACTTTTTCTTATGGAATCTTATAAAACGAATGCATATCAAGAAAATCCTGTCATTGTACATGAAAATCCGTATTAAAGATGCTTCGTTCAGGGGTACAGAGATTATATAGTGTGTATTGATATTCAACGTCGTCCTTTTAAATACAGGAGATATTGAACAACTTTAAGAACACGACTTTCGAAAACTAACATATTATAAGACAATGAATTTATCGTAGAACTTACCTAAATAAGAGCATACAGTTCTGTGTAAAAGAAAGAGAATGGTGACCACTGTGAGACGTACCTCAGAAACAGGGTAGACTTTGTTTGAAACACTTGTTTAAACGAGTTGTAGTCTAAGAAATAAATGCGTGCAAAGCATCAAATGGGACACCCCGTATAACGTCAATTATCTTGTCTTGAAATAAAACAGGCCGTTCAACTTGTCACGTTGATAGTTGGTAAGCGGAGTCACCACAACAAATGGTGTCACGTAAAAACGCTCTTGGACCAATTCGCCGAGCAGAATATGTATAGGTTTTATTTGAATGAGGAAAATCTCCAGATATCCACGGAGGAACCGTCGTGGGTTCGGTACATAAAAGCAACAATCCAATGTTTCAAGGCCAAAAGAGGTATCCACCCAATCAACATTATAGATTTTTTATGTTATAAAGTACGGAACGGATTAGTGCAATGAAATTCCCGAGAAGCACTCATTCGGGAAGTGTTTCATTCAGACTTTCTGAAAATCAGCGAAATAGGATAACCTGAATACGAAACAGTGATACGTATTTAAGCATGTATACGTCATAAATTCTATCTACCATTGTATCATGCAAACTACTGCACATCATTGTAAATATGTATACCCTGTGAGGTAGCTAATAACCCAGTAGTTGATGGGACCTTCATCAATAAATAATATTTAAAAATAAGGTGGACGTAATAATTGGTTACGAATAAGTAAATAATATTTCGATACATTTTTATACGTTTGACAATGGCAGCTTTTTATTACTATATCCCATTTTTGCTTCTTACGTAACTCGTAATAAATGTTTTTTTACTGTATAATTGGATGTTTATTTTGTACTTTTAGACTACACTTTTGTATTTTTTGTGACACTCGTATTGTGACTTGCTCTGTATTCGCATGAGACGAAACTCTGTCATACGTGTAACGAAAATAATTCAACTAAATCGAAGCAAATAATAGGCAGACCTTTAATTTCTAGATTAACATCAGCCATAATTGGAAATTATAATAGTAATAGTTACGTTTACGTATTATACTCTAGTTTTTTAGAGTTAGTTATCAGTATGAGCGAAACGGTGTATGGAAACTACATACTAAAGCTAACAAAATAATTTAGCCATTTAGATTCCGATCTTGCTTTTTAAATACAGGTATTCTTATTTTACTCATTTAATGTATGACGAATATTAAAATAGACGCCCAGTGACAGCCACATACCCATGAAACAAGGTGTAATATTTTTAAACATATTAAGCTAGCTTTTAAAAATTGCAACCAGATGTACTTAGGTAGGTACGTATGTATATGTATTTCTAAGCATCATATACATAGAACAAGATAGATGAACAAATATGTACTTTCAGTATTTGACACATTTATTTCTGCAACATTATGTTCTTTTTTTATTTATGACAAATATCTACAAAGAAATATTTCATTTGCAAACCAAAAATGCAAAGGTCAGTGTTACAGCCATTTATACACTTTAGGTTTTAAATCAAATAAGAAATGTGGCAGCTTGCGAGAAAGTATGCAAGCAAACATAATATGATATACATGCGAAGATAAGCCACTCTTTTGAATGACTGATACTTCTTTTTTTATAAATTTCTCAATAATTATTTCAAAGTACTTTTGGAATACAATCACTAAGTAAATTATTATAGAAATCTCTATTTTTCAAATAGTAGTTGAAAACATAATGACAAAGATAGATACGATTTAATATCGAAAGTCTGATGACAATTAATAGTTTTAATAAATGGGTGGTACATTTAAGGAGTACTTTATTATTAATTCGCTGTAAGCGTTGTATTGTATGTATTTCTAAAATGTTATATAAATATTTTGAAAAATATGTGTATATATATATATATATATATATATATATATATATATATATATATATATAACAGATGCGTAAATAAATTAAACAAATCCACTCGGTTTAGTCGTTTCGAACATACATACTTTGCTATCTTATTTTATCATCTAAATGTTTGTTCAGATTCAATAAGTGATGGACAAGGTGTTTTTAATCATTACATTTAAACTTTTTTATTTAAACTTTTTAATCATTATTCAAGAACCCTTCATATTAATTTTATTACCAGACTACGGATTTTATGCATTTATTACAAAAATGAATAGATCAAATGCAAAATAGTAAACACATTTACAAAATTTAAACATACTGTTGCATTATTGTTAGTAAAATTATTGAGAAAAGAAATAAATGTGTATGCAGCTTCTGTAGGTTGCAATTAATCCGTCATCTATTTATTAGTAATACTGTAAATTTATGCTAAGTAATTGAACCAAGTAAATAAATACTGATAACAGTGACTGTTCCGGGGTTTGAAATCGTGATTGTTTCCACGTTGCCGATAAAATGCGGTCTTGGAAGCAGTGCCGCCCTGGTCGTTGCAATGTACACGTTTCTCGAGGCAATTACGAATACTCATACAACGAACTTGCTCGAAAAATCGCTGGTATGCTATTTGGCGCAGACGCTGGCATCAGGATCTCAACACCATCATATTGCTGATTCCTTGATTTCCATTATCGGAAACGAAGATAAGATAATCACCTTCAGTTCACGATCCCTGACCATTGGCAACTACGATTTCCCAGAGACGGTCGACGTGGAAATGGTCCTTATCGAATTTCCTAATTTCGATCTCGAGGAATCATCGAAGTATCGTTTAAACGCATCGCATCAGAAAGAAATCTTAGTTATTAGAAACACGAAGTCTCGATGGCGTACAAATCCGGAAGGCGCTTCGATGATGGAACGTCTCTTTTCTCGAGAGACGATGGCCTTGACCGAGAATATACTCAATGAAGATAAGAGGATATCAGAAATGATACAAGCCATACAAACGAAACGATGGAAGAAGCTGGGTAGGATGTCAAACAATTGGAAGCGTTACACAATTTGTTTTATTTTTTTTTCCATTGCATAGTTTTAATATTTTATAATCCATATAAGCAAATATTTTACATAGCTTGTTAAAATATTACATCCAATATATGATATATTATTTAGGCTTTTATAAATACTTTTCTTTATAATAGTAAATTGTGTCTCTCACTTTAAATATGTTACCAAAGTTTTCTTGTTTAGTTATCACGCATTCATTCCAAAAGATTTTCCAATTAACTGTTTTAATGAATGTTATAGGAAAACTTTTATGGAAAAATTATCAATACACACGTAAATCCTTGAACGTTTTACCAGAAGACATTGAACGTGTCATGACTGCGCTGGAATGTGCGGAGTATGTTTTAGGAGCAAGTTTTACTAGCCGTGGTTACGGCGCATCAGTATTCGTGTTGGTAATTTCTCCTCCTTCGCCTCAGCAACATAAAATATGTATTTTCGAGAACAAAAAACTATCCATAATAATATTTTATTACTTCTGAACGAACGATATACAAAAAAAGAACACCATAAATTAAACTATAACATTATTTTCTCATCCTTTACAATAAAATGTTGATCAGCATAGTCGTTTCGTGATATGCTGAAACACCGTTCCAATTTTCGTTAATCATCCTACATGTACGTGTTCCAACAGGTACAAAGATCGAGATTCCGAAGCTTCATCTCACTGATGAATTCTGTGAATATTCCGGCTCAACGTTATTACAAGATAAAGTCGTACACGGGAGCGACTACACTTTATACACACGAACGTCACGTTACTTCGAACGACGCAGAACCCCATCGTCGCTATCGCCAGACTTTAAAAGCTAAATATTATCTTCGCGACGAGGACAGTGCACAATTAGATGACAAATATTTTATACCCTCGAAATCGTCGTCCTTCTTCATCATCACAAAGAACTCTTCCTTAACCAATTAATTCTCTAATTTTGTTGAATTTCGTTTCTATAAGTATACACATAGGAACCTTCATATCTGTGTACATTTTGATGTTCTTATGCTAATGTAACCATTATATTTTCTTTATGTACGATGTACATATTCGTAAAGAAAATAAAAAAAGTGAAAATAAAAAATATATTACACGAAATCTAATGGAAAATAATATGTAGATCGTTATTTCGTCGAATTAAACTTCTTTACTGGAATGTATGTTTGATTGGTCGTCAACATTCATGCGCGAAGTGCGCATACGCATGGTATCGTTCAGATTCTCTCTCTCTCTCTCTCTCTCTTGCTCTCTCTCTCTTTCTCTCTCTCTCGCTTCCTTTCTTACGCCCTTAGGTTCTGTACTTTCTCCTTCCATTTCAGCCTTTCACAATTATTAGCTTTTCGTTCTCGCAATCGCATTCGCAATCGCATTCACAATCACAATACGCGTGCGAATCTGTTGAGAGACAATACTGTAATACATGTAATTTGTCTTTGTAATTGGTACAAAGAAACGGAACTCGCTTTTTTGCACATCACATTACTAAGAGCACTTAAACCACGCAACACTTAAGTGCGTTATAAAAATACGCAATATTGTTATAGAATAATAAAATTTATAGTTTTCAGTTCAAATAACTGCATTTAAATTGTCAAAAAATGGTACTTTGTGAGATGATGAACGCCTCAACATCATAGTGTACGGTAGTTTCTTTCGTTCAATGTTCTGTAGAATTTGTAGGAGAATGTAGCAATTGCCATCAAGCATACGGCTAGAATGATGCCACCTACAAAAATGGAAATCATATGATGGAACACTAGGAAAGTATGGTATCATCTTTTTTCTCAAACAATGTTTCAAATGAAATTAATCTTTGAAGAGAGTTTAATTTAAAAAATGGTAATTAGACATAAGAATCTATATGAAATGCCTACCTATGAAACTGAGACCATCAAACTGCCGTTCCTTATGAGGTGGAGCCACCTTTGTTGATAATGGCATCGCTGTTGTTACTGATGGTGAAACAGTAGTCTGATTACTGGTAGTGGTAGATGGTTCTACACTGCTACTTGTAGGTTTATCAGTAGGTTTATCAGTCGTAGCTGGTGGTTTTTTTGATGTTGGTGGAACCATAGTTGTTGGTTTGGTTGGTACATTTGTGGTGAAAGGAGTAGTTGTCTCGGTGGTCTTAGTAGTATTAGTAGCTTTAGCAGCATTAGCATTAGAAATGACTGGTATAGTACTAGAAATACTACTTGCATCTATAGATGCATGAGAAACTGCATCAGGATTTGCTGCATTTGTAGGTTTTGCAGGAAATGCAGTAGTTACTGCCGAAGCATTGGCAGGTTGTTTTTCTTCATTCGTTGGTGCAGCTGTGTAAATAATTAAATGTTTATATATCATTAATACAGATAAAACTATTCATATCATTACCTATAATATTTATGTCGTTACTAAAAATTAAAATGACACACACTATTAATTAACTTTAGATTCCGTAAAAATAAAATTTAACGCTTGATTTTTATTTTATTTATAATTATTAAACTTGTAAAACGTATTTACTCAGCAATAGTGATAGAACACAAGAAAAAATCATGCCACATAGTAAATTATTACTTACGAAAGAATAACTTTAAAAAATTTATGCTTCGATATGTAACAACAAAGGTTACAAAGACAAAATAATAACAAATTGAAAAAGTAAAAATGTTGTAATATTTGATAGGAAGCCGTATAATATAGCTTCATAAAAGCCTTGGAATGCTATAAAATGTTACAACAGACCAACGCCACTCTTACGTACTGACCGTACTGTAAGATGTCATAGTGTCTAAGTACGTGACCGTAGAACATGAAAGTTACACAAAATCAATAATAATACTAAAACTGTACACAAAAGTATGAAAGATCGTCAGAATTAAACGAAAAATCTCAAAAGAGCTATTATAAATCACGAAAATACAAAATTAAATCAAATATATCTGTGTTCCTAAACGATTCGAACAATATAGCAAGGGACTGTTTCGGGGTAATGTAAACCAAACGATCGTAGTCACTACGTAGAATGAAAAAAATTGTAGAATATCATTCCCCTGTATCCTTCACCTCATCATGCAACATGTACCGTTAGTTTTCACACGCGTGAACAGTCTCACGAACTATGGAGAAAGGTTTTACAGGGAAATGTTTCATACGCGTTCGACATTTTTAGACACGAAACGTTAATAGACTCGTAGAAAGCAATACGGCACAAAACCTTTACACTTACCATTGTTACTCGCAATGCTGCAGACTATTATAGTCAAGACAATAGAGTATAGACACACTAATCTCATTTTTCCGACCAAATACAAACAGTTTCGACAACTATTTACGTATATCTTCCGGAAGGACAGAAGTCTTGCCACAACGCGTCACAAATGTGTCCAACGTAAGCTTCTGCTGAAATTGAACTGGTCGCTGGCCACGGCTTCCACCAATTGTAACTCTATAAGGACAGTGGCGACGCTACGTAACTTCACATTTTGAACACTCTCCCCAGATGGCATGCATAGTATTTAGGCGTGTGGATATTATTAAAATAAATTGTCTAATACATTTATATTTCTTTGTCTTTTTATTGAAACTTTCAGGATATGAATGGATATGTTCGGTATCATTGCATTTATATGTATTTTAAGAAATAATGTATTTCGTTACATCAAAATATGTAAGCGCTCGTGGTGCGACGAAACGCTGAGTATAAGATATATGTATAATTCTTCCAATATGTTTAGATCAAGCTAAATTTTATAACTTTGCGATACAGCACGACGAAAAATGTAACGATAGTCTTCAACGAAATTGTTTTAAAGATTTTTATAAACGCTTCAAATATTTGAGTACGCCAATGTTTGTATACGAGTGGCAATATTTCAAATTGAAATTGATACAACCGGTTCAGGCAACATTTACCAAACCGTATCATTGAAATAGCACGATGCAGAATAATTCATAGAATCAAGGTAAATTATGTGTGCGCAAGCCGATTCGTGTCAAAGAACCCCTACACCGTCTCACATTTAAAATTGATGTATCGATCAGAATACTCTGTGACCGCCTGATATGCATATTGTTGTGGCACGGTGTGGTGGAGTAGGGAAAAAGTGCACCAATCGGCAAAGAGCACAGGGAAATCGGTGCATATACCAACAAGCACATGGAGTTAACGTTACGGTTCACGTTCTACTGTTGTTCGTGCCGGGATCTGCGGAATATTCTAATAAAGTGGCGGCCTCTGCCGACGAAAAGAGAAATCGAAAAGGAACGGTCGGGAATGCCGATGATGCGCGCTCAGCGGTCTGCTGGATCAGTGCTAGTGCTTGATGCGAGGCGAGTGTGTACGGTGGTGCACGGTCGCTTCGCCGATACGGGTTTGCACAGACTGTTATCGTATTGCCGCTTCGCTAAAGCGTGTTCGTACTACTTGCCGCGACGGTGCGACCACGTAGAGAGTAGTGTAAGCAACGAGGGCGTATGTAGAACCGCACGCAGGGACGACGAGGAGGATCGAAACCGCGAACGACAGAGACGACGTCGAGTCGAGTATAGTCGAGTTAAGTCAATCGGAAAGATCGCGAGTGACGTACAGTGGAGGAACGTAGGGCAGGGTGGCTCGCCACCAGCCAACTACGAATAAAGGGCAAGAAAAATGGGCCGGTCCGTATTTACGTGATAGGAGGTGCATGAGCGCGCGCGCGCTCGCACTCGTTCCGCGTGTGTATGTGCGTGCGTGTGTCGTTGCTGTGCGAGTGTGCCCGTGAGGAAGGGGTGAGTAAGGGTGCGAAATAGTATCCCTGTTATTCCGAAAGTGATAGAAACTCGGCGAGCCTAACCGAGAAGCCAAGGAAGGGTGAGCTGCGTGCAACTATCCCCCGTGACGATCCCAAGATGACAGCCAACTATATTTTTTTGACGCTGATAAACGCGGCTTTCCTCTGCCTCGCATCGACCATACTCTCGGAATCAGCCGGAGCCTCTTGCAAGTGGTTGTCCGAGGGTGGCAACGATACCCGCTCCGCGGACTGCACCCTCCGAGTATTGGATCCAACCGTAATTACGAGCCTCGTATCGTCTCTCGATGGGGCCCTCAAGTTGCGAATACGGTGCAGCGACGTCCATCATTTCGAAAGCAGCTTTAACGCACAAAGCTGGCAACGCTTGACCAGTTTGCACGACCTGCACGTGGACGGCTGCAAAGTATTGCGCGTACCCGAAGGTGCTTTCCAACCGCTTCTCGAGCTGAAGAGATTAACCATGCAAACTTTCAATTCCATCTGGGGTGCTGGTCGCGTTCTCGAGTTCGCACCCGACTCGTTTCTCGGTCTAAGGGAGCTTCACACCTTGGAGATCGTCGAGAGCAATCTGCAAGTTCTTCCAGCGAATCTCCTCTGCGGTCTGGATAATCTTCAAACGCTGAATCTTACCGGTAATCGTTTGCGCGACTTGAATGACATCGGGTTAAATCGTCAGGATCTACCGAACAACGAAAACACCGAGTCCTGCCGGGCGGACGTACGAGTTCTGGATCTGTCCCGAAACGAAATCACGCAGTTGCCCGAGAACAGTCCACTGGTTGGTTTGCGCCAGTTACAAGAGTTGCACCTGCAGCGGAACGCGATCGTAGAAATTGCCAGTGACGCACTGACTGGGCTGACCGTGTTGCGTACTTTCAACGCGAGTTATAATTCCCTGGACTCTTTGCCCGAAGGGCTGTTCGCCAGCACGAGAGACCTTCGAGAGATACACCTGGCGTACAACGGCCTCCGCGACCTGCCGAAGGGTATATTCACTCGGCTCGAGCAGCTGCTGGTCCTCAAACTGGCCGGCAATCGGCTGGGCAGTGATCAAGTCGACGAAACTACGTTTCTCGGGCTGATCCGTCTGATCGTTCTCGACTTGTCTTACAACTTATTGACGCACATCGACGCGCGTATGTTCAAAGATCTTTTCTTCCTGCAGATACTCGATCTACGAAATAATTCCATAGATCGAATCGAGAGCAATGCGTTTTCGCCTCTCTACAACTTGCACACCCTCGAGCTGTCCGACAACAAGCTTCACACCGTGGGAGAACGACTTTTCAATAGTCTATTCGTTCTAAACCGTCTAGCGTTGTCCGGCAATTCTATAGCGAGCATCGACCCGCTCGCGTTTCGCAACTGTTCCGATCTGAAGGAGCTGGATCTGAGCGGTAACGAGCTTACGGCTGTACCAGACGCGATCCGCGACCTCGCTTACTTGAAAACCCTCGACCTCGGCGAGAACCGGATCAGCGATTTTCACAATGGCTCGTTCCGTAATCTTCATCAGCTAACCGGCCTGAGGTTGATCAGCAACGACATCGGCAATCTGTCGCGTGGGATGCTCTGGGACCTTCCGAACCTGCAGATCTTGAATCTCGCCAGGAATAAAGTGCAGCACGTTGAAATACACGCATTCGAAAGGAATTTACGGCTCGAGGCAATACGATTGGACGGGAACTTCCTGTCGGACATCAACGGCGTGTTCACCAGCATAACCAGCCTGCTGTTGCTAAATCTTTCTGAGAATCATATCGAATGGTTCGATTACGCGTTCATACCGGGGAACCTGAAATGGTTGGATATACACGGCAACTTCATTGAGAGCCTGGAAAACTACTACACGCTTCGCGATTCGAAAGTGAAAACCTTGGACGCCAGTCACAATCGCATCACGGAGTTGTCTCCGTTGTCCGTGCCCGATAGCGTGGAATTACTCTTTATAAATAATAATTATATTAACGTTGTTCGACCCAATACCTTTGTCGATAAGGTAACCCTAACCAGAGTTGACATGTACGCGAACATGATCGAGACAATGGAATTGACTTCGCTGCGCCTGACTAAAGTCCCGGAGGATCGACCGCTGCCAGAGTTCTACATCGGCGGCAACCCGTTCAACTGCAACTGCTCAATGGACTGGCTGCCAGCAATCAACAATCAAACGTCGACCCGAGAATATCCGCGCATCATGGATCTTGACAATGTGATGTGCCGCACTTCCGGTCCACGTGGCGTCGCCATCGTACCCGCCTCTACGGCCCGATCGGAACAATTCCTTTGCCGTTACGAGGCCCATTGTTTCGCCCTCTGTCATTGCTGTGATTTCGACGCGTGCGATTGTGAGATGACCTGCCCGGCTGGATGCAAGTGTTACAACGACCGTACTTGGAATACGAACGCTGTGGATTGTTCCGGTCTTGGAGTCGAAGAAATACCCGAGCGAATACCGATGGATGCGACCGAGGTCTATTTGGACGGTAACGTGTTACGCGAGTTACAACATCATGTGTTTATCGGACGCAAAAATATGCGCGTGCTTTACGTGAACGCTAGCGACATCGAGTCGATACAGAACCGTACGTTCAACGGTTTAAACAATCTTCAGATTCTTCATCTAGAGGACAACAGAATACACGAGTTAAAGGGTTTCGAGTTCGAGCATCTTTCACATCTGCGCGAATTGTATCTTGAGAATAACTTGATAGGATATATCGGTAACCTGACGTTTGTGCTATTGCGCTCCCTAGAGATATTGAGACTGAGTGGTAACCGATTGGTGACCTTCCCGGTTTGGCAGGTCACTCTGAACGCGCGGTTGGTCGAGCTGTCACTAGGCGGTAATCCATGGTCCTGTCGCTGTAAATTCTTGCAACAGTTGTCGTCTTGGGTTTCGGACAATGCTCATAAGGTCGTTGATGCGAGCGACGTTTGGTGCTATTACGGTGGCGATGCGAGACCAGCTTACAGGCGTCGACTGAATGTCAACGAAACAGTCTGTTCCGATTACTTTTCTCAGGGTGGCGTGATCGAAAGCATCATGGTGTCCGATTATTTGCCTCATGTCGCCGCCACTCTGTCGGCGGTGTTGGTTCTCTTGGTAATCATAGTTCTTGCGTTTATTTTCCGCGAGCCGGTCGGTGCGTGGGCATACTCGAAGTACGGATTACGATTCTTGCGCGCGAAACCCGGCAAATCGACGGGAACGGCGACGATGCCATCAGCTGCACCGATGACTTCCTGTTGCGACGGCGACAGGGAACGTCAGTACGATTGTTACGTTTGTTACAGTCCAAACGACGAAGATTTCGTACTTCATTCGTTGGCCGTGGAACTCGAGCACGGTACTGCTGGTCTAAGATTGTGTCTGCATCACCGTGATTTACCCTGTGTACTCCGTACTTCCACCCCGGCACCGGTCGTCCTCGAAGCGGTCGATGCGTCCCGAAGAGTACTGATCGTGCTAACCCGTAATTTCTTACAAACCGAATGGTCACGGTTCGAATTCCGAGCGGCGCTTCACGAAGCGCTCCGCGGTCGGACCACTCAGTTGATCGTTGTACAGGCTGGTCATGCATGTCCGGAAGTGGAACGCGATCCTGAACTGCGGCCGTACCTCCGAACGGCAGCAGCGATACTCACGTGGGGCGAGAAGAGGTTCTGGGAGCGTCTAAGGTACGCGATACCACTGGCAAATATGGGAGACATATCCATGGAGAACAAATCGTCGCCGCTCGTTTACAAACGGAACATCAATACGTACACGTTGGACGGTGTCAGCAGCGAGAAGACGACCATGTCGACGCTACGAGCGCAAGAGAGACAAAGGTCCTTCTTCAAAGACTCGTCCCCAACAACCGCATTAATGTTGCAGCATGCGCCGCCTGCCTATTCCTGCGGCACGGTTTCCATCCCGCAACAGAAACCGCCACCTTCATCGCCGCAGCCTAGGCTGACCGTCAATCACGCCTACCGAGATGCGGTTACTGTACCAGGTAGCAATCTCATCGCCACGAACACGACGGTGAGCAGCGGCAGCAGCGAGGATCACAGGAGACCGCTGTCCGAACACATATACTCGTCCATCGACTCGGATTATTCGACGTTGGAGAGAACTGCCTGGAGACAGCAACAACCACCACCTCCACCGCCACCACCATCTTCCGGCCAGGCCTATCTCGTCTAGCTCCGCGTGAATTGTCTTCTGCTTGTGATACATTCTCTGATGGAAAAAGCTTTTCCCGCTTTTTGTGTCCGCACCGCAAAGGGGAGGGATTGGCGTATACTCGCAGCGACAGATATTTCCAAGTTTTTCTGCCCGTGATCAACGTCATAACCTTGGATAGTTGATAAATGAAAGATATATTTTCGATTAAGATTCGCGTATCGAGTATCGGAGGTTACGGGACAAACGAGATTTCGTGCTGGTACCTCTAAAGATTATCGAGCTTTCGCTTTGTTACGGCCTTCCCTCGTTGGAACGGGGTAGTCTCGCGATGGTACGTACATACGATTAGTGGAGCACCGATAACTACTTTGGAAATATTTGTTTGCGACGATTCTTTTTCTACCGGTGGAGTATGCTCACTGTTGCTTTGTTTCATCGGTAAAAGCGTGATTGTCCACTTTTCCACTTGTACCATTTCCTTTTCTCCCTTGCGTTCGCTCTATATCCTCCACCCTTTTCCTCTCTTTTGTTGTCTTTCATCTTTCTTTGCTAGATATCAGAGCCTCAACCTCCGTGTCTCTCTCTCTCTCTCTCTCTCTCTCTCTCTCTCTCTCTCTCTCTCTCTCTCTCTCTCTCTCTCTCTCTCTCTCTCTCTCTCTCTCTCTCTCTCTCTCTCTCTCTCTCTCCCTCTCTCTCTCTCCCTCTCTCCCTCTCCCTTTCTCTTGCTCTCTTTCTCTTTCTCTATGTTCAGGAACAGATTGTGCGCGCGCAAAACTGTACTATGTGAATTTCTGAATGGCGTCTCGCGAGAACCTAGTCCGACTGGGACTCTTCTATTCCCTCTTCCACTTCGCTTGACGACTTTTCACTGTGCAATAAAGTATAAACAAGCCGTCTCCTTTGCGCGGAATCGCCGGGTAATCGTCTTAAATGGCGATTTATTTCCACACGTGTACATATTTATTATACAAAACGACAAAAATTGCGCAATATGTAAATAGGGCCGCAAGCTGTGTACGCGCGTCAGCGTGTGTGTACGTATGTACATTGTACATATCTATAATACGGACGAACGATACGTCGATCGGATGTAACAGTTCCACCGCGTAGAAAGTTTTAGCTTCAATTTTCAATTCTCGACTAGGTAGAGTGACCTTTTTGTAATTTTATATGTCCAATCAAATGTTGTACGATATGTAAATATGTATATCTCCGACGTCGCCTCGTGTAAGATATTATTCATCGCGTAAGAATGAATGAAACAAAAAATGATAATTAAGAGTGAGAAGCGAAAAATGCATGCGCTCGTGACACCGTGAACACAAACACGCACTTAGCGCATGCGTCGTAAACTTAACTGTATACTTGATTTATTTAAATCATGTGAATAAATTTATAAAATACGTTATTATTATAAACCTGCGAATCGTACATCTGATTAATAATCCTGACCCGATCCGCCCAAAAATTACGTTTCAATTGTCAAACACATAGAGCAGGTAAATCTTTAACAATCGTTATCGTTAATGCTTCAGTTGTCCGAGGATCGTTCTAAATTCTGGCATTTCAGTGTATTATTATCATTATGAATGTTCTTTTTGCGATACGCTCTGTCCTTATAATTTGCACCACACTCACTTTGATTAAATTTTTAGATTTCCTAACTTTTTCCGATTTTTTATACTAATTTTTCGGTGTGCACTACGATTGCGATGTTTGTACGCGTTCTATTGGTATAGAAAAAAATCGATTTTATTGTAGTTTCTACTGTATCAACTACCATTTATTTTTATAACAGTTACAGTTCGAAGGATTTCAAGAATACGCAATCCGAGCGAACCGCGCCTCTGTTTGTTTTCGAGTATCTATTCTATCCTTCGTTTGATCAGAATATTTGCAAATACATTCTGTGGAAATAACCTGTGTAACGGTGTTGTTTCTCATATAGCCGGTTATCGTTACATATACTGTACTATATACTATATAGATTGCGAACGGAACATTGATCCTAGTCAGCGCCACCGCGCACTCACTGCACACCATCTGCACACTTACATTATTAATGGGCCTACACCACTACCGCAGCCTGCACGTACCACAGAGACCAATGTTTCTATTTGGAAAATCTGTTTCTTTCCACGGACAAACAGGTGGAGATCGTCTGGTCTGGTTGTCGACGAACGCGAGAGCAAGGACGATCGCCGAGGCTTGCGTCGGGTTGGTTGTGCGTTCATACAAGAAATTACTTCCGTTCGATACCAATCCCGCGGAGAAGTGTCTTTTCTTGAAAGTTTAAACGCGTCGCTGTTTATAGGACGATAATAGGAAAAAGAAGTACACAACATCCGCATACAACTAATGTAGACTTTTATTTCGCGTAGTACAAGTACCTATAGGAAATAAAACGGGCCGGAAAAGTTTACGGGCAAAGTTTCGAGACGCATAGTTGTCGTAAGTGCCGATGGAAATCTCTGGGTCTATACTCTTTTTCCGCTGAGCGACCAGGTGTCGTACAAATCCAACTATCGCACAGGTATTTCGTAAAATATGATTTCCGCGGTACGCCTGCGATCAAGCCCTCAAGTGGGCAGTCCGCTCGAAACCAGTTTTCTCGGTTCCCGCGCAATGTAAGTACGACTGTAATTACTTACACCATACTTACCCGGCCACGTGATCGGATCTAGCGCTGCTGGCAGGGATCGAGTCTACGAGCCCTCGCCACCGATCTTTGCGGTATCACACGGTCGCACCAATTTCCGCTCCGTTCCGTTCCGTCTCGTGGTAAGAGCGGGACGGCAAGGCATGACATGGTATGACAAGGCAAGGCGGGTCGATTCCACGAGGTTTGCTCTCACTGCACGACGCAATTCAGGAGAAAGGGAACTCACGATAAAACGGTCGAGCGTCCTCGAGATTCGCGAGAGCACCTTTCACCGGAGATCAAAGGAGGGTGGGCGCCACGCGTCGCGTCAAGTTCGTTATATGGGTCGTTCTTGCGAAACACCATTGAGGACTAAAGCTGAGCAATTGACGGCCTTGAAGATTCCTCGATCCCATTGGCGCAACCAGCAGGACATTGGCCTGCATCCAGTGAACAGAATAATTTACATACTCGCGTACCTACACTTCCTACATCCTATATGATATTCGAGGGCAACGATAACGAACGATAATAAAATACCAGTAATTTCCCTGTTTTGTGTGTTTCTCTTAGGATTGATGATGGAATCAATTTTACGGCACGTTCAACCGCGCGGCCTACGCCTCTGCTCGGTATCGCTGTACAGCCAGGCCTCAAGATCTGGTTCCATTCTTTTTTGTCGGCCGTTCTCTGTGTGCCGTGCCAGTGAAATCGCTTTTACGATCGGTCAACGTCGTCGAATCCCGGCAAAAACGTTAACATATCTGCAACCGAGGTTGCATATAGAACAGGATACGTGTAACCGACGCGTTAGAAATGTATTAGATCCTCTTTTCCTTTGCGAGGTCTAACGGCCAGCAACGAACGATAGTCAGTTGGCCATTGCGTGTAATGGCTTTCAAATACTCGTTTTCCTAGTATTAGTTGGCGAGTTCGAAAGCCGCGATATCGTTGGCGGGTTTTGTGACTTGCGTGACGACTGCCATGTTTGCAGAGAGAAGTTACGCGACTCGCCCCGTCGCGCCACCTGCGCCGTTACCTGTGCTTTCTGCCGGTGCATACATACAACTCGGCTGCCTACCCCCTCGCTTCGTCCCTTATCAACCAACACCATATCATACCACGCCACACCACACCGCGATCCCTCACCCTTTATCCTGCACTGGTACCCGTTAAACGTACGCCGCTGAACCCAGTAATTTCGCGAAAACTGCCACCACCGTCGTCACTGTCGCTGTCGTTGCACTCTTTCCCCCTTTTTTGCCCCTCCTTTTCTATTTTCCTGCTGTTACACGCTACGACAACTACAATGACAAGGACGACGAAAACAACAATGCGAATACCACATGTCTGCACGCGATCCTATCTTGACATTTGGGCATCCCTTTTCCAAGTGTTCCCCCTATATAACTCCGGCCCGAGTAACAGTTCCTTTAATTCTTAATTGTGCGTTAGATTTACGGGGCGACCGTGTCTCTTTTTCCGTCACCATGCTTCTTTGGAAACGAATACAAAAGGATTTCTGAACAGAAAAAGTCGGCTGCTCTTTGAACTGCCAGCTCATGCCCTAACCTTCCACCCTCGTTCCCTCCTACCCGCCTACTCTATCCCATGACGTTTCACAATTATCCCGATGTGATCGCGGGACTGCATAAAACTTCGGGATTTCGTGAACGTGGACGTAGACGCAGGCGTGCACGTCCGCGCAAAACATACGCGTACGTACGCCTTCAATGAGGTGGGTAAATGGAACGGGAGCCCCGATCTAAACTAGAAGGCTCCGCTGCGTGACCTGTCACCGTGAGCGCCGCTAGATTTATATGCGGATGCTAACTTGTCGCATATTTACTTCGTCGAGTTCCCTTCTCGCGTTCTCCCGCCTTCCTCTACCTTTTTGAGGTACCTTTGCCGAGAGAGTCTTAGCCCACCTACCCTATCTACTTTCCACGTCCACCGGTCGCCTCCCCCCCCCCCCGACTTCTCACGTCCCTCTGCTCACACCCCCTCAATGACAAGCCGCAACAATGCTAGGGTAGACTGGTCGACGCCACGAGCAGATACCAACTGCCACGCAGCGACGACCACTTTTTTCCTTCCTTCCCTCGTTTCTTTCTATCCATGGGGTAGATACCTGGCCGCAAACGTCGAGTCCAGGTAGCCACCCAACTGCCGTCGTGTATCGACCACCCATACCATTCAGGAACTCGTTGCGGGGACTCGAGTGCAGTGATCCGCGTAGAATCGTAACTGAAAAGATCGGACACAATAACGACCGGCTCACTCCCTCAGATTTATTTGCAACGCTATTATCTGTTGCATGAGCCTCGGCGACCGTAGAGAAACTCTCCAGTAGTTGTTAGTCCCACTGTCCCGACATGTTTACTCGCTTCATTGTAAACGGGAAATAAACGGATCGGAGGGAACGTTATTTTTCAATTTCAGTTGATCGCATTAACTGTGTTACGTTTGAAATGCTTTTCATGTAATTACTGGCCAGCGACGCTTCGTGTCAGGGCAAAGAATTATTTTGCACCCGTTTTCAGCAGCGATACCGCCCTTGCTCTCTACTTCCCCTCTTTTTCTGTTCCGTTTCCGTTAACAAATTCATCGTTTCGGAACGGCATCGCGCGGTGCCGGAAATAACGGGAAGAGGAACAAATGGAATAGGTCACGATGCACGGTGCCAGCGTTTTATTTACCACAAGTACGCACTCACTATACGTGAAAAAAATTGAATTTATTTTCAATCAGTTTTCTCGCTAATTGTCAGTGGGAAGTTTGACCAAAGTCAGAGGTGGAAATCATAGGAGAATCGGCCCTCCATGGTTATTGTGTTTTGTTATGTTTCTCGCTAAACCATTTCCATTCATACCATCCACATTCGTGTCGAATTCAGCGAATCGCGCAGATCGCACAACCGAACAATAACGATACCGAATATTTTCAATTGGGAGAAATACGTATATCGATGGCGGCGTGGCTTTACAAGGGGAAAAAATACTCGAGAGGCACACACAATTCTTTCTCGTACCAATTATTGAACATTCGCCAGCGTTAAACGAACCAAGTACCGGGTATAAACACGGGGAACGTGCTGCTAGCTCTTAAAATATGCCCACACATTCTCCACCCGGCAAATAAAACGTACCGCTGAAACATTTGACGTAATCCGGGTGCACTGGCGAATTTTTTGGAGGTTCCCGGTAGGAAGTTTGTTTCATCGCATGCAATCTTGACTTATGCATTTGACCGCCGAGGAAGATGCATCCTTGGCATACCTCTACATGCCTATCTATGCAAACGTTTACATAGATCTGTGCTTGTTCGTGTAACTTTACATGCGCGCGTACGTATGTATGTAGAATGTAGAGGAACATAGCGTCGCACATAGCCGGCCGTGTCCTAAATTCGGGGCAGATCGTTGATTTAATTACGGTGAAATGTGAACGAAAATCCCGGAGAGAATACTTAGTCATGATACTTTCGGAAATTCACTTTCAGTTGTCTGAAAACACTGAAATCTTTCGGGGCTATACAACAGCTTCTAATTCGGAAGAAAACGCGTACGGATATTCACGTTCTCTGCAATTTAAAACGTTGCTTTTCATGAAATGCAATTCACGGTAATAGAATTTTCATAGCACGTTAAATAACTTAACTGTAATCTTGTTATTACATGCCGCGTTCGAAAAATTGCAATCTACAAGTTTTTTAATTCCAGGCTAAATATTATGTCAACTATGTGCAGTTATCGCGGCAAATGGCACGATAATGCATGTAACATACTATACCATACATTCTTTGAAAAATTGGGTTTCGCTGATGTATATTATTTCGCGTCGTTAATCAGGCCATGATACTAGTTTATATTAACATTATTAGTTTTGTAGTAACTGTTTTCGGCATTAATTGCAAAGAAGAATTCATGGAAATTATGCACGAGTATACGAGAAGAACGCGAGCTCGTTATAATATAATCTAACGCGGTTCTTCATCATTTTGTACACTGGAACAACCACGTAGACACATCGTGATCCTGATTCATCCAGAAAAAATAATCAGCAGCTCTACGTAACAGAAATACAATATACAATAAATTATAACATCTGAGATTCAATATTTTCGTGCGAGTACATCGCGAAATTTCTGTGAACGAAACTTCCGAAACTAATCTCTGTCGGTGCTTTTCACTCCTTTATTCTCCGAGAAGAATCCTACAAATTCGCTGGACGAGAACCGGTGTGACGGGGACCGTGTTCGATTGCTCGAATTGTGTCCTATTGTTCACGTGAACGTTCCTCTTTCATCCGAACGAGATATTCAATTCGATTACGAGTCTAAAGGAACACAAAACTTGTTCCATCATTCGACAACTTACAATTTGTGAATGCTAATACCCATGAAATGTGTGGGGAGATATATTGTATGTTACACAATAGCTATAACATTATACATATAATGTTACACGTACTACTGTGCTTGGCATGTTGACTATCGAGCTAACAGCCATAAAAAATCCAAAATTAGTAAGTTAACAAAACGAAAAGATTAAAACTGTGTGACCAAAATATATGTAATACGACAGTTAATATTTACAGATAGAGTTCATTTTAAACAAATTCGGAAAAGATGACTTAATTTAACTCTCATCTATTCATTTTTCCAACTTGATTTATCTTTTGGTTTCAAATTGACACAACGGTAAACAATCAATATAATGGAAAGATAAATGATTAACATTGTGAATTCCTTCTCTGGAAATTAAATGCTAAGGTAAGGCAAGAGATTAAAGTAAAATTATTTGCGTTCTTCACAAATAGTAAAGCGATCCGTGAGACATGCCACTTATTCAAAATCAGCAAAAAGTGTATTAAACTGGCACGAGGCGTGGATTAAGGTAACGGTAACACCATTACTAACAGGTAATTATATACTATTCATTAATATGTTTACATTAAGTGCATTAATCTTATTTTTCACATGTCAATAGTTATAGATCAATTTTTAGTTAAACGTGTAATGATAATAAGCTAATTTTTCTCGCAAGACATATTCAATTTAAAAATTTAAAATATGTGATATTTTTCCAAAGTAGTACAATAGCTATACAGAGAGGGTCTCTGAAACGAACATGTTTTAATCTGGAAGATGTAATTCTCTCAACGATGGCATACTATTTATAAAATACATATTCTGCCAGTATACTTACACAGAGCATATGAAAAGCTTGTAACCCGATATGATACATAAATGAAGTGGAAAAGGGATTATGTCGAGAGTGGTTGAGTGTCACTCGTTTAAGCAACAAAATTATTTATCCGGGCTTAAAGATTCATTTTTGTGCTGATAAATTCAGTGTATCAAATTTGGTTGCGAGTAGCGAAATGCAAAATGATGGGTAAAGTAATTAATATCGTAGATCTTCTCGGTTTTCGTTTTATCAGCTCTTGGATTATAGTGTAAGAGTATAATTTGACCTAACGTTCCAAAATTGCTGAATTAAATGCAATGAGAGTATGAAATTGCATACAGAAGAAGCGACTTCTTTAATATAATTTAAAAAAGATAATAGGACAATTGTTCCAGTAGTCAGTCATCTTAAGCGTTGTTAATATTAACCAGTTAATTGCGTTCGGCGTGTATACACATGATTCCAAAGCGCTGTTGCGGTGCGTTTGACGTGTAAAATAAAATATTTCCATGTACTATAAAAACTGGAAATTTCAATATGATGTAAAATTTATAATAGGAGCATTTTCCCTACATTCGACGTGTATACTCGTCATTGTTTGATTTTAATTCCGCGTCCCGTGAGGGATTTTTAAAACTAAATTCCGCACTTCACTGGTTGAAAGACCATTTTCAAAATTTGTTATATGTTATATTTGTTATATTTGTTATATTCCTACTTTAAAGCAATTTATTTTCAGAAAGGCTGACTACTGGGTAGGGTCCAAAATAAGGCACGTTTACCCTAAATAAAGATCTAAGGATCTAAGTATCCTTGGAAACATGCGTTATTCAAGAACTACACGAATCTCCTTGATTTTATCTAATTTTTGTGGGTCTTCGAGGCGGCAGTCAAAGTGCTAAACCATTTCACAAACTTTCCTAGAGAGCGATGTACGACTCCTAGTGTGTGAAATTCACGTGAATTCGAGGCGAAGATCGTGCGCTAAAACGTGAAGCAGCAGATAATTATTTCAAGGTAACCAAACCGCCCAGTGGCATTGAATCCAATGATATGGTGATAAATGTGATTCGTTTACCTACAAACGGGTAGTCATTCATCGAATAAGATCAATTAAATCGTACCCGCGGATAGGATAGTTCCGATAGATGCGCGCACGAGGTTCCTTTCTCAATACTAAATCATGGGGGATCGATCGAATCATGTGTCGGACAAAGAGCAAGGACTCAGTGTTGTTTCTTAGGGGGATTTTCTTACGGTCGTCCTGGAAGTGCAGTAAACGGAGCAATCCGCCGGGCGAGAAGAGCAAGAGCGAGAGCGAGAGCAAGAGAGCAGGAGCGAAAGCGAGCGGAGGAGCGAACGTTCGAGGCCGACGAAAACAAGAATCCCGACCGTCTTCGATGTACCCCTCGCTGTTTTTGCCTCGTTGAGTTGACGTTGCGACAAAAAAAAGGGGGGATGGGCGACAAGAAGGGAGAGGCGTTGGAACTTGCCTGCTCTGGTTCCCCGGCTACCGTCGTTCGATCCGACGATACGTATCTTTCGACGGGTCGTGCGTATGTATACGCGGTTGCGCGCGTATGTGCACGCGAGTGTGTGCTCGCACACGTAGCTCGTATGACCCGTACATGTGGGGATGCGGACGAGCGTGTGTAACGCGTGAAGAAGCGGTTCCTATACGACGCACATTAGTGTGAAAGGGCCGCGCATACTATGCTCGCGTATACAAACCACATGTATAAGAAGACGCATCGGCAGATATACATACTATTCGGACTCACTTTGCTCGGAAACGGTCTACTCCGTTCGCTTGGTTGGCACGCTACGCCGACAGGCGTAGCCTTCTCGGAGGTTAGATGCGCGTGATAATGCGATCCACCGTACATCGTATCCTCGAAGAAGGTTGGCGAACAGAGAGACGGCCCAGGGAAGAAGGATGTAGGAAAAGGAAAAGGAAAAGGAAAAGGAAAAGGAAAAGCAGAAGACTGTGGCTAAGCGGAGCGAAGATGCGACAGACAGAGAGACAGAGAGAAAGAGTCCGGCAAGGTATATATACCCTTGCTAGCGATGGAGTTTGTAGGTATGTACGGTCGGCAAAGTCCGCTCAGTCGGCACGGATAGAATGGCGGGTGTGGTACGTGACTATGCGCGATAGAAGAAGAAGGTCGAAAGAAAGGGCAGAGGGGCAAGAGAGCGAAGAGGGTGAGTCGGGTAGAGTGGGAGGGTAGCGAGGAAGGAAGAAGCGACGGAGGGAAGGTGTTTGGGAGAGCAAGAAGAGCTACCGGAGAGCCACGAGAGGATGCGTTGGTTCCGTTATCGACCTGCAGCAGGGCGTGTCTCTCCTCTTCTTTCTCCCTCGCGTGTCCACCCGGTGTCTTTGTCCTTCTTCCTCGTTCGCTCCTTTACCATTGGCCCGTTGGTCTGGTCTCGTCCTTGTTCGACGAACGGCAACGCTCGCGGCGCTACGGCTCTTCTGTCTTCGTCATTGCGACGGGTAGAGCCGAGCGCGGAGCGAGTACGACCGATTATGAGCCTTCGAGCGCGAGGCTCAAACCCTTCGGCCCAATCCCGGCTTCTACCGTCTCTCTTGACTTCTCGATTGCGGCACGCTCTGGCCCTTGGTTATTGGCATTATTATTATTTGCACCTTTCCGCGCGTACACCGCACGCCCGGCACCCTCTCCGCTTCTCTATATATGATGATCGACCGGCCTCGTTGCACACAGACAGAACGAACCGCGAGGGGGGACTAGAAGCTGCTGGCTTGTAACGAGTTAACGAGTTTAAAGAAATGAGTCACAGCTCACGGTTGACTCTAACCTACAAAGGATAATAAGATGGAACGTGTGACGAATAATCGCTCGTTAGAAACCAGAACAATATGGTCGCACATTCTTCGCCTACCATCATAGATCGATGAACGCGTAAACCGGTCGTTGCAGGAACGGAGCAGGATTCGATAGACACGAAATGCGTGCTCGCCTCTCTGCACGTTTTGTCTAACGTTCTGTTTCACTTCCTTCCCATTTCTCTTCCTTTTGCGCTATCCTTCTCTCCCGCACCCCCCCTTTTAAGCTGTTGATTTTTATTGCTTGTTTGAACGCTTTAAATAATGGAGGTCTCATTATGGTTTTTATGCGAGACATTCGAGTCCAACCTATTAACGTATGCGGTGCCATCCGATATATTACTCTTCATTTTTCATTTCAGCGCATTATCGATTTCAAACGACGTACTGTTTATAATTGCAGACCTTTAGCTAAATTATTATAATTATTATCCGAGATTGTCAAGCCTCCTGTTCCCATGCACAGTTACGGGAGCGCTTTCCGTAAATAGAACAATAATGAAGGTAGCAAGATGAAGTAGATACTAATGGTATTTCAGGGAAGTTATCAGAGTAGTTAAAATAAGAACGTAGTTAACTTTGCTCGTTCTACAGTTCATGCGTTGTACTAATAAATGCCGAGAATTTCTGGTCGAAACAATCCACGTTTATAACTCTCCCGTTCTATTTCTAAATTTTTATAATTAACTCAACCAATATACCCAAAGTTTGTCACGTTATACATTAATGACGCATTGTGGCGGCGTGGGATGCTGTGTGACGACAATGTCAAGATGATTGTATATGCATGGCAAGAACGAGTCGAACGAAGCATACAGATTGTTGCTAAAATTTTGTTTAGAAAGGGATGAATATACACAAAAGTGAGTAGAAAATTCTCAATAAAATTTCTTCATCATTTCTTTCGTATATAAAAGAATTAATTGTCAATTTAGGCCAAAGTTTACACATTATTTGAAAGTTTCTACTTACTGTATTCACGAATATGTGTCCAACAAACAACTTTTCAATGCCGATTAATTTGAAAATGAAGCTCCGTAGGAAAAAATTTTATTCTACATTCTCGTTCCACTTTTGAGACTGATTCATATTTCTTTCCAGTTCAAAGGGATTATAATGCGTGTGTACTCCGTATAAATAAAGAATGATAATTTGTTAAAGAAACTTGAGTATTTGTAGAGGTGTCAATGGAACCGTGTAAATACATTACCAGTTACCACCAATTAAGCAGTTTGCTAATTAAGCAGTTTCACTTAATTTGGCAGCGATTAAACATGGTCCTGTTTTTCTATCTGAAGTGCTTTTTCCACCGCGTTCTTTACTCGCACGCAACTTCAAAGATTCCTACAAAGGAAACAGGAGTTGTATACGCATTTCTCACGTTCGCAATATTACGAACTGCCTACCAACTTTCTACACTAACTACGTACGTAAACTATTATTCAGAGAGATAAATGCAGTCAATACATTCGGTTAAATTGATCTTGAACCAAACTATCGTAAAAGAAGTGCTTTCGCCTCCTCGGAGAATAAATCACGGAAATTTCTGAATTTGACTTAATTTAATAATCGAAATAAACGGTATACCATTATATCAAGGCTCTTATTAGAGTTGAGAAACTGGGAAATTTCTTTTGATGTTCACTTTTAGACACAAGGTAATGGGAGAAACACGAGACTTTATTATAACGATGTATATAAATTACCAAAATCACGACTTGTACGAAAGTAGGTACAAAATATTTGTTTTCGTAATCAAGTTTAATTAAATGAATTCTTTAGTTTAAATACGCCGTGGTTTCGCTTTAATTCTCACAAATTAAGGAACTTCAACTGTGTTTCTCTTGACGTAGTTATCTATTAGAGCCAATTTAAAACCTAACGAGCTTTGATAACGTACAAATGAGTGAAGGGCTTGTATCTCAAAATTAACTGCATGATCCGAGATCCTTGACTTTTAAATTGCTATGACATATTTTTATTTCGACGCGTTTTCCACTCTGCATATAAATGTCATTATAAAATAATATGATATGAAGATAGTTGAATTAAATAAATCATAGGTATTTTAAGTGTTTGTCACTTCTGAAACGTACATAAGAATTATTCAGATAAATAATAAATGGACAATTTGAAAGAGTATCGGAATACTATAAAAAGCATTGAAATTCCAATCAGAAGAAATCAGAAATATCGACTCCATCAATACTTTTTTAGAATTTTTAATGAGATCTACATGCCGATGAACACATCAGAAAATAAATACAATACTTTTATTTTTAGTATAAAATTTTAATAGTTAGAATTCAGTCGGATATACTTCAATAAATAAGACGAGTTTAACATGTCGGTCATATAGGGATGATTTCTCATCCAACTTTAAAAATGAACTTTTATCTTAATATAGTTGCGCAAGTCGAATTTCGATAGAATTTGTAGAATCTAACAGGGTTCAGAATGTAATCATGGTAATAAACTGGAATTCTACACTTGCGGTTTCATTCGCTAAACTACTTTGATTTTATTGGATTTTTTGTAGTGGTGGTTCGGTAGTGAACGTGTTAAATAACGGTTAGCAAACTTCCTACATTCGGATCGAAAAAAGAAACGTTCGGTGAGAAATGTAAAGAATTTGTGTAAAATGTATGAGCCCGCCCGCGCGCGTGTGTGTAAGGGGGATAGAATTGAGATATTGACCAAGAAAAAATAGCGTTTCAATGCGGGGCTGTCGTCAACGAGACGCAGATAAATACCATATCACCGTTCCCGTGGCACGAGAAAAATTGCCACGATCCAGCACGCTGAAGGGTTCTACACGTTTCTCCCCCAAAAAGTCGTTGTCTCGTAGCGAATTGCACGTCCTTGCGGATCTTCCACGTTCGTTGGGTTCGTTTGTTGGATGCGCCTACAGAGTCCTTCTCGTTTCCTCGTAATTACCGTGCCTCGCATACCAGCGTGCGGCGTTTCTGGGGCGCGCACCAATGCGACACCGGAGACAAGAGCGGAACAATCGTGGAAAGAGACGGCGGGGCTAATCGATAAGTACGGTCCCAAACCGAAACTGACAATGAGAAGAATGCCGATGTCAACGATTCCGCTGGGTCACGAGCTGTCGTTTAATACGTTCTGCAATCCCGCGATTTGCTACACGAGATAATGAAATATATGTACAATCAAATCATACTTTTTCCTCCACTGGAAAGGACTAATTACGGATTTGATACGTTTGTACAATCAACTATAAGATAGAAGCGTTCTCACAATACAATGGCGGACAAAAGAAAGTTTAAATAGTAATGTGTACAATTACCACCACAATTTTTACAAACTGAAATTTTATTTTAAACCAGCAATACATATTTTACAAATATTTATATCTTATAAAATAATAAAAGCGAGAAAACTGCAAATGGGGATAGACAATTGATAGTTTGTTTAAAACAATGAAACATGGAAAGAAACTGAGTGGACAAAAGTGAGTTTAAGTTTACATTTTCGTTATTGCAATTTTAATATTCAAACATTTTGTTAGTTTTATTCGCATTTATGCTGTAGGGCCTATATTTCTGTCTATTGAAGCTTATAGCCTATTTGGTATACTTGCAATTTACCCCTGGCAGTACAATTATCTTTACGGTTACAATAATTAGACCGTCTTCGTCTGCAATCATTTCACAGAAGAGAGTAGAAAATTAATATTTATTGTATTAGGTTGTTGCATATGAAATGTCCGATTTCAGGATACAAACATTATGAAGCGTTTTAATAGATCGTCATGCAAAATAAAAATTTTCTGTATTAGTTATAAAGTACTGGAACGAAATGAAAATTTGTTTTTTTCCTTTAATACTTTTGATAAGTTGGTGACAATATATCGAAACACTTAAATTCCTTTTATCGTTCTGGTATTTTATATTCTACATATTCATTTTTATTATAAATACTTAAAATCTGCAGTAAAATTATTATTTTTAAAAGCTAATACAAATTAGTCACATTTAGCGCTCAGCTGTCTAGTGTTAATTTTTGTTTTTGTATTTTGTTATTACAACTGTCTATACATATATGCATAAAGTAATTTTGGTAAAATTGTAATACACACACGACTAAATAAACAAAAATGGAATGTTCACTTATAAAAATGACAATATTTCGCATATAATATCCATCACCTTACTCCAATACGTTGGCAGTACATTTACAATTAATACATATAAGTAGAGAACTCGTGTCAATTATTTTTGCAAAATCAGATTGAATAAGAAAAGTACCTTTGTTTTTGTTAATAATCCAACGCAGTAATCTTGCTTATTAAAACAAATACCAAATGATACTAATAAAATTGTTGTAATAAAGACAATCGGATATATATAATTCGACTGCCATTTACTGAATAAATTCTGAGTTATAGTCGTATCTCAACTCTCCCCATTTTGCATCTTCCCCCAAATTACCTTATGTACACATAACACATGAATAGGGTTAAAGTCCCCTAATATGACATCCGTTTAAAAAAAAATCTTCTTCTCAATTTAAGAACTGTTTTATTACGATTTAATAGACATGTTTGAAAAGTAAGAGACGTATTTTTGTTGTTGCTTACATGAAAGCGCAGTAAACAGAGTCGGTTCTTCGGTGATAGAAGAAACCAAAAACTGTGCAATTGTACAAATAATAAAAATTAGAACCTGATACGAGACTAAGATTGTTTATTTTTGAAACCTATTATTTCTATCTTTGTTCATACATTCTGCATTATTAAACGTATTTTTCAGCGGACCTGTCTTAATAATTATCATATTATTGTTTCCGAATATGGGAGTCTTAGAAGTTATTATTAGAAGATAATTATTAAGTAGCTTCCATTATGAAGTATATAAATACCTAGTAATCTTTTTTTAATTATTTACCATTTTGGAGGTATTTATAATATAATTGAATTGCTTAAAAAACTTTCTACAACGATTTTCAGAAAATGCTTGTTCCAGAAGTTTATAATTGATTTCAACACAGATGAACAGAAAAAGCAATTATCACACGGTTAGTTACGAAACAACTGTTCATCGCTACGACATTAAAAAATTCTGTAATGTTGATAAGCTGGGCTCTCATTATTAGGAGAAGAGTTCCCTATTTAAGTATAATTAATAATTTAAGCGGTATAACTATTTGTATTGGTATTGACACGGTAATTCAACCATAACCGAAAGGAGATTTACTTATTTTTGATTCACAAACCATAGCATTGATGATGACAATTTGTATCGATGTTTCAAAATAGGATTTACATAAGTATGTGCAAATTACTATTTATGGGTAATGAGAAGACTGCTGAATTCAACATGTTGAAATTATATCATAGTTGAAATTATGAGATGATAGAAGTTAAAATTTTAATTATTAAATGTCAAATTTAATATTTTTCTAGCTTCAGATCATATATTATGGCGATCAACATATTTACATTCTATATCCTCGTAAATTTAGAAAAAAAGTAACAGAAAACAATCATTCTCGTATAGGGCCCGTTCATGTTAATAGTATTGAGATTGTTCAAATACTTTGTTTGTGTTTTGAACGAAATACGCTTTTCCCATCAAGCAAACTTTTTTTATTAAAGCTGTTACCAGTTTTGCCGACATATTTTTTCTTATTGATTGGTTGCACTTTCAATGTGATCCGCCAAAATAGTACAGTTCTAAAAATGTTCATCTATGTTGGTTCTTAATTAGATGTATTGATTTGTAAAGATTTTTTTCGGATAAATAATGATTAGTAAAGATTAGAGAATTTCTTAAAAATTGCAATTGAAATGGAGCTTATTATTTCAACGTTTTTATTGTCAGGTATGGAAAGCATAGTCTCGTATAATTGTAATAAAGCTGTGACAGATGCGTGTGTAAAAATACACTCTATAATTAATTCTGTCAAATTGGCTGTAATATCTAGAAATTATTGCGATATTTATGTCGAGTCTGTCCTTTTTAGACAGTTCGGCGTGACTCAGTGGAGGAATCTGTTACGAGGATCAACCAGAATCCTCGCAATTTAATTTCTGATTGTGTATTGAATTCGCAACACACCGAAATGTAACGGAATTTAATGTTGCCAATGTAAAAGAAATGTGTTACACACAGAAAAGCCAATATACAAACGTTCATTTGTCTTTTATGCATTACATAAAAAATAAAAGTACTTTCGCCATAATAAAAGATTTTGTTTGTACAGGGTTATCCAAAAATTACCTTTAGGATGTTGAATGAGAATATCTGTCAAACGCCATGTTTATTTCTTGTCATTTTCTTGTATTTCTAACTTACAATGATAGACAATTTTAACAATGGAGTCGTATACGATTAAAGAGCGTGCTAAAGTTATTAAAATTTATTTTGCAAATCAGTTTTTGATAAAAGATACCTATTGTAAATTACGTGGTTTTTTCGGCATACATAATCGCCCATCTGAGCAAACAATTCGAAATTTGGTTAAGAAATTTGATGAAACTGGATCTGTTCATGATAAACCGAAGTCTGGCAGACAAAAACAGCTCGTTCGAATGAACACATTGCTGCTGTTCGTGAAATCGTTGCTACTGACCCATCAACATCAATTCCACGTGGTTCTCAAGAATTGAGCATTTCTTACGGCAGTTTGTGGCGAATTTTGCATAAATTTGGATTACTTATGACTGAAATTAAATGGAATCGACACTAGCAATGTTTATTTTCAACAAGACGTAGCTACGCCACACACAACGCGTGAAAGCATCACTTTATTGCGATCAAAATACAACGGTCAATTACTTTCAAGGAATGGTGATGTGAATTGGCCACCCCGTTCGTGTGATTTGACCCCATTGGACTTTTTTCTTTGGGGTTATTTGAAAAGCAAAGTTTATGCCAACAAATCAGCAACAATTCATGACCTGAAAAACAACATTACGAATGAAATTGATGAATTAAACGAGCAAATATGCCAAAATGTCATCGAAAATTTTGATGTTCGAATTGATGTCTGTAAACGTGGTCGTGGTGGTCTATTGACAGATATTGTCTTCCACGCAGAATTGTCATAGATAATACCTGATCATTAAATAACAAAACCAATAAAATTAAAAATAGTATGCTTTTTATTTAAAATAAACTTCCTATAGTCTATTTTGGATAACCCCTTACTTTGTATACATGAGCTTTCATTTCAATTCAAATATATGCTTATATTTAATAGTAGAAAATATTAATTTAATGGGATCTCAATAGAAATGTAAACTATTTCACACAGAAAAAAGAATATATATACACAATAATTTGTCTTTTATACATCACGTAAAAAATAAAAATACTTTCACTATAATAAAAAATTTTGTTTCTGAATAAATTATAGATTTGACATTGCGACATATTTTTCGTGTACGAATTTCCATTCCAATTCAAATGTATGTTTATATTTAATAATAAAAGCTATTAATAGATGAAATAAACATTTAGAGTCTTCAGTGAAGGATGGACAAAAATGAACGTATAAATATTGAATTCGCGCAATATCTTGAGTGCCGGATGATGCATCGCAGATTCATAACACATATTATAGTTGCATGATGAACGAACTACTTGCATATGCATAAGATCAGTATATATGTATATAATATATCTTTGTAATCTATTTCGGCTGGTTCACAGGATTTTATTGCAAAGAAATGATTCAGGAAGTTGCTGCTTTGAATAGTAACCAGCAGACTGTGGATTCTATGCATTTATGACAAAAATGTAAGTTAAAACAGTAGAAAGATTAAATTTGTTTAAGTTTTGAGAATTTTCATACATTACCTCTAGCTTATTCAAATCATTCACCCCTTGCCATACCATTTTCTTTACGGCTACAATAATTATACGTCTTCATCCCCAAAATGTCACAGAAGAGGAAAGAAAATTTGTTTTTTTGCATAACTACATTTACTTCAATGCTTAAATATTGATTACACAAAAGTAAAATTTTATTTCGTCTGAAAAGAAAGTCATCACTTTCATCTTTGTTATACTTTATTTAAAATCTTCATCACAAGTCTGATTCGTTAAAATAGGACAAGGGGTTAAACAGAGACATCAATTTATATTTGGTTCCTGTGCCTTGCAGTTGACGCAAACAATTTTTATTTTCAATATAGATCCGCAGTCTAATAACAATTTTTAATGCAACTTGTTTTTTTCTACATTTTTATATTTTATATTTTTATGCAACATAAAAATTGCTTTTGAACAAAAATGTACATAAATACGATGCTCCAAAAATCCATGAAGCATAAAAACAATGCAGTATTACTGGTACATCTGCAATATTTGTTCCTAGTGGTGGGTTATTTTCAAAAGTAGGACAGTTCCTGTCTATCTGGAGAATACGCGGTTTCGGCTGAAATGTGTCAACACGTTTGCTACATTAAATTCAAATACAAATAGACAGGAGGATGGAGTAATTTTATTTTTCATTCATTGTTTACTTTGCTTATTCTTATTAGAATTATCAATATTTTATTTTTTCAAGTGTTGGAAAATATACGCACTTTCGAACGTTAGTTTGGCAAGTTATAGTTTTAGCAGAAATGATTTCAAACGTTCAAATTCATAACACTAACATATAAAGGAATTAAGTAGCAAAAGAAGTGGTTGAAAATAGCACAATATCTTTTGATAACACCTTCCCAGAGAGCACCGTTGTATAAAGGAAAGTGTCGAACAAAGAAAAATTTATTTTGCATTCGCATTTTATTAATTCCATCTACAAATGAAATAACAAGTAATAGAGAGTTTTACCAATTGATATTCGACATTCGTTTATAAAAATGTGAACAAATTAATAGTAATATCGAATCCATATACACATACGATATTATAAAAATTTACTTATAATGTTTTTTTTTAATTTCTATAATAGTATTTTGAATAAAATAATACATAGGTACAGGTAAATATACAGTGTATTCAAAAAGGATTTGAACATTAAATTTCCAATTCTCGAGAAATTATTGATCTTTGAATTATGATAATTTGTTTGAAGAAAATAATACAACAATACGCCTGGTTTATTTTTGTCCACAATATTCTTTCACGATTCAGCGACTGAGAATCTGAAGACACATTTTTGGTTACAAATGTTAAAAATTGAAATGTCTGCATAAACACTGAAAAATTTTCCTTGTGACTACAACCATCGTAGATTTAAGAATTGAAACTTCTGTTTTACAATGAATGTTTATAACGTGATCCACAGTTTTTCTAATCGGTTTATTGAGCTTTGAATTAAAGGTGTACTGCCATCTTAGAAATAAAATAAGACACACCGTAAATGCCTTACACAACCAAACAAGTTCCTCGCTTTTGTTCTATAAAACAGCCAAAAAAAATCATAGATTAAGTTTTAAGGAGTCGTTATAACGACAAAGATTCAATCTTAAAATCTGTAATAGATTCACTCAGAAAAAAATTTGTTGATGCTTTTACAGACGATTCGATTTGTAGTATTTTCGACTGTTCTTAGTGTTCCACACACTACATCATGCACAAATATCCTAAGAAAAAATATATGGCGGTCTAAGTTATAATATAATAATATATAAGCTCAAATTTATTATTGTACTATTTTTTTACGAAATTATTACGGTTTAAACATAGATAATTTCTCGAGAATCGGAATGTTAAATCAAAACCCTTCTTGGATCCACTGTAGGTCGCGCGAACAATACAACATCGTTTAAATCATGCTGCATGAATACTAATCGGTTGATAAACTTGTCTCATACAATTTCAGCCGTTACGTTGTGCACATTGTGTTAAGGAGCATGTCGAGTTCAAAATGATTTCGCCGATGCTTTGTTGCACTTTTGTCGTTTACTTAATTAATTTGAATACCACCTGGTTGCGAAACCCTCAGCTAGACATATATCATTTTCAAATGACAAATGGGATTACGTTACCGCAATATTTATATGTCATTAAGTGGTAGTGATTATTGGCTTGTTGAAATAATATTTTATTCGTAGGTTTACTATGCTGCGATCTTCAGTTTTTGAACTGAAACTTCTTTAGGCACGTTAGGCGCAAAACCACGATGCGGTAGGAGTAAAACCGATCTGGCGATAAAACGATGAAACGATGAAAAGATGAAACGATTTCGTAAAACCTCGACGCGGTAGGAGTAAAACCGATCTGGCGATGAAACGATGAAACGATGAATCGACGAAACGATGAAACGAAATTCGAGGGTTCGGCATTGTTTCATAAAGATTATGATAAAATTCCGATGATGCTAAGTGGAGATTTCAACGTGAACTTTGCATCGGAATAATCAAAATTATTAATAGAATTTTTTAGAAGTAAATTAAGACTGGAAATGGTAAATAATCCTAATGAAGCGACAACAAGATCAGGAACAACTCTCGATGCAGTATTTGCAAGACATTTGGACAAAATTGAATCAAGAATATTTATATCATATTTTAGCTATCACAAGCCAATTGTTTCAATAATAGAATCATAAAAAATTAAATGTCAAAGTGTTAATAAAAATTCGAATAAAATTAAAGAATGAAGTTTCTCTTCAACCATGTTTATTTACATATTTAATCTTATTTTTAGACACAGTTTATTTCGAAATTAGTCGACGTGATTTTCGCCTTCACTTGTTGTATCAGTGGAAAAGTAAACATAATGATGCAGTAACTGAGTATGCCACCACAATGCTCAAAATACAGCCAATGAACGCACTATTCGTCAACAATACAAGAAATCCATAGATGGAGATGACAATCTCATAAAAAACGTGGACATTTGAAAAATTTACGTTCTATCTTAATAAAATAAAAAACTTCTAATTCGTTGATAAATCGAATGAATTGCAATGGTACTTACTTCCAGCACAATTATTAAGCTGTATTTGGAAAAAGTTATGTTTTTTAGAGTTAATGTTGAAAATCGGAGATTTCATATGTAACAACCAACGCTTCAATTTCAATAAAAGCATTTGGAACTACTCGTAACATTATTTTAGTTATGAAATTATTTCCGTTTAATCATCGTTTGGTTTCACTTGGTTTCTCTAAACTGTATTATGTTATATTTTGAATTATTGTCTACAGGTTTTCCATTTTGTCTCAAGATGTTAGAGCCTTTGAATATTAAAAGTTTATACGGCGAAAATCTAACGCATTTATTTAAAATTAATTTTACATTTTGTTTTTAAAAGGAAAAATGAGAAGAATTTTAGACGGTGTTTGTCATACTTTGTGGAAATTATTCGTTTAAAAAACGAATAATTTCCACAAGGTATGACAAACACCGTTCGAAAGGGCATGAAATATACTATTAATGTAGCGTTTTTGGTTAAAATCAGGCGATACCTTTTTTGGGTATTGCATTTTTTCTGAATTTTGTACACATTGAAAAACACGAAAAACGTGAAAAAATTATGTTAGCAATAAATAAATTACATAAACTTATACTTACTTAATCTGTGCCAACTTCATTTACGACTTTTTTGATAATTTTCACAGACGTTCGAATGTATAGTAGTTTCGAAAAAGCGCACCTTCACTTTCTCACCCGCTACATCATGAACAGAAATCTTGATATAAAATGAACGATGAATCATGAAACTGCTCCTAGCTTTAAGATGAGCCGAATCAGAATGTAATGTTTAAATACTTTTTGGATCCACTGTAAATTCTATGACTACAATTTTCTTAAATATTTATGAAAAGTATTTATAATTCATGTTCTAAATGATACTGCAAGTAAGGATTATAGGGCATCGAGATTTGTGCTAAAAATTTCTATAAATATTCTGATACATAAGGTAGTCAGATAGGATATAAATCATCCATTTAGCATTCGGTTTAGAGAGAATCATACGAAATATGCGAAAGATACGATTTAATTACTAGGATTGAAAGATTTTTTAGAATTTGGGTCATAAAAATGCGTGGACAAACGTGTATCGTAAAGTAACAATCAATTATTGAAATGACATCGAGACATTTTCGTAATCGAGGTAACGGAAAAATATGGTTTTGTACATTCTTGTTAATCAATTAACTGAAATGGAACTTCGATTACCTTGTTATTACGGTTGCAAAACCCGAGGAAACTAAATTTAAATATATTAATACTATCTATGCCAATATAATACTCGCTTTGTAAATGAATTCTCGTTACACCACGTTTCAGTCGAATTACTATAAATATCTTAGCTGAGATGAAAACGAATATATGAAATGATTCACATAAAATGTAAAAAATTCAATGTATATTTTGTCTTCGAATCGTTATCTTTTGAATGTTGTCAAAATTTCGAAAATTCTGAATTAAGATATTCGTTTGTCACCAGATTCTATTTAATTCCGTAATGACAATAGTACATTTTAACTTACGTTTTGCTTTAACTCAATAGTTATAGGTTGCAATTAAAATGAGTGCAATTATTGCATACAACATTTGCTTCAATATCATTTTCATAAGCAGTATTAACTTCGCAATTCTCGAGAAATGTTTCAACGAAAGGAATATTATGCAGGGATATTAAAACGTTCTGGTAATAGAATACTAAGTCATATGTTATTCGTTTAATTAAATTACACATTTTGTAAATTGTGTTGAAGCTTACAGTTTGACCTTCGGCTGCAAGTATGAAATTAATTAAAAATTAGAATATGATTGTGGAATAGTGTAATATCAAATATACATATAGTCAGTTACAAAAGTATATATACAGTGGATCCAAAGAGTATTTGAACACTAAATTTCCCATTCTCGAAAAATTGTGAACATTTAAACAGTAATCATTTTGTTAAGAAAAATAGTAAAATAATCAATTTGTTCTCATTTTAAAGCTCGAGGCCTCTACTTTCGCAGGCCATTATTTATTTTTTTCTATGATATTTCTACATGATATAGCAGTTGAAAAACTGAGGACACGTTTGTTCTCGAAAATGTTACAACTTCAAACATCTATGACAGTGGTCGGCACGGGTGGAACCCCTCAAACGCCTGCTTCTCCCACCACCTCTCTTTCATGCAGCGCGCACGTTCGTTGCGTACGCTGATATCTCGTGTCTTCGTTGCCCCATTGTACCGCGCTTGGTGGAAGGGGACAGAGGGCGCTACGGTATGGACGGTTTTGCCTCAATTGAGGCAAAATTGCCCATCCCTGGTCTATGACAATATTAAACCCTTTTTTCGTGAGTGGATCTAACACAGATTTGAAGATTGATTCCCTTTACAGCGAGATCACAAAACTTGATGTACGATTTTCTTTTTGGTCGATTTATTGAAATTTGAATGAAGAGTGTACTGCCAAATTTACAATAATATAAGGGGTATACCGAGAAAGTTTTACACCGTCAAACTTGTTCCTTTGTTTTGTTCCCTAAAACACTAAAAAAAAATTGTAAATTAAGTTTTAAGATCTCGTTGTAAAGGCGAAGCTCCGGTCTGTAAATCTGTAGTGGAAAAATTTTGTAATATTTTTACAAACGTTTGAACATGTACCATTTTCGAGAACAAACATGTCTTCAGTTTCTCACCTGCTATATCGTGCAAAAAATACCGTAGAACGATGGATTGTAAAAATCTATATGAATGGTGGATTGTGAAAATAGTGGCTTCGAGCTTAAAAATGAGTCAAGTTTATTATTCTACTATTATTTTCTTACGAAATTATTGAGGTTAACGTTCGTTAAATAGACCGTAGGTCTGCAAAAAAGAATATAAGAAATACAATGATTTTGCGAAGGTTTTACGGACACTAATTTATTTCTCATTTATGATAAAACAAATAGTTTATCATTATGATTATTATAATTGTATTAACAAGCATTTAATTTAATACATTTATCAAGGATTTATACACTTTCATGAAGTTGTATTGCATCTACATTTTTACTTATTCGTTCATAAATAACTGTAAAATACGTTTTTACTTTTCCAAAAATTCGTTTAATTTTAGGCAATAAACGAGTGAATTTCCGTAAAACGATCAAACTTTTGTAACTTATTGTATTTATCCACGTTAACATGAAATTCTCAATATTTTTTTGTCGCACATTCGATGTATAAATTCTGTTTTAAATTTCATAGTATGTATTCCTCAATACTGAACTACAGTATTTATGTTTGTGAATGTATCTATAAATATAAATAACGTTCCTCGAGCTCATTTGTGCTTTTGTTTTGCAATGTCATATTCACTGCCACTCAAAACTTTTGAGTCAAAAGGCTTTTGAATAACGTATTGAACCATGGATCAGTTCCAATTTATTTAATTCTCCAGATTTTTTCCACATTTCAAGTAAATATTTATGCATATCGCTTAATTTCCATCTACTGATAAATATTATAAGAAATTGATAGTTATAACTAGACTGCGGATTTTTATACAAAATATCAATTTTCTGCATTAAGTATAAAAAATTGGGATAGAATAAAAGTTTCTGTATTTTCTTAATAATTGTATTAATTACACAATAATATATAACGGTACTCCTAAATTCTTGTGATATTTCCCCTGTTTCACACTTTGCCTACTCATGTTTCTCAAAAGTGTATGAAATCCGCAGTTAAGAATTTACTAAAAAGTCTTTTTTTAAACACAGTCATATTCTCGCCTCTGCCAATACATTCTTTAATAAATTGTTCTGTATAATTACAAGAGAACATTAATTTTTAAGTTTGAAATAACGTGCGCATCTCTTTTTATTTTTGTACAAACTGAAAATATTATAAGCAGAGCGAGGACTTTATTCATTTATTGTATACGCGACTATTTAAAATTTAACATAGCGAATGATTTAATAAAATGTATGAAGGTTTTCACAGTCTCGCGGGCAGTAAACAAATTTTCGTTTGATTCTAGATGCTTTTGTATCCAAAATTTTGTATTCCCATAGGCATCCACAGTGGAATTGTAACAGGCTCTTCCTCAGCTGTAACATTTCACTTAAATTCCATTTTGAAATTGATGAAATCAAATTTTGTGCATTAAAAATTTTCTTTGTGTCTTCAATATTTGAGCTTTTCAATATTGAGCTATAAGCTGTAACAGACAGCAACGTAGGTCCTACATAATAAATGAGAATAAAGTTAAGAAAACTTTTAAATGTCAAAATTGTAATCACAAAAATGTGGAATTAAATTGACTTTTGTTCAACCAGTTGCTTTACTTGTTTTAAATAAACTATCAATTTTCTATCCCCATTCGTAGTTTTCTGGCTTCAAAAAATTAATTGCTGCATGAATCCTTAACCGGTGTACTGGTGTTTCTCGTGCCCCAGCAACATTTTTGTACAGTAACTTTGATCCTGCAAACCTTTCAAACTCGTAATCTGAGTAAAGATTGTACCACTTAAGGGTTGTAATAAAATATTTATTTAATAAATAGACTGCGGATTTAATGCATTTGTGACAAAAATGGGTGGGTGTAATTTCAAACAATAAAAAGATTATAAGAATTTAAGAGTATCAATACATTTCTTACAACTTAATAAAACCACTAAAAAGAGAAATAAATTCTTATTTGGTTCCTATGTCTTGCAATTAGTACATACGATTTGTATTTTGCATAAAGATTCGCAGTATATTAATAAAATTGTGGTAATTATCGTACACATTACTATTTAAACTTTTTTTGTCCATCACTGTACGCACGTAGCGGATTTTCAAACTTGATTCTGTCGAAAACTGAGCCTTGGATGAAACAACATTATTCTATAATTTTTTTTCATAAGACATAATTTGGTGCCCGCTTGTACATGTTATTCGGCCAGACCCTGTATAATTAGAGCAGATTGCATTTCTACTGGGTGGAGTGGGACGAATAGAGCGGTTCGGTGGGCGACGTACAAAGTGTCCTGTTGAATAAAATTCAAATTCGAGGCGATCGGACACGATAGTTTACCTGTACGCCGGGAAACCTGAGACTCGTTACGCCGGGCGTATTCGTTTAAGCGTCGAGCGAACGAGTTTATCTCTCGATCATTCCGTTCGAAATACCCGAGCGGGTGTGGTGCCGGTCGTATTCGTTGGGAACGGTCAGCTAGCCGGTTGTAACGGAGCTATAAGATCTGCTGTTCCGTTTCGTTGCTTTGCATTGCGTACTCTCCCATCCGCTGCACTGGTGCACAGACTTCACCTCGGCCGGACAAGTGTGCGATCCTAGAAGGATAACGCGTATACACCCCGGCGTTCCTGGACCATTTGCGGAGCCACGAGAAAGACCGATGAACGCTTATGCATATTAATAGCTACACGCATTACTTGTACGAAGTGCAAAAATACTTGTCGAAAACAATCATCCCGCTAAATACCTTCCTTTGCCTTTACTTCTACCGACCAATGATGGGGCAGCGTCGAATGCTTTTGTAATTGAAATATGTACACTTGTAACGTATAATACATAAAAACATTTTAAAACATATTCGTATCACAAATACATTATAAATTTATAATTTACTTTTTTCCAAACGCGAAAAGTATTTAGATATCGTAAACCTACCAGCACAAAACATATAAAAATGGAACGCTTTATATATAGAAGTGGAAAGGTTGTGTTTATTAAAATTTGTACGGTTTTAATTACAATATGTGCTTAAATGAGGAAATCAATTCAGAAATTTTTATTATTATTAGTGTCAACAGCTCCTCGAATATGAATACAATAGTACATATTTCATATTTTTTATCTGATAAAGATATACATACTTAAATATTTGTATCTACAGTTTCACAGCCGAATAAAAAGTAAATTACTTCCTTAAATGTGTGTCCTTAGCAGACTACATAACTACATCGTGTACAGTCCATCGAGCATTTGAAGATAAATGTTTCAACCATCCAGCTTTCAATTTTGGGCGAAATATTGCTGCACGAGCAAATATTCGATATTCGATATACATACGATATGCTCTTAAATACAAATTACAAAAATATTTCACATTCTGCAACATGATTAAATGCAAAATACCACGGTATCCATCAACTGATTAATGTATTTAATAAAAGTATTTTATGATGACATAACAATCGAATTTTGCATTCGAACAAAAATAAATTACAAGTTAATAATGTATGTGCCATTTAAATATTTTGTGAAAGATTTTTTGCCCATCACTGACCCGATCTTTTCAAACTACAGAATCTTGACTTTACGATCCTCTTAATCCTCGTACCTGTAACCGCTGCAAGGACGTTTTACAGCTATCACAGTATTTATTTATTTACGTATTTTTGTATGCGATATGACACGCTCGCTACTGAAAGTACACGTAACTAGTTATGCAAGATTCCACCTTGAAACCTTTGTATACGGAGGATATTCTATTGTGAGTCAAAATGACGGTGCATTCATCTGTCGCATTTGTCCCATACTATCTGTCATCCGCTGGTTAAGCGACATCATTTTCTGATACATAGTATTTGAAAATTCAGTATCGTTCCGATGCTTAGAAATATTAGCAGATTTAAGATCGATCGACAATTATCTATTAGAACTACGTAATGAACAGTCTAACAAGGTTGGATAAGGTGCATATAAATCAGGGACTCATTTTTCAAAGTTAGTCGCGTGACCGGCACACCTTGCTCTTTGAAATTCTACGATACATCTTTATTTTCGCTCGTATTCCTCATACAATTCGTTTCAGATAGCTGTTGCGATCTTATTTTATGGACTCTGGTTACAAAAGAATGTACATGAACTTGATATGATAATTAACACTGGAACAATCGAGCATTAAAAATGATTAATTTGTTCTGTTTTTTAAATATAACAAGACCGTATTTATTCAAATTTTGTACAATTTTGATTACAATGTACTCTTGAATAATTTTATAGGAAATTATTTTTACATAAACAATTGCAAAATAAAAAGTCTTAACATCGTTACTTTTGATGAAGTTTGTGGCGTTATATCAATTAATTTGAAAACGCTACGAAAAGGTAATAATAGTTAATCAACTTAATATTATAAAACTTAAGACAAGAACAAATATTATTGGCATTACAAATTGGCATTACTTTTTCTTGGTATGCAACTACTTCGTGAATATTCCGCATAAAAATTATTAGGCGTATGCAAAAGTTTCAGTTTTTTTTTTTCAATATTCTTTTATTTATTCATGACATGCGAAGTATACATGTCCTGCCAATAGTAAGGTTGACTATTTAAACACATCGATAGCAAATAAACAATTGCATAAAAAGGCAAGATTGTAACCATTATAATTATACATGATTAAATTATGAATTAAGAATTGTTAAAAAAGACTAAAACCTTTGCATATGTGTACCTGCCTAATATTATCATAGTATTTTACTTTGCAGAAGTGAGCAATATTTGACGAAATAAATATATCAAATACTATTTAATATTTTAGATTTTATTTCGCATAAAATGTAGTATTTTAAATAGGACAAAATATATCTTTATTTCAAGAATCTGAATCATAAAATAAAATATTTCTATTTTAACATTCTGAAACACAAAATACATCATTTTATGTTAATAATCGGAGATAAAATAAAATACTTTAATCTTACTTCAAATTATACTATAGATCATCCTATAAGAAATGCGGTTTTTTCAATTAATTCTTTGATCTTTTCGGAATTTATATCGTCCAGTTATTAGAAGACATGATAATACATGTTTTAGAATATTTTAGATGATGGTGGTGAAAGGTATTTCTATAAAGCTGAACATGATTTCCTGCTTCGTTTCAATACTGTAAAAAACCGCAATACAACTTATGACTGATCTGCATATAACCACTCTTATACTATGTATACGTCTCAGGTTCATACTGCGGTTTGTTGATACACAATATAAACATACAATATATCTTGCCATTAGGAAACAATTTATACCCCTAATTGTATTGAATATAAACCATTGTTTTCAGAAAAAATATTTAAAATAATAAATAAAATTAAAAGAAAGAAAATATTTCAAGACAAAATTAAAAAATGTTCAATATATTCTTGAAAGAGAATATTATTTTCAAATACTATTTTAAAAATTTTTTACATCATGTAAAATATTTTATTTTCAAAGTCGTACGCATACTTTCACATAAATAGGATTGTTTAGTATTTACAATTTCAAATACTACTTTATTCAGTTCTGTTACATCGTATTCCACCCTTCGTAGTTACGTCCGCGCATTATGAAATACTCTGTACCGTGTTAGATTCAATTTCCCCGTTCTTCCGTTTGCTCTTAGCGTACACACGAAGCTTAGAAAGTTGAAGTTGGTTCATTGTACTCGGGCTACGAGAAACACACAGAATAGTTGGAGCGGCATACCAGGATCGTTTAAAAAATCGCAGAACGCGTTTCGCGTGAAACCAAGTAAGCAGATGCTTGTTACAATCATTAAGCGTCGCACTATGACACAATAGTTTCGGATGCGTTTCAAGATGGTAACAGCAACCTATCGGAACACTTGTACTACGGAAAACTATGGATATGCGTGTTTGGTATAAGAATGGCCCCTGCTCAAAACACATCGAATTCCTTGTCACCAGTGATCGCGTTGTAAATGTCGACGTCAATGATGTTAACGTCAGTGCCAATATGGCCTCCATTTTTATCTTTGAACAGAGCGACTTTGTTGCAATCAGAAACATAGGCAGACGTTACGCAAGACAAATAAAATTGACGTAATAACAATTTTGCCATAATCAACTTAACTACGATATAGTTTATATTAGGTCGTCCCATAAGTTCCGCGTCGAATCCATAAAAAGAAACATTGGAAAGCTTTTTAATGAAAAACTACTCGTGTACCAGAATTAGAACTTTAAAAGGTGTTACATATTAATATGCGGAAACGCTTGATAAAAATTTTAAAAATATTAAAACATGCACGTCCGAAAATTGAAGGACATATGTACATATTTCAACGTTATCGTTACTAAATTTTCAACGGGCAAAAATTGATTTAACGTTTTATTCGTTAAAAATCATGTTGAACTGAGATAGTTGTGTAGTTAAAATTCATTCTATTTTGGTAAGAGAAATATGTGTAGAATATTTTTATATATTCTAACTCTGTGAAATTTCGAATTTCTTATAATTTTTTGGTAGTCTTTGTAAACAATTTTAGCACTAACCGTAGTACAGCCGATCAAATTACTGATCTCACATATTTTATGTTGTAATTGTTGAAATTACAAAAATATTTCCGATAGGAATTAAAAAACTTTCTTTATTCAAGCACACATTGTTATAAACAGTGCGAGAAATCGAAATAAATTTAGTCTTGCAGTTTTTATAATACTACGCATACGAGTCACGTGTTTAGTAATTGTTATCATTCTCTACACCGTAATGTTGATTGCGTTTTGTTAATGAAGTCATAAAGGTTTCGGGGAATCACAATCGCATATGTGTTCATATAATGGTACAAAATGTGATTCTATTTCGCAATATGTTTCCACGTTGATTAATGTTTCATAGCGGCGACGTTGAATTATCATCAACGACGTTGAATTTAACATATGATTTTTATATAATACTTGACTATTTGAAAGCACTTTGTATCGACAAAACATAACTATCCTAGCACTTGAAGGAAAATATTCTTCAAGTTATTGCCTACGTGTCATGCGAATTGTTGATTATAGTAATATTAAATCAATCAAGAAGCTTAAAATTTATCCTGCAACTGATAAGACCAGTTAACAATATAGCATGGATACAGTGACGCACTCAGGATTTAACCTTGGGGGGGGGGGGGGGGGCGAGTTGAACAGATAAAATTTTGTGACCTGGTGCAAGAATTGCCAATGTAAATGTGTACATACTTCATAAATACTGACATTGAAACTTTTTGTATAAGGCAACAGAAAAATTTGTAATGCATATTAAATAAAATCCATTAGATGATTATAGAAATTTATTTACAGAATAAAATCTAGTTTTCTTTTGTTTTTACACAGCTCTTCAATTACTTCGGTTATAGTTATATTAATGCCTCTGTGTATGTGTAACATAACAAAATGTTGCGTTTTACATATAACATCCAAAAATCATCGAAATCGCAGAGGAAGCAGCTACAGTTTCGTCAATTTTCCAATGTTCTATTTCCTTTTTCTTGACAGGGGGGGGGGCAAGACCCACTGCAAGGCCCACTGTTCAGTGCGCCACTGCATGGATATATGTATATGCAAAGAACGTTCTTAACTCTTGGAAAACGAACGATTCCGACAAATGCACAATTGATGTTGATTAGGTTCCACTCAAATCGTTTTTTATTAATTTTTCTTAAGCATACTTCTAAAGGTACCTTCTGCGCACTTCAAATTATTCGGCAAAAACTGCGTGAACAAATGATGCTTTTAATACACTGGAACCAAATGAATCTGGCTATTGCTGTCAAAGTGTTAATGTTATCATAACACACATATAATATCAATGTTATTTACAATTTTTTGTCAATATTATAGCAGACCAAATTAATAACTGCAAATTGCTTCCGTGTGCACATTAAGATCTGCTGTACCGTGAAATCGATAGGAGGATGCACATTAAGTAGTAGATAATCACTGCGACTCGAACGTTATTTTTACCTTGACGTCGAAATTTTCATACTTATTATATCTATGTTTGCAAACCCAGTGAAAGCTATCGTGATATATTAAACCTTTTATCCCTTAATGGCAGAAAGCTAATTACGTATATCGTATTACTCCAAACATTAATCAAATCTCAAAATAACTGTATAAATCTGGCAAATTGTATAGAAATTTGCGATCTACCTAATTGAATTACTAATAAGTACAGAATTGTATTTGAATAATAGAATTTAGTGTATTGCTCACGATTTTGTTAAACAAGTACAGTCACTGTAAAAAGTATTCGAACACCCTTTAAAAACGAATAACTCTTTTTAATGTGGACAAAACGGCTTATATTTTTTAGAGACGATAGAAAGATTAGATTACTAGCTAGTGCGTAAATAATTTTTTTAAAGAATTGTTGTTAGTCGCACTTATGAAGAAGAAAGTGAAGGTTACGATTTTCAAGTTTTTGATCTGTGCCTACAATGTCAATTTAAAACATACCTTTTCTTAAATCTAAGTAAGTTATATACATGTACAACGTTTCATCGAAATCTGTTGACGCATTAAAACGCTATAGGCATTGTAATTTAGTAGGTTTGCAATTCATTTAAATCGCATTTGCTTGTAATCTTTGCTATATTCAAGCAATTATATTTCATAACCACCTTGATCGATTTCGATGAAATTTTGTACACGTAGGTATATGTATAACTTTGTTAGATCTACAAAAGGCATTTTCTAAATTTTCATTACAAACACAGACAAAAATCTTAAAAATCGTGACCATTGCTTTTTCTTCGCAATTGCGACCAATCGAAAGTTAAGAAAAAAAAGGTTTTCACATTACCAAGTAAATTAATCTTTCTAACGTCTCAAAAAAAACCCAAGCGTTTGATCCAATTTTAAAAAAGTTATTCATTTTTAAAGGGTGTGCGAATATGTACTTTCTACACCTATTGTAGGTACCATCTATGTATTCCGTTTCTTCTAAGGAATTATAATTTACATCTTGAACGTTTTGTTAATTATAAAAACAGCGATGTGATTCAAAAATCGTGATTTTAGGGAAAACAGATTTGAAAATTCTAAGTTGTTACAGCTTTATAATGTTGGGATGTTGAATTTTTATAAAATTACAGGGTGTCTCAGCTAAAGGGGGCCATCTAAATATTTCTGCAAATTATGATACTATAAAAAATCTTTTTTACGTAATAAAATGGTATCGAAGGACCAATATCTGGCAAAAATATGTTTCCTCCAAAGTCACGTGGTTTTGGAAGTTCAAAAGCTATCAATGTTCTGTTTGCTTACAAATATACATTTTTTGTATCATATAATTGAATGGAGAGTATACATATACATATATTCGGACATAAGTGATAATGTGATCTTAAAATGACTATGATCTCCGAAAATTCAAGTTTTACTTGACACTAAACGTACCGAGCACAAAATGTGGCTGGTATACGTTGTTTTACAAAAATTACATGATTGAATTTATTCAGATTTCGCATAATTTTTATAACAATATGTGTTTAAATGAAGAAATTTTTTTAATCATTTCTCATGGAGGCATCTTTGTAATTTCAATAATGATAAAATAAAAAATGTGAAACCGGTCATTTGACTGGCTGTGGTAGGGTTAGTGTCAAAATATGTCTATCTACCTAGTTGACGGACTTTAGTAATGATGGGCTCAAGACGCATGAACCTGTGAATGCGAAGCAAATATTTTTTATCGCATTAGGAATATCTGGAAGTCTGTTTTATCATGAAATATTTAAGGCAGCCGCCACTTTCTGTCAAGATATTTTCGTGGCGACTAATAGCGTTGCGAAAAACGTGTTAGAATTTATTGTTAAATGCAAGACTATTAGGAACGAAAGAAATAAAAGTAGGTGTTATTGCAGATAAGGTTGATGAAAATCCATATGAGTTTAAGACAAGTTGAGTGTGAGCTCAACCTTACCATTTATGTCTATATCATGATCGTCACGAAACAGATTTTGTAAAACGTATGCACATTACCAAGTGGTGTTTGCAGCCATACGAAATTGATAAATTTCGTTTTAGAAGAGTATTATTTAATGACAGAGCTGCATTACAGAGACAGACATGCATTATTATTTAGTCAATTGCATGAAAGTTTACGCAGGTTAAGATCAGTGGATAAACAACTTTCATTTTTGGAGATCAAGGTCCTTACAACGTCATGGTATTACACGTACCTGAATGTATTCTTTGCTTAGCTACACGATGCAGTAATTATTCAAATACATTACGTTAAAAGAATCTGTTATCGTAATTCTTATTCAATGTTATAAATGTTCTTCATAAATGATTATCATATTCTTAATGCAAAATTCTCTCTTCAATCAGGAGTTACTTAGTACTAGTAACTAGTACGAGATTATGTTACCAGTAAAGTTATAAGTTCGACTAATATATTATTGATAATAAGGAAAAAAGGAAACTATGATTTTCAACAACATCGTTCTTATATGAAATATGACACTTTTCTCAAAATTTTAATGTAATTTATGCTTTAAATTCAAATACGTAACTATGATATGTCACATATAATTAGATACGTTATCCAATTGAATAACTTCAGTTAATTATTATATATCACAGGATTCTACTCCTAAGAGTATTAATAAGAACATTTTGTCTGCATCATTAACTTTAAAACTACAAATTTTGTGTCATGTTATAATAATTCCAGGTGACATGACACTGTGATAAATTCTCAGCTTCTTGTACTTGTATACCGAACATTTTGTACGAGATTTTTATTTCAATTCAGAAATTAGGTAATTTCATAGGTGAGGTCCACACATAATTGGGCTATAGTATGCTAATCCATAGGCCGTCTCATCTGGCTGGTCTGGGCTAGATGGTCCCATGCAATTTTTACTTTTTAAGGAAAAATCTATGATTATTTGTTTTAAATAAGCTTGATATTATAATTTCAGTCTATTTATTTTTTAATGTACATAATGTATGAACGTAATGCATAATGTATGTATCTTGATCTTATAATTTCATTGTATTTATTTTTACAAATATATCTTTTTCATTACAGATATCCATTCAATTTACAATGTACTGATGACTTATAATAATCGCCAAATTATATTTATTCAGACTTCGTAGGATCTTTATTAAAATATACGCTTACATATAATAATAATAATAATAATATATCTTTATTTTCGGCCTCACGGCTAAGAAAAAGAAATTGGACTTAGCTTACGATGCTTCATGCATCTGTTTCCTAGCTTATTATGTACTTCCTATTGGGATCTGACATGGGGGCGTGGACAATATATATAGCTATCCAATATGACGACGAAGAGCTTGGTCTTAACATTGTATTGATATCTTTTTTTTTGTTTTGTCTTAAAATGTTTGAGAGGAAGGAGAAAACTTTGTGTTGAGGGAAAAGCATCGATATTATGGACAAATCCAGCTGAGGGTGGCAGTGTTAAATTTAGAACTAACATATTTTGTTATATATTCTAAGTTTGATAAAAAATATTTAGCTTTAAAAGTTACAAGAAATGGCAGTTTTATTTCTTCAATGTTGACTAAATTAAAAAATATTTAATATACGAATATGTTACATAAAATTTGTTTATTGGAAAAAATATGCGATGAGAGTAAATAGACTTAAGAAATAATAACAAGTGACGAGAGTACAGACTTAATTATTGACGAGTTTAATGTTACTTCGAAAAGATATATTTATTAAATATATGAAATAAATACATGTATAAAAATCCATAAAGTATGTTTTGTCAAATAATTCATTTTACACAAAAAATTTGTTTTTTAATATACCTTCTAAATTTACAATTATAATTTCATAAATTTCGAATCGCTTAGAATTGGCGAGGACATATTAATTGCTCCACAAATAATTGTACAAATATCTTCTATTAGAGGCACCAATGCCACAGGCATCACTGAACCAAGAATTTTGAAAGTCTTTATACGATGGTTAGGTCTTTCAATATGCACTCTAGCTTTAGCTATTTTAGATGTTAAAATAGACTATCCTTTGCTAAATTGTTTCTTATATTTTAAAAATGGAGGTCTTATAAATTTCAAGCAGTTCACTTCACATACTTCATTTCAAAGTGTGGAAACGGAGCAACAAATTTTTGCTCGCTCTACTATCACAATCTTTCACTGCACAGTAATCAAAATTTTTTTTGCTACGCGGTGGAAAAATTGGAACTTCCATAACGTTGTTTTTAATGAACACCTGTTTTAACACTGTAAGTTTATACTGTAATTAACGCCTGTTAACATTGTAATTTGTTGTAAGCCAAGCCAAGCCAAGCTTAAAGTATTTCTACTTTTCGGCAGCAGACGGCGCCACTCAAAATGTTAGATCCCAATATCTATCATATCTACTTTCCACATATATAACCTAGACCTAACCCAGACCAAGTATTCTAACGTACCAAAATCCCCACAAAGGTCACAGTACCTCCCTTCCTCTTCTTCCCAATATGCTAACAAACCTTGACTTCCCTCTTTTATCAGGTATTCTGGCTAATATACGCTTACACAAAAAAATGTATTCAAAAGATTCTCGTGAAAGCATTTATACAATTCCAACAATTGTGAAAGAAGAAATCAGAAACAAATCATTGTGACCCGTCTGGTAGTTCTAGTGTTATAAAAAGAGGACTATCACTTTTTGATTTACCAATGATTTGTCTCGTTAGATAAAAATGATTTCGAATTGTTTCCACTGCTTCTTTGTTTAAGAAACACGCTGCGCCATTTCCGCCGTTATCCGTATAAATTAATCGTGTGCAGAGAAAACCGCTGATTTCAGAAGCAGGGTGTTTTCGCGAGCGTCATTGTGCGTCGAGAATAGACTGTTTTCGCCGTTGCTATGAACCGTATTTTTGCATGCCGGATCACACAATTTACGCATGCAGCGAGCGTAGAAAGCTAGAAGTCGGTTCATCGCACGGGGAACGTGAGAAATACACATTCTACTTTTTTTCCTCCTTCGTATTCGCGTACGCTCGAAGTTGCGCGAACGCGAGCCTCGCGTGTGCACCATGGAGAAAAAAAAAAGATGAAATAAAAACCACCGCGTTCCGCGCCTCCGCACCTCCCCGCCGCCCCGCCCCTATTAAACAGGTAGTTGTCAAGTAAAAACCAAAATCGCACGATTCCACGTATCGCTGCGGTGAAATGGTTTGCGGAAAATCTTCAACGAACCAGGAGGGCGGGGGGGGGGGGGGGAGAGGGGGCAGGCTTTCGTCTAACAAAAGCGCAAAATCGGTATCGTCACGATTTACAATTTGGCCAAGCAATCCTCTGAGAATTAATCCGGTTTGCTCCGAGGATTTTATAAACGATTCGAGTGCTCTCGATCATTTTTGCGATTTCAAAACTTGAACGACGATCGTCGAATCATTCGTCATAAATAGAGGGGCGAAAGTAGGTAGAACGGGAACAAAAATAATCAAAGGGAAATAAAAGCAACGCCGCGCGCGCTGTTCGGAGAGAAACAGCGAGAGAGAACAAGTGAACGAACGAATGTGCGAGAGAGCGAATAGTAAAGAGGACGAAGGAGGAGGGAAAGAAGAAAGAAAGCAGCGAACATACGCTTATACATATTAATAGGTGGTACAGGTATACACGTAGATCTACAAGTGCACGCATAGGTATCGATATAGAGACCGGTTCGTTCTTTACGACGAAGTCGACCGTTTCCACAAGGAGAACGAACTGGCGCGGGCCATATATCCCTCGGATCGATCCAGTTTAGACACCCACGTAGCATCCATTATCCGGATCGTGTCTGTTCAACGAAAGAAATTTGTTTTATTATACTCACGACTATACTCATATTCTTAGCTGAAATCACTGGTCGGACATGGATAACGCCCGTCCTCGGCCTCTCTTTTCGATCGACACGGCCAACGCGGGCGGTGAATATGTAACAGAGACGAAGAAAAGGGACGGATAGAGACAGGACGGTTGGATACACGTATCAATAGCAAGGAATATATAGGTACACGGTAAGAGACAGAGACCGGTTCACGCTTTACGACAATGTAACCGTACTATTCGCTAGGACTCAATAAGATAGGATCTATAAGTTCGAAGAGGGAACCGATGCAAACGCCCACACGCGTCCTCCGCTGTCCATGTCGCGTTACGTTTTTCTTCCTTCCTTTTTCCCTTCGACGATGGTGGGGATATATTAATTTCCTTGGAAATATCGATACCGGTCCTAGATAACTTTTTAATTGCGCGTAGGCGATTCAAACGGTCCAGCCCTACTCAGCCCGGTTCTCGCCGGCTCACCGGGACTCTGTAACGAAGCGAAGAATTATACGGTATACATATAATTCGAATCGGAGGAATTACATTGATGAACCGTTTCCACCACGTTGTACAATCAAATTTTCCGTAGCCCATTCTCCGCTCAACATATTTTATTCGGTGTTCTCGGTCGAATGAAAATTACTGATTACGAATGAAATAAATTGCATTTGTGAAAATATTAGAATTGAATACAAAAGAGGAAATGAGAAACTGTTGGCAGCCTGTTGTTGTTGCGGAAATGCGCCTAAATTTTGCTGTTGTTGAAAGCAGGAGATAGCGGGTATTTGAACGGATCTGTAACATTTCCGTGTCTATCTGCTTCTACAGGGTGTTTCGTCAAAAACATGACACCTAAATATCTCCTCTACCTCTGAAAATACAAAAAATGTTTCTAACGTAATCTAAATGGTTTCAAAAGACGAATCAGATGGAAGAATCGTTTTTTATAATTTGTAATTTTTTAATCGTTTTTTCAAGGTCACTCGTGTGAGTTTTCAAGGTCACTCGTCAAACATTATTGTGCATTCATCCGTGTTTCATAGCACCACCTTGAAATGACCGTAAACTCTAAAATTTGATAATTAATGCAGAACTTGCTTTCAGCGACATTTCAGATTTCAACGGTAACAGATATTCGACCATGAACTTGAACTTGTAAATAATCACATTTATTACTACAATAAATGTTGGAGATGATGTCTTTCCGTTGTGATACATTTCGTGAGGCGAAAAACGACAGATTGTACATCTCTTTCGATGATTTCAGATTTCATATCAGCACATGCAGCAATTATTCGTTCCTTCATATTTTCTGGCGTCATGGACAGCCCTTGATAAACTATACCCTTTAATGTCCCCCATAAGAAAAAATCAAGTGGGGTGAGATCGAGTGAACTTGATACAGGTCCATTGCGTCCAATCCAACTATTTGGGGAATTTTTTCCCATATTGCAACACGTGTCCTCAACGAAAAATTGAAATTGAAATGTCGCTGAAAGTAAGTTCTGCATTAATTAGCAAATTTTAGAGTTCACGGTCATTTCAAGGTCGTGCTATTAAACATGGATGAATGCACAATAATGTTTGCTATAACATACAACAACAAAAAATGTGTGTATATATGTAAAAAACACGAGTGACCTTGAAAAACGATTAAAAAATTACAATTTATAAAAAACGATTCTTCCATCTGATTCGTCTTTTGAAACCATTTAGATTACGTTAGAAACATTTTTTGTATTTTCAGAGGTAGAGGAGATATTTAGGTGTCCTGTTTTAGACGAGACACCCTGTATATTGTGTACAACATGTTTTGTCAGTAGTAAAACTATAAGCATTTATAGTGTAGAACGTATGACAATTTCAAAAATGCAAATACGAGCTTTATTAGTGAAAACTTTATTAGTATTTATTAGTATAACTTACAAAATTTATGTAGCAGAATCGGTCATCCTCTGACGCTCGAGACAGGTGATTAATAAATTCCATTGAATTAATAGGTTATCTAAGAATTTCTGGGGTATACTGAAAGTTTCTAGGATGATTATGGCCTTTACGGCTTGATGCGTGCATTCCTTCAGTTTGTACACTCCTCCCCTTACTCAGGCCCTTAGTTCATAATACGCAATTATTGTCCGTTGGACGAAACGAGTCAGTAGACTCCATTTATCTATCTACCGAGTAGAGACAAGCAAAAGAGATCATACTGACCATCTTTTTCCTATTCACATAACTGCCGCTTGATATTATTTTCCAAGATATACAGGAAGATATGTTTAGTACTATATGCTCTTAACATGCTGACTGCCATGTCACCAATATATGGATGACGGAATTATTTGTCCAGTTTGAAAACTTAATTTGTACATTAATATAGTCAGTCTACCGAATTTGGTTAAGATCTAGAAAATGCAAGAAGATTGAAGAACTACTCAGTACCATACATTGCACCTTTTAAATTTTGTGTTTTGTTAAATATATTACTTTGATTTTATGACATTTTTGTAAAATACATACTAGACTGCAGATTTTTGTGCAAAATATAAATTGTATGCATTAATTGCAAGATGCAAAGCCTACATACACATTTATTTCTTGTTTGAATAATTTTAGTGAGCTGAGAATAATACAATAATTTCTTTACATTTTTTTAAATGCTTTTGCATTTGATTTACCTATTTTTGTTACACATAGATACATAAAATCCGCAGTCTAATTATCACAGTTTACCTATTACTAGATCAAATTTAGATTTCATCTAGATCCAGCCCAGACTATGACTTAAATAGATTTGGGTTAATAATTCACAATAATATGACGGTTTGGATTAGGCTTGGGTTAAGTTTCAAAAGCTCAATTTCATAATTGAAAATTGTTTACTAAAAACTAAAAGCGATACAAACCAATACAAACGTATCAGAGACATAACATGTACAGAGAAAAGTTATCCAAAATTTTGACCTTGACAATATATTTTAAGGTCTTTAAAACCGATGAAGTTGCCTCTGGTTTAAATAATTATCGAAATAATTGATTTACGCTGTGTTCCGTTAATAATGAAGACATTAACAGCTGGAAAAGATGTATCATGGATTATCGTTGGCTACAGTATGTATTAATTTGCAATCCAATGATTTTTAGACTAGAATCTGGGTTATGTTTCGGCCACTACGTGGACATACTTAAAAATCGGACAATAATAAACTAAGCAGATTTATTTAAAATTAACAGAAAAGTAATGCTATTTATGCTTTTACAAATATTACGATACTATTGCGTGTGAAAATTTTGGTTAAATGTTCGAGAAAGCTTTATATCATTGAAGAACATAATCTATGTACATTGGATATGTATGTATGTATATTGGATATGTATGCATACCAACAGTCACAAAATTAAAAATAAAGTACCATATCACCATTTAAGAGTATGGGTACATATATTTTTTATAGAATATTGCACAAATTTTGAAAAATGACAATGTTAAAACTTACTATTCGACCAGGTGAATATTATTGTATTCAAATTCTATTATGTTACTATATATATTAAATAAATATAGAAGCATTATTATTTATTCTGAATTTAAGGAAGACATGAAGTAAAGTTATTCGTTAAGTGAGATATGATTTAACTTCAATGAAATATGTAAAATGTTACTCCTTTGTTTTAAATATTCAAGATTTGACAAATACCTTTGTAGAGTTTTGTAACTTGATTATACATGAACTAACATATCTTCCTTGATCAAAGAGTTCAACTTAATTTTGATTAAATTTGAGTTCAGCCCATATTTTTAGTAAAAACAATTTTTAACCGTTTTCTACCGTTACAATGCTAAAAACTTGTATCCTGATTTTCTGGATACTGCTCATCCTGTGACAATAATAGGTGTTTAGATAAAGTACAATAATATTAATATAGTTGTTAACTTCAATTGCACCTGATTTATTAAATAACATTTACTTCGCTGTCAGTAAGCTGAAGCCGATTGAAAACAAAATTTAAAAATTTTTATTTTTAGAACGTACACTTTAACAAAACGGGATGAAACATTAAAGTGAAACCAAAGTAACCTCCATGTTGTTTACTAAAACACCTAATCGTTTATGCTACATTTCTATATTTACCTTATTTGGATGTTTAAAAAATAACATACTTTGAATAACGTATTGCATATTGAAGACTCGATGTTTTACAAAATAGGGAACCTTTTCCTAAGAGATACACTCGCTATAAACGTATTTTCACTGTAACCGGCTAAAAAGATAATATGTTCGTTCCTTTCTTGGGAAGCATACTCTTGGTATCGGACATCTTTTAGCTACTTTAGTTTGGAACGCTGAATATTATGAAAGTAGAAGGAGACTGTATGAAATAAATAAACAAAGATTGGATGAAAGCTGCTGTTCCCTTCGATATAAGTAATGCCTTTTTAAATGATGTTATAAACTGCATCTAGATGAATCTTTACGAAGTTAATTGTGATGTATTATTAATAATGCTTTAAGTTTATGGAGGAATATTTGGAATTCCATATTCGCATGTGCAATGATTAGATTTATAAAATGCAATATATCATGAACTATTTTGTGCATTGGATACACCCTGTATAATCTGTAAAACTAGGAATTTTATTTGAAAAATTCGTTTTTTATATATTTTTTTCTTGATAAAGGAGGCATTTTTGCAAAAAATTTCATGCAATCTGCTATAAAAGACTGTATAGACACTGTAATACTGTTCATAAAAGTTAAATAATCTAGTTTTGCAATGTTCTTAGACTCATATCTTTAAGATATTTTGTTTTAAATGTTTTAATTCTTTGTTGTTAAATTATTATACCTACTGCGTGATAACTTTGCTTTAGTCTGTGAATTTGGAACGGATTACTCTTATATGTATGTTAGAATGAGCAAATGCTACATATAGCGAACGATGTTGTACAACCAATTTTATTAATTTTATAAATTTCATTTTAGTTTTTGATTTTTCGTAGTGGCTTATTAATTAAATAAAAAGTAATTTGTATGAAATTTTGTGTATAATTAAAATTAGTATGTTCGTTCTATCATACTTCATTAAATTAGCAATTAAGATGATGGGTATATAAAACTATTAAATTTTAAGATCGTCCAAATCGAAAATACAAATTAATTACCAATTGATTGACTATTCACGTATTACACTGTGGATATTTATGCAAATGGTCACCACTATCCAAAAGTTACAAGACCATTTATTTCGTTCACAAAAAGTTTAGTATCTAAAGAGTGAATAAATTAAAATTTCAGTAATCTCTATTCAAAATTCTGTCTTACCGTTTGTTCTATAATCATACATGCTATATATCGTCTATAACTATTAGTAAATTAATTATAGCTGCAGTTCAAGCAATGCTTTCTATCATTATTGTATTAAAATACACATTTGAGTAATTATGCATGAAATATAGGGTGTTTTGTTGCATATGAGATTAGATAGTGATTCTGCATTCCAAAATAGTGTAGAAAGAAATATATAGATTATTTGAACGACAAACAACAAGAACTACAAAGCACTTAAACTCATTAGTTAAATTATTTTATAGCAATAGTAAATATGTCCACTTAGGCAAATTACAAGTAATTATTTGGATCATACAAGAAAAAATTCCAAAATAAAACGTGAAATAAAAGTAACAAGGTGTGGTTTTGGTTTCAGTTTTAAGCGATGAACAATTAAACAATGAAAAATTTCTATTTCAGGATCTCAAATAATATTTTCTTTAAGACTCTAACAAAGATAGAAAAACGAATTTGATTCTATTTACATTCACGCATTTAAAGCTATTCAGCTACCAAATACCAATGCTTACTGCGCACTGCCGTTGTCCTAATACAGAGTGTCAATGAAATATTGAATATTCCTTGGCCATTGTTTCTATACTGTGCATAGACCGCACACAATACATCTCGACATACTAACATTGAATTAACAACCACAAGACTATAAATGAAACTACAATTACAATAACATTAAGAAGTTAAGGAGCTCGAGAGAAATAAACTGCAGTTCTGTTACCCCTGGCCCTGGCAGAAAATATTCGTACACGATCGATAATAAAGGGAACTGCTCATAAAATGATTTGTGTGTTTATTAAAAACTAAACATAATATTGCACGTACATTAAACAAATGTCATAAAAGAGTTAACGATATCAATAGAAAATATTAATAAAATGGTCGGAATATTAGTACTTTTAACAAATATAAAATAATGCTCTGTCTATCGTTACGTGAAAATTATAATCAAACTTAAGTGGAATGACAAACCATAGGTGAAATTTCAGATGGTAGAAAGATTAAAAGATTTTAAAAATGTCAATGTAATGCTTCCAACTTATTAAATATATTAAAGAAACAAAGACATTTTTATATGGCTACTTGTCAGTCAGCTCATAATACATTTCTATACTTCAAACCATTAAGATGATGATAGAGGTTGCCAATGATACGTCTATAACACTTGAGGATGAATCAGACCTCCCTCAAATCAGTTTCTTTTCTTTTTCTGTATTCTATAAAAAACGAACATATCCATTTTCATTTTAACATTTTCTTTAGACCTGTCAAGTTTTATCATTACCTACATTTGGCTTTATTGTTAATGAAGAAAAATATTCTACAATACACGTATCAATAATTATAATGGCAGTGTCGCTGTTATATACATGTATATAGATAAGGCTTTTGTATTCTAATGTGTATCACTAATGCTGCACTTTCTTTTGTACTTTCTTGACTCCCTTTTGCATTTTGCAACACACATAATTTCGTTACATTTTATTAACCCATATCTACAATGGTTTTAAAAAGTATTTGAATTGACATTATACTAAAAAGAGGATATAGGGTTGAGATTTTAATGAGTGGGGAAAAGGGGGTGGGTGGAGAAAATCCAAAATATAAAATTTGAATGGCGGGTCTTTATTAGTTTTTGAGATATTAATGAAAAATTGGCTGTACAATACATGGAGCAAGCAAATTATTCAATGCGAGAATCGCCAAAATTAATCATGAATTATATTTATTCATATATAGAGATTATATGTAACATAACGATAAATTATAATGTAACGGGTGAACTCAAAAATATCTTCTTTTGAAAGTTTTTCATTAACGTCTCAAAACCTAATAAAGACTCCTCAATGAAATTTTATATTCAGGGTTCCCCCCCTCCCCTCCTCGCCCCTTCTTAAAATCTCAGCTCATAAATTTCTGTTGCTTATACCGCACTACAACCAAAAAATTTTACAGCTATATTTTCCAGTGTTGTTACTAAACATTGAAATAAGTTTTTGCCGAATCAATTATATAATTTCGAAGTTAAGAACGAAAATGCAAATGGATCTGTCTTTTCGTTACGCACTGTATGTTTATTTGAAGTTATCATATCTAAAGAAATCTTCTAACTAAAAGAAATATGAAATCTCCTCTAGCTTAAAGAAATACGGCAGGGTCATCGACATTTGTTACCCCGAACTACTTCGGTCTAGACTCTAGAATGCAGCATCTGCATTCCCTTGTCATCGTGCAACATCGCTGACCGCAGGCGTGCAAATTTCATTCATCCGCAGCTTCCAAATTACACTTTTTAATTTCTGTATACTTGGAAATTTAATAAGAGACCCGTTTATTCTTAACTTCCGGAATGCGCAATCAACGCTCACAAGCGAGACAATCGTGGTAGATGCAATAAACGTGCGCAATTGCCAACGGGATAATCGCGGTACATATATCGCAGAATGGACACTTGCGAACAAGGTAATTACAATTCGTAATCGATATTGAGACTGGAGTTGTAATGCCAACATGTACACGCATATGGGTGAGTATTGGAGTGGAACAAAGAATGGTAGGCAAATATTAAAAGCCAGGTGTTTGCACCGATTAAAATATTAATTAGGGTGAGTTGCCCTAATACTGAACACGCACCTAACATGAAATACTACTATATGTTAAAATTGTAGAATAAAATCCGTTACGTTAGTCATTCGTTTGATCAGCAGGTACAGTCTGCCATAGGAATATTGGGACACTTGTAAAAAGACGATAACTTTTTTAAAATTGGACCGAACTAGTTTAATGTCTTCGAGATGTTAGAAGGATTAAATTCCCAGCCGACTAAAAACAATTTTTTTTTAAATTGCCATTGATCAGAATCGTGAAAAAAATTTTAAAGGTTGCTTTCAACAACTTTTTTACATGAGGCTATATTAAAAATTTGAAAAATACCTTTTTATAGATCTATATGAATCATATATATTCTGAAAACTTTATCAAAATCGACCAACGTTGCAATGAGCTTCAAACGGTTAAAGATGGTGAAAATCACAGTTTTTCACTTTTTTGGCCCGTAACTGTAGTAAATCTAAAGATTCTTACATATTTCGATGCCTGTCGTTTCACGCATGAAACCATTACGATCTCATTTTCGAAATATATATAATTGTTATACATATATTTACCAAATGCAGTTTATCAATTTTCAATACAAGCCCAGAGAAAATAGTTTCAAAAATCAACCTTTAAAATTTCCTCCACGACTCGGACTAATTAGTAAAAAAAAAATTGTTTTTCGTCCGGTAGGAAACTAATACTTTTAACATTTCGAAAAAATTAAAGTCCTTTGATCCAATCTTAAAAAGAACTATCGTCTTTATAAAAATGTCCCAATATTACTATGACAGACTGTATATGCAGATGTTGTAAAGAAGTAGCTGTTTGCAAAAGAATATTGAAGGGAAGTTCGAATCTTTGAATTGTTATTATATGTAACAATATGAATCCACCGGCTTTCTGTCTGTGTGGTTGTCTTTTAAATATGATCGAGATTATATATGTAAATACTCTGAAAATGATTAGTTTCAGTGACGTTAACACAATATTTTTGAAAACTTGAGCAATGATTATTTCGCTAATAGGGAAGGCGTGTGTCTAATATCATTACGATTACATAAACTTGTTTTTTGTTCTTTAGATGCAGTCTTTAGTATAAATTAAAGAAAATGAAAAAGGAGAGGAGTTTAGTAAATAAGGTAAACAAAACGCACATCTTTTGTTATGAATACTTCTCTGAAAACAAAACCAGCCTTTCCTACTGACACAGAAAAAAAAATTGTGCAACGTTGCATCGATAAGGACACAGACAAGGTCATGAAAAGTATATAAGATAGTCTAAAAATATGCTCATTTACTCAACTACATGTAAGTATACGTTTAGTCAATAATAATTCATTATTATAAGCTTAACCCTTGTGTAGTCAACCGGATTCCCGGGTACCCATTTCCATATTTCCTTTAGTAATGTTTTAATGTTCCTGACAATATATTGCAAAACCCTTCCGGATCGCCATTCTTTCTACAATTTCACGTAGATTAACGTTCAGTGAAAAAAAAATAACCGTGAAATTGTCGCTACCCCGGCTGTCCAAGAACAGTGAACATTCTGGTTAGCTTCACAAGGGTTAAATTAATATGTGCTAATTTAATAGAACCTATTAGTTAGCTTTAACTGATACTTACTAGATTTTTCTTAGATTTTATATGAAAAATAACAATTTTGTTTTTATATATTGATTATTGTCGACCACAATATTTACTTTTCCTCTTTGTCGGAGTCACTTCGTATAATATGCTATTCCATATAAGGCAAATACAGTATATTCCATAATACGAACACCATGCGCCCAATGTAGGAAATGAGAACCACAATAAAAATAATAAATATTGCTTGAGCCATTATCATATTTTAATTCTTATTCATATTTAATTCTTGTTGAAATCTTTACAGACGTACATTTATTTAAGAGCATACAAATTACAACACAACACTTCAAGAAGAAACAGTTTTACAGATATCACGTGACCAGATTAAACTGTTACTAGTCAAAAACACACGAAACCTGTTTTGTTAGGAAAAGGCGATTTATGTACAACAATAAAAAAACGTGTGAGTAATATTAATGAATACCCGCAGAAAGCGACAAATTAAAACACTAGAAAACAGTGTAGTTATTCGAGGAAATATATTTGTAATTATACTATAATTTATTTTCAAAATAAACTATAATGTAATAATATAAATTTATTTTTTCAGCCTCTGGTCATGAAAAGGGTTTCGGTTCGCAATAACTTTTCTCTCAAGACATATATTCACATCGTGTCACACACACACACACACACACACACACAAACATACCCTCATTTATCCATACGTCATCCCTTTAAACCTGATTTTTAATAAATTTATTTACTATAGAAAACAAATAATTAATGAACTACAATATACTAAACACAACAAATTTCAGTCACGTTTGGATGTCTTGTTCGAATGGTAATTCTTTGGTAACATAATCATGGAAAAAGGTCGCGGCTAAACCGATGCGAGTTTGATGTCACAATATAGGACTATGCTGATGTCCTAGGTTGCAAATCGATGAGTATGTTGAGTTAGTTGACAAGGAAAGCGTGTCTAAAAATATAGGTACAACAAGATATTTTTGTACTTCGCCGTGTTCAAACGAGCTTCTCGTATGGAAAAATAAATTTTAACTTCCATGAAAATTTTACTACATGCAGTATCACTATTTCATTCAAAACTCAAGAAATGTTTTGCATACTGGAAGATACGATTTAAAAAAACAAACAGAAATGAGAACACGAAGATCTTCTTACTTATCCTTAATTATTGTAAATATTACATCGGTCTACATCGTAAAAATATTTCACTGAAACCACAATTAAAATCATATATCATCAATTCATTAAAATAATTTGTTTATATTATATTGGTTAAAAGTAAAATTGGACTTTCTTGAATTTTAGCCCAGATACGTGGTAGGAAATTGTGTCAATATATTGTGGGTTTTTATTCATAAATTGCAGCAATATTTTGGCTCTTTGCATTTGCTCGACATCAATCTGGCTTTTAAATGGATTATATTTTGTTTTGCATATAAATTATAATATAATTACAAACACTCTTTTACGAATAAATGCATCATTATCTGTTATCTAATATTTTAGACAATTTTTCACGTAGCACAAAAAATATTGCTTTTCCTATGCTTTGTAGCAGCGTTTGAATTTTTACATTTTATATACTAGTTTCGAAGTTACGATCTTCTGAAGTCAACGATATCCAATTTTTCGCTCAGCGCACCTTCCACTTTATTTGCATTTTTCATAACTTTTCCATCGTATGTGCAGTTGTTTACTGCACATACGATGGAAAAGTCCAGTTCGGTGAATACTAACACAACATAATTTTTACACGCATTTTTCCAAAATTATTATAGTCTGATTAGGATCAGAATTTCGCGGTAAGTCTAATGTTTATTCCTACATCACTCCTATTAATATAACTTCATGTATGCCACTATTATAGGATCATCATAACCACAGGAAACGTTTAATTATGTACATATAATTTGAGAATGAAACCACAGCTACGATTTCATTATTCTCGAATTTCATCTTATTTTACTATGTGGAATCAACCATTAAAATCTGCTTACATAGCCGAACCTGGAACGGGCTACCTGAATAAATCACTTGCTTTTAATGATGGGACAAAATGCATCAAACCAATCTATCTTGATTCCAAAAAGAAATAATCCGATGTCATCAAATTACTATTGTAATTATTATAAAATTTCTATCGACTGTCCAAATTCGCTCTAAGAGGTTTCAGAGAATTTGACTACTTTTTAATTGTATTTTGTAGAAAGAATACTGTAAACGATTAGAAAAACAAAAGTTATCTACTTTTAAACAGATCTATGAGGTAGTACAAGATTATTTAAGAAATTAGAAAGAGCTATAAAATGTCGTAAGAAACATTCGAAAAGGAAGTAAGTAAGTAAGAATATTTGAAGCAACTTTTCCTTTGCAAAAATGGCCGCCTCGGCTTTGTTACGGAGTTATTAAAGAAACACATGCACCAATCAGAACACTGTTACAGCGGACGGATTCCGGCTCGGCCAATGATAACGTCACGCTCAACGGGACCTGTCGCCTAGCCGGAATTCGTCCACTGTAACGGTCTTATGATTGGTCTGTGTTTTTCTTTAATAACTCCTTAAAAAATCCGAGGCGGCCATTTCTGCAAAGGAGAAAGTTACTTTAAATAACCTCAGGAAACGCCCATTTCAAGCATTTACAACATTTTGGGACACCCTGTATAAATATATAAACTAAGAATTAGATATATCATAGAATATCATATTAATATCGTAACATAAAATATTGTGATATATGTTGCGTGCTATTTCCTAATAAATATTTGAAGGATATTGCTAATCAAGTAGCTTACATATAAAGCAATGGGGATGCATTTATATTGAAACAAAGGATTATGTTAAGTATATCATAATTATTTAAACTGCCAATCAAGATTCTAAGTGGGGAAACGAATTTACGAAAAAATTATCACAATTTTCATTTATAACGTTATTCGGACTATTCGATAGGTATAATTAAAGAAAAACTTTTGCTTTAGAACCTTTCCCCTAAAATTTTTTGAAATTTAAAAAAGTGAAAAGATTGCTTCGTAGTTACCGACTAATTTTAACCTCTTGCAATGAATTTAGAAAGCCATAAAATATTGCACAACACATACAAACTACAGTATAAATATGCCTAAGGTCCCATAATGTTTTGAATTTTCAGGTTAATTTTTCCCTTGTAAGTTGATACAATGCATTTTTTCTAACACAAAAAGTAAACGAGTTATTTTGTATATCTGTATAGTTTACATTCTTATTCGAGTTCTTTAACAAAAAATAGTAAGAATAAGTATGTATTTTCCTTTTATTTCCGATGCAAACAATATATCTTGAACATCTTTGAATTTATATCCGATAAATAGTATCTACTAATTTGAATGCTTAAGATTTTTTATTTTGTTTAAAATGTCATCAAATCTTTAATAAAACAACTTGTAAAATATTATACTTCTACAACTTCTTCCTTCAGATTATATATTATTATACTATTTTTCTTAAAGTAACGACTGAACCATCTTCGAAAATAAATGTATCATATTATCCAAACATTCTTTTATTTATGTGCTCCAATTTCCTATTAGGCGGGTTAATGGTGCATTTTCCCAACATCAGAAGAGTAATAGTTCCGGATGAAGCGCTCTTATTATATTTTGCAATATTCTCAAAAAAATACCCCAAGATGGGGCTTAGGTCATCCTGAATAAGAATAACTAGATATCGTTCCACCTACAAACTGTTATTTACAGAAACAGATGTCGTTGATGAAAACGTAACAAGCTTTCCTTTCTAAAAAAAAAGTAATTCATAGTAATACGTAGTAATACAAACATTACTAAAAATATAATTCTCCCTTTAAAACATCGTTCTGTCTTACCTTCAAGCGCAATCTGTCACTAGAATGCTATCGATTGGCAAATAGGTTTCAATTATTTTTACAATTCAAGAAGTTTTTCGAACAACTGGGTTAAGGAGCATTCCATGTCAAGCGGATCACTTTCTTTTGCACTATATCTCGGATTTTGCTGAAATAGAAATATGTTGTAGTCCATGTGAAAGTAGGGGGTTTAAGTCTTCATTTTGTTATCTTCGAAATTGTTTAAAAGATACAGACTTTTACGAAAACTGCCTTTACAGAACAATTTATATCACGGTTATTATTCAAAATAGAAACATTTTCTTTTTTTAATTATCATCACAAAAGACTGTTCTTTTTAAATATTCTCTAATGATTGCATTTGAAATCATGGATGTGCTTTATGTTTCGAATTTGTTTTTTCGAAAAGAAAAGTCCATTGCTCGATGGAAACCAAAGATGAACCGAAAAGAAAAATAATTAAAAATCCTGGTTTTTCACAAAATGGTGGCATTTTATAATCAAATTACAATAAAAAATTCATACAATAAAAAAAATAAGAAAAAATTGATAGATTTGAAAAATTTTGTTTCATACGATAACAAGGTACGTGCTGATGATTCTCTCAAAATTTTAAGTCAATTGGTCAACTATAACTTGAGATATCATAGCAACCATCTCAAAAAATGCGTTTAAAGATTCAACTATCAATATCTCGCAACGCGAGCTGTGTTCTTCAAACGCCTATAACTACCTTAATTTTACGAATTCAGACAAATTCTTTTGCACATATATTCTATAACATTATACTTAAAAAATGTAAAAAAGAAAAAATCGATTTATTGAAAATGAAAAACCAGGATATCCCCTTAACACTTTATTTACTGTAAGCCTATTAATCGGCTTTTCAATAGTGCTGTATTAGAAGGAACTTTTTATATAAAAAAAATCTTCTTTTATATATTAATCCCAGCGAAATAATTAGATTACGTTACTGTGAGTGACTTGTTGTTCACGATTGAGATTGCTATTGCTATAGAAAGAGTCATTAAAAAATCCTTAGCCATGTACTAAGGATAATAGCCAAATAATAGCCCGTCAATAATGCGTCAATAGATTGAGTGTACAAAAGCTTACAATCTGCAAAATATAGGCGGACAGAAAAAAAGAACAAAACATTTTAACTTCTCGGTGTTTGCTTTGTTAAATAAATTGCGTTGCTTTTATCGCAATTTTGTGATTGTTGAATTAGTGTCATAAAAATAAATATAATTTGGGGTTATTATGATAATAGAAAACAATTCCTTAAGAATGTGGCTTACGTCTAAAAACCTCAAGAGTGAGAACTGTGATGCGGGGATGCGGATGTTTATCCACATTCACATTTCTATAATCTGATTGATAGCAAAGTGGAATACATTGTCTTGGACATGCGGTGTAATTACGTATAAATTCGTTTGTGTTTCCTTATACGAAAATATTGGAGGTACCCAAAGTAATGTCGCTTCTTGATATTTATATAATTTAATAATATCTATTTTACTTAACATTTAGTATAGATTTATTCGTTACATATTAATTTTACAGTAAGCACACTAAATGTTGATAAATTCTATTGGTATATAGTTCACGAATAAAATGGCAATATTGAATCAATCTCTACTCATTTTACTTAAAATTTAGTTTAACGGTAGTGTATATATAATTTCGTTGTTTGTTTTTCCATTATCATTTTTGATAATTTAATTATTAGTCCACTATTTAACGTGCTCGCTTGTTATACTGAAAAAATGCAAACACCTGCACGTTTCGTAATCATTTTCTTGGGTAAACCAACGTTTTTTACTTTTAAGGCAGACTTGGACCTAAATAAATTATTTGGAAAATAATAGTGAAAATAATATATCCCATTTGGCTACTTGTTATTTGAAACAATCACGTTTTATTTTAATTAAACAGATAAATAATTTTTCTTTAAATTATATCGTTATTTGGAATTTATTTGAAATCATTTTTCATTTTGTTTTATTTAATCAAATGTTTTTTTAAATAACGTCTCAAATACTCTCTGATTCTTTCATGTCAGCATTATCAACTGCATCTGAAATATACGCATACAATCATTCAGTTAACGTTACTATAACTCAGTTGATTAAATAATTTAGTTCAACATGTTATGTAAAACTATTTGTTATTTTACTTGAGTCAGGTATTTGAAACTAATTCATTCGATTTAAACAGAAAATAAAATACTATTTTATGTTACTTGCCCAATAAAAATAAAAAAATATTTGAAATAATCCATTAGTTCAGATGATTCTTTTGTTATCTTATGTCAAATAAATTATGCCCAATCCTGCTTTAAAGTAACCCAAAAATTAGGACGAAGACCATATTATTATAAATAAGAAGTGTCTACAAATTATTCGCAATCGAACATCCACATGATATATAAAAAACAGTCGGCAAATAGTTCGCGGAACGTTTGGAGTCTCTAGTGAAAATGTCGTAAAAAGAAATTAGTTGTACATGAAAATGTTTTTTAATCTGTACTTTTTTACTGAAGCACAATATTTGTTGCCTAAACTTGGTAAAAACCAACATTCAAACGTGTTCAAAACATGTTCTATATTACGCTTCACCCATAGTAACTGATAGGATGATTCAAGTTGTTATAATACATTATATGTATATTTGAAATAACGCATTTAATTAATAGACGGTAATTCACTATTAAGACCCTATAATATGAAGACTATTATAGATACACATATATGTATTAGTAGAGCAGGCATATTAGTAGATGCCTGCGTGTATTGGATAGTGCATACATAAATATTTATGATACAGGAAGATCGATAAAATGGGATGCGGCATTGGTGCCCGATATCATGCAGCTCGATTTACACAACTATGTATAAAAGAGGAAACGGTAACAGATCTTATTCGTATTCTCTTTTTACAGACCGGTCATGAAAGGAGAACGTGAAAATTTTTTTGTAATTTTTTAGTAGGTTGAAAATTATCCTGCATATAATGCTACGTAGAGTACAGTTGGTTTATTTATCTCCAGAAATACAAACTATAAGTAGGTATTAAGCACATTAATTAATTTTCATTACTATCTGATAATCTTATTGCTGGTGTGGGTTTATAAAAATATTCGGCCCAATTTAGGCTTAGCTTTGGCTATATGTATAACATTGTTCACTGTTGGCTAGAACATTTTTGTAAAGATAGAAACAAAAAAATATTTTGGTCTCAAACCTACATTATTGTTGTATTTAAAAAATCGATTAATAATTGTTCTACTTAATTGTTAGATTAGTAATTTCACAATTCCTTTAACCAGTTAACTGTGTAGCTCGACTTTGTATGTGGCTGCTAAAAATTTGTGGAAACTTTATTTATCACATACTGACCTCTTGTCAATTTCTTTACTTCGTCTTTGACTCGAAAAATACTAAAATGTCGACAAATTAATAATGCGTTTTAATTTTCACTACAATTTTAACATAAATAGCAAGCAATTAATTTTTATTCCATGACGAATATAAAAACTCGGCAAAAACAGCTAACTGGTTAAGTATACGTTGGTTTCGAAGAAAGAAAATAACATTTTATTAAAGTTTGTTGAATTCGTCACTTTTCTTTCCTCTTGCACGTGGAAAATAAGTTTCCAACAATTTTAACGTACAATACTTGTACTAATGTACACTAGGTTTCATATTTTTAAAAATAGTGCCCTGACTGGTATATTAAAATAGATTTTTTCTTTAGTACAGGTCAAAGCACACAAAGAATTTGATATGTAATTCATGCGCAGCGTGTTTACTGGGTTTATTTTTGTGTACGTAGCCGAAATGAACTGATTTAACAGACGAATGCATTGTCATTCAAGCTTGAATTCAACGAAATGAAACCACTTCTAAAACAGAATCTAAATAATAAAAAATAAAAATAGTACGAATAAAAATAGGAAAGATATTATCACAAATCAATGTTCGACCTTAAATAATATCACATTCCGTATATAACGGCCAAAATCTATGAAACATTGACTTATCTTACAATGTTTGCAATTCTTTTTATGCCCGCAGTTTTCTTTTTACATGATAAATATCTCCATTTACGCAGTATTCTTTATACACAATCAAAAAATACAGCTTTCTCTGATAATTTTTAACATTTGTCGATTCTCCTTAAAGATTGTACACATTTTTTACTGATTCTAAGTACATAATACGTATAGAACGACTCAAACATATTTATTTTCAAATTATCTTATCTTACTTTATTTGTTCATTTTCAAAGAAGGAACTTACAAAGTAAATAATTTATTTCTTCATCATATTGATCTTTTATCGTTATGTCTATTTGAAATAAGATATGAATGAAGGTTACAACTATTTATTATACAGTGGATCCAAGATGTATTTGAACACTAAATACCCGATTCTTAAACAATTGTTTATATATAAACTGTTATAATTTCGGAAGAAGTGATCTTATGACAAAAAGTTTGGACACACATTTTAAAGCTAAACGTCTCTAGTTTCATAATCTATTGGTCATTTTATTCCAACAAGATTTTTTGTCATAATGTAACAAGAAAGAAACTGAAAACGTGTTTTTTCTCGAAAGTGCTATACATTCAAACGTTCATAAAAACTTGGAAAATTGTTTTTCATAACTGAAACCATCATACATTTAATCATTGAAGATTCCTCTTTACAACGACACCTTAAAAATTTATGCACGTTTTTTTAGTTGTTTAATCAAGCTTTGACTGAGTGAGAGATGTTCCGACAACTTTTCAGTAGTATAAATTACGCTATGAGAATTTTAAACGACTGAACTTATTCTTCATTTTTTTTTTTAAATTATTTATTTATAAAGGTCGCATCAGCATCTAGGTCATTAGCGACCACAAGAATTTATACAAATATATACACAAACATAGACATAATTACAGGCATAATATGAAAACAACAGTTCACATTTTATAATTATCATGACTACAGCTTTTTATATATGTTTATAGATTTTACAAATGAAAGAACATGGTTGATGCTTTTAGTTTGTGTTGAGGGAAAAGCATCGGTATTATGGGCAAATCCAGCTGAGGATGACAGTGTTAAATTTAGAACTAACATATTTTGTTATATATTCTAGGTTTGATAAAAAATATTTAGCTTTAAAAGTTACAAAAAATGGCAGTTTTATAAATAAAACATTTATTATACTAATATTTATTATACGAATATGTTACATAAAATTTGTTTATTGGAAAAAATATGTGATGAGAGTAAATAGACTTAAGAAATAATAACAAGTGACGAGAGTACAGACTTAATAAATTTTGACGAGTTCAATGCTACTTCGAAAAGATATATTTATTAAATATATGAAATAAATACATGTATAAAAATCAATAAAGTATGTTTTGTCAAATAATTCATTTTACACAAAAAATTTGTTTTTTAATGTACCTTCTAAATTTACAATTGTAATAATTTCATAAATTTCGTATCGCTTAGAATTGGTGAGAACATATTAATTGCTTCACAAATAATTCTACAAATATCTTCTATTAGAGGCACCAATGCCACAGGCATCACTGAACCAAGAATTTTGAAAGTCTTTATACGCTGGTTAGGTCTTTCAATATGCACTCTAGATTTAGCTATTTTAGCTGTTAAAATAGAGTGTCCTTTGCTAAATTGTTTCTTATATTTTAAAAATGGAGGTCTTGGAAATTTCAAGCAGTTCACTTCACATATTTCATTTCAAAGTGTGAAAACGGAGCAACAAATTTTGGCTCGCTCTACTATCACAATCCTTCACTGCACAGTAATCAAAATTTTTTTTTGCTACGCGGTGGAAAAATTGGAACTTCCATAACGTTATTTTTAATTAACACCTGTTTTAACACTGTAAGTTTATACTGTAATTAACACCTGTTAACACTGTAAGCTGCTATAAGCCAAGCCAAGCCAAGCTTAGAGTATTTCCACTTTTCGAGAGCAGACGGCGCCACTCAAAATGTCATATCCTAACATTTTTTGGCAAATATCTAAAAAACGAAGGTCGTGCGGCAGTAACATCTATCGGGAACAGTCGTTCAGAGTGATGAACTTGGCAACATATTTCAAGGTCATCGAAATCGGTGAGGTATCCCTTTTTCTGTATAATTACCAATATTTCGAGTGATGAGAATAGTATAATAACTTAGAAGCAATTGAAAAGAAAAAATTGATCGTTTGAAAGACCCTTATCTGCTAATAACATACTGCGTGAACATGAACGACCTACAAGAACGTAACTACAGTAATTCAGCGAAGAGTGCGACGTCTTCGGATCCGAAACATTGCTTTCTACGGTAGGACACGATTCCTTGAGGTGCCTTTATTTTTTGCATATCTCACCAGTATATCTGATCCGTATCATGTTACAATTTCTCGGCTGAGTCGAACGGTCGAGCTTCTCGGCTCCTCGAGGGGTATACTTGCAGTAGGAGGGATATTGTCCTCGCACCTAGCGTAAGCCGTTTTATTGCTTTCTTCGTGGCGTTACTGTATTCACAGTTTTATAAGTAGTTTAAACGTGAATGTATCGACCTATCAATGTATAATACTGTAGCGTCGATACTTTACTCGTTACTCTATCGATCGATACCATGCAGTATATCAAGTGTCTGGATAAACGAGATGAAAATCGTTCATCAAACTAATTTTATTTGCAATACAATAAATCTTTGAAATTATATAAATGAACAAATAATTTGGATATTGAATCGGCCACTGGAGTGCACTTCAAAAAGGAAGACCTCCCAAAAGAGCTTTGAAAAATATATCAAAATATCCTATTTTGAAACATAGATAACTAGTTTTATTCAAGAAAACAGAAGAATCAATATTTTTGATAATGCAAAGAATACTAAAATTGAAAAGTTTATACAAACAGGGATTTTTTTCATTTTCTCATTTCCAAATAAGAACATTTTACATTTATTTTTATAAAAGAACGCGAAGATATGATTTGTAAATATAAACAATGTCCACCAAGCAGAGTTTTGCAACATATCATTCATATTAACTTGTGTATTTTAACTGAATTGTAAACTTCAACCCTATTCTTAATATACACATTAATATACACATGCATGTGGATAATAAATTAGACATGAACGATTGGTGAATTAAGTGGTTGCATGTCGGTCGTGTGCTACTCGTACAATGGTAGCAAGGCAGTAATCGAAAGCATTTCGTGAGTAATATTAAGAATGTAAAAGATTTAGTGTCAGGTACTAAAGCAAACTATAGTAATACTAAAACTAAAGAAAACATTTCCGATGTAATATCAGAAAAAATGAAAGAATCGGGAAGAATCCGATAGTAATGCTAATGGTTGTATAACATTTCAATATCACTATCGACACTTACAGTGCTATATCATTAATTATTGCAATTTGTGCTCTTTTTCAACAATAGATATGTTAGGTATGTTTACATGTCGATAAAAAATCGAAATCTAACTTCAAAATCATTTATCAAGTATGACATTTTTACGATAATGTTTTAAATACATTCTCAACAACTCTTCTATTCAGTCTGTGTCATGTAATAATTGAAACCACTTTTTAAGGAACCGTCTACAATAAGTTAAGAACGTGGAAATAATCTTAAAATACACCTTTCTAAAACAAAAGCTGTGTCAGCTACAACAATGAATCGCAAATCATAGTAGTGACTTTCCCATTATAATAACGCATAATGGGAGTCATTATATAACGCATAAAATTTCGTCTATTATCGTTGACATAACAAAAGAAAACAATATTTCTATAAACTTTGACAACTGGACGTCCACAGTAGTTTAAAATTAATTTGAGTAATATATCTTTAGACTTGTGTATGTGACCTTCTTAAATTAAGATATTGTACTAAAATTATAAAAATATCATAGAAACATGACTTCATTTACTTTAATGTATGATAAAAAATGAAAATCCATTAGATAACTTATATTTTATTTCAGTATGGTTAGAACAACTGGGAATTTTTTGTCTACTAATAATCTATCAAAAATAAATAATGCTACAAATACTTCGTAATTTGTAAATATCAAATCTTGTAAATAGAATTGTATTATTACTTGAGCTGTCAATATTTTTGTCAGCGTTATTGCTTCTCTAAGCATGCTATTATACAAGTATATAATATTTCCCATATTTTATAATAATAATCTGATAACGCACCGAAGATACATGAAAATATTGATATAATTTATGTTCATCGTAGAAGTAATTTTCGGTACAATATATAGCGTGTATAATTTTTTAATCATCCATTATTATTACTTTTTCTGGAACGCGTGGAATAGAGAATGTTATAACATATGCAGGCTTTTCTCTTACGTATTTCTTTGCACTATTCGATCATCAACAAATATGGTAAAAACGCACATGGACTGTCAGTAAATGCAAAGAAGTGAATTCTTAAATGTTGATTTCTTAGACATATTAAACGTGATTCTAAACATGAAATTACTCTATTATTTTTCTGTACTGATTAATGTAATTTACATTGAATAACTCAAAACTAATGAGTTTAATTTCAAATATATGTTTTTAGACATTTGCGGATTCACTTTAGTTGATTAAAATGAATGAAATAATATAAGTAACATCATGAATAATTCTTCTGAAATACTGCATATTTAAAATAAGTCTTCCCATTTTACATCACAAAATAAATGCAATAAAAAAGTATTAACAGAACCACAAATTCATTCAGAACATTGTGAATTTGTGCTTCAATAATACAGATGATATCGCCAAACATGCAATATATCGTTTCATAAAAATGACAAATGTAAAACATACAAATACCATCTATCTATTAAACAAACATTCAAATGCACATATTATTTATTAAAATCATTTCTAGCCCATAAATCAACGCATTTCATAAAACGTCGATAATTTTCCCATAAATTATACTTTTTGTATCTTTTTACATTATTTTTTACATTTTTACATTTTTTACATTACACTATTAAACAAACTATTTTAAATTATTCTCCGAAACGTCGAACACTCGTTGACTAATTCATTTTCAAAATAAAAGTGGGGTGTGCCACCTTCTCATGTAGGATACACCTGACAATGATATTCTAGTATTCACATAAAAAACTTTTATGTACTCTAAAATGCCGAAGTAGAAATTATGTGCATATCATTGTCCCCAGATATGCCTTACCATAAAATGCGGTGTAGAACCTATGAAAAGATGTTAAAGCTTATGAAAAGATTCACTAAGATAGTTTATTATTACGACATCATAAGGTAGTAGAGAATGGAGAATTTACATGTACAATAATTTATATGAACGACCTACTAAAACTATAATGCAAGTAATGATCAGCTAAGTTCTACTGTCTCAAAATCATTATATTAAAATGAATTGTATTCATAATAATAATTTCTTTATGCAGAGTATTCCATGTAGATATTGTAGACTGATCTTCAAAAGTAACTTTAAAAGTGTTAATCATCCTGAAACGTATATCAGACGTACGTATATAAATAGAATATAGTTCTTGTATATAAACGAATAAAGTAAAACGAAATATAAAAATCAAGTTTAATTTTTTCAATGGAATCATATGTATTTTAATGCACCGATAAAATCCTTTTAACTAACGGAGTACTAATCTTCATACTATATTCAAGTAAATACGACGGTATGAGGGGTATTTACATTTTCGTTCTTTGCACAACATTAGCTTCTACATGATATAAGTCTGTTTTATATACAGTGGATCCCCGAAGTATACTTGTATTTCATATGACAGTAATTGTACAGTAAATATACAAAAAGTTGTTTTGTACAAAAATAAAATTACAAACTTAATATGACTTAACATAAAATTTGGATTTTTTAATTATTTCTTGTTTCAGATACAGTTTTGCGTGTTACAAATTCATTTTGTTTATTTATGATGTGCTTCTTTCAAAATATTTGGTCAATATATTCACGTGCTGTAAATCAAATTCTTCTCTCTGTATGATGAATATTCTCTGACTTGTAAAATGGATGCACCCCAATTATATGAAATGTCTTTCTTACAAGCTGCATTCGTAGCAATCAGGACTCAAAGTTTCTTACTTTCAATTTAAAAATGAAATATTGATTAATAAAAATAAGATATTGTTTGTTTACTTTTTAAATAAACAACAATGTTAAATCTCACAACACTTTTTAATATATGTATAATAGGGTGTGCACCGAAAAGACACATTGAATGCTATAGTAATCATAGTAATAATAAATAACTTTCAGGCTTGGACATTATCGCAATAAATTATTTGAAAAATAATCGTTAAGATAAAATATTTTCAACCATGACAAGCATTATAAAACCTCATTTCAGCACATTAATACAATATTCACTAAAATATATTGTATATTAGTTATTTTAATTTAGAAATAATTTACTGAAAGTTTAAAGTAGTAAAAATCGAATTACTATAACATATGGTTATAGTACTGTAATGATTTGTTTAATGTCGTTGTTTAATGTTGACTGTAAATCTATTCTCATTGTTAGACAGGTACTATATAATGATTTGTTTTGTTTTCAATAAAATTGATTGTAGATTTTAGAGTTAAAATTAAACAACGGAATTAACCAAACATTATAGTACTATGATATGTTATAGTAGTTTGTTTTTCGCTACTTTAAACTTTCTGTAAATTATTTTTAAATTAAAATAATGAATATACAATATATGTTTGTAAATTATTGTATAATGCGCTGCAATAATGTTTTATAACGCTTGTCATGGCTAAACATATTTTAATAATGAATTGAAAATAAATAGGGTGTCCTATCTAAATCAATTTTTTAATATCTGAAACTATATTGATATTACCGAAAATTATTAGTAAGTAAAATCATTTTCTTTTTAATGAATGAAAAATGTGCATATTTTTTATATTAAGTATTGTGCACAAATCTTTCAATGCATATTTCTGAAATATACAATAATAAAAATTTCATAATCATTCATCCTTTGATCTTCATAAAATATTATAATTCAATAGTGCAAAAGATTATTTAATGTTTTAAGATTAAAAAATTCTGTATCATAAATTAAAAACGGGTGATTAAATAGTTTGAACAACAAAGCTGAAGATAATTCTATTTTCCCTAGAGTTAAATGCATTATGGCAAGTTCAGAGTGATCAGCGCTCAATACGTGATGCTCGGCGCCAGTCGCATGCTGGTTATTCTGTTAACCATCGTTTTTCATTGATGCCTATAAATACTAAAACGAAATTAGCTTAATTACAAATTGGAATTATATTTTTATATTTAAATACGTTATTATTTAATATGCATTTATCAAATAAATACACTTAATATGAAATCTTTAATCGTTCATAAATAAAGAAACTATTCATATCTGTATTTATTCAAACATTTCTCTTGAGAATAATAAAAACTGACGACTAAAGGCTCTCGGTTCAAGTGCCGTACGAATAAAAATCACTAGATGGACGCGCGCACGTATGTATTCAAAAATACATTCACCCACCTTACTACTACTGATTCTGTGTTTGACAGTACGCGCGTATTTCGCGGCTATCATCGAATTTGGCCGACGTTAACCGATGTTTAACGAAGCCTGCAAGTTCCGTGTGTGTTAAGTGTTCGTTGGTGTTCAGTTGGTGCGCCTCGACTGGGCAAAATCGCGTAAAATGGAAACAGAATTTCGTTGTGAGGTTGAGGTTGGCCGTTGAAAAAAGTGAACATGGGAAGGTCCAAGTTTCCCGGAAAGCCGCCGAAGACGGTCACCAGGAAACGGATCAAAGTTCTCGGCCAGCCCGAGACAGTCCAAACCGATTCGGTAACCGTCGCCGAGAACATCTACTACGGACTTTCCCTGTTCAACGAAACATTTGGTGACAACGAGAAGGTAATTCGTAGTTTACTTTCATAATGAGTATCTACTTGAAGGCGCCTAATTAGAGTCATACAAAAAATGAGCCCTACTCAGCCTACAAACAACCGTATTTATTTTATAAGCATGATAACTACCTATTCGGCGCCGATTCGGTGGCCAGAAAAACTCCGAGATTTGGCTGTATAACGAAGGTTAACCTATTGGAAGGGAATCGCAGCCTCGGAATGGCAGATGTGTATAATATGTACTGACGTATCGCTATAGCTGAAAGTGTCAGTGACTTTGTGAAAGATACTGTTCTGTTCTTGTTTTTATTTTGTAAACAGTATTTATATGATTCTCTTATCTTTCATTGTTTTTAGCACAGAATGAAAGTTCAATGTGTTATTATATTATACGTTATGCTCCAATTGTTATATATATGTGTATTAATTTTTTCTGAAATACTATATATATATATATATATATATATATATATATATATAAATTATATATTAAATATAAGAAAAAATTAATATACAAAAGTCTACAAATATTGTGTACATATTAATACCAATTGGTGTAATACTAATGTTTATATTCTTTTTCTGTAGGAACATCCACCATTCCATGGTTTTAGCACTAAAGAGGCAAATCTTTCCGTGTCTTACATCAAAACACAACAACATGACACAGAAAATGCAACTGTTACATCACCACCTGATGCTAATGAGAATTCTGTATCAAAATCAAATGAACAAATCACGATCACAGATATTAAAAATTCTCCTTCGAATACTGAAAATAATGTAGAATCGTTACGTGATAACATCCAGGAACCAACAACGGAGGACATTAAAAAAGATGTGACTGTACTTAATTCTAAATGTGCTTCTAAATTTCATAGACCCAAAAATCGCAGAAGTTGCAAAAACATTAAGTTCTCCAGTTTCATGAAAACACCAGTTTTGAAATCAGTAAACAATATCTTGGATCAGCATCAGCGAACAAGACAGTTGCGTAATAGTACTGCAAAAAGGTTACTTCAGAGGGCAAAATCTAACAGTAATAATGTTCGCAATATCACAGCACAATGTGGAGATAAACCAAATTCGGTAAGAAAATTTATTTTACCGGTTCGAAGTGCTCATTCATCAAGAGTTATAAAACCAAATAAAAGGTTTATTGAAGAATTAGAAGAGATTTCTGGTGTAGAACCCAGCGAAAATGAAGTTGGTATGCACATGAAGAAAGCTAAATTTACGTTGAACAAGATTTGTAATCAAGAGTCAAAATTAAAGGATGGAAATATTAATAAATTGTGTACAAAATTGAAAGATAAGGGTGCAAGGAATAAGAGTAAGAAAGTAATTCAGCATACAAGTTCTAATGCCCAAACTGTAGTACCATGTGCAAAAGCTTGTGAAAAATTAGCATCTTCTGTACAAGACGCACAAATATCAAAAGTTAATAATACGGATATAAAAAGGACTAATGTATTGAATAAAAGCAAAGTGATAAAAACTGCATCGAGTGAATCTAATAGTACTCAAGATTGTTCACAAAATATAATTAGGAAAAGTCAAAATTGCAAATTAAATGTATTTAAAAGTCAAAAAACAGTTTCTGTTCCTATAAAAGTTCTTCCGGAATCCAATGTTCCAAGTTCAGAGTCTTCCAAGATTCAAACAAGATCAGGAACTCAAAGCGAAGTCACTGGTCCAGAAGTTCAAACGAAATTCGATGATACTACAAAAACAAAGGAAACTAGTGGAAAAAGTCAAGATAATTCTGATAATACGGCTAAAATTACAGAGGGGATTTCAGATAATTTTGACACTGAAAGTACATTGTCTGAAAGCGGAAGTGAACATAGTAATCATACTGAAGATGAACAGTCGGAATGGACTGGAATGAAATTAAATGGTGGAAAAGTGATTTTAAGGAAGGCAAGATTAAAATTAGATAACAAGTGTATTGGTGGAACTGAAGGACCCTTTTCGACAACAAATAATAATAATAACAGTACTGGTGGAAATACTAATTTGGGTATGTATCTAACATTTTCTAAATTTACTCTTAACATTAAAATAAATAGTAACAAATTATAAAATGACAATATCTTTACTTTGATAATCTTTTAGGATTAACAGGTACTATTAAGTGCGGTGTATGCGGGGCAGTAAGGTTTTATCGATTTGTGAAACAAGCCAGAAAATTTGGCATTCACAGTTGTGAATCTTGTCGGAAGTTTATTAGCAAAATGATCAAGCGACAAGCTTGTGCAAAATCTACAAATAATACCCTACCGATTCTTCAATGCCATAAGGGAGATGGTTTATGCTTGGTTCCACCTGTTGTACGAAGTCAACAATGGAATCTCATGAGATGTGTTTATAAAGCTAGGTGTCCGGCATGTTGGTTAAAAATGTGTTTAAAGTGTTACAACATTCCTTCCTCATTAAGAATGAGCTTAAATGCATTACTACCACCGATGATGAGAGATCCTTTGAGTATTCCTTTATCATTGAATCAACAAGATAACGAAAGTCAAGGGCAAAAATTGATATCTTCTAAATTAGGTTGGCCTGCAGAAGACAGCTCTGAGAAGAACTTATTCAAATCAGCTATGAATTGGAGAAACATGGAAATGGGTCAAAAAACCAGCTGTCAAGGCACTGGTGGTTTTCTGTATACAAAATTAGACAAATGTAAGCTACCACCATGTTTTTCTTTAATAATTTCACTGTGTAAATATTTGTATTTATATATTTAACTATTGTGTTTTTTTTCTAGTCGACTCATCGCTAAATATATCACCTAGTAAAAAGAGAAGAAAAAATAACAGGATAAAAGTAAGAAAGAAAATAAAAAATCCAATGTTCTCCTTGCCATCTATAAGCCAATGTCCACAACCTCTTAGACAGAGACTTGAATTAAAAGGGCCAAGAGTAAAACATGTTTGTCGAAGCGCAAGTGTTGCACTTGGTCAACCAATAGCTACTTTTCCTTCAGTAGAAGGAAAAGAAGATACCGAGAGCAATAAGCACATTCCGAAAACATTGAAGGAAAGCGATAGGTCAGAGAAGAAAGATTGTGCTAAAGAAAAAGAACCACCGAAACATAATGATGAAAATATTGTAAACCAGAATACAGTTAACGTAACCCAACAATCCAACCTAAAAAGGGGAAAATCTCAACAAAGCATTTTAACATCTAATTTACAAGTGGTAAGCCATTATTAAGTAAAATGGAACATTTATAAGTATATATATATTTTAAACCTATAATTTTGAATTCAAAATTTTTATAGGTACCTAAATCAAATAATGATTCGGTGCATACAGTATCTATAGATTTCTGGGAACAGTATGATCCATCGGAAGTTGGTGCAAAAGGTTTTGCTCTTATCGGTTCAGAACTCTTCCATATTCCTGCTATCTGTTACCTCTGTGGAAGTGCTGGAAAGGAACCAGTAAGTAATATGTGTATATATATTAATATTTATGATTGTACATTGTAACAATCTTTCCAGCTCATCCATTGTCAGTGCTGTTGCGAGCCATATCATGCCTTTTGTTTGGAACCCAGTGAATGGAATGCTTGTGCCCAACCAAATTGGTGCTGTCCTCGGTGTACAATATGCCAATCCTGCCATCTAAGATCTGGTCCAAAATTGTCTTGCATTCGTTGTCGTCAATCATTTCATCATTCGTGTTTGTCGAAATCTGGTTTTAGTGCAAGACTTTATAATCCTGAAAGACCGTTCGTTTGTCAAAGTTGTGTCAAGTGTAAAAGTTGTGGTAGCCAAGGAGTTAATGTTCATGTGGGCAACTTACCATTATGTTCCATGTGTTTTAAATTGCGTCAACAAGGAAATTATTGCCCTTTGTGTCAAAGGTGTTACAACGAAAATGATTTTGATACGAAGGTGAGTATAAATATGTATACACGTATATACACTAACGTTCATGGAAGTATGGACACTTGAGAAGTAAGAAAAAAAATTAGTACAGAAATTGCTCAACGCAAAATAATTTTAGTTTTTCATTTTATTGTTGAAACAGAAACAAAGTGCAGAGAAAATGCTAAAAGGTGTATTTAACAACTTTTTTATGTGGGCCTATATTGAAAATTTAAAAAATACCTTTTGTAGATCTATATCAATTATACATATTCTAAAAATTTCATCAAAATCGGTTGATGCGCGGCAAAAACGACAGGAATTGAAAGATGTAAAAATCCTTAGTTATTACAGTTAGAGGCTAAAAATCGCGAAAAACTGACATTTTCATCATCTTTAAACTTTGTAGCTCATTGAAACGTTGACCCATTTTGATGAAATTTTCAGAATATGTATAACTGATACAGATCTACAAAAGATATTTTTTAAATTTTCAATATAGGCCCACATAAAAAAGTTGTAAAACACAACTTTTAGCATTTTCTCTGCACTTTGTTTCTGTTTCAGCAAGAAAATGAAAAATTGAAATTATTTTGCGTTGAGCAATTTCTATACTTATTTTTTGCTTAATTTTTATGTGTCCATACTTCCATGAATGGTAGTGTATATGTACGTAATATATTTCATAATTTATTATATAAATTTATATAACATGTGTACAACTGTATTATGTAATGCAAATTTAATGTGACATTACTTTTATTATAATATAGTTTTTCAATATAATTTTCCTTTTGGTGCTTTAAAGCACTGTTTATTGGTTTAACAATTTTATACTTTTCAGATGATGGAATGCAACGAATGTTCTTATTGGGTACATGCCCGTTGTGAAGGACTTTCGGATGAGCGGTATCAAATTCTTAGTTATTTACCTGATTCTATTGAATTCACATGCAGCCAGTGTTCCTATAATCCTAATTCAGTTTGGAGAAATGCTATAGAGGCTGAACTTAAAGCCGGTTTTATAGGAGTTATAAAATCATTAAGTAAAAATCGAAAGGCTTGCGCTGCTTTAAAATGGAGTCCAAGAAAGGAATGTTTGTGCAGACCTATTCCCAACGTGAGGAAATTAGAGTTTTCAAATGAAAAGACAGATTTGAGTACAACCGGTAATAAAGAAGTTCTTAATTCTGATGAATCTGAAGAATCAAATAATGAAAAGTCGAAAGATACAGAATCTGGTTCTTCTGTTAATTCAAAATCTGATATAACAAACAAAACAAACGATGATCAGCCTACTGATTGTTCTAACAGAAGAGGTTTAAGACGACTTCGACAAAAGTTTCATCTTAAAGAATGCTCCGTTAGAGTTAAAAACTGTGCTTTAAAAGATAATCAAGACAGTGATAAAAAGGATTCAATAGCTCAAGAAAATCCAAATAGTAATTCAAATGACACTGAGTGTCATTGTTTGGATCAGCAAATCATTGTTAGACCTTCACCTACATTGATGTCAGTGAAACGAAAAGTTAACAACAATGAATACAAAACATTATTGCAGTTTCATATTGATATGGGACATGTAATTAATGGCACTGGAACTAAAGAATTGATCGACGCTTATCATAAAATTTTACAAGAGGTGTTTCCATGGTTTAGTCCGAAAAGTATTAAAAACAATAATGGTAAAGTTAACAACACATTGACTCTCACCAAGGATGATAAACAAGACGACAGCTCTCATACGAAACTTGACGATTCTATATTAGAGGTATGGAAGGAAGAAGTAATGAAAGCGCCGAAAGCAATCACGGCTAAAACGGCAAACTTGTACAATGTTCATGTTGAGGATAGTAGATCGTGTTGTTTGTGCAAAGGTTTAGGCGATGGTCAGGAATCAAAGGAAGGACGATTATTGTATTGTGGACAAAATGAGTGGGTACATTCGAATTGTGCACTTTGGTCGAACGAAGTATTTGAAGAAATTGACGGTTCTTTGCAAAATGTACATAGTGCTATCTCAAGGGGGCGTTTAATTCGTTGCACCGAATGTGGAAAGAAAGGTGCAAGTGTTGGTTGTTGTGCAAAAAATTGCAGTAGTACCTATCATTACCCTTGTGCAAGAAACATTGGACTTGCTTTAAATTATGACAAAACAGTATTTTGTTCTTTGCATTTGAACAACTGTTCACATAAAACATTGCAAAATGAGAATGATTTTAGTTTAAGAAGACCGGTGTATGTAGAACTGGATCGTAAGAAGAAAAAATATGCAGAGCCAAGTAAAGTAAAGGTTATGATAGGTTCCCTGATCATCGATTACTTAGGTTCAGTTGTACCAGAGTATTCTGGCACAATTGAAAAAATTATACCTTGCGATTACAAATGTTCTCGATTATACTGGTCCACGGTAAATCCATTCAAAATTGTCAGATATTACATCAGAACGTATGTACAAGTTTATGTACCAGAGATATCTCCTGGTCTAGAGAATAACATAACTATTGATCACTCTAAAGAACAAGAAAGAGAAGATCTGTTAAATAAGCAGAAAACTGAATTTTTAGCTGTAAAACAAACATTAGATGCTCTGATTGATACAGTTTGTAACAAAGAAGTTGATGAAAACTTGGCAGAACAAAATAACACAGACCTTTTACCCCCAGAATTAAAAGAAGCCATATTCGAAGATCTGCCGCATGATTTGTTAGATGGTATTTCTATGCAAGATATATTTCCTAAAATGTCGTATGAAGATTTTTTAGCGATGGATTTAAAAAATGATGGTACATTATTAACTGATTTATTTAAAGATGATATGCTAACAACATCTGAAGTGGATGAAATCATAAAACCACCAGAAAACAAGATTTCAAAAATAGATCCTTCTTTGTTGGAATTAGGAGCTCATAATGATCTTTGGGTACATCTGGAAGCAAAAACTTCAGTTCAAGATTTAGTGGATGATTTATTAAATTCTAAAAATCAAAAACGTGGGGGCAGAGAATTGAAAAGATCTAAGTCAGAAGTAATGTCAAATAGTCCGTTGGTTGTTGGAGGACAAAGGCATCATCAACGATCTTGTAGCTTAACTTGGAGTTGTAAATTAGACAGCACATATGGTCCCAGCATAAAAAGGAGAAAGTTATCAAGAAACTCGAGTATGACGAAATCTAGCGAGACAAGCGTAATGGTATTAGATTCGCAAAATGAACGTCCACCCACTTTGCACGAATTAAGAATTCCAGATGGTATTATGGTTACTGTGGGCAGAGCGAATACGCCTAACATCTTATCTGATTCCGTGAGGGAATTGAAATATTGTATTGAAGATGCAAGTGGCATGAATCGCCGCGTACTCTCTACAAGTCGTGAAGATGGAAAAGAGCATAAACGACTATTCTGGCATGCAAGACAACAGCCACGAATACTACAAGTCGATGGGAATGCAGATCCAAGCAGTGCTAGCGAATGCAGTTCACCAGAATATAATATCGAAGAAAAAAGTGCAAGAGTACGTGTGTCTGAGCCCTTGTCCATCCCACAATTAGATGGTATCAACGACGAGTCCTCTTGTGATAGTAATGAATTTAGTTTATGCACTGAAAAAGATTCTACCTCCTATACAAAAACGTCGAACAACATTTTCCGATCAAAACGAATATATGGGTTTCTTAGATCACATTTAGCCAAAAATAACGATAAATCGCAAAAAAGTAAAACTAATTTGTTTCAAGAAAATAATTTGAAGTTAAATTTAGAAATTCCACAATTAGACGGTGCCGATGATATTTCCAGTGACGATGAATGCATATCACCGCAACTTGTAGAAACTGAAAAGATCAACATCACCTCTCAGTGTGACGTACCGCTTGATCATATAGATCGTCCAGTAACTTGCAAACGATGCCGTTGTACCTACAGAACGCAAGATAGTTATAATAGACACTTGATACACTGTGATATCATGATTACAAGTGACAGTGATTCTGAAACCATGGATAATAAATTGGCATCGCCTGATTCTAGATTTTCGCCAAGCGTTGGGTCTGTGTCTCCACAATTTATAACACTATCACCTTCGGAGGGACATACTCTTTCTTCTGATTATCCAGACATGCAAGCTACATCTCCTCTAGAAGCCTCTGTACCGTCTCCTCATCCAGCAATTCAAATTGAACCAATTGCACAAGCAATTATTACACCACAAATTCATACACATGCTACTGTGGAAACTGTGCATCAAACAGTATTAACATCTAACGATATGATTGTGCAAACGCAATACACTAGAACAACAACCACATTACCAAATGCTACAGTATTACCTCAGGAGAGTACTGTTCAAATAACAGAAATTACAGATCCGCCATCTGTTACAAGTGATTCTAGTATTACACAGAATATTATTAACACACCAGTGAATTCTCCTGACGGCGCAAATTCTCAAACCGTTCCAAGCCCACAAGTATCGCCGACATTTTCTTCAACCGGTGTACAAACAGCAAATAACGAATCACAAGCGACTGTTCAAGCAACAAAATTAATTAAGTCAAGAAGTCCAAGAACACCAAAGTCTCGGGCGAAAGGAGGTAAAACACAAATAGTAAAAAATACTGTTCAGCCTCATAATGGACATTCTAGATTTCAAACAATGCAGAATAATACTCCAGTTATACAACTACAACAAGCTCAAAGAGCTAGTGGGCCAACAGTAATATTGCAGCAAGTAGCGTCGCCTGGTATTATGTCCGCGTATGTGGAAACATTGCAACAACAATCTGGACAAAATTTTCAGTATGTAACAACAATTGGTGGGCAGCATGAAGCAGCATTTAAGCCTCAATTCATAACAACTAATCATTTAGTTCCTGGGGCATACATACAAGCACCATCTGATAATTTATTAGCATTACAGAATGGAGGTATTTCAATATTACCAGGTGTACAAATTGCCCAAACGCAACCAGCGGTTTTAGGAACAATTATACAACAACAACCTAGTGCAATTCAATGTGGAGTTATATCATCTGAACAACTACTGTTAAGTTCAACACCAACGTTGGAAATGTTCACGGACTCCACCGGCAGTATGTTTCTTTCAAATCAACCAATGTATTATGGTTTAGAAACTATCGTGAGCAACACGGTAATGTCTTCCAGTCAATTCATGACTGGCACAGTACCACAGGTGTTGGCAAGTAGTTACCAAACAACGACACAAGTTTTCCAAGCCTCTAAGCTTATGGAACCTATTGTGGATGTTCAGACCGTTCCAGGTGTTCCGACTGTAACGGCCGTACAAGCAGTGCAAAATGTACCCGGAGTACCTGCGGTGCCCGGCGTGCCTAATGTTACTAATGTGCCCAGTGTACCCAATGTACCCAATATAGGTAGCATACCGAATGTATCCAGTGTACCAAATGTTCCCAATGTACCCACAATGCCAACTATACCTACAGTTCCATCTGTACCCAATGTATCTAATATAGCAAACATAACAAATATACCCACTGTATCCAATATACCAACAATACCCAAAGTATCCACTATACCTAATGCACCCAGCGTACCTACTATACGCAATGTACCTAGCGCATCTACCGCACCTAGTACACCCGACGTACCTAGTGTACTTGGTATATCCAATGTACCTACTGCACCCAGCATACCTAGTATACCTACCGTACCTAGTGTATCGAATATGTCAAATATACCTAGCATGCCTGCTTTACCTAATACATCTAGTGTGCCTAGTATTCCTGCACTACCTACCATTCAAAATGTATCCAATATTTCCGCGCTACATCGGAATGTACAACCTGTGGGAAATATTTCAAACATACCTGCGGTACCGAGTGGATATGTGGTAGTAAACCAGTCAACGCCTATAACAGAACCCGTTGTACCACCACAAATTAATATATCTGCAACGTCTGAACAAACATTTGCATCAACCACATGCAATACCATATTGCCTGTATCGTGTCAGAGCGTCGAGCCAATGACATCGATACAACCCCCAGATACGTGTCCATCTGAGCCACCAAGTGTAACAAACGTGACATCATCTCCAAAGCTGTTGCAAAACTCGATACCAACAATACCAAGGGTAGCTGTACGCCCAAGTCCAGTTTCTAACTCGACACAGCTAAATAACGGACCATGGAAAATTACAGAACCACTATTTGGTACAGAGCAAATAATGAACAACTGTGTCAGACCGTATTTTGACTCAAAACATGTATCGGAGAATACCAGTATGTTAAAATCTAGCATATCATCTAAAATACTCCCCTTACCTAATCACTGTATAACTCAAAGGGATATAATTGTAAATAAGTTAAATCATGATGTAAATAATGTGCATAATAATTATATTAGTGCGGTTCCGAATTCAAACAATATTAATATAAGTATAAGTAATAATCCAGTTATCACTAGTTCGACTGTACAAAATAAAATTACGATGTCTACAAGCAACGTACCGACGAGTCGACCGATGAATAGAGTATTACCTATGCAAGCCGTAACTCCGAAACAAGATACGATGAAAGTAACACCAAAAACCGAAATCATAGAAGAGCCGACGAAACCAGTGATTAAACCAGCAGAACCGGAACAAAAACAAGAATTGACCGAATCGAAAAAGCAAATCGCCGAGGACATATTACCAGCAGAGAAAAATCCTGGGACGACAATGAACGACATAAATGAAACTCTGAAGCTCAATACTGAAACAATCGAGAAAGTAAAGGATAATATCAAGTTAGAACTGGATAAAGAGAAATTACAAAACGCTTCGTTAAAGATAGTATTACAAAAACAGCTGCAAGATGGTTCTTACAAAATTACACATAACATGAAGACAGTTGCACAGAGTAAAAAATCTCCACAAGTAACATCCGTAGAAATATTACCATCGAAGCAAGTACCTCAGATAGCCTCTTTGCAATTGCTACCAATAAAAACGTTCACATTGAAAGCAAACAAAATTGATGAAAAAGTGAAACCAATAGATAATAAGTTCAATCTGTTGAAAACGAAGACTCCACCGGTTGCTGTCAAGAAGCCAAGAATCGTAAGCAAATCAATTAAATCCGTTCCACCAAACTTACAAAACACACAAACGCAAAAGACTCCTGTGAAAGGGCCGACACTAATGTATGAAATAAAGTCGCAAGACGGATTCTCTCACACCGCTTCTTCAATGGCCGAAGTATGGGAGACCGTATTTCAAGCTGTACAAAACGCTAGGCGGGCTCATAATTTACCACCGTTGCCTCACAATCCTCTTGTTGAAAATTTGGGGTTGGAAAACAACGCCACGGTATATCTAGTGGAACAGTTGTCAGACGTAAACAGGTGTACTAAATACAAACCCAAGTTCCATAATCTAGCACCACCTAAAACAGGAGACGCGGAAAGTGATTTACCAAAAGCGTGTGACAATGGTGCTGCCCGCGCAGAATCGTTTAATGGACGGAAAGTTCATGATATGTTCAGTTGGTTAGCGTCCAGGCACAGACAGCAACCAAAAATGATAGCAATTTCAGAAGCCGAGTCCAGGTAAAACTGAATTTATCAGGAATATGATGTAGACAAAATTGAATTAGATGTACCGTGTGTCTAACTTTTTATACTTTTTATAGACGAGTTGCAAGTACAAACTTGCCAATGGCAATGCGGTTTAGGATACTTAAAGAAACGTCGAAAGAATCAGTTGGAGTTTACCATTCTCACATACATGGGAGAGGTTTGTTTTGCTTAAGAGATATTGAAGCCGGCGAGATGGTTATTGAGTATGCTGGCGAGGTACGTAAGACCACGAAAAATCCCTAAAGAATACTACCATGTTTCAAATATTGTTGGTATGTGTTTCATTTTTATTCATTGTTTTGCGAATGTTACTAGGTGATTCGAGCCTCTTTGACTGACAAACGAGAAAAATACTATGACAGTAAAAATATTGGGTGTTATATGTTTAAAATCGACGATCACTTAGTTGTCGATGCTACAATGAAGGGAAATGCAGCGAGATTTATAAATCACTCTTGTGAGGTATGTATCTAATAATTATTTATTTCCTCGTAACTTCTTAAATAATGTTATCATACAAATTTCTAGTAATGTTTCTCATTTTACAACTGTTTTGAATTTAAATATATTACTACATTTTTTTTATTAATCATCTTATCAGGTTGAAAGAAGTACAGTCTATATCAAAATGTTTGCCTTGCTATATTTGACTCGTTTATATTTAATATAAATGTATGAATTGGAGTGTATAATTTTGAACATAAATTGGGTACACAGTCGGAAAGTAAGGAACCACTCACAGAATAAATTATTATTAAATTTTTCAATTTTAATATTTTTAATACATTCATTTTTATTGTAATTGATAACTACTAGCATTAAATCTATTCTTTAAATAATTTTCAAACCTCAAACTAAAGGATCTAGCCGGTAAGGGGGTCAAAATCACTCCCACGTTAATTTTGCCCTGTTTTCCTAATTTAGTTACAATTAAAAATTCTGATACACTTCAGACAACGGTCGACATATTAGGGAATTTTTTCTGATTTTTCAATTGCAAACTCTGAATGTGAAAAATAATGAAGACAAATAAATCTAAAAGAAATACGGATTTCGTACTGAAATTTAAAAGTAACATTCTTTATAGTAAAGCATTATTTACCGGCTACTATTTCATAGTTTTCGAACATCTATGGTTCATGGCTAGGTATTTTTTAATGAATCTTCCAAGAGCAATAGCAATTTCAATCGTGAACCAACAAGTCAACTTCAGTAACGTAATCTAATTATTTCGTTTGGGAATTTTTAAGGTTCCTTTTAGTACAGCACAACTAATGAAAAGCCGATTAATAGGCTTCCGGTAGATAAAGTGTTAAATTATCAATATTGTCATACACATTATTCTCAATTTTTCAAGTTTTTCAAAACATCTTTCTCAACACTTTTTCCGCTTTAGCCGAACAAGGGGCATGAATTATGTATAATATGCTGATTTTAATGAAATTTATGGAGGATATAGTTTGTTGAGAAATGTTTATAAGTTGAGGATAAAAAACTTTTTTCTCGAGTTACCTCGAATACTAATAAGTATGGAATACCATCTCGGACGACCGACGCGCGGTACGAGCAGCGGCAGGACGGCTATACTTATCTATCGTTCGGATACCATGTAAATATGCTACAGGTTATTAATTATTAGGATAATTTACACGTTCTCAATAATATCAATTGCTGGAAACATGTACTATCACTGTTCGATGGCTATCACGAAAAAGTAACGAAGATTTAATGTTTCCTTGTATAATAATTTATGATCATTAGCTAAATAAATAACCTACAATAATACAATTATTTCGAAGATATATGATTTATTATTATTTTAAATTTTATTTAAAAGTTTGGTGTAATGGTGTAGACTACTGTAGACGGTTCTTCGAAACGACTTGTAGCGCGAGCCAGTTTCCGCAAACCATGAGAATACCAAATAAAAAAGAAAACGGAATTGTTTAATCATGACCCCAATATTAAAAACATTAATTTTCAATTTAGTTCAACAAACGAACGTAATGAACGATTGGAAATTTGATTAGGGTGACGCGAGTTAGCAGAAACAATAGATTACGTCCAAGTTTTTCAATCGAAATCACATCGTATCCCACTCAACTGCTAAAGTTTACTCATATAGTGAAAAATCACAAATTGTATCAATTATGAGATAAATAATCCTATTATTGTAGATCATCTATTTAATTATTGATCATAGCATAAATCATTATACAATAAAACATGAAGTTATGAATCTACCCTTCCTTCACACTCTATCCCATAATTTCGCAATGTAATGTATTTACCCCTTTCTCGAGATGTCCATTGAGCAGGAATAGTAAATGTTTCTAACAATGTTCCTAACAAGTATTAAATCCTGCGCATACATGGCACGAGAACAGCAGGTATAGCCGCCCAGCGGCTGCTCGCACCGCACGTCAGCCGTCCGAGACAGTATAAAGGGTGTCTCATCTACCAAGAGAAGGACCCCAAGTGTCCGACTTCGATCTTGATAATTTTTTGTGAGACGATGGTGTATGGATCCCTAATTATGTCTGCAAAATATTAGGTGTAGTTACTCAATAGTTTTAAAGATATAAACAATTAAACTTTCATACCTTGTTGATATACCATGATTTGCAGCTGAAGTTTTCAAAGTTCCATTAGCGGTGTAAGCAGGTTGCGTGATTCATACGCAAACGTCCAAGGTTCGAGCCCCATCGATGAAACTTTTTTCTCACTTCCTTTTAATTTGTATTTTCTTTTATGTCTATTACAATTTCATTTTGGTACTAATGTACATGATGCGGGATGATATGCATCGTACATGCAATAAAAACATAAAAAAATCTCGACACCTTGAACACATTATAAACGCTTATTTATTGCACTGGCGCTTTTTATCTTTTATATCTTCATGGAAGTAAACTCAAATCAACTTGATTGACGTTTAAAAATATTTCTCGCGATAATATTAAAGCTTTAAATTTTACTCAATATTTAAAAAAATACCTGCAATCTTCCAAATTTTGATTTATATTAACAATCTAGTGCAATTGTCAGATTCTTTTCGTTTTGTTCATAATACATTTCGAAGAAACGTTCGACGAAATAAAGACAACGGACCTCTTGTTTATTTGAAGTCAATCGTAGACGCTCCAAATTTCACGCATCGCAAGCGGTTCAATGTTGCACCGAAATGTTTATATTATCAAAGTTCTTGAAGTCAGTTCAAAATGGGAATCACGCAACCTGCTTACACCGCTAATGGAACTTCGAAAACTTGAACGTAAATCATGGTATATCAACAAGGTGTGAAAATTTAATTGTTTATATCTTTAAAACTATCGAGTAACTACACCTAATATTTTGCAGACATAATTAGGGACCCATATACCATCGTCTCACAAAAAATTATCAAGATCGAAGTCGGACACTTGGAGTCCTTTCCTAGCAAGTGTTACTCCCAGTATATCTTCCTTAATTTTATGAAAGTAACGAAATTTTTTATGTGTAATTTGAATGGTATGTGGTCAGTATACCCCAGGGGTTGTTTTTCTAAATGTTGTTTTTTCCCCCAGCAGTTTTCAAGGTCATCGATGTTTTCTTTAAAATAACTACATGTATTTTTGTGTTGCATCGCGAAGCCCATAAAAAAGCATGTACATTCAAATATGTAGTATGACATGAACTTCAAATGAACTTGAACTACGAAGATGAAGGCCAAACTTAAATTTCGTTTGTAACGAGTTTGCGGGCTTTGCGAGAAATGCTAACACCTGTAAATTTGTAGAAAGTGTCTTTTTTAGCACAAAGAATACCGAGATGGATTAATCATGTAATTTTAAAATTCTTGTCACTTTTGCCGTAAATAAGTATCATATCAATTTTGTCTTGTACTGAATAATTCTTTGCGAACAACTATCACAGAGTACAGTATTTTATCGATAAATGTCACAACCACGGGTCCGGCTAAGGACAATTACGGGTCAGGTATACTATTCTTTGATTTTTGCCGAACGTAGACAAGGACAGCGAAAATCGAAAGGCCTCGGTCGCCGAGTAGTTAACATAATACGAGCTTTGTAGTAGTTAACATAATATGAGCTTTGCGATGTAACACCAAAACGTATGGTTATTTTAAAAAAAACATCGATGACTGAAAACTACAAGAAAAAACAACCTCTGTGGAATACTGACCACTTGATACCGTTCAAATTACACATAAAAAATGTCGTTACTTTTACAAAATTAAAGAAGATATACTCGGAGTAACACCTAGGCGAGACACCCTGTATCGCGGTGCATTTTAAAGTGTGCGTATTTTTAGAAACGGATCCGCAAAGGTAACACTTGGGGTTACATCCTAATTTTTTCAAATTTTTCAATTCCCCTGCTATGAAAACATTATCTCTGAAGACAATTGCAAAGTAAATAGTGTATTAGTAGTAGTTTAATACATACTCTTTATATTGTCACTATAAGCACCTACAAACCCATTTCCATCGGTTTGGAAGATCAGCCATCATAATTTAATGAAAAAAAGTTGACACTTTAGTTTACAAGACTGTAAAATCAAGAATATTTAAAATTTCAAAATGTCTACAACAAGGCATATCCAAATTTTAACAAAATTAGAAACATTACAGAAAAAGTGGGTGATTTCACGTGGATTGACCCTGTAAGAGGTTTTTTAATAGTCAAAGCTGATACTGCAAGTTTTTAGTGAGAAGTTTTTTTTATTTCATTAATCAGACATTTTTTAACTTACATAATTCCTTATAAATAATCTTCGATTTTAGCAAATACAAATTCTGATTCCTAGAGTTGTTTTTAGTATTATTAGCACGTAAGTGTGTTGGCGTTATTATTATTAATGCATAAGGGCGATATTGATTCCCAAAATCCGGTTAAACCCTTTTTCTAAAGAAGGTACAATAATCGCTCCGAGAAAGATCAAATCTCAAGCCTAAAAGGTGATCACTTATCATGTGGGGACTATGTAAATTATTGTAAATAAACAGGGACTCAATATTGAGACAGCCAGCACACATGTACGCACCCCGCCTCCCCCTACGCACACAAAGGGAGAGAGGGAGAGAGAAGAAAGTTTAAAAGGCTATGCCTCGATTACAATTGTAATGCAAAGAGGAATTTTTATTTTTGGTTCTTTTTTCATGGAACATTACCAACATATTTGTAAGGTTTTCTTGATTAAAACAAGTACAAACACGATATAATTTGGATCATATTTACTCATTTAATGAGTGGTCATAACTCGTTATAATCTACATAAATATGATAAAAAACTATTAGGCTTGGTCTCGTTTTCACCAAGAAAATCTTACAAATCTACTACTGAAAATATAAAAATTGAACCATAATGATTGAAACTGACAATATGAAACGAATTTGTCACCGCATTCATTAAGTTGATGGTTCGATAAAAGACGATGCCGTATACTTATACAATGTTCATGTAATAATATATTACTATATTTAACATAACCAAAATTATCAATTGATTATTGTGCAATACGATTATGTATTTGTCACAAAACAAATGTAGAAAGTGACAAGAAATTAACACAAAATGAGAGACTTCCTCTCGTAACATCGACATCTTAAGGATCAGTTAAAATGAGGATTGCCGAAAAACCAGAAATGATAACACTGTCTAAATACAGTCATGTTTAGATTAATTTTAATGTAAAAATTTCACTAATATGTTAATAAAATTTCCATGAAAATGAACCAAAAATAATCGATGCACAGCCTTTTAAACAGTGCCTACTGCCTCGAGTCTCAGCATCTATTTCTTTCTATGTAGACAGCATGTGCTGTCCTCCTTTACGCTCGAAAGTTTCGTTACTCATTCAAAGCAAATATAATTGAAATTATATCATGTTTGGTCTCGTGTAATCGGAAAAATCTCGTAAATACATTGGTGAAGGTTTTGTGAAGAAGTAAAATATTAAATAAAGTTTTCTCTTTGCGTTAGTATACACTGCAGTTCCCGTAATATTGGGGATCAAATTTGTCCACCCTTGAATTAGATCTGCGATCATTCTTGGAGCGAATACGACAATAGAAACGAATTAAGAACAATAGAAAGATTAACGTATCTACAAGAACTAAAAAAATGATAAATAAATCTGTGAGTGGTCCTAAAATTACAGTTATAACGCGGCACTTTCATGACGCGAAGCAAAAATTGCGATTTAATTTGTACGAAATTTTATTTAATTTGATCTGATTTGTACTAATTCTGAGTGTCTCTCAGAATTCTCAGATTCTCTAAGAGTCTCTCGCATTAATTATAATGCGGTTTCCATATATGTAACATTGTACGATTTAATTACGTTATAGCATGGTTGACTGTATATAAAATAGTTATAAGAATGGTCTGCCGTCTGAGGGTTAAATAGTATAAACAATTCAAAGATATTATTTGCTTTAATTAAAAAATGAGAGAAAGATATGGAAGTATCTGTAACTTTGAAATTGTATTACAGCCGAATTGTTACTCACGAGTGGTGGACATCTTAGGTAAGAAGCACATTTTAATTTTTGCTCTCCGCCGCATTATCCAAGGAGAAGAGTTAACGTACGACTACAAATTTCCCTTCGAGGATATCAAGATTCCATGTACCTGCGGCTCCCGCAGATGTCGTAAATACCTCAATTGAGACTGCATATACAGCTACCGTAAGCAGCCGATAGCCGCAGCAAACCACTTGTGCTATAATTACTCGCGCTTCGGAATAGGATTCATTTTATTAAACGTTATTCATTTAATCATCAAACTATTTTCAGAGATTGCAGCTTTTTATTACTATAAAGGAAATAGATATACATTTAATGTGAACGAGAAAATGAAAACTCAAAATGTTAGAAAAGCCAGATATAGTACACGAGACACATCGCGTTATGACAATGTTACTTTAAACAGCTACACTTCGTAGTTGATTTAAGGGGGTTTACTTATAGCAATAAATAATTGATCATGCCCTGCTTTCGTATCCGACGGGTCACGGCGCCGCATCGCACCGAGACTCATGAAAGTGTTACTTTTATCCACGCCTGTGCTTTCACGCACGTTTTCTAGACTCTACTTATTATCTACTATTGAGGCTTAAATGTACAAGTTATCGTCACTTTACACTAAACCGGAAATAAACGAATATACTCGCATTCCAGCATATGCTCGCATATGCAGGAACTATTTTATGTTGAGTTATACTATTTCTCTTATAACTCACAAACAAAACGTTTTGCATTATATCTTACTATTGGTTTCTTTCGATAATAACTGTTTCATGGATCGTTCATGACTGCCATTGTTTCCCTCGCTTAACGCTACGTATCCTAAGATTCAATTCAAGACCAATCGGTGCCATCCGTTCTTTCCTAAATGTGCTTCATTCGCACCTGGACCACGTAAGCAGTTTTGACCCTCCGGCGCATGCGTTAAGTCTGTGGCACTCGTGATGAAAGTTATCGTATATTTATTAGGTTGTTGCCTATAAAATGTCCAATCGATAACAGTAACATTAAACAAACATAACTTTTCTCTAAATAAAACTTACTGATTAAAGTCAGCACCATTGTTATCACCATATTCTGTAAAAAAAATGACGTGCTTTCCGAGTATACTACGGTAGAAATTGAATTTTTTGGTCGTTCACGTTCATTTATGAGATTGTCATCTCTATTTTTGAGCATTTACATAATTGACTAACGATACGTTAATTTACTACCACGTTTGGACTAAACATCACAATGTTGTCGCGTATGTGTTTATTATCTGACTTACATAAAAAGAGTACACGACGATCGCCATCGGCTAATATTGAAATAAACGTTATTTAAAAGTAAAGTTTACAATGTAAATAGAAACTGAAGATGGGACTTAAAAGAAACTTAATATCAACAAATGAAATATAATAAACCTGTAGACTATAATAGTATTTCTTGATTAAAAGACTTCATGACAATTTGCATTCTGAAAATAGACAATTCACATACAACACCTAATAACGTCTTGAAATTATTTAATAACTTAAATCAATTCGCTTCCTTTCTTTGTAGTAGTGTTTTGTAATAAAATGACGGTATCATTACAATCGGAAAAACAATATTTATTAATGAAAATGCAGGTGAAAGATGTATCTAGACATTATGAGTTCCATTGACCCGTGCACTGGAGGGTTAACACTCTTCGATTACACTTCAACCCTTTGCGGACGGGAATTATGTTTAGCGTACTTATCGACGGCTCGAATGTACAATTTTCCTTGGGAAATGAAATGGTGTACTGAAAGCTACGCATAAGAATTAAATGAAGAAGCAAGTGTTGTGTTTGGTAAAAATTTGTTTGGTGTTTCTCGAGGGTAATAATTTTTTAAAAAGTGATTTTTAGTCACGGAATAGCAATTTTACTTGGGCGACTGCCTGCAGACACGCGTCCGCAAAGAGTTAATCATTACCATTCACTTCAAGTTTTAATGATTTTCAATGGTGCTTCCTTGCCACAGACACAGAAGCTAAAGTTTTGTCAATTCTACTTAACGATTGGACCAAGGGATAGAGAATGATGAAATGAAAAGTATGTATAGCTAAAGTCGACGTACTTAGAGAATCACCGACGTTCTCTATGACCGTTACTTATTTCCATTGATACGCGGAAACATTGTAATGATACACATTTAATATGCGTTAGCTGTATAAAAAGAACGGTCATCGTGAACGAATCGCATGAACGAACACTACAGAATTGTCAGACCACAATCGCGTGTGTGCGTAATTCTGTATTCTGTATGCGAGACGAAATTTAGTGTAAAGTGTACGACGAACTTGGTGACATTTCATGTCTGTTGTAGGGCCAGATTTCAAATGTTCTTGTAAAATATGTAATTGTTAGATTAGACATTGTCTTGATGTAAGTATAGCTACCAGTTTAAGTTAATAAAATATAGCCGTTAAGGAAACCTGCGCGCGCGCGTGAGAGGGGGGAGAATGGCAAGATGAAACAGTCTCCTATTTGTAGGATACTGTTGGAAGGTGTACCTACTTTGGCAGACATTGATGATATTTTTTAAGTCTTACTGTATTTTTAAAAAATATGAAAAAAACAGAGAGAAAACGAACGGGAAACGAGAACTTGCTTCCTGACGAAATCGAAGTCTGTTCGTTCCTTTTCATTTATTAGTTTTGGGACGTAGCGCTGTAATGAATTATGCAACGGGCCGTCTGTCGTGATGTCCCGACACGGACCGTCATACGTGTAGTCCGGAGGCATTATTTCATCCGCGCTCAACAAAAGAGAATTATTATCCCAATCATACTCCAGGGTTGCTATTATTCTAGAAGACCGCTCGATGACGGCGTCTCTCGGCACGTGCGGAGAAGCGATCGCCACAACGGTCTTTCTTAAATTTCATAGCAATAGATTCGCAGCTCTAAGAACAACATAGTCCACGTGATTACACCGCGTTGGTTTCATGACGGCACGCAGATGCACGATACCATCAAGTTGCAATATTCCAATTGCATTCGTGACGCGCTTTATAGGCTCGGGCATTACTGTAATAGGGCGGGCGGCACACTTTAGCAAGTGCATCGTCAAGATTGTATTCATACACTCGATTTGCATTTCACATGGGCAGTGGATAGCCTCTTTTACGTAGCTGTAATTTTCAATTCTATTAGTGCGAGAGTCACTCTAAACATCGAATAGATATTTGGAACGATAACATCCTTGTCAAAATATCAAACTCTCTGAATACAATAGTGCATAATTAAGCGTCTGCAGCCGGGACCGAATCGGCATGTATCAAGTTTCAATTGGCCCGCTCGCCGATCAGTCCAATGTCTTATTTTTTGGAATTGGGGGGGAGATAGCGGTGGACGCTTAAGTGTCCAATAGTGCACAGGGTAATTCACTAGGTGGAACAAAAGGTGTCCGAGGAAAATAGAATATGTGTACACGCACACAGTTTGTCCTCTTCGCCAACACTTGAGTGTAGTCCAAAAAGGCTGCCTTTGAATACTCCACCCAATGAATCACACTTAGTTTATCGCAATCATGGCAACTAAACTTTGAAATCCTTCAAGTCTATCAAATCCGGATTTCGAATCAGAAAGTCCAGCAGCCTAATTGGCTTTGGATAACATTTCGCACCAAGAACGTAGTATCTTGATTATTGTTAATTAATTCTCTGTTCTTCCATGCGTTATTTAGTGTACGCTTGTCGCAATTTAGAGTCACGAATAAACGTCCATGCCCGATCCAATAGGGGTGTATGAGTGTATCTGGTTGCTCATGATGGTAGGCGGTTTTTGGGGCAGAATCAATTCCCTAAAATTGCTTCATTCCTTTCAAATGGAGAATTACGTATGCGCAATATTATTTTGATATGTTCTCTTTTTTTATAGACTTTTAAACATTGCACCCATGCGTTTGTGCTTCCGCCTTGCCAATAATACAATATTAATCTCATTACTTTATTTTTATATTTAAAGAAAGCCGCTAGAGAGAAAGAAATTAAATGTGAGAGGGAGAGAGAGGGAAAACAGTTTTTATTTTACAGAAACTCCAATGAAACCGCTGTAAATCGAATAAGATCATTGCAACGAGGTTTCTGTCCAAAAAAGAACAATTTTACGAATTGTAAAAAAGAAACAAAAAGTATGAAATATTATGATGACTGATTACGTTGATGAAATGTAAGAAAGAAAAAGGAAAATGATTAGGTCATTGTCTCAAAGAAACTTTTCTAGAGCATGCGCCTAGAAAATGTTTGTGATATTTTCCCACGCTGGGAGAAATTATAAATGTTCTTTATAGGAATATATTTCAGACATTACGGATATTAATTGTTCCGTAAGCAAAAAATAAAGAAAAGAATAGAAAAGACGAAGACGAAAACACCTTTCTGTGAAATGCAGTTTTGCCTTACCTTTAAATGTACCTACGCTTTAACCCGGTGATAGATTTTAGATGTACCCCGATGACTTAAATTCAAACTGAAGACAAACTGTAATTGCGTCTATGCATCGATTAAGCTATGATAAAGTATTTTAGTCCGATTAATCAATTTCTGCCGAGGTGGTTGTCCCTTAAAATTTGGTGCTCCGTGGACACCGTTAAGTGCACTTTACAATGAAAAAATGGCCTAGAGTAAGAGATAGTAGACGGCAGCGGAGAAAGAGTTTGATAATAATAAGAAATGCGTTATACGAAGAATATTGATCGCGGATTATTTAAAGAGGTAATATAAAGAATAAATGATGGCAGGAACATTATTTGAGCACGCGAGCAGCGTTCGTCGGTCGTGCGACAATTTTAATCGGCCTGGTTTGGTACAAAATGCATATGCTGATTTGTAAAAAGTTATTGTGAAAAAAATACGAAGGGGAAAAAAAATAATGGAAACTTGTTCTGGTCACGAGAAATTGCCATTTTTTTAGGTACTTTGAATATTCTTTCTTTCTGTTCTAATATTACGATTACCAATAATGAAATAATTATTATTGGAAGATGAATATTGTTAATATAATGATAATTAATTTTAATCTGTATAAAAACAAAAGGTAATGATGACATATAAGGAAAAAAGGTAATTTACTTGAAAATATAATAGCACTGTTAGATATTTTATTGATATTTATTACTTATGAGTGACGGTTCTAGGCTCAACGAGAGAAAAATACTAATTAAATTAAATACAAAAAATGAATTAGAGCATGGTGCACACGATGGTCTAATATTGTTGAGATGAATGAACGAACGTCGGCTTTTGCCTTTTTTAAAGCGAGAAACAGAAAGCATCCCCTTTCTGCTCGATGAACGCATTATATTCTCATCATTGTTATATCACCACTAGTTAACGGGGATTATGAAATATATGATGTATTTGATGTATATACTTTATACTCCCATCGTAGATTAATATCCGTGGTGATTGTAACAATAGTCTGAACTGAGTGTATTTACATGTGTCCGTAACCGAATTAAGTACACCGTTTCTTCATTATTTTTTTATTTATATAAAGAATGAAATAAGACACGTGGAATGTGTCTATGCTCTGAAAAGGACACGATACGAGACAGTTTTCAGCGGTATAGAAACACGCATACATATTTTAATTAATACACGTTTGTCCGAGAAATTTTAAAAGAATCTGTCGAACTCTTTTTAAACGTATCGTTTTTTAAATACGATCCCCTAACTCGCGGAGTCTATACGAGCTCCTTAGTATTACGCATTCAGTCTTCATTATTATCATTATTATTATTACAATTAATTATAATCTATACGAGAAGATAGCATAATACATCACCACTCATACTTGTGCACCGTTTGTTTACTACACCCATCAGCGCACCATCCATTTTTTTCTTAGACAGAGAGAGAAAAGAGAAAAAAAAAACCCGAAAAACCGTGATTCGTGTGTGAGAAAGAGCAAAAAAAATAATGATTATCGACGTTAGCGAAATATACAAGTGTAACGACTTAAAACTTCGATCATGTATATGTATAACTCGAGATAAATTTGTTTTAGATAATGGAAGTGTTTAGACATCTAACTAGTTTGGTGTGATAAATGAAATGAGTGGTTAAGTTATTCCACGGAACTGTACGGTGCTCGTTATTACTTCGTACGACGATTTCAGAGCATCGCAGCGTTGCGTCCTCTTTTATCCCAAGAGCTTCATGTCTTCAAGGTTCTTTCGGTTCTCCGTTTTATTCGTAATAAAGAAATTTTAAGGAATTAAGGATTAAAATGTAAAACGCTTTTTAACAAAGAAATGGAACACGTACTCACATACATGTATAAAAAAAAACAAAAGGAACACTCCTATTCTAATGTTTAAAGGAAATGTAGAATTTTGAATATTGTACTTATTCAAAGATCAAGGGAAAAATATAATACTATTGATAAATTTAATGAAGGAAAAAAAATTGTATGAAAAGAAAATTGAAAAAATTGTCTGTGATTATCATTCATAATAATCTTTAGGTCGACATATTTTTTAGAGAATATTTTTTAGCAAATTACAAAATTTATGATATACTCCTATTATTGATATGATATTGGATCGGACACGCTACGCATAATAGTTAAAAATGGAGAAAAAAAAAACGAGAAACAAAAATAAAAATTTGAAACTGTAAAAGTTGCAAACTGTTTAATAGAATTATACATAGTTGAGATCGATGGCTGTTGTAAAATATTCTGTGTTTGGACAAATAATTATTGAAACTATTTATAATAACTACTAACGAGGTACGATTATATATTATTGTATCGCATACCGTATAGTAGCGTTTTTATCTATTTTGCGTTCGCATAATTCATCCAAATAAATTAAAGAGAAAGCGAAAGAGAGACAGAGGGAGAGCGAGAGAGTGTGAGAGAGAAAGAGAGAAGCGACGATGAACTCGTACCGAGTTGCGCACGGTGTACAGGACAAAAATAAGAAAATCATATAACGAATGTAAAAAAATGAAACCGAAGAGACGCTGCGGGTAAATGGGACGTACATACTGTACGCGTTCAGCGTGTAAAGTGTCGTTATAAATCTATCTACTTATTGTAGGAAACTTATGAAGTAATTGTAATAATTACATTAACCGGATGATATGCGTACCACGCAAAGAAGACACATAACCGCTTTCATTTCACACACCACACCTACACACTCACATCGGTCTACATACATACATATATACAGAAAAAAGAGTAGGCACACTATAACACACACATATACACATAAACAGCCGTACGCTCATGTTTTATATTTAAATGTTTTGTTAGTATTATATGAGAAATTAACAAAATAAAAACACAAATGGAAATATCATATTTCCCGTGCTGTGTGTAAAAAAAGTATCCCATATACATGTACAAAGTGTCTCACGTATCCGGAACAAAATGTGCTTTTAAAACTATTAAAGCTCGAAATAAGAAAAAAACAATTCATAAGTTAAAATCGAAGATATTAGATCATGCATATTACGATCAGATGCTTTTTTTATCGATACAGCTAAAAACTGTTTTCGCATCCCCTTTTTATTTAGATAATATCCCAACCTTTTTTAAATACACTATTTAGTACAGTTTATTATTTTCTGCAAGAAATTAATAAGGTAAACTATTATGCTTCCATTGACAAATAATTATAAGTATAATAAAATCATTGGTTTCACAGTTATTTTGAATTTTCATTCATAAATAATAAATACTTTATGTAAAGAATAAAGAACTGAATCAAATTAAGGTAAATCCTTAATAGTGAAGATGACTTTTGGATTTTGATCATTAGGAACCTTTTCCTTCAAAAAGGTATATATACTGTTTCATGTATCTTCAATTACGTATGTAAAATTATGTAAAATCTTTAATAGAAACTATTATACAGAAGTACCGTATCTGTACTCCGGAAAAATTTACTGGAAATATCATCAAAAATTGCCTACCAGTAGAATCAAGATAATAACCGAGTTCGAAGAAATGATACCGAAATTGAATATAAAATATACAAAAACGTTTGCAGCCATACTTAATTTAATTTGCTCAGAATATACATGACTTTCAAATTCGTATAACATTTCCAGCTGTATGGGTACATAGAAATGCATAAAAGTTACGTGGAACTGCATGAGGCACTCGATCTTGACTTATAATATCTAAGGATTTGACAGTGTGACACACCTCGGTTGCATGGGACACTCTGTGTATTTAAACGGAGTCGGGTGTGTTCCACGATTGTCGCGAAAACAGATTTACGCATTGGATTGGAACATCAACGAATAAGAGCGATAACGCAACTCTCCTACGCATTACTCATTAATTTCAAATATTGTCAGCGCGCAATTAGTTTAAAACATAAAGTGGTAATCTTATCTGCCTTTGTCCGTTCCCACAAGCGGCCTGCTCGGACCAAATACCATATTGTAAACGACGATACCCACTTGTTCATTGTAACACGGCGGCGTATGCGTTGTAGGTCATGCTTTTTTCCACGTGTGAGAATCCTTTTTTTTTTTGTTCACGTGTGTATTCGGTTGAACGCGCGACGCTGACTCATACATGTTGCTCTCGGATGTGGTTACGCGTAAACTTTATGCGGAGAAGAAAAAGAAATTGTTTTTCGTCCAAATGTAGAATTCGCGTACGCTCGCGCGCGCGCAATTTCGTTGGGAATCCAAGAGAGAACGTGGAAATTTAATTGTATTTATTACAAAAGTTTCCTTTCTCTCTCTAGAATGAGAAAAGTACGTGCGAGAAAAAAAAGAAGAAAAGAAAAATTCAATTCTGTGATTTTTTAGAGAAAGTACGGTCACGGCGTACGGTCAATATACTAGGAACCTCCGGAAACGTATAAATCTGTAGGAGCAATAAGTAGTCACAGATGCGCTGCGACTAATAATAATAATTATAATAATCAATTGGCATTACACGGTGATGTATCACTTCGGCGAAATATAAGGTTGGGATAAGATACGGCGGAAACCGTAGAGGCAAAGTATATTGTAACGATAGGCATATACATTTATTATCGTTATTTTCGCGTGTGTTACTGAATGCACAGTCCTTCCACGAACTATCTTGATCGTATTATTAAAATGAATGTAGCATTATCAAATATTATTAGATGATGTAGATAAAATGTAAATATGATATAACATTGTATCGCTTAACAAATGAAATTTTATTAATACATTTGTTTGTTTCGTATTTAAAATGAAAAAAAGAGGCTATATTCTGATTATCTCCGAGACGTGTGTATGTGTTTTAATTGGGTAATTCACGAAAAATAGGGGAAACACGTGAAAGAATACATTTTTTAATGATACCATTTCATTTGAAGTCTAGAAAGAATATTGTACAGTAACCTGTAACAGTGTAAACGCATAAAAACAATCTTATGAGATAGAAACGATGAGAATATAATAATAGTTTTTCAGTTAATTAATTGCTTGTTTATAATTACAAGCTGAATTTGGTAAATAAAACGTAGCACTTTATTTGTACTTACATTTTCAATGATAAATATTTTCGATTAATATTATGTCTATTTACCTATGGTTTTGTTATCGTTTTCATTTCGTAAGTATCCGCTAGTATACTTTATACATATTTTGTAGCATTCTTTTATTAATCGCCACAATATTTTCCGATAAATTCTGACATAGAAAGTAGTTGTTTTTTGTTTTTACTATCATAACTTGTAACTATCCTGCTACAGTCTTATTACAGGCATCCAACAGAATCAACAGCCAAGGGTAAATTGTTCAATAAAATATTAAAAAGCCAGTCAAAATTCTCCATATATACTCTTTAAAATAGTGTAAATTTTTTAAAAATAGACGAAACGACTTGAGTTTCTTCAAGCATTTAGAAGAATTAGTTTACTACATGGAGTGAAAACAAAATTTCCAGAAAAAGTTTCCATATATGCTAATAATTTCATCGAAACCAATTCATACAGATACAATCGACAGGTACTGAAGGTTTTAAGAATATTTAAATTTATTACAGCTTAAAGTCGTAAAGAACTGTCTTCACTATTTTTAACCATTTATAGCTTGTGGTAACGTTACCTAATTTCAATTAAATTATTTCAGCATGTACATTTACGATATAAATCTACGAAATGTATTTTTTAAGTTTTCATCACAGGCATAGATAAAAAACTATAAAATTAATACTTACTATTTTTTTTAAATTCCTGTCAATTACAAATAGTTAGTATTAATTTTATAGTTTTTTATCTATGCCTGTAATAAAAACTTAAAAAATTCATTTCGTAGATTTATATCGTAAATGTGCATGCTGAAATAATTTATTGAAATTAGGTAACGTTACCACGAGCTATAAACGGTTAAAAATAGTGAGAAACACAGTTCTTTACGACTTTAAGCTGTAATAAATTTAAATATTCTTAAAACTTTCAATACCTGTCGCTTGTATCTGTATGAATTCGTTTCGATGAAATTATCAGCATATAAAGAACTGACAAATCTACGGAACTAATTTTTTCAATATGCATTAAAGACACACATAAAAAAAGTTGTAAAAAAGCATCATTATTTTCTTCGCGAATTCCGACCAAATGAAATTTTTTCGAAAATTCTTTTACACGCGAGCTAGTAAACTTAGTAAACTTTGATGATGTTTAAAAAAAACTCAAATTGTTTAAACTCGTTAAAAAAAGTTTTGCTTCAAAGAGTGTACGGAGATCTTTTTGATTGACTATATCTATAATATAATATTCTATGCGCTTCATGCTTTCAATTCTAACTAGAAGACCAAGATATTTGTGCGAAAAAGCTCCAGTACAAAATAGTCGTCTCTAAATTTCATAGTTTTGTTAATTTCAAATACGTGAATCGTTTTATTTGATGAAATCTAGTACCAAGATTTTCCATCTAATATACTCAATTTATTTTAGTATCGTCCTTTAGTATGATCACATAATCCTTTCCCTCCATTCTTTGTAATAAGAAAATGTTTTCATAGTTTTAAATATTTATGAAAATACGCTGAACTGCGTTTTCCTACGAGTTTCAGGTGGTTCATAAGACCATTTGCTGGCTGCTATTCTAAGCTCTTGAGTAATAACTTTTTATGTTTTCAGATATTTAAATCAAATATCACAATACAATATACGTGCCTCAGTTGAAAGTAATTACGTGCACATTCATAAATTGTATATAATCTTCAATAATTGTACAATGCGCTTCACAGTTCTCTGTAGTCTATCATAGTGACAATAGTTCATCATACAAATAATTAATAACTTTCTTTTTATCTTTATCCAATGGAAAGCATATTCTGCAATCGTCAACGTACTGTAATTATTAGCATTTTTAATTCCCAAATTATAAATAGTGAATCAAGAATGTATTTTTTTTTAATACTTTGTACATTATTAGTATACGTGAAAGGAAAGTATAACAGTTTATTTAGTTTGCAGTTATCATTAATTATCATATGATATAAATGTTGATAAACTTTTTAATGATGGTCCATTTTGACATGATGTTTCAGAGCTTCATGTAATTACTCAGCTTTTGGAAGATAGCGTAAGTAAGTCCATACCGATCATGCTTACCTTTTTTAAACATACAACCAAAAAAGTTGATTAGTAGAAAGCTACAGTCGTCAAAAACATACGAGCTTTATCATCAGGAAAGGAGAAGAAAAATTCAAAAATTTATACGAAGGATTTTAAAAGTCAAAAAATAACAAATTATAATGGTTATCTGTAGCTAAAACATTAGAACTCTATCTCATATAATACCCTGTGAAAATTCACTAATACCAATTTGAAGCATCTTACTTTGTATATATTCAATAATTAGTTTATCATCTACAAGTACACTATCTCTGAATTACCGTGAATTTTAAATTAGATATCTCGTTTCTACATTATTTGTTTTTTGTTATGAATTCTTGAAAAATCGTCTCTCTGCATCGTTGATCTCGAACGAACGCTTAAGAACCATGGTTATCTTACCCTTCTTAACTTCGAGAAAGCCTATGTGTTAAACAGTGTACATATTAAGAAATCCATATTTGCGTGACTTGTTTTATGATATTACTTCGAAACAAGTAGCTGATACACTTGGAGATCTAGTAATAACGACATGGTGAACAAACGGAACCAGCGCGGCAGTAAAAAGAGTTTTATATCTGGAGGGCAACAAAGCGCATCATCCCAGTAGCGAATTGAAATCGTGCGCAGTACATACTGCGCAAAGCTGCCCCCTCCTCGACTTGTTCCGCTTTCGTATCAGTTTCGAACAGTTCTGAGATACTAAACAGCCCTGAACCCCAGGAACGTCCAGAAAAGGATCATATCCTTATAGACCCTCTTGGTTTACTACAGAATACAAGAAATATAAAATCTTTAATTTTACATTAGTTCTTCGCGGTAAAAACGACGATAAAAACGGTTGTTGCTTTTAGACCGCGGCACACCTCACCAAAACATTTTAAAAAATTCATGATAAATACTTATGAACGCTTTTAAACTTCAATATGAAATTTGCATTTTTCCGATATTATTTAGTTTATTTTTTTACAACCAGGATGTTCTACTTAGAAATTGGAATTAATTACAGTATATGTATCTGGGCATTTGACATCCGTTAGATCTTTCTTCTTAATTTTTGTATATGACTAAATAGGCCAAAAACTAATCTTTCCATTTACCCGATAACTACCCTTATCAAGAAAATGATTTTTCTTGATGACCTATTTAATTCGGTTTAATTTAGCCTTTTAATTCGGTCCAAGGACATTTTTGACTATCTGATACGGCTATACCCTTAATAAAAATTGAATCCAGCATTATAACTGAGTCATGCTTCCCTGTTTAGTTTGGATAATGGAGGTGAGTCGCTACGTCGACCTTTATCTCCAAATCACGACCTAATCGTTATCTTCTAAAAAAAGGTATAGTAACCATAATTGTTTCATAATTTTAATAGAAGGTCTTTCGATTTTACCTTTTGTAATCAAAGTTATTCTACCACCAGATCCCAAAACTTTCATGTGGCCTAGAACATTTTATAAACAAGAAAGGGAACAATATATAATGAGTTGTTTCGAATTATAATATGACCACTTTTTAGCGGCGCCTCAGGGTCGCCATTTGAATGCAAAGAGTATATGTATAAAGTAATCTTTAACCCCTTGCGGTCCTATGTCGAGTCTGACTCGACATCACATTTCGTTCCAGCTAATCTTACGTCGAACTCGATTTACATGGAGTTTTCACTCATTTTTAATCAGTGTTGATGATTCCGAATATATTTTTCATACTGCAATAATGAAACAGTTCTTAACCCGTTGACAGCGGAGGCCGGGTCTATTTGATCCAGAATATATAAATCGATATTTAATTACTCAATTCGTATCGATTGAACCGAATGAATAAAATGTTACATTAGGAATGTCAGGAAGATTAGTGAGTCTACAACAAATATCTTCAAAAATATGTTTTAAAAAATTAACAATTAAAGCTGTGAATGGTCTTGAGCAACATCAATTTTATAATTGTGAAGATTGTCCGCTGTCCGAGGGTTAACACATTAATAGGAGTACATATGCGAGTGCAAACATGTTATTTTATTTGTTAGAATTATTCAAATATAGTCAAAGTATTATGCTGTCCGAAAATGATCGAATAAAGGGTTAAAATTTTGTTATTGTCAATATATAGCCATTACAGAATACATACATAGACATACAATAAATATAATCTCTCTTCTTCTTCTACGAAATTATTAACGACAAAAAAAGTTCTAACGATTACAACCGTAAAATAAATCGTAGTGTAAGGGGTTAATGGTTAAAAATTTGCATTACTCTACACTCTACCTATGCAAGCGGGGAGTCGTGAGGTCGACTCTCAATTTTTGCTGCGTGAATCGCCGCGGTCCCTGTTCTTGGAGAAATATTGCGCGATACGTGCTCTAGTGTGTACATAGCTTAACAGGCGGACATTCGCCGCTCTTTTGCTTCTCTATCTTTGTTCTTGGAGTAACATCAAAGTACAGTTCCTAGTACCTCGTCACCGCATGTTGTCGGCAACGAGGGTTCGCTGGCTCCAATCACCTAACCTTTTTTCTCTTTTACCAGTACCACCACCACCGGCCATGTTTTCCACCTCCTCGACAACGCTTTCATGCATCCCCCTTTCGTGCTCGCAACCAGCGGACGACAAGGTGTTAGTCACCTCAAGGACGTTCGCTGTAATTGGGATAGGTCGGATAGATATGTCAGAGGGAGAAAGAACGATCGCGATAGAAGGAGACAGCAGTAAACGTAAACGTGAAAGAGTGGGCGATACGCGCGCGGTGTACGTGTACGGAAAAGTGGGGAGGAAAGAAAGTAGTAGGAATGAGACAAGCGTAGAGAGAGAGAGAGAGAGAGAGAGAGAGAGAGAGAGAGAGAGAGAAAGAGAGAGAGAGGTCGCTACGACGCGTGCGTTTCTGTAAATGGCGCCTGGTCGAGCGTCGCACGCGTCACGACCACAACGTGACGACTCTCTTTCTCTATCTCGTGGTAGCCGAGACGCGATTCCCGTGCGCCGTACTCGTGCTGTATCAGTCCTGAACCGGAGGTTGTACCGTGAGACATACCCGTGAAAAGCCGAATGCGAGTGCACGATCACCGATTGACGTTCTTTCCGATTTCATTGAGTCCGTTTCGGTCGCACGCTGTCCCGGCTGTGGTACGTTGTGTCGCGATCGTCATAATCGTCGATGCTAGTGGTACACGGCGTTGATTTTCGCGTGCATGCAACATGGAAGAAGGTGCGTTGGTGTTACGGTAGTGGTTTCCAAGCGAGGAGGATTCCGCGTGACAGCAACGCCGCCTATACACGTAACGAAGAATATATTGGCTGCTATCTCCTCATGCTTCTACTCCTCCTCCTTCCCCTCCAGTTATTCTTCATCTTCTTCTTCTTCTTCTTCGAGTCCTTCTTCCTCCTCTTCTTCCACGTCCATATTATCAACACACAGCCGCCTTTTCGCCTTTGTTCGAACTCGGGTGAGCTCGTTGCCACGGACACGACGAGGCCGCAGGTAAAGACCGATTCATGGCCGACGCTGTCACAAGACGCGAGAGGGAAAGAGAAAGATAGCTCGGACAGAGAAAGAGGGAGACCCGGTTTCGTCATTCTTGGTGAGAAGAGTAGACAAAAAGAATAAACGAGTGAGGTTAGACACCGAGTCTGTTCACAGCCAGCAACGTAGGTGAAAATGCAATTAAAACTCGTTCCACTCGGCTGATGTGAAACCGTGCGCTAGCACGAACCTCTGGGCATATCTATGTTTAATATATGCGAATGAAATGCGGAATATTAGTCGTGTACGCACGACATGACCTGAAAATAGACGGTAAAGATACAGCGAGACAGGAAGAGGTAGATGACCGTGGAATCTTTCGGAGATATCCGCCATAGGAACACATTATGTAGTCATGTTTTTGGTTTTTTTTCAATTTTTTTCCACTTCTGAGACTTACTATACACCTACAATTGACATAAATTAAATTTTTTTTCAGTTAAAATTAAAGGTGTTAACACGTTGACCGCCGCGTGATATCTTAGTACAATTTCATACAGGTCTTGATTATTTCAATCGTACAAACGATTAGAATTATTAATAATTACTACTAATTACTCGATAAAGAAGTTTGCACTTTACACTATAATTTAGTTCATTTCAGAACGAATAAACTGATATTCAGGACTACTAATATATTATGACAATCGTTCTTCAACAAGGTAATAGCGCGGGCCATTAGCAACCACCACGGCGGTCAACCGTGTTAATAATAAATTTTAATGTTTTTCTTTGTATTCGCGTATAAATATTTTCTATAAAAATTTGTATCTGCAATGTTTAACGGTAGAGGTTATGTTATTTAACCGACGGAAGGAAAGCATTATATGCAGTAAGCTGGTATCATGGGTTCCATACATTTACCTACAGTCCTATGGTGTAGGCCCGTGAAAACCTGTTTTTCGTGGAGAGTTATTTCGATCGTAGCCATCCACAGTTTAATTTCTACCTCGAGTGCGGACATGCGCATTCGTTGCGACACGGCTGCTCTGCTATTCTCACCGAATAATTTACGGCACGTGAGCTCCACGGGATTCGTGACACAAGCAATATTGTATATGAATCAAAGATACGTATGCTTATCTTTATACGATGCTTAGGCGTGACCTAATGATATGTAAGTGCAACGTGAATAGCGAATGAGCTGAACGACTGCTTGTGAAAGTTACAATTCGCCGGGTACAAGAAAATTTAGTCGATACATTATATACGTCATCTCTAGGTATTGTCATGTATCAGTTTTGTACAATCTCCTGCGACGCATGAATACGATTCACCCCCTTTCAAGTATTCAGACGTCATTTTATTAAATTAAGTTCCCTCTACTCGGCTTGAGATGATAAATTCATTCTACTGGATTACCAGGAAATATGTATTTTTTAAGTACTTATCCGTTAGACAGGTCGCCTATTATTGTAATTGATATCGGCAACGATAAGCTTACTCATATACCAGAGTAAGGCAAACGTTATTTCAAATAATGAATGAAAACGACGATGAAACTCCTATTTACTTGAATACACTATTATTCGTCATTCAGTTAATCCTGAGTTCGACAAACATCTATAGCTGAAAAATCGAAATACAACGATTGCGACACTATACTAATAAATATATTTCCATTCCATTCATACTGAATGTTTTTAACCCTACTTCTATTCCTACTCAATAATGGCAAAACAGAATTTTTTAAATCTGCATTTATTACAGTTGTCAAACTATAGCACTGCTAATATCGCACGATGATTTACTCTTCATTATTACAATAGTTTACTGACTTTTGTTAACAGTTTCTTTCATTTTACTATTTAATATTTAGGTGATTTTCTTGAAATGAAATACATCTTTTAGATGCAACGTGACGATGAATACCGTATACAAATACTTACCTTTATTGCAAATAAATTCGATGCGATTACATTTATTGTACAAGATTTTTCTTTTATTTTTTTATGAAACTTTTATTATAGGACTTATACAAGAGTTCAGAAAACAATTTGTGTCCTAATCTACTATGATTATAAAGAGATTAAATTTAAAATTATACAACATAAATAGATACAATCGCCATTCTATTGAGGTCGATGAAATTTTCGAAATAAAAAAGTGTCGCAAATATATTGGTAAAAGTTCTATAAAAACACCAAAAATTTTATAATTTAACAATAAGTTTATAAAAGAACTAACAAATATTAAAAATTTATAAGGTTATTGTAATTTGTTATTATATTTTATCATAATATTTTTTGCAGATTGCATATCTGAATTCTTGTCGAGAACTTGCATCAAAGGCGAACCGAGAGACATTGTCTCGCTATATCGGTATTCGACAAACGACGAATAAGGAATGAACGAATAAACGAATTAATTATTTGATACGAATAAAATTTTATTCGTTATTCGTTATTTGAATAATGCCTAACTCTGCCGTATACTATGTAAAACTTTGAATGATGCAACATAAGCATCCGTGAAGCGTGAAACTTCGTTACGTGCGAAATCTCATCTCTTCGTGGTTAAATGCTATCCAACTGCTTCTTGCAATATTGCATCGCCTGCAGTAGGTAAAATGGAATAGTCTCGCAATGGATCTGCTCCCCGTATTTACTATCTCCTAGCACTTCGTTTCATTCCAATTTTTTTTCCACTTCGTTTTGAGCAACCATTTTTTGTACGCTTTCCGAGCTAATTCGAGGTTAGGTTTCAATTGCCTGCCCGATAACGCACAGGTTATTACACACTTATAATTATAGTAGTGTATTGTGCGTTTGCGCGCGATGTGAAAATATGATTTCGTAAAGATGCCTCATGCAAGTGCATGAGATACTAATTCTCTGGTAAACAAAAGAACTTTCGCCGTTCAGGTCACCGATGCAGTGCGTGCAAATGATGAACCAAGCGGTGCAACTGCAACTCCTTTGCGTGGCGAACCAGTGATGTCACGCGGTATATATCTTCGCTGATTCTGCAGAATGCTTCATAAACGATAGTATAAACCGAAGGGTAGATAGGAAGTAGTAGCATAGTATTCTACGTTGAAAGATATGTCTATAATACGGTATACAATTTACCCATTGCTCTTTGCTTTCGACCCAATAGTTGCAATTACGACAGAGTGTATGTGATATCGAAGTACATCTATTTTGTACGGAAATCAGATTCATTGCTTATCGCTCTTACTTAACTCTAACCGTACCACGAGCGGTCAAATGTGCGGTTTCACATTTTTAATTTTATATTGCAAAGATGCTTCCATTAAATAAATTACTTCAGTCAAGCATAGATTGTTATAAAAAACACGAGAATTTTAAATAAATTCAGCTTTGCAACTTGTTTAAACAACCTATACCAGTCACATTTTTTACTCGGTACGGTTACCGTTAAGATCAGTGCAAACATTAGCGGGAACTATTAGGTTAGAACTGAATGTACGAATTAGTAAAGTAATGCACGGATATTTTTTTTTTTTTCTAAAACAGCATAATTAACCGTCTCGTATACGCGCGTCCTTCTAGTGACTCTCGATTTATTAGGGTCTGCCATATTTAATTGCATTTGATAAGTTCATCTTCAACAGTTTCTACCCGCAAATTATAATGCTCGTTAAAGAGATGGAAAGCTATAAGGTATAAAAGCAAGGTATAAAAATGAATTACGTCATACGTGATTATTATTCCTTGCTTTTCATCGCCAAATAATTCCTGTAAGTCAGATATTAATTTTTGGATTCGTCGTCATGATGATTGCAATGAATTATGGATAAATTTCAAAGGAAAGTATATATGAAATATAGAATATATTTTAATTTTAATTATTTAAGTTTAATAATTTCAAAAAATTATCGGTAACCTGATAATTTTCATGTAAATATAGATTTTAATAGACTAATGTACTAAAACTGAATTAGATGAATATTTATTCCTTGTAACACAGAATCTATCAAGTTCTAAATAAAATCTTTACTGAACTTTATTAAATTTTTTGTTACATAAATTTACACAATTTTTCACATTTTAAATGTGTTATAACAAAATACATTATAAAAAACCATTACCGCAACAACCTTTCAGCTACATCTTCTGATATTTAACGTTTTGTTGGTAGCGTTGGGTCTCTGACGGCCCGCAAAATTTTCTGTACGTTTTTATTATCAGATTTGCTTTGTGTTCCGTTCAAATATTAATTCCGTTTCAACTCTTGAGCATTAATTAGATTGCTATCGCGTTTGGATTACATTTGTCAAACTGTCATCATACTAAGTAAATTTTTATAAAAAAAAAAAATGGATTACTTATAGGTGTAGCAGGTAAAAGCAATGTCTCATGCTCTATTCGAAAAGAAACACAAGACGTGAATAGGTAATAACGTCCGCCAAGTGATTACAAATTCTACTTCTGTTCCCACGTATGCTATCAGTTTCCAATCAATGAGACATTGGGCAAGTGGCCACGTGTTATGAAATAATTTTGAAATTTGGTCCACGCTTAACAGTAGCGAGACAAGAATGTTATTACTCGGTTCGTGGCAATTCTTTAGCTCATTTGATTGCGATGAAAGCTATTTTGAGAGGGTTCAGTCAAGCGGTACTCTTTCGATCCTTCATTTAAACCGATTTTTATGAAATGGCTTTTAGTCTTAAGCAATTAGATCATCCTGAGTGGTTCTATGCTTTTGAATGGAAATTTTAAAACTGTAATACTTACATGTTTGTAAATAAAATAATAATAGCCTAATATTTAAAATGTTTAGTATATAAACCAATATCGTATCATCATTATAGAAATATGACCTTGGTAGTCAAAATTTTTGTTGCTACTGATTGTATACATTTGTTATTGAAATACATTTTCACATACGTTCAACAAATATTTTCAAAATATCATTCCAATTATTTTCCACCTGACATTTCAGAAAAATGTAACAACAAAAAAAGAATTGAAAGTTTAGCCTGTATTGTTATGGGTCATACTATGTGACAAACAGCATATTCAAATAGAAACATTTATGCTTCTATATTTCAGTCTTCCCATTATTTACAATCCAATAAAATTCTTGACAGGAGACTCAAAAGAGTAACAGGGAAGCACATTGATAGTAGGATAATAAATAAATAAATCGAATAATTATTCGAACTAATGCATCCATATAAAAGCAATTAACACTATTAAGTTTATTTAGGGCAAACCGAGACGAAATAAGAATTCAGTCCATATTTGTTGTATCGCTAGAAAACCGAGCATTTTAGTGCTAGCTCAGACACGGCGAAACGTTTGAACCGCGTGAAAATTGATAGTTGTTCAGAAAGAGGCGGCGACCGTGTGGTTATGCAGGAGAGAGGCGACGTATTACCTCGGTGCTAAGATAGAAGTCGAAGACCCTGTATGTTTGTGGTTGCTCTAATAAAAAACAAATGGGAAACATAGAAAAAAACAGTATTGGGTGCATCCGATATTCACCAAATCATGCCAAGCTCGATTCTTGAAAACTTTATTGGAATGATCCGCACACTGAATATCCCACATCGCTGGTCTTTTCTCCACTTCATCGATAAACAATTTAGTGTCGAAGCGATTCATGGTGGCGCACGTCCTAACAAACAACTGAACGCTCTCATAAAGGCCATAGTAAATAGAATCGCGCGGAAACAGCGCGGATCGTTGGTCCGCGCGGACAGGTGTGAACGAATATGAAGACGCCAATGTAAATAAGCTCCGCGCGGTTTCCGCCGTGTCTGAATTAGTCCTTAATAGTCCATATTGCGTAATTCCTCTCTTCCACACTTCCTCCAATAGTTCGCCCACTGTTTTAGGCCGTTGGCTAGTACAAGCACTTGTTATTATTGAGACAAACGCGTGCGAACGTTATAATTTTGTAGCGAATCTGTGATACATTTGCAATTTTGCATTTAAAATAAAAAGGTAGACTTGAAAATTCAAATGTGTTCATTATTTTTTGTTTCTATGGTGTCCAAATTTAGTATTTGATATATTTTTCATCATTATTTAATGCAAAACCATATATGGTACCAATTCAATCACACTTTTTCTTTATTTCATTATGGTTATGACTATAAATCTGGTAATTGTTTATACATAGATGGTTCGTTCGTACATGAAAAAGACGAATTAAGGATCTTGGTGTTCAGAATTATGTATCCTACGTCTTCCATAATCCGCAAATTATTCTGTAATTTTTACAATTTTTTACAATTAAAAGAAATATACAACGTATCATGTTTTCTATCCATTAGACAATTACTTTTCATGAAAATCTGTCCTTCAACGTTGAAGAAACTCGTTTGGAAAGATGCATGTTAATGTTTCAAGCATAGACATGTCATACACTTATAAGTAATCCGTAAACTGCAGATTTTATGCATTTATGATGAAAATGGGTACGCACGATTTAAAGCAGTGGTAATATTAAAAAGATTTAAGGACATCAGTGTATTAGTTTCAGCTTAATAAAATAATTAAAAGAAGAAAACATTTTTTATTTGGCTCCTGTGTCTTACAATCACGGCAAACATTTTTTATTTCGCATAAAGATCCGCAGTCTAGTAATCAGTTATGCTTCATCTACTTAACGAACTAATTTTAACAATGTATGGTTCACGAAGGATTTCTTAATAAATTTTTCAATAGCAATGGCAATCAACTGCAGTCGTGAGCCTCTTTCTTTATATAGCACAATCGTTGAGAATCCTATAATAGATTTCACTAAAGTAGACAATGTTCAAATTTTAACATATCCGATTCTCAAATAATACAAAATCTATATTTATCACTAGTAACGATGAATTTTGCTCTTAACGCTTCGACTGCTAATCCAACAACTTGCCATGAAATCAAAGTAATTTATTATCTCCTAGCTCTCTTGTATTTTCCAGAGCCTAATCAAATTTGGAACATTTACGTATATTAATTCATTTTTAAATCTGAGTTAATCATTCTGTATCCCTTGTCCCGTCTTACCTTGTGGATGACGCGATACTTAAAGTGTTAAATAAAACTTCGTGTCTATAAATCTGAAGTGACTAATAATTTTATTCTTTTTTATTTGTTAATATTCCCATTGTATTTTCTTGTTATTATTTATATCTTTTAAGTCTAAATGAAATTCTATCTTTTTGTTATCAATGTTGAAGCATTAATGCTAAACCTACTGATTACTGAAATTAACTAACATGTACGACACTATATAAGAATTAGATTTAGTTTATTTAGATTGTGTGAAAGTCTTATTCTAACATGTGTTTAACACTAGGTTTACGGAGCACTAAAATTGATCATTTTAAATTGCTTTATAAGAATAATAATATTGTATTTACTTAGATCTTCAGCGACTTTTATTGTAATATGTACACAAAAAAATAAATCTATTTAATAATTCCTCACGAATGCCTCCTTACACTCTTAATAATCGTAAATTAAAAATGTTTGCATCCGTCATTTTGACGGGCCCCGTAAATCTAGCGTTAAATAAAGAAATTTATTCAATCATTTTTCACGAGAGCATCTTTATACAGTGTGTCCCACGAACTCTGTGAAATATCTTAGTTATTTTAAACAATACGCGAAAATAATAGCAGTTGTTTGACAAGTGGACGCGCAAATGATATATAAAGGTCGTTTCCTTTTTTTTTAACTGAATGTCATTTATATTATATTTATTATGCTCTATTTGGATCGAATGGTACATTCTGAATTTAAAAGTACTAAGGTACATTTATCCTAAAACATACCATTTCTGAAATAATCTTACTTTATTCATCTCAGGTTACCATTATCATGCTAAGGTTACAACTGTGTATTATTGATTCATACTTCGAACACGTTTCATAACATTCATAATGAAAGGAACAGGATGAATAAAGTCAATTTATCTCAGAAACGGTAAATTTTAGGAGAAATGTACTTTAGTACTTCCTCATTCAGAATTTACCGTTCTATCGAAATCGAACACAAACACAAAATCATTCCATCTAAACGCGTCCACTTGTGAAAAACTGCCATTAATATATTATTGATTGCTTTAAATCCCAAAACTTTTATTCGGAACATTTTCGCGTATTGTTAATTAAAACAACGAAGATATTTCAAGTGGATAGAGCTCATGAGGACGCACTGTATGTTTAATAATTGTGAAATAAAGATCCGAAACCTATCATTTGTCCAGCCGGATGGACATTTATTGTTAATGTGAATATATAGCATATAATAAATGTAAGCTTTATTTTTTCGTCTACAAAATCATGAAGAATAAAGGAACTTTAACCGTTGGAGTTGCGAAGAAAAAGACCGTTCAGACAAGTAAGGAAATAAAGAAATGTCCATAAAAATTTGCAAGCTATTCCGTAAGTGAAGAGAATGGATTAGTAATGAAAGTCCGATTCCTTGTGAAATCAGTTGCTATCCGCGGCGACCGCGGCCGATATTTGACAACGGGACAGGGATAGAGCGCGGCGACGCGTCTCGATGCCCGCGCATGGAGCATGGAACGTCTTCGTCTTTGTGAGACGGTGATCTCTCGTACACACGTTGTGCTGTATATGCCGGTCGCAGGTAATCGCGAGTCTGCAACCTACTACTCTTTTAATAGACGACGGAATAGGCCTATAGACACGCGCTAGACGTCGTCCACGGTCAATGCTTGGCACACGGCGACACCGGGACCGAACGTTGAATGAAATATTTTCGGAAGCGTATCCGGTTGCGTGCGAACGCAAGAATCGACCGGGTCCAATGACAATTTTGACATTATCAGGTACGGTTAGATTATTGAACTTTGATACGATGTGCTCAGATATTCCACGGAAATTCCGTTTGCGTGCAACTGTTTAAGATACTGGCACATACTAGGATTTGATTCATTGCAGTTTAGTTATTCTTAATCCATAAAAAAATGATTTCATTGTTTACACACAATACATTAAAATTACCGCAACAGGTATATGTTTCTTTATAATAATAACAAGATTGAATTCACGAACGCGTTAAACTTGAAGCTGTTTTGCCTAATTTTGTTGTGACTTCAATTTAGACGGTATACATATGTATAAGTACAGAAATACGTCTATACACGAATGAAAGACTTGTTAACCTCATTTTTGTTTAATATTCTTCGATGATGTCCATTACAAAAGTGTAAACGTACTTTTCAACATTATATAAGTTAAGAAATATTATTTTTTACAGATACTATCGGTCCCAGAGACTGACGTAGTTTAATGTGTTATAATATGTGCTCGAATAAAATAGTTTATTCGAACATTTCTCATGAGAACATTTTTATGATTTCAATAACTGCAAAAGAAGTTACTAGAAATAAGTAATTTTGGTCCATCTGGTAATTCTAGTGTTAACTCTTAGAGGGCGATTCCCGGGTTCCTTTTGACTCGGCTTTTCAACCATTTTTCGTAACTTATTAGCTTCTGATAGTTGTTGACTCGTAATGCGATTCATTTCTGGTAGGTCTGATGATTAGATGGAAAATTCACTTTGAGTACTGATGAAAGCGATCGCGCTCCTAATATTTTATGCCAAAAGTGCGGGACGTGCTGCTGCTTGTTATTATAATGATTGTGTTCATTGTCGATACTTATGTTCACGACAGTGTAATTTTTATTTGATGCAACATGATGAACTGTGTTCTAATAACATTTCGATACTGTTTATTATTTCTATAAACAGTATAAGAAGGTGTTCTTAACACTAAACGTACCAGATACTAAATCTAAGTGGTACACGTTACCTTTTAAAAATGACAACGCTGAATTTATTTTGATTCCCTGCGATTTTTATTATAACAGATGCTTTGATAAAATAATATGCTCCATCATTTTCTTTGAATGCATTTTCACAGCTTCCGTAATTATCAAATAAAAGACCGGTCACTTGACCGTGGTAGGTTTAGCGTTAACAGTCGTGAATAACATTAAAATTTCGTAAGTACGCTGGTTAGTCTAACGTACAATATTCTCCTGTGAGAAATAATTTTTAACCGCTTTAGCAACGTAAACAGCGGTATTATCTTGATGGAAAGTAAAATTATCTTCGACCATATATATGGCATATTTCCTAATTGGTTGCCGTATTACGCTAAGGTAAGTTGTGCTAGTCATTCGGCCTTCAACGAATACGTGTGTCTTTTCTTCACAAGCAACGCTACCCAAACCACTATACTTCTATATGTACACTGCTATACTATATGTACTGCTTTTTATGTGATGACAGTAATAATAAAAAACCATCAAACAACGCACTAAAGTTTTTAAGTCAGTTGGGAGCAGTGTCGCCAGATCCACCCAAAACTGGGTGGATTTTCCACTCCTCCTTTTCCCCTTCCACTATCCCATTCCACTACATGAGCATACTCCAACGTCTCCCTCTAGACCGTAGACTGGTCACGTGACGTGCCGCGCGACGTATTACATATTACTCTGGTCATCAGAGAGGTGGTAAACTGTATTCCCCTCGATTTAACCGATCTGGCGACACTGGTTGGGAGACTCCCGGCATAATTCAAAGACAAATGATCGAGACTTAACACTGAACTTACCGAGCATTAAAAGTAACTGGCATGTATGTATTGCTTTATAAAAATTCCAAGATTAAGTATATAGACTTTTTGTGATTTTTATAATAATACATGTTTAATTTAAGAAATTTATTCAATCATTTTCTATGGAAGAGTCTTTATAATTCCAACAGAATAAATAATTTGGGACCGGTCAATCTGACTGGCGCAGGTAGGTTTAGTGTTAATTGAATTAAGATCATGTCGCTTGCAACTCGACTGTGAATTGTATGCATTTTTAACAAATATGAGTAGATGAAGTGCAAAGCAGTAAACACATTTAAAGAATTTCAAAATACTATTGTACTATTTTTATCTCGTTAAAATGGTTAAGAAAATAAGCAAATGTCTGCCTAGTTCTTCTATCTTGCACTTAATACAAATAATTTTTATAGAAAGGTTACGTATATAGTGAAGTTGGATTTAGAAGACTTTGATGTTGAAAATGAAGTAACTAATGAAGATGTGCACGTCTACTACTTTGATCGATGTAGATTCAGAACAGGAAACATTTTTATAAAGAAACAGACTAACGTTTAAACAATTTGCTATACTAATATTCTGAAACGCCATAATCATATTCATTATTTTGAAAAAAACATGTACATTGCTGTAATTTGTTAAACTATGTATAAAGGAATTATAAAAGGTTGAAATTCGATTATGTCCTTAAATTTGCTTCATTCGATGTATTTATTTGACTTATTTAATTTCATTGTACATCATTTCTTTTTCAGTGCGCATGCTCATTTGCGAAATTTAATCGATGTTAATTATGACTTGTAGCTGATACAGCTTTTTTCATTGAAGTTTCGTAGTATTCTTATTCTAACATATATGCATATACTTATACGTATATGTTATAACTAGCCCGTTGGCCTTTATGCAAAATAAAAATTCTCTGCATCTATAACAATGAACAGGAGCTAAACAGAAATTTCTTTCTTTCTAATTCTCTTTCTTAAATTTTTTTTAATCTATCTCCCACCGTAAATTGCACATACTCATTTTGATCATAAATGCATAAAATCTGCAGTCTCATTATAACTATATGTACATATAGTTTGAAGTAGACGACCTTTTTTTAGAATTAGTTTGAACTCTAGTTCCTAAGACTTTTAGAGTTTGGTATTGGAAAATAGTTATGCAATTTGTCTATCAGAGATATATTAAAAATAATTTTTATTTTACTGCTCTTTGCAAGCATAATGTAATAGCGATATCATTAGAAGATTTTGAGGACGTTATTGGTACACAGTATATTTATTTTTTTATTGTGTATTCAAGTTAAAAAATAACAGCAGAATAATTAAAAAATTGAGCTGTTGTCTCATGAGCTTATATTTCCTTGAAAATTCAACATGAACTATAGTAAGACGTGTTTTTGCTCTGGTTCACGAGGAAAATACTACTAATGAAAGAAAAGAGTGAGAATAATTCAAACTAATTCTGAAAAACAATAAATAGTTGGCTATCTTTAGTGAATTTTGAAAGATATTTGAGTAAAGTTTTAAGAAATTATTGTTACTCGCTGTTAAACGATAATAATAGTTGCTTTATGAAACATAATTTCCATGATGAAAAATTCACAAATATTGCTGTATATTTTTTATTCATACGTACAAGCAGTAGCGTATTACCCTATGGGCAACTTGGGCAAATGCCCGGGGCCCAAAGAGAAGGGGGCCCGGACACAAACCAAATATTTTGATTTTTATGTAAAAGGTTTTCATGGATGAAGGAGAATTTATTTCACTTTTTATGCAATAATAAATATGTAGATCTGTTTACAATTGTTTTATTTTTTCCAACGTGAAAGTTATTTAGTTGGGGTTAGGGGCCCCGAAATTCTACTTTGACCAGGGGCCCCAAGTAGTCATAACGCGCCACTGCGTACAAATCTTTAATTTCAGAATGATTTTACAATTAACGTACATTATAAACGCTTCTAAAAACGTTAGAAGTAGAAACGATGGTCGTGAATAATTGGATGTATAATATCTCGATAATACTTAATATTTATAGAGATTGAAATCCCGACCTCTTCACTGTGTTCAATTTTGTATCCTTAAATTGCCAATGAACATATTACATTGAAAAACTAAAAATTAATTGTTTTATGCATTTATAACATATACGGTTATTTGAAATGTGAAATCAATAAATTGATTCTTAGTTTACTTGTAACACGGTAAGAATACAAGACTAATAGTAAGAGTATACAGTGATTTATATTTGTATAAATTTCTACCATCTTCTGATAACGTTTTAAGCTAGAGCCACGACAATCTTTTGATCGCGCATCGCTTCTCTTCAGGTTTCGACCACGCATCGTTTCCATGATATCGCGAGAATGCTACTGCGTCTGCAAGTTTGTGTATATCGGAATTGTCGAGATCTTCTTTCTTTCTTTTATTTCCGCAATATTCTCACTGTTACAAGATTTCCCATGAACATTTAATTTCTTCATTGACTTGCGTTACATGCTTTCCACTTTCCTGTATATTCTGTAATGGCGGACGAAAGGAAGTCTGAATAGGAATGTATACGAAATTTTATTTTAAAGCTTTTATTTATAGATATTTAAAAACTGAATTTTTTATAAATACCTACATCTTATAAAATAGTGGACGCGAGTAAGCTACAAAATGGGATAGAAAATTGATAGTTTATTTCAGCCGTTTATTTTGAAAGTGGCCTAAGTCCATTTGTCAATTATTTTCTGTTGACCGTAGTAACGTGTACAACTTGAAGTTAGCTGTGATAAACAACATTTGCTGTTAAGTATATTCAGAGTATACACGATAATTTTGGACACATTAGTTTTCGCAGTTAGTTCAATAAGTAAAACCATTACTTTGAAAGTGGCCTAAGTCTAATCAATTATTGATAATCTCCGAAAGTGCAGATTTTCAAATGTCCGAAGGCAGTGATGAAGGTAATTTTAATTAATTAGTATTTAACAAGTTAACCTCAGCTTTTTGACAGTTGCTTTAGTTGAATAATTAGTACGATTAATTAATGCAGTGAAAAAAAATTCACACAACACACATACAATTGTATATAAAACTTAAAATGTTAAATTATAGAAATTTTTATACCCGTGGGGAAGAATAAAACAACAAGACCATTTAATTCAGATAGTGAACACGAATTGGTAACTAATGATTTCAACAAAAATCGTCAAAGAAAGAGAATTATAGAACAACATTCGTCGTCAGAGGATGAAGATACAGATGACACCACTTTATAATAATATAAGACGAATTACAACAGCGAAATACAAGGACATGATGGACTTACTACGATATATACCACCGGTGCACCATGACTTCTTTAAAGCCCTCGCGCATACACAAAATGTATATGTAAATTGTTATGTAATTTATGTAGTTAGAAAATTTCCCGAATTGCATAAATTGTGTTTTGAAGTGTTGTAAAGAAATATAAAATAAATTGATTATTGTTTTTTCCAATTTGAAGCATTTTAAATTATGTCGAATGGACTTGGGCTCTTCCAAATTTTATAACGAATCTGGTTGTTAACTTTGAAAGTGGCTTAACTCCATTTTTGGTAAGAAAATACATATTATTCTCTTAATAATTGTTACTATTTTAATAGGAATTGTAAATTTAACTCTTTTATATCCTATACGTATATTTTTAATTTATTGAAACGCAAACTCTTAAATATCTCAATTTAAGCATAAATGGACTTAGGTCAGTTTCAAAATAGACGGCTCATTTAAATCAAGGAAACAAGGAAAGAAACTGGGTGGACAAAAGTATGTTTCACAACCTGTTTGGTATACTTGCAATTAACTCCTTGCCGTACGATTATCTTCATGGTTACAATAATTAAAACTGCTTTGTCTGTCATAATTTCACAGAAGAGGGAAGAAAATTGGATTTATTTTATTATTAAGTGTTCTGAAGTATTTCCAAAAGAATAGTTTCTTCGTTAGTATGAGCACTTAAATGGATATGCTCATCTAAAATTGTCCAGAGATTTCGGATGGAATTGATATCTGGAGAATCAGAGTGGACACTCGAGTTTTTAAATTCAAGAAAATCGTGATCCATAAAAACGTGATGCTGTTATTAAAGTCATTTCTACGACAGTGGTTTTTTCAATTAAATGTGTCCAAAAAGTCGAAGTATTAAAGTCTCCGAAAAAAAATAAAAAATAAGAATGGAAATGATTAGTTGTCTAACACTTCTATTAAAATTAAATAATATCCATTTTAAGTCTGCAGTTTTTATGCAAATTCATCCTATATAATGAACTAATTTATAAACATGAAAATAAGATAAAAATCTAGTAAACATTACATCTGATAAGTCTGGTTATAATCGCATATCAATTTCTCATCTTCATTAAAAGTAGCAATCTTACGTAATTTTAAATTGTTAAATCGAACCATACATTTATAAATTGAAAACATACCTATTCATTCATACGCTTCTATCAGTAACTTTTTATTTACAAGGTACGTGTATAGTGTAAATATAAATATGCATACTACGTAGTAGTTACCGGTTATTTGCGTTAGTAAAACACGATCAATTTTTGTGAAGTTGATTGTGAAACGTCTTTATGACTCAAAGATATTTTTATTTCAATATAAAATCGTATAGGTCAAAGTGAAACCAATATCCGCTATCGTGATCGCACGGTTAGAACCTAATACCGCGTATTTGTAGTAAGTGGAGGACGATCCGCAGGCTTCAGTCATCGTATTGTACGATTTTTTCTGAATGTGGGAGAAACCTGCTCAGAAACCTTCTCCCTTTTTCCGTAGAACGAAGTAGCGCCAAGCTGGACGTACTTCGATCATGAGATTCAATTAAGGTGCGTCACTGTATACTCTAGTAGATGGACAAACAAATTACATTATGTGGAATTGCAAGCTCAAAGGCCCGTCTATTAACCATCGTTTGTGGGCCGCGCTGGTGTACGTACGTGCATGCATACTAACGAGATACGCGTGACGCAAATATATATAGAGACTTTCGATTGATTCTGCGTGTAATAATAGCACAACGGGGTGGTGCTGCCGGGCAGTCTGGTAGTGCGCAACTGATTACGAGGTGTGGAGCCAGTACCACTAACAAGGGACATCATTTAAATGTAACACGCTGCTTTTAATTAAATTTGTGTACGACAGTCTTTGGAGAAAAATATTTTCCACGTATCATTCCTATAGGAATTTGTTCGAACACATGAAGTAGGTGCAACTCTTCAGAGGATATTCTGGGTTTTCATTTTCGAAAAGTAGACTCCTTTATGCATTTTCTTTAAGTATAAGAGTTGTAGAATATGTATATTAAATGATTTCTTCGAATTCGTAAAATTAACGTACAGTGCAGAGCGAAAGTGAATCAACAGTATTTGAAACAGCATAACTTTTTAAAAATTAGATCAAATGACCTGACTGTTTTTGAGAAGTTAGAAGGGTTACTTTATTAGATGGGGTGTAACAAAATTTTTGAAAAAATTCCAATTTGTCGGAATCGCGAAAAAAATTGTGATAGTTGACGCTTACAATTTTTTTATCTGTACCTGATAAATGCTGAAAATTTCATTGATATTCGTTAACTGGTTATAAATAGGTTATAACTGGTTATAAACAGGTTATAAATATCTAGTTATAAATAGACTGCGGAACTTTATGCAAAGTAAAATTTTCTTACCGGAACTGCAACGCACTGGCGCGAAATAGAAATTTATTTTCTTTCTTGTTATGCTTAGTAGGTTGGAAATAATATAATATAGTATGTTTAAATTCTTCTAATATTTTTCCTGTTGTAAATTGCACCTACTCATTTCTGTCATAAATGCATAAAATCCGCAGGCTAGTTAAAAACGATTAAAAGTGGAGAAATACGTCCAGATCAAAAAGTTGTAAACATTCATTTTTACTATTTTTCCTACGATTCTGACCAATTACAATTTTTTCAAAAAATTTTTTACACCTCATCTAATAAACTAATTCTTCTAGCTTCTCCCAAACACTCAAATCATTTGATCTAATTTTTAAAAAGTTATGCTGTTTCATATGGTGTTGATACGCTTTTGCTCTTTACAATAGTTATAGTCATTCGGAGAATACAACTCGTGTTTCATATAAGTCATAGTTGAATCTTTAAACTTGCCACGATACCTCAAGTTTTATGTAGACCAATTGACTTGAAATGTTAAGAGGAATATGGAGAAACAGCACATATGTACCATTTTATCGCTTGAACCAAGATTTTTAAAATTAGTTCTGCTTCTCTTATGTTTTTAACGTGCTAAAGGCGGAAAAATATCAACAAAATCAGTAATTTGAGGTCCACAGCCGCCATTTTGTAAATAACAAAAATTTTGCATTTATTTTGGTTCAGACTATAGTCACATTCACATGTTTCAAAATATACTCTATAGAAAAATGCATAGTTCGTGTAACTTTGATTATTTTTACTTGAAAAAAATTACTTGTTTACTTTAAATAACCGTAAGTACTAATACAAAAGGTTCAATATATACATTTAAAAAAAAGTTCTAAAAAAGGGTGAAAAACAGTTTCAATAACAAGAATTCCGCCTTAAAGTTTAAATGGAGCATATATGTCCTTCGCAAAATATCTTGAAGACTGTATCTAGAAAAATGTTATGTATTATGTTATAGCAAAGATAACGACGTAGAAAAGTAATATTAATTCATTTGGAAAATACTTTGGAAATCATTATCTTTTTACAATTTTTTCTTGTTATTTCTAGTTATTTATATCTCATGAGTGCATGTTGTTAATATAAACTACAAATCGATATCAGAAGTAGGTACGTATCCTTTAAAATGTGTGAGTTTCTAACAAATGTTAAGGTCGTTACTACACATACAGTTGATCCATGAAGTATTTGAACACTAAACACCCAGTTCCCGAAAAATTGCCTATATTTAAACTATGATAATTTCGTTAAAAAAAAGTAGTACAACAATATACTTGGACTCGTTTTAAAGCTATAACCCTATACTTTTGCCCATCCGCCGTTCAGTTTTATCTAAGACATTTTTGCATGATACAGCAACTGGGAAACCGAAGACGCATATTTGGTCTAGAATGTTACACATTGAAACGTCTGTAAAAACATTGAAAAATGTTTTCGTGACTGAAATCACCATAGATTTAAAGATTGAAGTTTCCTCTTTACTACGATATCTTAAAAATCGATGTATGTTTGCTTTTAAGTCATTTTTAGTGTGCCGCAAACTTTACAGTAGTATAAGTTACACCATGAGAGATTTACATTGAAAGGTAAACAAATTATTTGGTTAACTGATGAGAAGTAATTTTAAATTTCAGATACAAAACATTTACGCGTAAAACATAAATATAGTGATACATTCAACTAATGACTTTCAAGTAACGAAAATACCCGATTGACAGGATAGGTGATGGAAGACTGGAAGATCGACTGTCTAAAATTGTAACTTACGATTATTCGAATGAACTATACAATGGTCCAAAAAGATGGACTGAAAAAATGTTGCAGTATTAGAAATGCACGTTTGCGTAATAAGCAGGGCTTCGGAATCGGAGTCGGAGTCGGAGGTTGGGAGTAATTGCTGATCGCTGAAGTCGGTGCCGGAAAGCTATATGTAAACTCCTGGAGTCGGAAAAAAATATATCGACTCCGACGTCAACTCTGGCTCTTTTGTTTATAAATCATTAAAAGCAACAAGTGTCTCTATGAAATATTAGAGATTATATTAATTTTCGAAACTGGTAACTTTACCGTTAGATTTTCTCAAATTGATACGTATTTTCTAACTATTTCCTAAAAGTGAGAAAGTAACAGTCGTGTTGTGTTGTATCAAAGTTATCTGTTCCATATTCTTAGACTGAATACAATATTTCAACTATTTATTCAGTTCTATTACGACATCTAATTATTTTGAGTACATATTTTTTCAATTTTGAGAGTCAGATTCGGATCGAAGTCAGAGGTAAAAAAAAAAAGAGGAGTTGAAGTCGTCTCCTAGAAGTTAGCCCCCCACTTGTTGAAATAAATAATTTCAACCGTTGTGCTGAGTTGTGCTAAGTTTGTGCTACATTGTTTTCGAATATTATAACAATAATATAAAAAATAAACATAAAAATTGAGAAAAACTATTTTTTTTAGTAGCCCCCCACTTTTCGTTTTTTTTCAATTTTCTCAATTGTGCTAAGTTGTGCTAGGTTGTGCTAAGATTGTGCTAAAGTATTACTTGACAAAAATAATAAATAAAGAAGGTATGGTAAATAATCGTTTTGGACATGCAATTAACGTTTAAGATAGTAACAGTTATCCAAACAGCATATAATCATATATCTGAATTGTACTAACCTAGCACAAGTCAGCACAACTTTCGTTTTCGCCAGCACAACGATATAAAGGGCACTTTACATCTGCTCGCGGCCCTTCGCGGGGACATTATATTCGCGGGGACATGAATTCCATCATTATATTTGACATACTCTCATTATAAAACTTAGACATTTGATAAAATCAAATTATTTAATGTGCTCGCTACCAGCGTTTGTTTCAGCAACAGTCTTCATAGTTATAGTATTCTATAAATGCAAACTCAAATCCTCTTACAGCGTATGAAAACAAATATTATCACAGAAAGGTTATGAATCCTCCAAATATTCTGCTATGTCAGTCCTCGCATATGTGTGACGCTGGTAGCGTGTTAATAGCAAGCAGTGAATAAAATTGCTGCAATATTACACGGTAATTAAACTAATCACATGTTTGAAACTGTAATCGGTTGCCAACAAAAGTGTCGGAAAATAGTCGCTAAAAGGTTTACACCGACAATATTTAGTTTGCAGTATTTGGACGTTGATCTAATATGCATTGTATACTTCAATATTTGAGAGGGAATTTTATTGTGTCTGGACGAATGAAATGTTCAATTGTCAGTTCGACAATATTTAGTTTGCAGTATTTGGACGTTGATCTAATATACATTGTATACTTCAATATTTGAGAGGGAATTTTATTGTGTCTGGGCGAATAAAATGTTCAATTCAAAGGACTCTAACTCTATGAGAAGTAATAGTTGTCATTAAACTGTGATTTATGCACTCACGACAAAAATGAATAGGTGAAATACAAAACTGCGAGGAGACCAGAGAAATTTAAAAATGCTGTTCAATCAAATTTGAAAATTTTGATTTTGCATAGAGATCCGCAGTCTAGTTATCAATATCGTTTTTATCAACAATGAATTTCGCTTCCAACATCTGAAGATATACATAAGCAGAAGCCTCGGCACTCGGTACTTCTAGAACACGTTAATTGTCAACTCAGTCATATTGCCTACAGTCGAGGGCAAAATTAAGTGGAAAATTTATAAACTTTAAATTCTTTAAAAACTAATAACTTTGTTACAATTGGACCAAACGACTTTTTTCAGATGTTAGAAGGATTCGTTGACTAGGTGATGTATAAAAAAATTTTTTTGAAATTGCTATTGCTCGAAATTTCGAAGAAAAGGGTGAAGATCTAAATAGAGATGAAAATTTAAAATATGCCTTTTGTAGTTTTGAGCAAGTTATATACATGCACATGCATGTTATAACATTATACACATCCGTAAAAAGCTATAATCATTAAAAAATGTAAGAATCTTTGAATTCTGGGCTTATCATTGATCTAAATCGCAGTTTCTCACCATTTTTAGCATTTTTAATCATTTATGGCTCATAAAGCATCCTCAATCGATTGTGATGAAATTTCGTGCATTTGTATAACTTCATTAGATCTACAAAAGGCGTATTTTAAATATTCGTTATAAGTACAAATGAAAAAAAGTGAAAAACCCTTACTTCGTAATTAATTAATTTCGTTTATGCATTACCTAGTAAACTAATCCTTCGAACATCTCAAAAAACTCGACGTTTGGTCCATTTTCAAAAATGTTATTAGTTTATGAAACGTGTCCACTTAATTTTGCCCTCGACTGTATACTTATGAGTGATTCATACCTACTACGATTGAGTAAACTAAATTTTATTAGAATTTATAGGATGTACAAGAGTTAAAAGAAGAGATGCTAGCAAAAGACCTTATTCGGATGAGATGTTTATCCTAGGACCTCATCGGTGCTAGGCTGCTGTGGTCTAACCTCTATAACTCCCCCTTTTCGTTACTGGCACCTACATTCTACGTTCTATAGTTTAGCTCACTCAGACATGAATATAACAAGCCGACCCAAGTGGGTCTTCCGCGTACAAGAGGTCTCTTCGAGATTCGTGAACTAGACGCTGATTTACGCGAAGGACCAAAGCCATAAAAGAGGGGGATGGTGGTATTGTATGAGTGTCTATCCCGTAGAGGAGGCCCGATCGTGCAGAGACTGCGCGCAGCTACTTATATTCGTGACAGTGTGGTTCCTCGCTCACAGTTTGTTCCACCGACTTTGACTCTTCTGGGTATGGTTTCGCCAGTGGAAACTTTTGGCACTTGGCTCGCCAAAATTGTCTCGTTGTTCGAGCAGCAATTTAAATGGATCTGGTCTAGATAAATATTGCCGGAATTGATTATCACGACTTTACAGAGATCATTCTACGGAGTGGTTCACGCAATTGTTTCAAGTTATAAGTTATAACTCGGTTACCAGTGCAGTTACAGAAAAATATCAAAGAAGAAAGATGAATGGTTCAAAGTAGAGCTATGACTTATGAGATACCTGGGTACCCGGGATAGCCATGAGATACTCGGGTAAACGAAAATTACCCGAGTGTACGGGTATCTCATGAGATAGTCGGCTACCCGAGTACTCGGTTATCGAAACAGTTATGGAGAACCGAACCGCGGCTCGGGTAGGGTAGTAGTAATTCTAGTAGAGCCAGTTCTGAGACCTCGTGAGATACTTGGGTACCTGGATACGCGGGTCCGCTGTCTCATGAGATATCGGGCACCCCGGTACCCGGACACTCGGTTATCTCATGAGGTACCCGGGTATTTTTGGTCTACCCGGGTGTCTCATGAGTACCCGGGTACTCGGGTAACGGTGCTAGCTCTAGTTCAAAGGGTACTACATCTGGAGGACCAAGTTCTTTTAGAAGTGCAATGATGCATGTGGATTCAATAATCGCGTTATTTTTTTTTTAATGGAAATGTATATTTTTTTGTACATGATTAAATTTCTCTCGTCATTCTACGTATAAAAGTATTTAGGTAAAATGGTAAAAAAATAATTAGTTATCGAGATATTTTAAGAAATATCACTTTATTGAAGAAAACGCTTCATGGCAATTTCGTAATTGTTGACAGTGATGTGTGTTGTCGTAACAAAAACAAATACTGTACGTGCCTCTGAAGAAAATCTTTTAGATCCTCACAATTCTGTAGAAGATTGTGAAGCACGGATAATACTGCAATGTGCAATAATAACCAGAGATCACGTGGCCACTCGGTTATGATAACCATTGAAAAGTCTTGTCTGATGGAGAAGCGTATGAGCATCTTCTTTTATAAAGACATTTTCTTAAAATATCTCGACAACTAATTATTTTTTTAATATTACACTCTAATAGTTGTTTATGTAAAATGACGTGAGAAATCCATCTATGTGAAAAAATATGCATTTTCACTAAACAAAATAACGCAATTGTGAAATGCAGATACACCATTGCACTTCTCTTCTTCTCATTCATCTTTTTCCTTTAACATTACTGTGTACCTGTACTGGCAGAGGAGTCATAACCTGAATCAATAGCGTGAACCACCCTGTATAAGGAATGTTTCAGAACTTATGTCAAAAAGTTAACAGATTGTCTGGCGGTTATTTTCAATATTTGTGTAGTTACTGTATATAAAACTATGTATTGGGTTGTTCGGAAAGTAATTTCGTTCTTCGTGTAGAGATGGTATTGCTTCCATTTATTATTACTTAACATTATTCTAAGTCGCAAAATCATTGTATATTTTCAGTACTGACGTTTCGGACGTCATTTCGTGCCTTATAGAACTTTATAATCTTTCAAGCATTTCTTTTGTCATCGCATCAAATATGCAAAATCAAAGTGAGCATATCCGTCACATTTTGCTTTTTTGTTACGGGTATGGTAAAAACGCAATGCAAGCAAGGAAAAAGATGTATGCTGTTTACAGAGAGGGTGTACCGTCGTATTACCATTTATTTCGTTCTTTTCAACATTTTTTAAGCGGTATAACTATCATTTTAAATGAAGGCGTCAAAAGTAATACAACTCAATTATTTGCTAATCAAAAACAGGAATTCTACGAACATGGGATTTCCAAGTTACTAGAAAGATGGCACAAGATCATAGAACAAAATTGCCGCTACATCACCGAATAAATAAATAAATAGTGAAACATCGTCTTCATTTTCCCTTGGAAAAACGAAATTACTTTCCGAACAACCCAATACAATAAAATCACAGCTTGGTAGTAATTGTAAGACACTGTTATGATACTGGTTATGGTTGTTGAAGCAGTTTTCGAGAACTCTTATTTCTTATTAGAAATAGAAATCTTAAAAGTCCTTATCCTTATCCTATAACAGTCGTAACAAAGCAAAATGAGTGAGGATATTAATTCTGGTTATAAGATATTCATGCTCAACCAGTACATTTAGAATATTTATTACGAAACTGAGGTAAAAAAAAATGATATTTTTTTCTTCTGTATTCCCGTGATCATTTAGAAAGTCATTCCGTGTTAACCTACCTTAAAACTTTTATAATTACATAAATACTGAAAGCAGTATAAAGACATTTATGATATTTTCGACTAAAACTGATGCCGCAAACAGGTAGATACTGTATATATTTGTTCGAATAGCTTGTACATATCTTGATTGTCAACTTGTATAAATTCCTATAACATTGTACGATTTTACAAAAAAGAAATGGAAACTAGGAAACCCACAATGGGACTCGAACACATTCGACTTTTCCTAATTTCCATACATATTTGGTCTGAGAACAATAACTTGTTATTTCACCTTGAAATCCAAAATTTATCGATTATTCTTTTAAAAATTTTCTTTTTCATAAAGAACTACTGATAAGTAAGTGATTTTGTGGTACAAATTGATCGTAGAAATGACTCAGTTTTTGAAAGGATCGGCGAATGATTCAGACCAATCATGCATATGCAGTGCACACTACCGTAAAAGTATTTTCTCATAGGAATGTGAAAGGTCAAACGATTCTAAGACGAACTCAATCGAAGTTGGCTTATTATTAGCGCTCTGATCGATATGAAATAATCTACATATCAGACTCTCGTGATTTTTCTTTCGATAACTCGCGATGTATTTGGAACAGTAACTCTCAACCGATACGCGATTATCTTGAACTTCAATATTTTTTGCTATTATGTCATTGAGACACGGTCGACGCGTGCAAGTTCCACACAATTGTCTATGCACGTTGATTCCGCAACCGCTTATGCGACTCATTCAAATCATAACAGTGTTCGCGACATTGTGTTAATTCTGAATCATCCTTGCAAATATCGTAACTATTATAATAGTGTAATTTCGATGCGGAAGTTCACTTAAATATTTCTGTTTATTGCCTCATTTACAAATACAGACATTAAATGAAAATGTATCCTCCCTGTTTAAAGAAAAGAAATAAAATCTAGTTTTCTAACATGTCTTTACCTTTTTACAATATTATATTTATAGTTATATTTGTAGAATACGCGATTGTCTAAATTCATCATAGTAAAACCTTTTGAAAAGTTCAATGTAATTTTTTGTGTAAAGTGCTTCCTCGAATAACGTAGTATCGATTATACGTATTTTTTTTTTTGAAAAATTTCATCATTCGTTTTGTAATAATACCTCCGCAATTCTTTTTATCATGGCAAATATGAAAATTCAACTTCACGATGATTTACTTGTAATCCACTTGTTGATCCACAGTGTAAATATACAGAGTATTCCAGAGATGATATGAAGTACCTCTTTTCTAGCGAGTATGTTGGTTGCAGCTTTGATAATGAGTTATTAACGAAAAGCACTGACCAGTCAGGGGGCAAGCGTAGAGGACGAACCCCGGCGCAGCGATATATGTATTTACTTACTACACTTAGCGTAGTGAAGGCTTCGCGCAGAGTTCGAAGCTTGTTCAATCGAATTGGCTTGCGTAACAGTGTTGTTCGGTATTAGATAAAAATAATTAGGTATTCTAAAAGAACCAAGATCACGCAGTAAAAGTGAACGTAAGGTTCGTTAAACTTTCGCACGTAATATTTAATTTTATCGTTTATCTTCTTCTCAATTTCATGTTTCTTATTGATGACATGCCTTACGACTTTTTCCACATATACTTTTTACGACATTCTTTTAGAGTATTGAATTATTTTTATTTAATACTAAGCAACAGTTTTATCTATGCTGATTTCATTGTACAGAATTTGAGCTCGGCGCGAAGCCATCACTATCGCCGGAGTTCGTCCGCTGTGCTTGCTGTCTGATTAGTTCGTGTTTTTCGTTAATAATTCGTTACGTGAGCGGCAACTAGCATCTTAGCTGAGCAATAAGTATATTCCAATCACCTTAGAAATCACACATTTTTCCTTTTACATACTATTAAACGACTTTCATATAGAACTGTATATTTTCGAATAAAACGTAAATTAAAATTTAGTTTCGATGAACATTTTTTAGTTTATTTTACTCTACTGCCCCTGGCAAAAAATATTGAATCAAAATTGTGAGTGTGATTGTTGAACGAATTATTTGGGTGTATATTATATATGAATAATAGTATAATGTACATATTAGACAAATATGGCATGAGGTATTGATATTTTAGAAAACTGTCAATGAAATGCTGAATTGTTTTGCTTTTTAATAGCATAACAAAGTAATAGAACACTTTTTAATATTTCATTAAAAGCATCGCCATAAAAACGTTCTGAATTCTAGAGAATGTTTGAAAAAACAAACATATTCATTTTTATGTTAATACTGTCTTCATACGTATTTTATCATTGCATTTAATTTTATCGTTAATGAAAATATTTTCCACATTGAAAATATGAATAATTACAATGATTAACACTTGATTTGTTCTGTCGAATACTTTTTGCCAGTGGTAGTATGTAGATTGTAAATAAAATGAATTGCCTTAAAACAGATTTTGATTTCCTTTCTAATTTGTGAGTCTACATATAATTCTACGCTAATTTCTATACTGTGTATTCTATGAATGCTTCTGTGGTTGAGTACTTATTCAAAATGTCTCCGAAATCATGATTCAAGCGAGCGGACGTTGATTCTACATGCAAAAATATGTAAAAGAAAAAAAGAAACATTTTTTTCGTTTACAGCTTCATTTTCGAGAAAAATGTGTTTGAAAACCCGTTCGGTTTGTGTTCCTAGCATTTACCGGAAGTAGAACTAGTAGGTTATGAACGGACGTATGAGTCGATTTTTCTTAAGAATGTGACGTCGCGAAAAAATGTTACAATATTAAAATAATGTTAATAATTGTAATATAATGACATGATATATGTTTGTATATATGTATGTATGCACTTCAGATTTTTGTAAAGATGAATGATGAATCTAAAGTACGTGTTGTTCGAGGAAGTACTGTAATTTGGTTTCAGATAAATATAGTCTATATAATATCCTAAATTAACGAAATTCAATTCCTTATATCATAGAATATGTTACATTTGGTCAGTTATTTAACTCTCTTTCATATTCTTTAAAAAAATGTTATGACCCTCCCATTGAAGAAAGTCGAGAAATAGCTTGAGAAAATGATAGTTGTATCAAAATGAATATATTTTCCCAGAAAGAATTAAATGAATCATGAACTACTATAATATAATAAAGTATCGTTTAATTTACCATGTAATAATTTTTAATGTTCAAAGATCAATATTTCCTCTCCAACAAAGTAATAATTACGGTGACGATGCTTACGTGAATTCTCATTTTCATGGATTACTTTACAGAAATCTGAATCGATTAAAAAAGTGTTTCATTAATAAAGAAATCCGTCAGTCTGAAATTGTAGTAAACATTCTATTAAACCCTCGCCCTACGATTTATTTTACGGTTTCCGTTATTAGAACTTCTTTTTATTTCATAATTTCCTGGAAGAAGAGAAAAATTGATATCTGTATTGTATGCCTATATGTTCTTCAATGGCTGTACATTAACAACAACAAAATAGAATTTTATTTCGGTTCAAAAGAAATTAATAAAATACATATTCATTAGACTTTGTACAGTCTTCATCGCGAGTCTCACACGATGCTGTAGGGCAAGGGGTTAATCCTTGCTATAGGTTTTCGTTCCACTTTCTTAAAATCTACGGTCCACTAATGACGATACGAGTTGTCAACATTTGTGAGAGTATTCAAAAATTTAAAATATACTCGGTTGAACGTGATTAAAAATGATAAAAGATCAAAGAATTGAAGACCTTGGTGCAACAACCGGATAAGTCCAGATTTTGAAAATTATAGGTATAATTTTTGTACCAAACAATTGGAAATATACAGTGTACAGCACGAACTCTGTCCGTGGGTAAATAAAGTCAAATTATCTCAGAAACGATAAATTTTAGGACAAACGTACTTTACTACTTTTTTATTCAGAATCTATCATTCTATCATAATCGGGCATAAAAAATATGCCATTCCATTTAAAAACAAAACGAAAAAACTTCATATCTCCTTTACGCGTCTACTTGTAAGAAACTGTTATTACTATTATTATGGTATAGACTATAAAAATGTGTAAAGTTTGAGCAAGTAGAATTTCACTAAGAAATAAAGTTGCCGGGTTTTCTTAGCAAGGTCTTCAATTAAGACATTTCATTGAGTATGCGAAAGTTACGTTTTCTAAAATGAATTCGGAATCGCGGTATTAGATGAACGGCAGAAATTCATTTATCTAATAGTAACTCGTTCAGCGAGATCGGTGTCAGTAAGAGCCGCTTCATGTTTCTCTGAAACAGTCGCAACACACGCGAGACTATCGACTACGTCGTGGGCTCACGATTACGCGTCGTCGTTCACACATTATTCGCGGTTCTCCATTCAACCAGTACTGTTAAGCGGTAACTGTAACTCATCGATGCCGCATTCAAAGGTCGACTACTCATTTTTCCATAATTATTCGCCAGTGTATATCGCAATGTATCTCGACGTGATTCATTAGTTTCTGTTTTATTTTTTGTACATGCGAGTCATCATCTCCTTCACGGGCGGCAACCAGTTATCGATCGACTATTACGACCAATGAAGGCGAGAAGAAAGAAAGAACGAGTTTACGGTAAACCTCGCTGCCGTGCGACATTGTAGAACGAGAGAGGCGTATTATGTAATCCGTTCCACATCTCGAGACGCGTTGTACTTACGATTCTGTAATTGGCCGGTTATCGACAGGATCGAGCCTCGATTGTGTCACTGAGACAAACGTTATTTTAAATAGAAGATATCCATTTATTTGTCACGTGAAATACAGCAGAATCTATAACTGGAATTCTTTGAACGCAGGACAACCTTTCGGACAGTAATTGAGCGAGGCACAACAATTTTTACGATATTTTCGTATGGTATGGGTTATTCAATTATGTGTGCCTCCTAATTTACATGTAATGTATTTGGTATATGCAAACATGGCTGAAACGAAAGCTGTATGATGTTAACAGTAGCACACAATGTAATAATTAGTTTTTTTCTGTTTTGCTGTTTTATCGAGATATAAAAGTCACTTTAAGTTTCTTTATTGTAAAGAGTAAATTTTGATCTTGTGGTTGGCGAGAGAATTGAATCCGAAATACAAATCTGTAAGGTATATGGAATGAAAGTTAGATATTCTCTATATGTATATACAATAATTCTCTATATCTGATACTCGAAGACTTTCTCTATCTCTTTTATGGCATACGAAATTTGGGGGGTGCGAAATCATTTTTACTGAATATTTCTCTTGTCAATTAAGAATTTTCAGTGTCCACAATCGAAATTATTTATGACTCGATCCAATCGAATGACTTTAAAGTGGCTTTATTCAACTAGAAACCACGTTCTTTTGAAGTTTTTGTTGTTAGTGTACCTCTTCATCTTTCTTATTGTTAATATGTTTTTATTGTATTTCGATCTGCCTTTCTTCATAATATAAGTATGTATTCGAATAGTCAAGATGTTTAAGACATTCTTCGTATGCTTGAATTGAGCCAAATCTAAAATGTTTTAATACTTTGACGATGATTGCACCTGATGATGCATTTAGTCAAAATTCATTAAATCTACGCTAGAGTTATTCGTCAGAACAAGAAATGAAAGCTGTTGAGTTCGATTGTTTTCTTAGAAGTTTAGAAGTTTAGACAGACAAAATTAACACAAATGAAAATATCTTCTATTCTCTTCTTGTTTAAAGAAGTGTTATTAAAATCCTCTCGGTTTTTTTTTTAAATAAATCCAAACTTAGGCAAACATATTCATCACTGATGCATTTAACATTTCTCTTAAACATCCATAAGTAAACCTTTGTCACGAAAGTTATCAGTATTCAATGAACGTAGGCCGACGACGACAAATATTCATTCGCAATGGTTATTACAGCTTCTACTGTAGAAACTATTCGTTTTGACGAATGAAAACTGGCTACAATATTTCGTTTTCTAATGCGATTTATGTCGTATCTGCAAAGTGAGCATCATTAACATTTTAAAATTCATTTAATGATTAGCGATCTAAACATCTGATTATACAGGGTGTTTCGTCTAAAACAGGACACCTAAATATCTCCTCTACCTCTGAAAATACAAAAAATGTTTCTAACGTAATCTAACTGGTTTCAAAAGACGAATCAGATGGAAGAATCGTTTTTTATAAAATGTAATTTTTTAATAGTTTTTCCAAGATCACTCGTATTTTTTTACATATATGCACATATTTTTTGTTGTTGTATGTTATAGCAAACATTATTGTGCATTCATCCATGTTTAATAGCACGACCTTGAAATGACCGTATTAAAATTCCCATATTGCAACACGTGTCCTCAACGAAAAATTCCCAAATCGTTGGATTGGACGTAATGGACCTGTATCATGGCCGGCTCGTTCACCCGGTCTCACCCCACTTGATTTTTCCTTATGGGGGACATTAAAGGGTACGGTTTATCAAGAGCAGCCCACGACGCCAGAAAATATGAAGGAACGAATAATTGCTGCATGTGCTGATATGAAATCTGAAATCATCGAAAGAGCTGTACAATCTGTCGTTTTTCGCCTCACGAAATGTATCACAACGGAAAGACATCATTTCGAACATTTATTGCTGTAATAAATGTGATTATTTACAAGTTCAAGTTCATGGTCGAATTTCTGTTACCGTTGAAATCTGAAATGTCGCTGAAAGTAAATTCTACATTAATTAGCAAATTTTAGAGTTCACGGTCATTTCAAGGTCGTGCTATTAAACATGGACGAATGCACAATAACGTTTGTTATAAAATACAACAGCAAAAAATGTGTGTATATATGTAAAAAAACGAGTGACCTTGAAAAAAACGATTAAAAAATTACAATTTATAAAAAACGATTCTTCCATCTGATTCGTCTTTTGAAACCCTTTAGAATACGTTAGAAAATTTTTGTATATTCAGAGGTAGAGGAGATATTTAGGTGTCCTGTTTTAGACGAAACACCCTGTATATTAAGACGGATACCTATGTTTGATTGTAACTCCATTTGAAAAGAAATGAAGAAAATTATAAAGAAACTAATGGTATGATTACTACTTAATACTAATACCGAAATACGAAAACCATTTTAGTCAAGGTAAATCATGGTTCATGGTTAAAAAAGAGAGGCGCATGGCGTAAAAAGTGATAAAAAAAACTCAATTAAGTAGCAGTTAATATTTCCGAATCTTTAAATTTCATAATAAGAAAATACAAATATACAATAGAAGAGCTATTTATTAAAGTTATATCCAACACAAAGAAATTTGAAAAGATCCTCTTCGACAACCGAAGGGAATATGATTTTTTCGAAGAAATTCATTAATAAAAATCTAACATTTTTCGATTATATGTCCACTGAATGCAGCTTGGCTACCACATTATTTTATTATTATTATATTTACGTGCTTTCCACGGTAACTTTGAACTAACGATCAATGAAAAACAGATTATATTATGCTGCCCAGTTTTTAGGCCAAGTCAAAACCGTAGGCCATATGCAGACATAACGTCTGCATACACGGTGTTTCCGAAAGCGTAAAATTGACCGGTCATGACTCTACATGCAGAAACAAGTCGGAAAAAGAAATAACATTTTTTCGTTTCATTTTTTGTTTTCGAGAAAATCGAGCCTGAAAATTCATTGAATACGCGCGCGTACTATTGATAAGAATGGGCTGGCGGATATGTACATAACCTACTGTTTCTACTTCCTGCAAATACTAGAGCACGTGAACTCGACGGATTTTCAAACTCGTTTTTCTCGAAAATGAGACGTCAATAAAAAAATGTTATTCTTTTCTGAATGTAGAATTATCACTCGGCCGCTTGTATAACGATTTTGGAAACACCCTGTATATTCTAACGCACCTGACCAATTTTTAAATGCGATTCTCTCGGAAATGAAGTTATTTATAGCAAAATTTCGTATTACTTTATAGACTCACATTGTACTGTCTTTACAATATAATGACTATATTTATAAATAATTGATAAACATTGCAGAAAATGAAACACTGTCAATTCTATCAAACACGCACAAACATATGCGGACCTTTTCTGTTCAGGTAGAACGAATGCCTAGTAGTGTACTAATCACCTGAGATCGCCTAACAAGCGACAATCTATTCAACATTACTTTGGATGCAACAGCCTATCTACTCACACATCACATTCTCTGATTATAGATAAATTCGATAACATTAATCGTTTTCTGTGAAATGCTTACAATACCGTGTCACTGTACTTCCTCGCCATCGTTCTATCAATACATTTGAATATCGTACGTCTATACATACTAAGAAATTTTATATTTTAATTTCTTTTGACTAAAATCAGTGAAATAATAGCTCGCACACAAGATGCAAGTACTGTCGTTCAAATGTTTTGATGTTGCTACAAAAATATTTAATAAACAGACTGCGGAATTTTATACAAAATAAAAATGGTGTACATTAATTATCTACAACCAAACTACAGAAGTTGTATAGACACTTGTTTCTTCTTTTAATAATATTAGTGTGTTAAAATTAGCACAGCAGTATTTCTAAATTCTTTAAATGTTTTCACTACTGCATATCACTTTTGCATTTCATCTACTCATTTTTGTCAAAAATGCACGAAATCCACAGTCTAGTAATAAAGAATGTATAGCATGTTTAAAAAAATTAAAGTTCACTTTCGTGAGTCTTTAAAAGATCATAAGATCGAATAAATATAAAAATCTTTCGTCCCCTTCATATAGTATAATTTTCATCAAAAAAAATCACATCTTCCATATATTTGAAGATAATTATTTGCAGAGTTTAAAGTGTAACGTACACAACAAATTCCGCTTGTAAAGATTTAACTGACAAATATTATAAAAAGAATTACTAGAATAACTTTTAATGCAAAATAGTTCTGAGCTTGAGTTTCATTAAAATTGTATGGGTCGAAGTAAATGGTAAAATTATTAAGGAAATAAAATGTATTAGAGAATTTACAAAATTAGCAGATAGATGCTAAAATGTTAGCAAAAATACTAATAAATTTAATTCAAAATCGAAAATTGCTTAAAGTATTAGGTAAAGCAGAACGTGCGCATATTAATATACATCGTTTAGATGAAAATTACTAAATAATATTTTGAGTCAAAGTGATTATTACAATACTGTTCACCTATATTTTTGGATAAGCAAGTGTTATCATTTTTCTTGAGGAAATGGTTGTGTGAGGCAGATAATGCAAAATGTAAAGTATATTAACTTCAACGAAACTGATAATGATGTATAATAATAAATACATCATATAAATTGTTTTCAAACGTGTATGGTAGCTTTGTGAAAATGATAGTGACCCAAATAATAAAAACCCAATTATTCGCACAGATTACTGTAGTCACAGCAATAAAAATACTGATTTATTAATGTAGAAATTATTCTTAATAAGTTGTCGGGTTAAAATTATGTCATATCGTATAGCATCAAGGTCTAATACTTATAGAATTATTTATAAATATCTAGCACTTGTAACATTATTTATAAAAACCTAAACACAATACACTAATAATTTAAGAATTTTAGAATTTTTAAGCTGCAACGTAAATCAATTTTAATATAATTTTATATTAAAAATAACCATGATAAAAGCATTTTATACAATAAAAGAAAAATGTTGAAATTCTATTGTACATTCATTAATATGAAAAATAAATATGCTTGTTAAATGTCAAGGCAAAGGTTTATTGTTAACCCTGATGCTTATAAAATTGCTTGTGATTTATCGTTTTAGTTTTTTAATTTTTCAGAGAAGTTTCGACTAAATACTTTTCTTCCGACTAGAAACACGAAGAATAGTTTCACTCTTTACACTGAAATCAATTTTATTTTTTCCTATACAAATTTATTTTCATTCCTTAGCCTTATAGGACAAACAAACTGAGTGAGTTGTCTTCAACAAGTGCTACCTAACACTTGCCCATTCGCAAAAAGATACATTGTTTTTAAACTAGATTTCTATTAAAATAGTAAAACACAGGGCTTTGGAGTCGGAATCGAAATCGGCGTCGGAGTCGGATTCGAAATCGGCGTCGGAGTCGGATTCGGATTCGAAGTCGAAGGTAAAAAAAAGAGGAGTTGTAGTCGGAGTCGGAGTTATGAATTTTTATCTACCGACTCTGGTAAAAAAGCACAACTGTTGAAAAATAGTCTGAAAAATATCCAAATCTACATAAATATCCACGATATACTCAATCGTTGACGGAACGTGTCTAGTTTGTTTTTCTTATTCTTACATTATTTGTCTTGAAAATCACATCTGTTAATCCCTTGGTCCGTGTTAGAATTTTAGCACATTTTTTTATGTGTTGTATGGAGTTTCCGAGTATACTGATCCATCCACGTGAAGTCCCATAACGAGGTTACGCCATTCATCTACACGTAAGTCTATGAAGAGAAATGCAGAAGGGGAATCGGAGTCACTGCGAGGTACTCCGCACTCCGCAGTGCCATTGATGAAGTTTCTATCGAACGTGTTCTACCTTTAACAAAGAATTGAAATGCAAATCATACAAACGTTTTAAATAATCTTCGAATAATGGACTTTTAAATCCCATAGATTAACATCAGAAACAATCTGAGAACTACTTTTTGTAGGACTTTTGTAGGTAGAGGACTACGTTTTGAGGACTACTTATATATATATGTATACAATGGATTCAAGGAGTATTTGAGTACCAAATACTTGATTCTCGAAAAATTACCTATATTTAAACTATAATAATTTCGTAAGAAATAAATTTCGACATATTTTAAAGCTAGAAGCCTCTAGTTTCATAATCCATCATTTATTTTATACTAAGATTGTTTTGTCATGACGTAGCGAGCGAGAAACTAAAGACTAGGTTTTTCTCGAAAATGCTACACATTCAAACATTTGTGAAAACTTTCAAAAATTCTTTTCGTGATTAAAATTACCGAAGATTGAAAGATTGAAGCTTCCTCTTTACAACGACACCTTAAGAATTGATATATGATCTTCTTCGCTCGTTTTATCGGGCTTTGAATGGGAGGTGTGTCGCAATTTTACAGTAGCATAAGTTATACCACAAGGACTTTAAAACATATAAAACAGTGAAATAAAGTCGTTCATGTGACAATTTTTTGAAACATTTTTCTTAAAGAAAAATATGAATTAAATTTCTCAGCTGCTACAGCATGTAAAAATACCTTGGAGGCAAATGAACACTGTTTTGCCAAAGGAGAGGCTTCAAGCTTTAAAATGAGTTCAAGTTTATGATTGTATTATTTGTTTTTACGAAATTATCACAATTTAAATATCGATTTAAAAAATCAATACAATGGAAACATAAATTCATGAACTTCCTGAATTTCTTGTTTGGGATTGACAAACCAAGATAAGGGGAAATATGTTTCAAACAAGATCCGCGCCATTCACGGTTCTTTGAAACAATGGACAGGAAATACTATGTATTCTGAATCTGTAAAAATGTGTCAAATTGACACGGGAATTAGAAATTCAAATGATTGCAGGCTATGAAATTATTGTATGATTGTGCGTATGGTTGTTTTATTTCAAAGAATATGTAATAGAAATCAGTGAAATTACAATCCGAACCGCCCGGAGGAAAGTGTTTTTAAAACATGGGAAAAATGTTTCTACGCCAATGGGATGCATGCACGGCAATATGTACATATAACTAATAAGGACGTGTGTGTACGCATGCACCGAGTCTCTCTTTCCGTTTCTTACGCCGCGCCGTGCGAGCATGCTTGTATACGGATTATGCACAGGGCTGTAGCGAGAACATCATATTCAAAGCTTCTTTCCATTCTTTAGACTAATGTCCGATTAAAAGGTATTTGAAACTTAATATATCAACATTCTGAAAAATATTGAAAGAATGAGAAAAATATTTACATATTTTGAGAATATTTCGAGAAATTAACGTATCATTTTTATTCGCTTATATTATATCTTACACAAGTTTCATTAGTATACAAATTAACTTCGCGGGTAGAAGAGTAAATAGAATATTAAAAGTTTAATCAATAAATTATCTGAGCACCATACTTACTGACTAAAGTCACATCATGTGACCCAAATCTTACGTTAATAAACAAATATTCTTTTCTAACTTGCGCTCAAAACTTTTGCACATTCTTCTTGGAAGGTTGCAGAACTTCTCTTTGAATTTCTGTTCTTTAGATAATTTTATAAATAAATCAAATGTATTGAACGTTATAAAAAAAGTTTGATTAATAACATGAAGATCAATTTGGAACATCAAGCTCAAGTAGATGGAGTACGTGAAAAGTATTACATAAAAATGATTATGGAGTAATAGTAAACGTACAATGACTTTTATATCAAATAAGATTTGTAAGTACTGTGCATATTTCCATTTATTGACATTGTGAATACAATTCATATCTGCAGGAATGTTTTTATTAACATGCATAGGTCAATGTATGTGTTTGTCGATGATAGTGAATAATAATAAAATATCGATCTATATATGTATATTCGTCCCTGCATGGTGCAACCTCTGTAAGCAGGACGTGTATGCACATGGTAACGTGTGCGTGATACACGCGCCTTCTACAAACGCTTACGCACGGGATACGAGAGGCTACTGTTACGCCAGATGTCTACTATGTCTACGAGGCATGTGTAGATTTTAATGTGTGGTCATGACACTTGACAAAAAGCAAGTGTTTCGTTTAGAGATTCCTCGAAAGCACGAAGAAACCAAAGCGCGGATTCTTGATTACTTTTACGTGGCATGACAGTCAATTATCACACGTACGACTAAATATTTGCTTTGGGGCATCGTAAATAATATTTTCTTATGCTGCAATAAAATCAAGCGAAATAAGATTGAGACTGATTGCTTATAATACATGTGCAAGTGTAACGGTAATTGATGTGAAATGTAAATTGTGTGTCGTCATTTCCTCTCGCTTTGATTCACATTATTTGAAGGCTTTGAACGATGAATAATGATGTTGACTTAAATGTTACTACGTCTAGGCAAGCAGATGATCATCTCTCACAGGCAACTCGAGTATTTTGAACAAATATTTGTAGGTTATGAATAGTTTGCAAATGCAGCCGAGAGAAAATAATTATCTCGTACGCGATAGCTTTAATATACCAGTAAACTAAACAAAGAATACCGAATGCAAGTGTACGATAAGTTTTTATGTTGGACAAAAGTAAATTATACTGTTATTCTTTGAACCGTATGTTCTGTTCATATAGTGGTTACATTCATTTATATCATTTCCTCGAAAGTGCGTCAAAATTGAAACCAAATTAACGAAACGTGATAATTTACAATTATCAGCACCGAAAAGTAAGAATGCGCATTAAAAAAATGATTACATAAAATTTATTTACAAATTTTTATAAGATTTACAAAAGTATTTATTTTTTATAGAATTGAAGCGAAAAGTTCATATAGATTACACAATTTTTACACAATTATATATTTGGAAAAGGGATTTTTAATTCCTAATGAAGGATTAAGTAAAAGAAAACTTTACTGTTCTTTTTTTATTACTAATAGTTATTTGCTAAATATCTATATTTTTATAAATTGTGCTTTTCACTCTTCACATGCATTGTGCAACTGTGATTCAAAACTTTTATCAAACCATCGATTATCATTTAACACCAACCAATTAGTATGCGCAGCTAGTTCTTCGAAGGAAGAATCAAAATTGCTTGCCGAGAATATCAAAAACATGTGTGGTTATCCCATTATTGAAAAAGTTCAAACAATTCATTCAGTTTCCTTCCTCTGCAATTCTTTATGCAATGATGTATATTTATTCTTGTACACAAAGGTATTATTTAATTTTATGTATAGCTAATATAAAAACCAACATTTTCTGAAAACATATAACTGCATGGTAATATAACTATACCTATAAACCTTACATTTTCATCATCGGTCCCAATTGTGCGTTAAACATTTTTTCTCGTTTTCTCATTCATAGCTAAACCGACCTCGAAAAAAAATGATGTTCGTCTTCTTAAGAAATATAATACTGATTTCTCTTTTCCTAATAATTAAAATGGCGTAGTCCGAGTCTATTTTGACCTGTAATATTGAAATCGTCATTCGATTACTCAGTTTCTGACGAATTAACTAATAGGAAGATTAACGTGTCAACAATTAGACCCTTCAGAAATGTTTAAAAAAATTGAGAAATAATGCAGTGAATGGACCTGAACATCGTCAATTACATAGTCGTTAGAATGATCCGACGTCCGAGGATTAAGTAAAACATCAATACGAATGTTGATTTCAAATAAAAGCTTTATTTACAATTTGTTAAAACAGATAGTCCAAACCTGAAATAAAATGAAATGGAATCACAAAGGATTAATTTGCATACAAGTAATGAAACCTGTGAACAAAAAAACCTAATAAAACCATAAAATTGCGAAATTATTTGTAGAACGAATGAATCTTGAATGTAAGCCATTTATATATACTCACCTAGCAGTGTGGATTTTGACGAGTATGTGAAAACACCTACACAGAAGTAGAACGACCTGATAGTAATTGCAGAAAGCGAAACGAAACGAAACGTTATCGACGCGTTGCATTAAGTAAATTCGAAATCATAAAGTGCCATTCCTTAAAACGAGAAACCAAGATACAAAAACATCGACGAATTCCTTGAAACGAAACGAAAAACCACACAGCATGCGAATTTATCAATCTAGCTTTACTAAATGAATAATATTGCTGTTTTCGGAAAAGGTATACATAGTCGGATAAGATGGTCAAAATGCCTCTAAGGCAAATAGATTTTTGGTGTGACCATTCGATAGAACTTCCAAAAAAACCCCTCTATGACAAGTTTCAAGTCGATACACCTACCACAAAGGTAGTTACAGGGTGGACTTGGTTTTAGTGAATTATGCTTTATTTCTTCTGTTGTGCGCAACAAAAAATTATGAAAACATTCATGAACATTCTACGTATCAGCAAAAATGACAGAAACATTAATTAAAAAATTTTGGAAACATAAAATTGTCGATTTTATATTGCAGTTTTCAGAGTATCACGTTCATATATTTACGTTACTTGTGTTTCATCGTGATTATTAATGCGTATTTTCTTCAGATTTTTTGGATATTGCGACATGTTTAAAAAAATGGAAATCTTCAAAAATTCGACAAAAATGCATATTTCGTATTAAAGTTAGAGAGATACCGGTTTTATAAAAATTAAGTAATGAGATATTGTTGAAACCATTGTTGTTAATTTTTTTCACAATTTTTATATAGTACATCAGTTTAAAAATAGTTTAAAAAAATAAAAAACAATTTTTTCGATGTTTCTTCACGTTTTCGTAGGTGTATTATGTAATATTGAATATTCTTACATTCAGAAAAATAATGTACAAACTCAAAAATACAATATAAAATATTTGACATGTGTTATATTTCAATTTACTAATTACTTATTAAAATAGAAAAAATCGATGTTCCGCTTTTTTTAATCCCCTCTGAAAGTTGGAAAATTCCACCAAAATGTAATGCGGTATGAATAACTGTCATTCACCCATAACTATAAATACGACAACTTTCAAATGTAGTTAGCATATATATATATATATATATATATATATATATATATATATATATATATATATATATATATATATATATATGTGTAATATTATGTTGCCTTGCGTGTCTTTACTCAAATTTTAACCAGATTTCTAATCTTCATCTGTTATTTCTGTTGCCAAGTTACGTGGTTCTCATATTGGAAGAGTGTTTACTACCTATTCCATAAAAACAAACATGAAATTTTAGAAATCCATTTTTTTTATTTTTGATCGCGCACCGTCAACACTGTACACTGTCTTGAAATGAATCATGAGAATCAGTATCTGATAATTGTTGATCTTGATTTTTTAATAGAAGAAGCATTTAAGAGTTGTTTTGTACGCAATTATAATACATATTTATCAGTTTTTGATTCCTCAGTACAAACACATTACCATTTAAATGAAAAAATTTTCTTCTTCCACTAGTACCGAAATTGACTCGAAACTAGCATTCTCATTTCAGTTAATATTTTTCAAAGTACGCAGATATGGACACCTAATTTTTACACACTATCCATCTTAAATAGTTTCTGATAAATATAATGTTTGATTTAAATTGAAGAGACTTGCAAAAAATTTAAAAACTCTACCTTAAAATAGAAAATTTTTATTTTTAAAATATGCGACCAATTTGTATTTTTATAGCATGCTACAGTGCATTAAAGTAATCCTTAATAGCATACTATTATTACTAAAAAGAACTTTTAAAAAAATCAACTACAACTATAATGTTATGGACTTTTGTAAGAGGGAACTGTTTTTATAAAAGTAAGCGTTTAAACAGACTTCGCACATAACACCGAAAAATATGAAACAAATAAATTTACTATAAAATAATATAGAAGACATGTACGAAGACATTCCATTTTTAAATAAAGTAAAGCTAGATTGCTGAAATCGCACACTATGAGGCGGTAGGAACGCGAGTGAACAGAACAAACCTACGGGTCCGCGGGGAGCGTGACGACGGTCCTGAGGCTACAATCCGTCGGCGGTGTAGCCATTCGCTGGTGTGCGTAGGTGTGCTCCGGGTTAGAGGCTTCTACACGAGTTCCTTGTGGCCCTGTGTGGGAGATCGTTTTGTACAGTGCGGTAATGTGTGGGTAAGACAGCGACTGTCAGTGAGGCGACGCAGCGGCTGTCAGTGAGTGCGCGCGCGCCGTCTCGGCTCGCTCGAATCGGTCAGCGATGTGTATGGCGACAGTGCGCGTGTGTAGGTGTCTGCACGTACCCAACAAGATATGAAGGAAAGCCAGTGGTGATGGTAATGCCCACGATGGTGTACGTGCAACGGTGATGTGTGTGCGTGTTGGTTGCTCGGTTATATGGCTCGACAAGTCGCAGGCTGTTCAGTTGAGCAACTTAGTCCATACGCGTGCATGTGACGAGAAAGAGCGGGGCGGAAAGAAAAAGACAGAAGGAGAGAGAGGGAATGTACTTAGTGGAAAGAAGGAGAGAGAGAAAGAGAGAGGGAGAGAGAAAACCGATTGCAAGGCACGTACAACCGCGACAGGGAAGATGTCAATAATTCGGTGATATAGTGGCCCGTGTACCGACGAAATATGGATACATAAGAATTGTTAGGAAGCGTGTGCACCGACGGCGACGGCAACGACGTCATGACCGTGTCGTGGTATTGTAGTTACCATCTCCTCCCGGTCGGTCGGTCGGTCAGTCTACTGTGACGGATTTTTGTAACGGGAGTGCACGCGCATTTGCTCGAACGAGTCGACGAAAATTACAGCAGTGGCAAGGACACCACAAGCCCCAGATCGGTTGTGGCGCGGAGCCGATGGTCCCCGGGAATTTCTGTCGATTCTTACGTTAATCATCGATACTCACGGTATAGGTGACACGGTGGAGTGGCGGTCTACGAGACCACCACGACGACGACGACGACGACGACGAAGACGACGACGAACACACCAACAACAATCGACACAACCACAGAGGTGACGGCATTCACAGACCCAGTGAATACGATAATACGTGTGTGTAGTACGCGTGCGCAGTCGCTACGCGAGGATGTTCTTTTGTGTGCGTGCTTATTCGTTTGCTCGCTCGCTCTCCCTCGTGTGCTTCCTTGTGGAAACGTAGTACGTGTGCGTACCAGTGTAAGTGTATGCACGTGCGCAAAACCTCTTGCATTGTGTGTCAGTGACTCTCCATGCTCATGGTGGAAGTAAGCGTGGTAGTTTCATCGCTGTCACGAGCATCCACTACCTGCCCTAGGAGTCTTACTGTACTATACGATTCCTATATCGTCTCTCGTCTATTTATACAACGACCATACACGTATCTCGAACTTACCTCTCCTCCCTCGCGTTCACTCAGTCGCTCCTAATCCTCTCCCTTTCTCTTTACCCCTTCCCTCGATCCCTCTTTCTTTCTTTTGCTCTTTCTCGTAGTTTATCCGCCTCTTACTCTCTATCGCTCTCTCACTCTCCTCTCTCTTCTTCTCGTTCCCTCTCTCTCTCTCTCTCTCTCCTCTCTCTTTTTCTCGCTACCTCTCTCACCTCTCTCTTTTTCTTCCTGTCTTTCTATCTTTCTCTGTTACATTAACTCCCCACTAAGTTTCCCCTCTCGTATCGGCTCCTTTTCTCCCGCCTCTCTCCCCACGTCTTTCTCTACTCTGGCTCTTCCCTCGCCTCGTGACGACATCCGCGAACGGCGAGCAACTCGACTCGACTCGGCTCGACTCGAGGCGAGTCGAACCGAGAGAGAGAGGGGGAGAGAGAGAGAGAGAGAGAGAACAGCCAGCCGCGGCGCGCCGGAGTCCGTCGTACACCCTCGTATCCGTACTTACGTACACGCGGAATGTGCTGCCAGGAATTCTCTCTCTCACAATGGATTTATTGTGTTAGTGAGTAACAGCGACGTGTGCGGGACGATAGTGTATATCGTGAGTGAAAGACGGCCAGAAGACGCTGACCAGAACGACGACGACGACGGCGGCGAAGACGACGACGACGACGACGAAGAGAAAGAACGTGCGCGTCCGGATTAACTCACAAGTCAAGATGGAGCTAGTAGACGCGGTATGTGAATTTCCGCGAATTCGGTGCGATTTTTAACAAGTATAGTGCGGCCAATTGTATGCCATGGAAAAATCATTGTCATCCTCCTCTCACCTCGAGTTTGCTCCTAACCCACGGATCCATTCTATCTTTCACGATCGCTCTCGCCATCCATTGTAATTCTGGTTCGTGTCACGTTTACATATTTCCAGTGATACGTTTTTCGTGCTCTTTTTTTTTCGTTTTCGGAGTTCACTTCGAAATCTATAGGTGTTACTATCGCTAACCTTTCGCTTTCCGTTACGCGCGTAAACGGTTATGGTTTTCTTGAGTGTACTTTTTTCAAACGTGCGAGTGGTTCTTATCGGAAGTGTCTGTGCATCGTTGAATGCGTCTCCAGAAACCGGACGATAGTGCTTGCGCGTAATATATCGGGGTTCGAGCGGTTCGATTGATCTCGCTGCGGCGAAACTACCTGAATGGAAAGTAACTCTCTCGGTGACTCGGGAATTATAATTAAAGCAAGATGGTTCTGTGCGCACCAAAGAACTGTAAACGTAACCAACGGCCAAGAATTATCAATTCCCCAGTAATCCTTAATGATGCAAAGCCCTAGTAAGTTATGCATTTCATTTGCTTCTCCATTTCGTGGGTGCCTCGATACCGGGTGCACGGTATAATTAGTATACAGAATTGCGTCCCTTTGAAACAAAATGCAGTCTGTCGATACGGAGTGTTAATTTAAATCAGCGGTTTAAAACATTTATTGTATCGGTTTCGGTTCTTGAAACAGTTTTGAAGAACCAAAAAAGTCTTCAGAACCGATATAATATCGGTTCTATATCTGTTATTTTTCGTTTCTGAATTAGAATAACCAATATATAATATAGGTTCTGACGGTCTGACCTAACCCAGAACCGAAGAATAACAGTTATAGAACCAAAACCGTAACCGATATATCTTATAACAGTTATGAGACCTTTTCGTTTCTCCATAACTGTTTAAGTCAGAAATGATATATAACAGTTTGAAACAGTTATTTTCGGAACCTTTTCAATCCCTGGTTTAAGTCTTGAACAGTGCATCTTTTCTGTCATGGTCGTATCGAAACTCGAACTTTCGGAAAACGATTTTTCAACTGATCCGTGACGATACGGCTACAAAATAACGTTTAAGTGTCACGAGTTCGAAGAAAATGGACAGCATGCGAATGAATATGATCGACATAGTTACACGGCTTCGAGAAGCGTTTTATACGAATTTCTACGGTTAATGTTCAATGTGTTATAACCTCTTCGAAACGGTGTGCGATAGTTCACTTTATATTTATCTCCTTATCTCCAAGTGCACATTGTTTGTCGATACTACAATGGACCAAAGATCGCGTTGACGATTTTAGCCAACAGTCGCTTGAAATACATAGAGAGAGGGGGAGGGGGAGTGAGGGGGGGGGGGGAGAGGGAGAGAGAGAACGTAGGTGCTCGTCTTGACAACGAAAATTATAGGTTATTTAGAAGTGTTCGACTCTTCTTCTACGAGGCATAACGAGCCTCCAAATTATTTTACAATTTCCTTTTTCAATGCATCGATTGTTCGACTATGTTCAAGTCGAACGCGATTCTGTTGAGCCGGTCATTAGTTAGAATTTCTCAGTGCAGGTATGCATTTATATCATGGCCAGTGTTGTAGGAATTAGCCGTTAATTGGCTGATTCGAATATTGTGAGCGTTAAGGGGGGCATTATGATACTAGAATTTACAACGATCGCGTCGACGATATCTGCATCGTTTGCTGCATACATTAATATTAACGACGCGCCAGTTTTGATTTTTAATATACCTACGTTGGTATGAATCTTGCTGTTTGCATCCGAAGTGAAGTTATCTCTGGCACGTTACTATACAGGTCGTTTCATACTTACTAGGCCCTTTTCTATTGCTCGGATCTACGGATATCCGAACCTAAGCACTCGGATGTCCACTCAATTGAGATTCGACTGTCCGAACATATGCCAGTATGTACACTGGTACTTATTCTATTTACGGTCACTTCCATTAATATTCGTACACTCTAAAAGACGATCACGTTTTTAATATTGGGAATATTGAGATGTTAGAACAATTAGTTTACTACACGTTGAAAAAAGAAATTTTGAAAAAATTGTAATTGGTCGGAATGACAAAGAAAATACTAAAAGTTGTTATTTATAACTGTTTTATGTGTGTCCATATTGAAAATTCAACAAATACGTTTTGTAGATCTGTGTCAACTGTATACACTCTGAATATTTCACCAAAATCGGCAAACGTTGCAATGAGCCACAGCTGTTTGAAGATTGTAAAAATTGCCTTTTCACAATTTTCGGCCTTAAACTGTAATAAATCGAAGGATTCTTACGTCATTCGATTCCTGTCGCTGTTTTCCACGTAATCCAAATTGGATGAAAATTTGAAAATGTATACAATTGATACAGATCTACAAAATGGATGTTTTAAATTTTTAACACAAGCCACATAAAAAAATTGTAAAACACAACTTTTAGTATTTTCTCTGCAATACCGACCAATTGCAATTGTTTTATAATTTCTTTCTCACGTCATGTAGTAAACTAATTATTCTAACATCTCAAAAAAGTCCAAGTCGTATAGTCCAATATTAAACAAGTTATCGTCTTTTTAAGAGTGTACGAATATTAATGGGAGTGACTGTACATCCGAATTCTCGACGAGTTCATTCCATCTAGATTTCTTCATTATTCAAACTCAGTCGAACCTCGATAACTGAAAATAAAATTTACTTTAACTCGAATTATTTACCACGTGTCCAGATGCATTATTTTACATTTTTGTAATTCAAATTTAGAATAGCGGAGCCTCTGTAAGTCAGATTTTTTAAATACATATCATGAAATTCTTCTTATGATTAGGTTTATATACATACACAACAAAAAATTCATGTTAAAAAATCGAATGATATCTTCTAAACCACTATAGACTTACTACACTTCAATATCTTGCTTCCTCTTATTAACACTAAACCTACCGATCATTAATGCTGGGTAGCATGTGTTGCCTTATAAAAATAGCTCGATTCAATTTATTTAGATCTTGTTGCGAATTTTATGGTAATGTTTACTTTGATAAAGCAGCGTGTATAATCATTTCCAGTGTAAGCATCTTGATAACTTCAATAATTGTGACGTAAAAAATCTGAAACGGGTCATTTGATGCGCCTTGGTAGGTTTACTGTTAATGAAGGATTGTAATTTTCTAATTGCAAAATCATTTATTAGAAGTAATTATTTAAGTCATAGTTATCTGCATTTCCAATCACAACTACATCGTTAAAATTAGAACATATTTATGTATTTACAAACCAATAATTCGCCAATTATTAACCTTAGTATAATGCTACTGTACGTCGAATTTTCATTTCTTAAATGCATTTTACTAAACAATCTCTGTTTAGTTGAAACCTCTGTAACCCGACGATTATTGTTCTTCTCTTGAAATTAAAATTACCAAGGTTTGATTCTATAAAATATTTCACATTGAAAGTCAGAGTTAAGAAAAAATATATTCAAGGACAGGATTAAGATTGAAAAATGCGCAATTGGTGTATTTATTAATCTTTTGATATACGGTTATTCCATGCGAAATCGTGAAATCGACACTTTTCGGAGTACTGTTTCAAATTTTATCCAAATTTGGGTATGTTGTATCCTTTAGTGACATATGAATGTATCATAAAAGGTTTTCCAAAATTGTAAAAATTATTGGTTTTACAGATATGTAAAATAAAGTGTCAACAGTTTTTCATTAAATTATAACGGCGAAGCTAACAAACCGATGAAAACGAGTTTTTAGGGTGCTTATAGTTAAATCATAAGGCTATCTAATAAAAATGATTTCAGTTGAAAACAAATTGTTTTCGCGATTTATTTTGCATTTGTTTTAAACAAATCCAATTTTTTCATAGCAGGCGAAAATTGAAAAATTTGACAAGATCAGGATATAGTACCAAGTGCCCCTTTACGGACCGGTTTTTAAAAACGTGAACGCTTTAAAATCGGAGAAATGGAAATTATTTGAAGTGAACGCTGCACCACGATGTACCGTATCGGCGGTTCTTATAACATGTATGCACTGTTATAAATTAAAAACTCATTAAAACTCACTCTGTCAATAATATTAATTGTTGAAATCATTTATCACTGCTCACTGGACATCACGAGAAATTGATCTAGTCACTTTTCATTTCTTCGAGTCAGTGAATACACTGATTACGCCCCATTGGGAAATAATGGAAGATAGTGTGAAGGAAGTGTAGATTAAAGGCTCAATGTTTCGTAGTATAATGATTTATGATATAATAAATAACTAAGTAAATGATCTACAATAATAATATCATTTAACTCATAATTGACATAATCTGATAGAATAATTTGTATTTTTTCACTGTACAACTAAACTTTAGTAACCGAGTGGGATACCAATATCCTTTGGTATAAATTATAAACGAATGAAAAATGTCATGATAATCATTTTAGTTAGCCCGTGTCACCCTAATAAAAACGAATGTTTTTAATATTGGGGGTTACAATTAAATAATTTCTTTATTATTTTGATTTGGCTTTCTAAGAGTCTGCGGAAACGGACTCGAGCTACAAGTCGTTTCGAAGAGCTGCCTACACCATTTGGCCGAATTTTTAAATAAAATTTAAAATAACATTTAATTATGTTATCGAAATAATCGTATTATTGCAGATAATTTATTTAGCTATTGATCATATCATAAATCATTGTACAACAAAACAGTAAGTCTTGAATCTACACTTAAATAAGTGTAATAATAAAGTAAATGTTTCCAACAATAAATATTATTGACAAAGAGCGGGTATTCCCAATAATTTATAACGGTATTAAATCCTGTGGCAGTCGCATACACATATTTATACGGTATGTATAAGAACGGCAAGTACCATAGCCGCGCCCCATTCACATCAAATCATTTTCATTTTGCAATTTCAGTGTCCGCATTTTGAAGAGCGGGTCCGCAGTGGGGACACTTGAGCCTATATCTTAATTTTCTTCAAATTTATCAATTTTCTCCTGCTCTGAAAACATTGTATTTCTTAAAAACAATTGCAAAAAAAAACGGTGAAAAAATTATCTTTTAAACTGAAATCATTTTTATTAGATACTCTTGTATTTTCGCTACAAGCATCTAAAAATTTATTTTCATCGGTTTGTTGGTTCAGCTATTATAATTTAATGAAAAAAAGGTTGGCACTTTATTTTACCCGCCTTTAAACTAACAATTTTTAAGATTTCGAGAAGTCCCTCGGGATACATTCGCATGTCACTAAAGAGTACAACATATTCAAGAACAAAATCCGAAACAGTACTGCGACAAGTGCCCGATGTCGTGTGGAATAACCCCATAGAAAGACTATTAGGTTGGGGAAACAGAAATCCATTATTTTTACGTTTATTTCAAGACCTTATTTAACATGCTTTGGATTGTCCGATTTGGGTCAAATATGCACCGTTCTGTTTTATAATTTGTTGCCATTTTAAAGGTAACTTCATAATGCCTCTCTCATAGAAGTCCTGGTCCCTATCAGTGATGCCAGAAACAACCAGAACGGTCCTCTCCTCCTTTTCCCCTTCCACTACCTGAGCACACTCCAACGTCCCCCATTAACACCGTAGACTGGTCACGTGACCTGCCACGCAACGTATCACATATTACTCTGGTCATCAGAGAGGTGGTAAATTGTATTCCCCTCGATTTAACCGATCTGGCATCACTGGTTCCTATTGGCGAAAAACTCGACTAAGCGATTTTCACAATCTTCTCTCGATGCCAATTTCTTAACACTAAGGAAATTTTGCAATTATAAAAAAAGGTGGTAATCGCTTGGTGCCAGGTCCGGACTATAAGGTGGATGTATCAAAACTTCCCAACCAAGCTCCCGGAGTTTCTGGCGAGCCACTATAGACGTGTGTGGCCTGGGGTTGTCCTGATGGAACACAACACCTCTCCTGTTGGCCAATTCTGGCCGCTTCTGGCCGCTTCTGGTCAATCGCTACTTTATGCAGATGGTTTAAAACTGTTTTGTGGTCGATCTTTAGCTCCTGGGCGATGCTACGACTGCTAACATGCCGGTCTACTTCGATCATTTCAATGATTTTAACGACATTTTCGACGACGGGCCTACCGTGCGAAGTGCATCTTTAACATCGAAAATACTGGAACGGAATCGACGAAACCAAAATTGCGCGTAATTGGCTGTGACAATATCGGGACCATAAACACCATTCACAATTTCAGCCGCCTGGCTTGCATTTTCGCCTTTATCAAAGCAAAATTGTAAAATATACCGAATTTTCTCTTTTTTAACTTCCATATTTTACACCCTATAACTCACAACTGAATCGACCAATGAAAAAACTGTAAAAGAATTTGTTTTAGTACGGAATGTCACTTTTCCAACGAGCACAAGTCTGAATTTGTTTGAACAATACGTTACGAGATATATATCACTACAGCCATCTAACGAAAAAATAATGAATTTCTTTTTCCCCAACCCATTACGTGTATAGTATTTTCTCCAGTAGAAAATATCCTTCCTGGATGTGCTGAAGATGACGAGATACATAGATACTTCATATTGGAATAATTACGAAAGGAAATTCAAATCTAAATATTCGGGCATTCAGGTGTTCAGGAGTTCTCTTTTATAGATCTGCATTGACTCGTATCATTCGCAGTCAAATTGAGAAAAACTAAAAGCTATAAGTATGTTCGATTTATTAAGGGAGTACATACGTTTAATATAATTGTCATTGTGTCAGTCAAGAGATAACCGGCAAGAGAGAAATTAAAGATTCCGTACCGGTCACTATAGCAGCCATATTGAACTTTCGTTCATCAATGATTTCCACAGTACCGTCTGTTCGCGTCAGTTACCGATGACCTACACGTAACTTTCATGCCAGTCACCGGTGGTGGACACAAAATCTTCAATTTACATCTATCATTTGTACATCGACAAACACTACTACGTATTATTGCATGATCCTATATGTAATTATTTTTATAGTAATAAAAATATATGATGGAGCAAAGTATTGCAATTGTGTTGTAAAATGAAAATTACGCTCTCATTTTCTAATAAATTTGTATCTTTTTTCTGAAATCTTGGTGGTCAAAATTTTACAAAATAAAAAATGGAAAAATTTATTATATTGTATAGGTGCATTAATTTTCAAAAGTTCTTTCAGTTCTTATCATTTAGTGGTGTACAGCGTGATTATTAAGGAAATGTATTTTATATAAAGTCCTTTGACATTAAAATGTTAAAAAAGTTGTGTAATCGCTTCGGTCTGTAAACAGCTTATGTATACATATAGTTATATGTCACTATTACAAGCAATTATGTTACAAATATGCTTGTGGTATTACTACAATAGCTACTTTACAATACTAGTAATACTATTACTAGTAGTTAATTATTGTATATAATCATAGTCTGTTACATGTGGGATGAAACTTTTGTGCTATTTGTATACCAATGACGAATTTATTATGTCAATGAGAGATTGTGTCAATTAAAACATACTCAATTTAAACTATACATCACAACTTCCACATCATTTTATAAGAAAGCAGATACTTTCTGATAGATTTACAGGCTTTTATTACTTTAGCGTAATGTACTGTAAATATAGTTCACTTCTAACACAGTCTCATTCTATGTATCATTTATCGAAAATTTAAAATTTGTCTGCGATTTTAATGTTCTCAAGTGTGCATAGAAAAATACGATTTCGCATAAAATTACACAATCTGTTTATTAGTATTTAGAGCTAGGTAGAATTTCAGTACCAAGTTGAGTTACAAATATGTAACTATCATTTTTTTCGATTTAAGTTGGTTCTAAATACTTATCGATTAAAGTTTAATCTCTCATACGTTCTTTATGATCATACTACTTTTGCTTTATTATTTTATAGTTCACTCTTAATGCCCGTGGTTGAAGTTATTTCTGCTTTACTCCAATAATTCGAACGGCAAGAATCACGAAATTTGCATTTTTTGTGCACTTCTACAGATTCATGAGTAGATAGCGGATCTTTATGCAAAATAAGAATTGTCCACCTAAATTCCAACAAATTGGAGGGAAATAGAAATTTATTTTCTTTCTTAATATGTTTAATAGGTTGAAAATAATATAACAGTATCTTTAAATTCTGCTAATGTTTTTACTGTATCAAATTACACCTGCTCATTTTTGTCATAAATGCATAAAATCCATTGTCTATTCATGAGATAGAGTTATAGAGGATTTCCGATTTTTTGTTGATAGGCTACAATGAGATATGTTCAAGTAACAGTTGGATGCTTAAAGAAACTCGCATAGGGTGCCATCCAGTTAGGTGCCACCTAAATTACTTGCAAACTATTTGGTACATGAAATAATAGCTGAAATGAACGTTGCATGGAAGAGTAGCATGCAATGTAATAATTACTTTGTTTCTGTTTTGCTTTTCTATCGAGATATAAAGGCCGCCTTGAGTTTCTTTATCGTAAAGGGTAAATTTTAATCTTGTGGCTGCAGAGTGGACTGAACCTTGAACAAAAAACTATAAGGGTATATTGGGTGAAAAACTAATAGTTACTGAGACAATGTCCAAAGTGTATCTGCGTGCACTTATCGACTATTACGCAAATGTATTAATTGCAATGGATAACATTTTGAGTATTACCTGCATTCAAAATCATTCACAGAGAATTTCTCGGTAATTATTACTGTTTCATCCCACATACCTTCATAGTTCGTTATGCAAGGTTCAATTTTCACTTCAACCACGATATTTAAAATCTACCTTTGACAATAAAGGAACCCAACGTGGTATTCCGCCCTTAAATTCCCCAGAAACGCTCCAAAGTATATCAACTTACACTTCTCGATCTATTAAGCAAATGTATTGATTGTAATGGAGAACACTGAGAGCATTACCTGCATACAAAATCATTTATAGAGAATATCTCGGTAATTATTACTGTTTCATCCCATATACCTTCATAGTTTGTTATGCAAGGTTCAATTTTCACTTCAACCACGATATTAAAATCTACCTTTTACAATAAAGAAACCCAACGTGGTGTTCTGCCCTTAAATTCTTCCGAAACGCTCCAAATTGTACAAATTGCACTATTCGATCTATTAAGCAAATGTATTAATTGTAATGGAGAACATTTTGAGCATTACTTGCATAAAAAACCATTTATGGAGAGTATTTCAGTAATTATAAATTCTTCGCCCCATATATCCTTATAATTTTGTATTGAGAGTTAAAGTCTCTCTTCAACCACAAGATTAAATTTACCATTTACAATAAAGAAACTCAACGTGACCTATGTATCTTGATAAAAAAGCAAAATAGAAGAAAACTAATTATTACATTGCATGCTACTCTTGAAACCATACAACTTTCGTTTCAACGATTTATTCACATACCAAATAGTTTACTTGTAATGCAGGTGGCATCCTTAGCTGAATCACCCTGTATTATGTGGACCGGTATATCTATAAACCTGGTATTAATATTTTATTAATAATTTTTTAAAGAACGAGCAGCTGCCCTGTGCCGTGCATTTTGAAATTAGTTTAACTACTTTTTCTATCGTTTTATTGAAATACACAAACACGTGTGGTCGTGTACATATATCTGTTCTAAAAGTGAACGAAAGTTCAAAGTTGATTCACACAATCGCCGATAAGATTACAACGATGCACACGTGCATCGGCTTCATTCTTCCGTGACGTATCTGGTAACCGAATGCGAAAACGGTCGAATATGCATTACTGGGCTTGTTGATACGACAAAATTTCTGACAGTGATAAAGAGCATAACTAACAATGAAGAATACTTGATACACTCTGCGCGAATATCACATTGAAACAGAATACGTGTTGACTATTTATTTAGCGCACGGATTGCAAGGTCAGCCTAAGGCGTGCCATGCAGGTTGAAATCCTATTTTCAACAAAAGATTAAATTGTACGTAATTTTACTTATCGAATGAATCTTGCTAATAGATGAACATAAACAGTTTATCGAGCTTTGCGGAAGTTTCTATTTCTTATTTGCGATATCTGTATCTCATAGATGCATAAGATTCGTTGGCTATATGAATGCATTCGAGCGAAACACAGTTAAAAAAAATTGTAAGACAATTTTAGATCAACCTCGTTTTCTTCTTATTTAGTGAACTCGTTTATTGAGATACTGAATTGTGCTAGGATCGTAAATTATTTCGATGTGTGCGTCGATCTAGGGATCGTACAAATGCTATGAATATACGAAATGGCAAAGAACACCAATATTTACGAAATATTTCGAAGGGTTCCGTACACCTAGGAACCATAAACCTAATTTTATTCTAGAATATTTTCATGTATAACATTAAGGGTGTACTTCCGAAAAGACCATACCTCCGATTTTTATGCTCTGGATTCTTACGTATTTTGACGTGCTGATTACGAATATGATAGTGAAAATTAGCACAAATGTTATTTTCATAGCGGAAACCATGAAAAAAACCATAAAAATCATAGTTTTTTCCATTTATTACCGTAAATAATGGAAATTTTGAAAAATACTTCAGATAAGAGTTGTAGACCTCATCAAAATACACATTTTATGTCGTATTGATTTTTGTCAAAGAGATAATACTTTCTGAGAAAAATGATAGGTAACTATTGACTTATACGGACCCAATCTCGATTTCAATGCCCTTTACATATGTTATCGAAGTATGAAAAATATCCATGTAGAATAGAACACACACACATGGGGGGGGGGGGGGGTGCAAGTGGGGGAACGAACAGTCGTTTAACTTAATGTTTAAGTTTAGGTTTAGGTCTAGGTTAGGTATTTTTAGAACAAACAGTTTCATTTTTTAGTGTATATGAGGTTGTTTCATTTCTTCTATAGCGAATAGTCGTTTAACTTAATGTTCAAGTTTAGGTTTAGGTTTTGGTTAGGTAAGCTTAGGTTATTTATTTTGGGGATGAAGCTTCCCGCAGAGGGTGGATCTCGCTATGCGTGGAAAGTTAAAAACCAATGATACAGAAAACACGTGGGCGAGGGAGGAGCTTTGCTGTATCCCTTTCTAGTATTAACTAATGAAATTAACAATAAAACTGGATTTGTGTTGGATGAATTATATGGAGTTTTGAACATTTAATATCGTTTTTCTCAAAAACTATGGTCTTTACAACAAAAATTAATACGACATAAAATGTGTATTCTGACGAGGTCTACAACTTTTATCTGAAGTATTTTTCATAATTCAAATTATTTACGGAAATAAATGGAGAAAACTATAATTTTTATGGTTTTTTTGTGGTTTCCGCTATGAAAATAACATTTGCGCCAATTTTCGCTATCATATTCGTAATCAGTACGTCAAAATACGTAAGAATCCAGAGTACAAAAAAAAATCGGAGGTATGGTCTTTTCGGAAGTTTATCCAACATTAATATGTATATGGAGATGTAGCGATTTTGTGAAGCAAGCTTTTGCAAATGGCGTTTGCGGTATAGACATTGTAATTTTCTGTGGTCTTGTATTTCTGATCAATGTAAATAGATATTTGGATTACATCGGTTTAGTAATTCCTGTGATAATTCTTGTTACTAATTTTGAAAACACTGGATTTACCGTTTAAACCATCTTCACAAAAAATTTGGAAAAGAGACTCCTCAGGGATAGTCAATTTTCATTAACGCATTTTATAAGAAATACATTTTTTTTAACAGTCTAAGTAGACATGTAATTTCTAGATACGTTTATAATGATGGGATTATGAATTATTGAATATTTTATGTTACGTACTACACCAGTAAATGAAATTGTTCATTTACTATTGTTGATATTTCACGTGTAACATATATTTCCTACGTATGCGTATTTTCTTCAGCCATGTTAATTAGGCTACCACTTTCATTTCCTTCTTGTTACTATCCTATCTACCTTCTCGTCTGTATGAGTCACTTCGTTCGATGTGCGCGTACGCAATCATTATTCGCGAGGAATCGCAACATAATAAATGTTATCTTCCGAGGTTTCGATCGTATTCTTTTACGGAAAAAATTTATTTTGGTTGCCATGAACGTCTAATTTTGCTCTTTTACAGTTTGATTGTTATGTTTTAAGAACATTACTCATTATCGTTCGTAGACACATCTGAGATCGCTTAGAAAATCGGTTAACGGTATTTTAATACTTTACTTACCGGGAGCCTATTAGTAGGACTTTCAATAATTACATTATATCAAAAAGAGGCTTAAAAATATCCTTTTACATTATAATCCCAAAGGAAACTATTAGATGACGTTTCTGGCGATGATTTGCTGGTTGACAATTAAAATTCTTGCAACTGTTGAAGGATCCATTCAAAAGCATTTAACTATAGATCAAAGACTTTTAAAAATTATCAAATTTCCACCGATAGGTAATGTGTTAACATTCGATAGGTTTCCCGATTCTGTAACTTCTTCGACTAACAAATCAGCCTTTTCGTTTCCTGTTAAGCTAATATGTGCTGGGATCCAAATAAATTTTACAGATTTTGAATTACCACTGTTGGCGATAAATCTAAGATATTTGTCCTTAATTTCTGTGAGCTTGATTTATCGCATAACACTCTGCTATGAATATGGACGCTTGCTTTTTTTACTAATATCTAGTTGCATCACATACGCAAAACGAGTTACGAACGTACACAAAAAATCAGTACACTGTCGTTAGATTGAGAATTCTCATGCAAATTCATACATTTTCATGGATTATTTTATACCAACAAAATTGAAAATGGAAGGGTACCAATTAGAAGTTTAGATTTTATCTTCTTAATTAGAGGTTAATTTTTCCTTCGATGAGAACTTTATCAATGTTAGAAAAATGAATATTGTTTTCGTAGTTCAGATTTTCAAGTTACCGGTACATTAAATTACGGAAAGCATCATTAATTACTAGTTTGCATATTAATATAGAAAAAATAAACTAAAAATCATTCAACACAAACAAACGCATTTAACATATATGAATGCATACAAAATGCAAGTTAATCATCGCGTATGAACGTGTAACACGAAACATAACGGATTGTTCAGACGAACCAGAAGCACATTGTTAATTATGGAACAAGCTGTGATTCAAATTTTGTAAAAACTTATTTGTAAAAACTATAAATGCATAAAGTATGTAAAGTTATTGAATAACGAATTTTACAATAAAGTTTGAAATTCAATATGTAATGTCCCAAAAAGATGATAAGTATTTACATTAGATGAACCTTAAGTAGATTAAACAGAGGCACATTTCCCAAAATGTGTTTGATAATTAAGACCTTCCGAAAATTTCGCACGTAAGCAGTTACGATCAAATTAAAAATAAATATCACCAAGATGATAGAATTTTGAAGATATTAATATGATTGTAATATAATTGTTAATTGCGGGATCCACACGAAACATTTTGCATCGAAGGCAAAAGTTAAGATATTACTTTCATTTATAAGACAAAAAGGAGTGATTTTGAGGAATTTTTAGTACATTATATTATTTAATCCTTAAATGATAAAGCTATTTTTTGCTGCATATGGTTTTTTTATTGGTTAACAAAAACAAAGTTATTGTTGAAAATCGAGATATCTCCATAAAAAGTCCATAAATTTTTTTCAAATCCATATTTTGAAAAGACGTTCGTTCAACAACTAGATGATATAATATACATATAAGACAATCCTTATCGAATTTTTAATTTCAAATAAATTAATACCCAGGAGCAACGACATTATGAATTTTGACATGAACTTTTTTTAACAAGAGCTTGAGGAAGTCAGCCATAATTTTTAAATATTTTTAGACAAAAAATTGATGAGACACCGTCTAAAATAAGCTTTTCAAAATATAAAAACACTTCAGGAATAAAGTCCTACAGTTTCTGAGAAACAAATGTTAAGAAATTACTTTCTTCGCTCCTTAACTCCTTACTTAAATAAAAATTCGTTTACACAGTTTTTACGTAATATACTATAGAGTGGAGTTACAGATGATGTATGTATGTTCGTGTGTATATTAATTTATACAAATTTATAAAAATAAAGAATCGATGATAACAGAAGAATTTGAAAAATAACGATCGCCCGAGCGGCTGCAGAAACACGTCGGTCGTGAACATTTTTTGTTATCCGTGTGCCCAAATACATTAAATAAACCCGCTTTTCAGACAACTTTTCCTTACAAATACACTTTTTTTTTAAATAATATAAGAGCAATCTCCAGAAAAGGATAAGGTTTTTAACTCTTGTTTATAAATGTATTTTTTTAAAGTGAAGTACGTTACTTCAATCGCTGCCGTAACCGAGTGGTATTTTTCAATTCTTTGTAGCATTGTAATTTCCCCATTAAAGTCTAGTTTGCTCTTCAAGTTTCTTGTTACTAGTTGTTACATTACATTACAATTTTTGCGTAGACTGTAGTTACGAGCGCCATGGGCACACGAAATGGTATTAATACAACAGCCAGGTTATTTATTGTGTACGTACTTCTTAAAACATATATGTTGTTCTGTAATCGCGGTTAACAACTAAGACTTGGTGGCATTCTGTCGCCGGATTTTAAGAAAGCAACGTGACGCTACCGCATAGGATTAGATACTAGGTGACAGTATATGAGAGTCTCATTTCAACGCAGGAAAATTCCATACAGTGCAACAATTATTTTTTACTTATAATATTATTCTATTCCATTCTTGTAAAGCAATGTGCGAAAAAAATGTTTGTAATTCTTTTATGCGTTACCATTAGAAAAATAATTCTCATTTTACTCACACCTATCTTCGATTCTATTTGCAACTTAACACAAACTTAAAAATTACTATGAATACATTACAAATGTATAGTACAAGAATTTACTTTTTTGATTGAAATGCTACCTAAATTACTTGAGAACTATTTGGTATATGAAAAAACGGTTGAAACGAAAGTTGTATGGTTTCAAAAGCAGCATGCAATGTAATAACTAGTTTTTTTCTATTTTACTTTTTTATCGAGATATGTAGGTCACGTTGAGTTTCTTTATTGTAAATGGTAAATTTTAATCTTGTGGTTGGAGAGAGACTTGAACCCTGAATACAAAATTATGAGGATATATGAGGCGAAGAACTCATAGTTACTGATATGTTCTCTATAAATGCTTTTTTTATTCGGGTAATGCTCAAAATGTTATCCATTGCAATTAATACATTTGCGTAATAGATCGATAAATGCAAGTTGATACACTTTGGAGTGTTTCTGGAGAATTTAAGGGCAGAATACCACGTTGGATTCCTTTGTTGTCAAAGGTAAATTTTAACCCTTTGCACTCGGAGCTGTTTCAACTAAAAAATCAAACATTTCTTCTAACCTAGAATATTTCCATTGTACATAGTTATTTTCATTATATGCGTAAGAAACTGATATAGTACCTCATACAATATTTAAATGTTTAGTAATTTATTACATATAAACAAATTTAATCATGTAAACAATATTCTGAATAATGGTCTAGCAATTTGTAGTGGCGCCTCAGAGTCGCCATTCGAGTGCTAAGGGTTAATATCGTGGTTGAAGTGAAAATTGAACCTTGCATAACAAATTACATATAATGGGTATATGGGATGAAACAGTAATAATTACCGAGTAATTCTCTATAATTGATTTTGAATGCAGGTAATACTCAAAATATTATTCATTGCAATTAATACGTTTGCGTAATAGGTAGATAAGTGCAAGCAGATACACTTTGGACATTGTGTCAGTAACTATTAGTTTTTCACCACATATACCCTTATAGTTTTTGTCCAAGGTTCAATTCTCTCTGCAGCCACAAGATTAAAATTTACCCTTTACGATAAAGACACTCAAAGCGATCTTTATATCTCGATAAAAAAGCAAAACAGAAACAAAGTAATTATTACATTGCATGCTACTCTTGAAACCATGCAACGTTCATTTCAGCCATTATTTCATGTATCAAATAGTTTACAAGTAATTTAGGTGGCACCTAACTGGATGGCACTCTATGCGAGTTTCTTTAAGCTTCCAACTGTTACTTGAACATATCTCCTTGTAGCCTATCAACAAAAAATCGGAAATCGTCTAAAACTCTATCTCATGAATAGACAATGGATTTTATGCATTTATGGCAAAAATGAGCAGGTGTAATTTGATACAGTAAAAACATTAGCAGAATTTAAAAATACTGTTATATTATTTTCAACCTATTAAACATATTAAGAAAGAAAATAAATTTCTATTTCCCTCCAATTTGTTGGAATTCAGGTAGATAATTCTTATTTTGCATAAAGACTCGCTATCTACTCATGAATCTGTAGAAGTGCACAAAAAATGCAAATCTCGTGATTCTTGCCGTTCGAATTATTAGAGTAAATCAGAAATGACTTCAACCATGTGCATTAAGAGTGAACTAAAAAATAATAAAGCAAAAGTAGTATGATCATAAAGAACGTATGAAAAATTCAACTTTAATCGATAAATATTTAGAACCAACCTAAATCGAAAAAAATGATAGTTACATATTTGTAACACAACTTGGTACTGAAATTCTACCTAGCTCTAAATACTAATAAACAGATTGTGTAATTTTATGCGAAATCGTATTTTTCTATGCACACTTGAGAACAAGTTAACAATTCTGCAGCCACAAGATTAAAATTTACCCTTTACGATGAAGAAACTCAAAGCGATCTTTATATCTCGATAAAAAACCAAAACAGAAAAAAAGTAATTATTACATTGCATGCTACTTTTGAAACCATGCAACGTTCATTTCAAGCACTATTTCATGTACCAAATAGTTTACAACTAATTTAGGTGGCGCCTAACTCATAGTTACTGATATGCTGACTATAAATAATTTTTTATTCAGGTAATACTCATAATGTTATCCATTACAATTAGTACATTTGCGTAATAGATCAATAAGTGCAAGCTGATACACTTTGGAGTGTTTCTAGAGAATTTAAAGGTAGAATACCAGGTCGTACAAATTTTGTTGAACATTCATTCTTATCAAATTTTTCAAGGTCACACATATTTGAATACACCATTTAGCGAACTTTAAAACATTCGATCGTAACAGATCGTTAAAAGTGTATGCCATCTTATTGTTTATGTTGTAAACACTGAAAGTGATGGACATCGATAACGATACATTTTGTGAAACGAACACTTACAAATTTTTATGAAGCTTCCGATTATTTCTGATGCAATAACACCAGAAGTACTTTCCGGAGTAGTAAATTTCTGTCGGTAAACATCCGCCTTTAGTTTTCTCTAAGGAAAAATCACATGACGTCAGATCCGCTAAGCATGCTGGCTGACAGTATTCATCCATCATTACTGACTGCCAAGTGTAATGACGTGGAATTTTCTCATTGATAATGTAACATTTACTTTTTATAGTCTTCGTTTATCTACCTGTTTAATCCATTGGATTTTCAATTGACGGCTAAAGCAGTGGCGGGAACTTCTGGTTGATGAACTATAAGCATAATTTACTGATGTTTACGTTTCGTTCCAATTATGTGAAAATGATTGTTTTATAAAATTATGAGTCTTTATAAATATGCTCTACCAACAACAGTATTGGTATATATTTCGCGGGCAAGAGTTTTAGATTTTATAGATCTTAGTTCTCATAATTACCAATTTTTTCGGATACATTTTTAATTGCTTCATCCTACGACAAAAACTGAAAAGTGCGGTCAGAAAGCCTAGTTGTATACGATTCTTATAGCTTCGCTTAAGCACCGTCTAAGTTCGCCGTAGATAAAAATCATTTTAATCCTCTTCGACTGCATAATAAGCTATCGTGAGACGCTTACCAATACGATAATATTCTCTCGTAATCTATTAAGGAACAGACCTTGTACATATCCGTATGTTGATAAACACAACTTAATACATTTAACATTTTACTTTTGTCGAGTGTACCTCGCCTGATAGTCATCACTTTTTTTAGTATTTATCTAATAAATAATACTGTTCACATGCCATCGCGAGATTACCTTGGACTTGCTCCACTTTTTTATTGACAAGGTCATCTCAATGTCAAATACCAGACATGCTTTACAGTGTTTTATTGTCCAATATAAAATGCGATAGAAAAAAATATATATACTTACCACCTAGAAAAAATACTTGTGGCAAAAAATAATAGTTAAGAACTGTTTTTGTTCCACGATGTTTTCCTCCAAAATCGAATAATTTGTGCTGTATTTTTCATATTATTAAAGACGAAGGAGATGAAGCTTCTATTTTAGTTGAGACATTCTGTGCACGATGTGACCGCAATTAACTTTAAATGGGATAAATTAGATTTAAATAGTATAGATTTATGACCGCATACTTGGCCAAAGAAGAATTGTTTTTGTATCATTAATTAAAGGATGTATGACGATTGAGTTTCATTTTTTAGATCAATCTAAATATCCTTTTAAGATCATTTGATAATACGATAAATTCAAGATAAATTCAACAACCCGCAAAATATACCAACACTTAATTTGAATAGTTTTCTAGATGTTGTTCCTATAAACTGACACAAGAACTGAACAAGGCTCATTTGAATAGAAACTATCAATACGTCTACTTGATACGTCTGCCGCATTCGTCTTCGACTACTTAGAAGTAGCAATGTTTTACGCGCTTGTGTGTCTGATCCAAACCGTTATTAATGCTTCAGATTCACACATGATTTGTACCATTTTTATCGTAAAATGTTTTACGTACGAAATTTCGAAATCAATTGTAATTGTATAGATGACAATTCATTTTCAAGTATTGGATTCTAGTTAAGAAGATTCTACTTAAAAAAAAATAAGTGGAAAATGTAGGGTAAAATTTTTTTAAACGAGGCTTCGTTTTCGGGAAAATCTTGAAAATTCAATTTCTTACAAATGTTAAGCACACGACCTTGACGGATTTTCAAAGTCAATTCCCTAGACAATAAAGCCTCCTGTGAAAAAATGTTATTCTACATTTTCGATCAATTTTTTTAAATTTAGAATCACTCCCTTTCCGGTTGTACCATAAATTATCGATCACACTGTATACATTTTGTTAACAATACTTAGCCATAGACTAAATGTAGTTATACAAAAAATACAGGAACATAATTGAGAATAAATTCATCATAATTGAGGTATGTAGTTGCGAAAGAAATCATAGAGCAAGGAGTTAAAAAGAAAATATAAAGTTTGATGCGTCACCTTTCGGTACATAATTGTTGAAGAGCACGGGTCAGAACATTTAGTCTATGATATTGCAAAACTCCATGATTTTCATACTATTTGTGACATTAATAGAATATAAGTACAGTAGAACTTCATTTATGTAAACCTGTCAGGGTACAAGTTCATTTCGAACATTTATTGCAGTACATATGTAAATGTGATTATTTACAAGTTAAAGTTCATGGTCGAATTTCTGTTACCGTTGAAATCTGAAATGTCGCTGAAAGTAAGTTCTGCAATTAATTAGCAAATTTTAGAGTTCACGGTCATTTCAAGGTCGTGCTATTAAACATGGATGAATGCACAATATTGTTTGCTATAACATACAACAACAAAAAATGTGTCTATATACGTAAAAAACACGAGTGACATTGAAAAACGATTAAAAAATTACAATCTATTAAAAGCGATTCTTCCATCTGATTCGTCTTTTGAAACCATTTAGATTACGTTAGAAACATTTTTTGTATTTTCAGAAATAGAGGAGATATTTAGGTGTCTTGTTTTAAACGAAACACCATATATACATATAATAGGATTCCATCTGTCTCTCACCACTGGCTATGATTTTTTATTCATGTAATAGCAGTTCACGTTCATATAAGAGGACTTCGCTCTGCTAGAGTTCAATGAACCAAGCACAGCTGAAATTTAGTTCACATTAACGGAGTTTCACTATACAAGCAATGTGATGTGAATACAATCAATATAATAACAATGCAATAGCAGTATAATTACAAATAACAGGAATTATAAATAGAAGGAGCTCAACTTTTTACGACACTATTTCATAGGTGGAGCCCCTCCCCCGCCCTGAAGCACGGGTTCAGTCAATTAGAAAGGGCAGAATTCGCTGCAGTGGGTATCCGTAATTTTCTGTAAATATGTATCTCGAAAACGGAAACCGAGCGCATGTATTGGGATCTGACATTTTGAGTGGCGCCGTCTGCTGCCGAAAAGTAGAAATACTCTAAGCTTGGCTTGGCTTGGCTTATAGCAGCTTACAGTGTTAAAACAGGTGTTAATTACAGTATAAACTTTCGGTGTTAAAACAGGTGTTAATTCAAAATAACGTTATGGAAGTTCTAATTTTTCCACCGCATAGCAAAAAAAATTTTGATTACTGTGCAGTGAAAGATTGTGATAGTAGAGCGAGCAAAAATTTGTTGCTCCGTTTCCACACTTTGAAATTAAGTATGCGAAGTGAACTGCTTGAAATTTACAAGACCTCCATTTTTAAAATATAAGAAACAATTTAGCAAAGGACAGTCTATTTTAACAGCTAAAATAGCTAAAGCTAGAGTGCATATTGAAAGACCTAACCAGCGTATAAAGACTTTCAAAATTCTTGGTTCAGTGATGCCTGTGACATTGGTGCCTCTAATGGAAGATATTTGTACAATTACTTGTGGAGCAATTAATATGTCCTCACCAATTCTAAGCGATTCGAAATTTATGAAATTATAATTGTAAATTTAGAAGGTATATTAAGAAACAAATTTTTTGTGTAAAATTAATTATTTGACAAGACATACTTTATTGATTTTTATACATGTTTTTCTATTTATTTCATATACTTAATAAATATATCTTTTCGAAGTAACATTAAACTCGTCAATATTTATTAAGTCTGTATTCTCGTCACTTGTTATTATTGCTTAAGTTTATTTACTCTCATCACATATTTTTTCCAATAAACAAATTTTATGTAACATTCGTATAATAAATATTTTTTAATTTAGTCAACATTGAAGAAATAAAAGTGTCATTTCTTGTAACTTTTAAAGCTAAATATTTTTTATCAAACTTAGAATATATAACAAAATATGTTAGTTCTAAATTTAACACCGCTATCCTCAGTTGGATTTGCCGATAATACCGATGCTTCTCCCTCAACACAAAGTTTTCTCCTTCCTTTCAAACATTTTAAGTAAAAACAAAAAAAAGTTTCAATACAATTTTAAGACCAAGCTCTTCGTCGCCATATTGGATAGCTATATGTATTGTCCACGCCCCCATGTCAGATCCCAATAGAGAAGAGTTGTTCAGAATAGTGACCTTGACAACATATTTCAAGGTCATCGAAGTCTGTCAGCAATCGCTAGAGTAAATAATTAACCAAAATAAAAGTTATAGCTCCAAATGTCCCCTATACGGACCTGTTTTTAAAAATGCAGACACTTTGAAATTGCGTAATGAAAATGATTTAAAGCAGGCCTGGCCAACCAAAATGTTTTCACGGGCCACTTTCACGACGCGCAACGTTGCAGTGGGCCGCACTTCAGGTAAACATGCTTTTAAAAAATGTAATACAAATACAAAATTAATAAAACTTTATAGTTATACTGTGATTCAATATAATTAACTCTCAAGTCTTAATTAATTAGATATTTGTTTATCCTTTCTTTCACTTAATTTTTGTAAATCTATATTTATGTTCGACATTGCACATCTTAGCTGGTTTTCTAAATAGGCATCAGTTAATGAAGCACGTGATGAACTCTATGTAAATTTCATCTTCGAAAATAATGTTTCACAAACATATGTGGATCCAAAAGCACTTACAACTCGTTTCTTACAAACAATGTTACTCGCTTTCAGTAACATTTGGCGTTCGTGGATATCAAATATAGAACAATAACACATGCAAATTTTCATCTTTTAAATATTTTTTGTATACACACAACAAGAAACAAAAGTTTCAATAGAAATATAAAATCGCACAATTCAAAATGGCGGGCCGCGTGTTGGCCAGGCCTGATTTAAAGTAAACGCTGCACAGCAGGACGAAACGACCTGACAGCGATAAAAACTCTGTAACATTGCTTCGGCTTTATATACTTTAATGAATTTTTGAGACGTTAATCATTACATTATAGCCGTCATGTTTCGTTAATTGTGGTATTAATGGAGCGAGTATCTAGCTAGGTGTTCACTTATTATCAGATATTCATTTTCCAAGACCTGAACCATGTCATAGAGCAATGGCCAAATTATGAGAACGAAACTGATATATTACAAATAAAGCTCCTACAAATATATTACACAGAAAGCACGCAATATATTGCCACGATACCTGAGTAATGAGTGATGATACGATCAGAGACGCACAGAAATAAAATATTTCCAGGCTAGTATATTGCTTCTCTACCGTCGAGTAGGAGTGAGAATAAGAAACACGGAGTGCGAGCGAAACGCAGATACGAGACACCAGTCCGCGATTGTTTACTTCCACGGCCATTTTCTTAGAAAGTAGCAAAATGCAACACTCATTTCTTTTCGTTCCTAAGAGACAAGGGTTCACTCCGTTATATGATGTCAATTACATTCATGCCAAATGTAGCCAATTCTTTAACAGTTTAGAAGTAGTTATTAACTTTTATCCCAATTTATGTATCTAATACGATCGATATACATATAAGAAACTATGTAACTAATTTAAACAACATCTTTCAAAGTAAGATTTCTCAGAACCATAAATTAAAATTATAGAATCATAAGACCATTTGGAGGATTGATTGAATTAATGAATTTCTCTCGCTGGTAGTTAAATAAATAACTGTGTATATTTAATATAATATATTACATGAAATTGTATAATACGCATAAGCATCGGTCAAAAGAAAACAAAATCAAATATTGGAAAATGGAGTTTACCATATTATAATACAATTAATTGTCTGTTAGGTAACCTCATTTTTTTCTGTTTTACAATATTACGAAAATCTATTTTTAATCGCCGACAAGTCGTTTCGTTCCACTGCGATATACCGTCTCGGACGGCCGCGCGGCTGTACTTGCCGTTCTTATACCGTGTATGCGGCTGCCACAGGATTTAATACCGTTATAAATTATTGAGAAAACTCGCTCTTTGTCCATAATATTAATTGTCGGAAACATTTACTTTCATTGCTCTATGTACATCACGAGATAGTCGTGGATGTGCGCCATTGGGAAATGATGGAAGAGAGTGTGAAGCAAGTGTAGATTCAAGACTTACTGTTTTGTTGTACAATGATTTATGATATGATCAATAGCTAAATAAATTATCTACAATAATACGATTATTTCGATAACATAATTAAATGTTATTTTACATTTTATTTAAAAATTCGGCATAAAGGTGTAGGCAGCCCTTCGAAACGACTTGTAGCTAATTTGCGTCCCCCACTAAGACATTAGACTGGTCACGTGACGTGCCGCGCAACGAGTTACATATTACTCTGGTCATCAGAGAGGTGGTAAACTGTATTCTCCTCGATTTCAGCGATCTGGCGACACTGACAAGGAGAAGACGCGGTCATGAGGTCTCAGATTTTCTCGAAACTTTGCATATTGGCAGATTTCGTTCTCCTGTTTATGAAAATGTAGCATTATAGGCGTCGATACTCAACAACTTTTGAGATACGTTAAGATTGATGAAGTTAGTGTTTCTTTCATATTATGTTCCTTTTCAATAAAATTTTTATATTTTGTTTCCTATAGATATTATGAGTGTATTTTTCATGTGCAAAATACAATTAATTAAAATAGATAAACTGAACAGAAAAAAAAGAAAAAATGTTTGAATACTCCTATAAATATTGAATTGCCCATTGCAGATGAATGTAAGGAAATTGTTACTTTTGAAATAAATGTTGAGGGTATAGAAATTAAATTACAATTAGATAAACTTTTTGATACAGGAAGTCCAATTAGTTTTATAAAAGAAAAGTTTATATCAGTTTGCTTAATTGTAAAGGAAAATGTTAATTATAATTTTTGCGGAATTAATGGTATTAGATTAGATATTATTGGAACCACTGTAGTTAATATTCATTACAAATCGTTTAATTACACTGGAATACGTATATATGTTGTTCGAGACAATACTATGTTCACTTCAGTTTTGTTTGGCAGAGATATTTTAAAAACATTAAAACTCACTTTAGGAACTCCGTTAATGGATATGACGCCGAAAATTGGTAATGAAATTTTGAATATCGATACATGTGACTCAACCGTTAATTTAACAGAATCAATTGTGATAAATTCTGAAATATCTCAAACGGAAGTATCGAAACTCAAAACATTATTTGAAAAAGAATATGTACAAGCAAGGCATCCGAGTCAACCAACAGTTAAAAAAGAGTTAAAGTTACAAATTAAAGAAATATAACCATTCCATTTTTCACCAAGACGACTTTCGTATGTAGAAAAGATGAGAAGAAAAAAGAAGAAAAATATTTTTCATGTGCAAAATACAATTAATTAAAATAGACAAACTGAACAGAAAAAAAAAGAAAAAAATGGAAAAAAAGGAAAAAGGGATTTGAACACTGGCCTTCCCGGTAATGAATCTAGTACGTTACCATCTCGCAGTTTTGCACTTGACAAAAACTTCAACCAAAACTGTACTTAACGGCTTAACGGGTATAATGAAATTTAATTTGTAAATATCTAAAAAATTATTGAGTATCGACGCCTATAATGCTATATTTTCATTAACGGGAGAACGAAATCTGCCAGTGTGCAAAGTTTCGACAAAATCTAAGACCCGATGACCGCGTCTTCTCCTTGTTAGAAAGCCATATCAACATAATTGCTTAATTGTGACCCACAACAATCAATAGCATTAGTTTTGAGTTGATGCTGTTGGCAATCCACAAGGTGTGCGCGTTCCGATTATAAAGTAAATATGGACGAGCAAGGATTGTTTAGAGCAAAGAAAGAAATACAAAGAAACGCGATGCACGTTGGTAATGGGAGTTTCAAAAATTTGTATCTTCGTTGTACGGGTCACGATAACGCTGTACCACTTAATGGTTTCTGTAGCCGACCGCAACGCATTCGTGTTTATTGCGTTATCTCCGATTTCTGTTCCTCCATCTAGCGCTTTTCAGTTCTACTGCGACGGATTGTTTATATTCGACGAGGTCAGCCATTTTTAATATTGTTTCTATCGCGTACAAGGGAAAAGTGTACCAGAGTTCACGACGGAGTTCACGGTATACGAAAATTCTTATCGGCAGGCGGAGTTATCAGTCGTTGGTAGAAATGCACGAAATACATGTTATTCCTTCCGGACAGTAGATCCTAAATATCTGTAATCAATTATTCAATTAATCGGAATTATTATCGCCGGATTTACATAACGGACGAGATTAATTATTAATAAGATCAAAGATCGTTGCAGCCTGTATTTGCCGGTTTGGACTTGTAATGAGGACTGTCGTCGGCTGTTGCCACACGAACTAGATGCTAAAATTGTTCGTTTTCTTATTGGAAGATATGTCTGCATATAGAAGGACGAATGCACACGTTTGGATCGCTAGACATTAATTAAAACGCGACGTTATGTTCGATCACCGAGTTGAGGAACGAATGGATCATCTCAGGGGTGTCTTTGTCATTTTTCTTTTTTACACTAAGAAATATTTCTTTATGAATAGACTTTGGATTTTTATGTAAAATATAAATTGTCTAAATTAATCTCAAGCTACAGGAACTACATAGACATTAATTTCTTTTCTTAATCATTTTAACGAAGTGAAAATAATACAACAGCATTATGGAATTCTTTAGAATTTTTTGGAATTCTTTGGAATTCTTTAGAATTCTTTGGAATTCTTTAGAATTCTTTGGAATTCTTTAGAATTCTTTGGAATTCTTTAGAATTCTTTGGAATTCTAAGTGTGTTAAGAAGAGGTTCCAGTCTAGGAAGCTAAAGAAATGATCATTTTCAGGATTTTTTCTAACAAAATAAATAAGATAAAAATCTGTTCCTTGAAGGGTTGGGCGATTCTGAATTGATTTTATCAAAAAAAAATTTTCAATTATTTTTTAATCGATTCTTGGATATTCGTTTTTTAAACGAATCGATTTTTTGTACTTATGAGTCGATCTTCGCTTGAAGGGGAGGCATAAGTTAATTTATCCATCACTGAGTGTCGTGGCTGTCCAATATTTACCCGTTGTAGGCACGTCTGTTCCATCAGAGAGATTATTGTCAAAATCCGAGAACATTATGGTTGAATAACGGAGTCGTATATCATCGGACCATTTACGAACATTCACTCTTCCTAAATACATTTTTTTTTAAGTTGCATCAACCTCAGAAAGGTTATTAGCAACTACAAGCTTACAATTAGGTGGTCATTTATAATTTAGATTCGGTTGAATAATTTTGTGTGCTTCAAGAATTTTATTAGTTTTCGCAAGATTCCTTTGAGTCGATGGCATCTTTGATGGTTCCTGGAATTTCGTGTCTTCTTCTTTCTTGATAGAGATGGCACGCAGTAACTATTGTTCCATTATGTTTCTTGTGTTTATCCGGGTTTTTAATCAAATATGAGTGGACCATTTACAACATTCACACTTCCTATATACATTGCTTTTAAATGAATGGTTAAAAAATAATGATTAATTCATAATTAAATTACTGTTAATTCTTCCTTTCTCAAGTTATCAATAAATAGATAAATATATCAATCTAATTTAAAAGTTTATATACAGTATCTCATTATGAGCTACTATTGGTATCTCGATAGTGCTATAAAAGTTATACACTAAATAAAAAGTTACTTTTTTATTGAACAACTTGATTCTGTAAATCAGTTCTAAGGTGCCATAAGAATTAAAGCATTGGATTTTAGGTCAGATTTGCATAATCGGATTTCGCGATATAGCAATAACGCCATGCAGTATGCATATGGATATAAATAGTATTTCGATAGATTTTTCAATGTTCGCTTTTTCTATTGAATCGATTTTTGTCGCTGCGATTCAAAATTCATTCAAGAATCCATTTGATTGTAAGAATCGCCACCCCTAATTCCTAGCATCGTTTTCCGTAGCAGCTCTCGAAAGATTCTCTTTGAACGGAGGAACGTTTAGCTCCTCGGCTTTAAATAAAAAAAAAAAAAAGAAGGAAGTATGTTCTTCAACCGCATGGAATTTTTCTGATACTTCAAAGATATACATTATTTCTGTTTCAATTTTTTCACAATTCTACATTTCGTAAAAATTATTAAATTTGAATAAACTCAAGATATTGGACGTTCACTGCCTTCGGAAAAGTGTTCACTTTAATTTAAAAACTGATTCATTCAGAATGATTAATTAGTTTTTGAGATATTTGTCCCATCAGTTTGAAAAGTGATGTTTTAAGAAAAACGTGTTTTAAAGTTTGAAGTGAAAGTAAAACGCCTAATTCTTAAAATTTCGAAATTCCCCTTTACTTCTCCTCAGGACTTAGGTTATTGCGTAGATAGAAGCCAGAGCAAAGGATGCGTTGTAAGAGAGAATGGAGTTTTCCTCCAATATAGTTTCCATTTAAGGACTTGTATCACGGTTATATTAAAATATCTCGGGCGGTACGTGCCGCGATACAGCAACAATGAACGCGACGGCATAAAGAGCTCTTAACATATTGTATTAATAGCGTTCCATCGCGTGTTACACAGGGACCAGTACCGTTGCCGTTTGCTATGCGCGCATTTATTATTTTCTTCAGCTCTGTTCAGCTAATGTTAGTTAATTCGATGCAGTGGCCGGCTATATTGGATTTCTCAGCCACCGCGCCGCGGTTTGCCCGGCGATGAAACCCCGTGATATACGTTATCGTCACGTTTCTTGCCGGAGCGTCGTGTTAATGACTTTTCTCCTTGCCGGTTGTCGTTGCATATTTCCAAGCAATATCGATAAGCAACCCCAACTTATGTCACATTCCTTTTATCGCGGCCAGTGCTCGTCTGCCGTTCCATCGTTTCTGGTCTCGATGCTGACCCTGTTGCCTTCGCAACTATAAAGTCTCGGCGACCTCTACCGACATCTTGGTAATGTGGAACTCATGTACCCAAGAAAACCTGACCTGTGCTTACAGGAAGATACAGTGGGTGTACAAATTATTCGTACATCTTTTAAAAACGAATAAATTTCTGAAAATTGCACCAAACAACTGGAGTTTTTTTTAGATGTTAAATGAATTAGTTTAGTAGATATTAGGTTGGGGAAACAGAAATCCATTATTTTTACGTTTATTTCAAGGTTTTATTTAACATGCTTTGGATTGTCCGATTTGGGTCAAATATGCAACGTTTTGTTTTATAATTTATTGCCATTTTAAAGGTAACTTCATAATGCCTCTCTCATAGAAGCCCTGGTCCCTATCAGTGATGCCAGAAACAATCAGAACTGGTTGTTCTTTCCTCTCCTACTTTTCCCCTTCCACTATCCCATTCCACTACCCGAGCACACTCCAACGTCCCCCACTAACACCGTAGACTGGTCACGCGATGTGCCGCGCAACGTATCACATTACTCTGGTCATCAGAGAGGTGGTAAATTGTAATCCCCTCGATTTAACCGCTCTGGCATCACTGGTTCCTATTGGCGAAAAACTCGACTATGCGATTTTCTCAATCTTCTCTTGATGCCAATTTCTTAACACTAAGGAAGTTTTGCAATTATAAAAAAAGATGGTAATCGCTTGGTGCCAGGTCCGGACTATAAGATGGATGCATCAAAACTTTCCAACCAAGCTCCCGGCGTTTTTGGCGAGCCACTATAGACGTGTGTGGCCTGGCGTGGTCCTGATGGAACACAACACCCCTCCTGTTGGCCAATTCTGGCCGCTTCTGGTCAATCGCTCCTTTATGCAGATGGTTTAAAACTGTTTTGTGGTCGATCTTTAGCTCCTGAGCGATGCTACGACTACTAACATGCCGGTCTACTTCGATCATTTCCATGATTTTATCGACATTTTCGACGGCAGGCCTACCTGTGCGAGGTGCATCTTTAACATCGAAAATACCGAAATCGACGAAACCAAAATTGTGCGCAATTGTGACAGTATCGGGACCATAAACAACATTCACAATTTCAGCCGCCTGACTTGCATTTTCGCCTTTTTCAGAGCAAAATTGTAAAATATACCGAATTTTCTCTTTGTTAACCCTTAGCACTCGAATGGCGACTCTGAGGCCATAAATTACTAAATATTCACGTATTGTACGAGGTATTATATGCAGTTTCGGAACACGGAAAAGATCATGAGGAATGGAAATATTCTAGGTTGAAGGAAATGTTTGGTTTTTTAATTAAAATCACTCCGAGTGCAAAGGGTTAACTTCCATCTTTTACACCCTATAACTCACAACTGAATCGACCAATCAAAAAACTGTAAAAGAATTTGTTTTAGTACGGAATGTCAGTTTTCCAACGAGCATATGCCTGAATTTGTTTGAACAATACTTTACGAAATATATATATATAACTACAGCCATCTAGCGAAAAAATAATGGATTTCTTTTTCCTCAACCCATTACTATTGGAAACATTGAAAAGTCATGACGTTTACTTGAATCTGCTGCTGTAACTGGCTTTATAGTTGCTGGTCACCGACGAGCACATAGTCGCTGGTATTTGCTTACCCTCATTATAGTCAACGCGTTAAATACTTCCCGACAATAGCTGAACGTATTTTCATGTCTAATTACTTTCTACCGCAGACACGCGGAACAATACAGGATTGCTCATAAATACATATTTAACACAGTATCTAGCAGAATTTAAGAATGTTAAGAGGAAGAATTTAAGAATGCCAAAATATTGTCTTCCAGCATATTAAGATTGTTAAAGAAGAAGGCCAAGCTGTATATGGCTACAGTCTGTTGCAATGAATATGCCATTATTTGACATAAAGATCCGCTATCTACTCAGAAAGAAGAGAAATGAGCTGAGTTAATTTTTTGAGCCAGCGGATCCTCAATATGTGATTGACTTAGATTCAGGCACAATTATCTTGATTGACATCCACGTGAAAGCTAGAAATCATATTGTTTCAAAGTCATACCACTTGCAAATGTTTTCATGATATCTGAAATACTACCTAACCGACTTCCTCCTATTTTTGTATGCAGCTTCAGCACATATGTCAGTTTTCATTTATAGTATTCTTAGTTCGCGGAAGGTATGAGAAGGTCTATATTGTTTTAATTCTCACTTTTTCCTGCTAATTTATTGTCTGTGACAGTCAAACTAATAATAAGAACTTTTTTAGTTTTTGATGTCAGAAGAGCGGAACAGAAGATTTGTTTAATGGATCGCATTTGGAAGCTCATACTATGGACAATTTTGATTCTTTTATTAGAAAAAGTTTGTGAATTTCATGGAAACACAATTAAACACACTTGAAAAATTCTAACAGCATAACATTTTATTTCTTTGTGAATAACAATTCTAAGGAAGCATAAAAACGTGTCGCACATTAGAATATTCCATTATGTTGGTGTTAGGATCGAAAAGGTTAAGAAGATCCGGCGATGACTCTCCGTGAACATTTTTTCTCGTTGACTATGCGGGTATTGATGTTGTATCAACGTTTGTGTACAGCACGTAGACACATCCAATATTTGAAAAATGCAATAGAAAAAGATTCAATAGGTACGCAAGCGGCGGTCTTGTATACAGCGGATCCGAGAAGTATTTGAACACTAAATAACCGATTTTAGAAAAATTATCTATATTTAACTCTTTACGCTCGGAGCTATTTCAACTAAAAGATCGAACATTTCTTCTAACCTAGAATATTTCCATTGTACATATTTTTTTCATTATATGTGTACGAAACTGATATAGTACCTCATACAATACTCAAATGTTTTGTAATTTATTACATATAAACAAATTTAATCATGTAAACAATATTCTGCATAATGGTGTAACAATTTGTAGCGGCGCCTCAGAGTCGCCATTCGAGTGCTAAGGGCTAACACTTTGATCGTTAATTAAAAATTAATTCTTACGTTGATAAATTGAGTGTACCAAAGCTTACGATCTGCAAAGAAGAAGAGATTTGAAATAGTGATTAATATCAGAAAACAAAATTTGTCAGTTCTTGCTGTTTTAAATAAATTGCTTTGGTTTTGTGTAATTTTTGTGATTGTTGAGTGGGCGATCAACGTGCTAAACTGTGATAATTTCGTAAAAGTAGGTACTACAATAAATGTGGACCCATTTTAAAGCTAGAAACTGCTACTTTCGTATGCCACCGTTCATTTTAAGGTTTTCTTCATGGGGTAGCGGCCGAGAAACTGAAAACGCGTTTTTCTCGAAAATGCTACACATTCAAACATCTGTAAAAGCATTGAGAACATTTTTTCGTGATTAAAACCGCTATAGATTGATAGATTGACGCTTCCTCTTTACAACGACACCTTAAAAATTGATGTACCATCTTTTTTAGTCGTTTTATCGGACTTTTAATGAGAGGTGTGTCGCCAACTTTACATTAGCGTAAGTCAGGCATGTCCAGAAGTAGCTCACTTGGAGGCAAATTCGAGGGAGACGCCTACTTCTCCCGCCCGCGCGTCTCGCTCTCCGTCTTCCGAGATCCTCAGACCCGTGCCTACCACTTGCGGTATGTACTGCGTGTGGCGCGTTGGGGCGATATTCAGACCCACGGTAGGCACGGGTCTGAGGAGCTCGGAGGACTACGGCCGCCACGGGGAGCGAGATGCGCGAGCGGGAGAAGTAGGCGTCTCCCTCGAATTTGCCTCCAAGTGAGCTACTTCTGGACATGCCTGCGTAAGTTATACCACGAGCACTTTAAGGGCTAGGTCAGACACGGCGGAATCCGCGAATATGAAGACATCCATGTAAATTAGCTCTGCGCGGTTAATCCGCGCGGTTCGCAACCGCGTGATTTCCGCCGTGTCTAAACTAGCCCTAAAACGTATAAATCAGTGACAAAAGTCATACATGTGAACGTACGTATGGCAGTTTCATGTACGAGACTTTTTGAACGTTTTTGGAAATGCTTGAATTTGCAACGTTGTTTAAGAAAAATGCGTCTTCTGTTTCCCACCTGCTACGTCATGTAAGAATATGTTAGAGGAAAGTTAATAGTGCTTCGCGAAAGTAGAGGCTTCAGGCTTTGAAGCGAGTCCAGATTTATGGCTGTACCATTTGTTTTTACGTAATTGTCACAATTTAACACGTTGACTGCCACGTCACCCATATATGGGTGATGGAATTATTTGTCCAAATTGAAAATTAATTTTTATACTAATATGTTTATTACAGAATATACCAAATTTAGTTAAGATCTAGGAAATGCAACAGGATTGAATTACTACTTTGGTACCATGCATTTTAGCATTTCAATTTTTATTTTGTTAAATACATTACTTTCATTTTATAGAATTTTTGAGGTCGCTGATTTGGCAGTCAAAATGTTAAATATCGAGAATTTGTCGAGAATCGGAAATGTAGTGTTTAACCTTCCGACAGCGGACCTGGGTTTATTTGACCCAGAATATAACAATCGACATTTAATTACTTGTTTTCTCGTAATTAAATTAAATGGACAGCTGTTACATTAGGAAAAGAAGGAAGATTAATGTGTCTATAAGAAATACCTTCAAAATTATGTTTCCCAAAATTGATAAATAAAGCAGTGAATACTAATAAACATCATAAATTATGCAGTTGTAAGAATGGTCTGCTGCCCGTGGATTAAATACTTTTACGATCCGCTGTATATCTTTTCAATTCTCTTGCGATCCAAATCTTGTAAGGAAAAACTTTATTTTACATTTTAATATTATCATTACACCGAAAATTGTTTTCCATTCGATCCATTGTCAGTGGCAGTACTATTGTGCGGTTATGACAAATTGACCCTACTGCTGCCACAGGACATAAGATTGGCAGCACAATCAAGGAGGTAATATAGATAACGTTCAACAATTATGTGCCAGCTGGAATACTATAAAGTCTAGTATTTTCAGTATTAGAATTTATTTTTGTATACTATAAACCTTAAAATATGATGGAATCCTCAATTTCACGTATAATTACATTCAATCGGATCAATAACATTTGTACATTTACCAATTTTCTTCATCAAAATTTCGAGCAGCTCTTATTGTTTTGTATTTATAATAACAATTGTGTTATTTCGAGATTTATCAACGAATCCGTCAACTTTAATTTATTATTATAACAAGAACGTAAGATGTGCATAAAATTTAGACGAATTAGGATAGTATTGTGTAATATTCGGCTTATAAATGTTTTATCAGTATTACGTTGATTGTATGCAAATTTTCAAATCCCCCTTAAACACGCATAAGTACAAAGTTACATGTTAAAATGTTTGTTAACTTCACATGTGTACCAAAAATCAAATTCAGACATCTTACTTCTTCAAAATGTAAAACGAGTCTTTTGTAAATTTAAGTAAAGTTATATACATTTACAAAATTTCATCGAAATCGGTTAATGCATAAAAGAAGCTGTAGGCGTTGAAATATGTAAAAATCTTTGAATTTAGGGTTTACGATTGTGTTTCATAGCAACCTTGATCGATTTCGAAGAAACTTTGTCCATGTACAGTGGCCCACAAAAATCACGTGCAAAAAGGTTTTGAAAAAATTGCAATTAGTAGGTATTACATGAAGAAATAAAAATGACACTCTTTAATACTTCTTTATTTTAGCCAATAATGAAAATTCAAAATATGCCTTTTGTAGAGCTATGTTAGTTATACATATGCTGAAAATTTCGTCGAAATCGGTTGACGCAGAAGAAAACGACGCCCATCGAATGATGTAAGAAACTATGCATTTTAAACAGAAACTGACCAAAAATCGTGGAAAACTGCGATTATCAGCACTTTCAACCACTTGTAGTTCATGTGTTTGTTAACTGATTTCGATGAAATTTTCAGCATATTTTGAATTTTCATTACGGACTGAAATAATAAAGTTTTAAAAAGTGCCATTTTTATTTTTTCATATAATTCCTACTAATAGCAATTTCTTCAAAATCTTTTTTGCACATTTTAAAAGTAAATCAATGCTTCTAATTGCTAAAAAAAAGTCAAGTGGTTTGGTCAGATTTTAAGAAAGTTATTCTGATTTAAAGGGCGTACGAACACTTTTGTGGGCCACTGTATATGTATAACTTATTTAGACGAATTCGGCAAAGGAACAGGAAGGAGGCGGAAATTTAAATGTAACTGGAAAGAGATAAACATAGAGGCAGTCAGCGAATTTACATATTTAGGAGTGATATTGCAAAGAGATGGGAGGTTAGCAAAACATGTTAGGGAAAGGTTTAGGCGAAAGGAAGTTTAACCCCTTCGCTTACAATATCGTCTGAGAGACGTGATGAAGATTCTGAACAGAATCTAATAAAGATGTATGTTATTAATTTCCTCTAAACCGAAATATAATTCTATTTTGTTGTTGTTAATGTAAAGCCATTGGAGAACATATAGACATGCAATAGATTTAGATTTTCTCCTTTTTCTAAGAAATCGTGAACTACAAACAAAATTCTAATTACTAAAACCGTAAAATAAATCATAAGGCAAGGAGTTAAGAATAATTTTAAGTTAACAATGTACCTGTTCTACTCATTTAAAGTTTTATGATCAAGTTTTAGGTGTCTTATTGTATGGAGTGGGGATATGGGAAGAAGAAAAAAGGTACAGACGGGATAAACTAGGTATATGAAGTTGGTCTTGAGGTTAACCCTAAACATTTAAATATTGTATGAGGTACTAATATCAGTTTCTTACGCATATAATGAAAATAACTATGTACAATGGAAATATTTTAGGTTAGAAGAAATGTTTGGTTTTTTAGTTGAAATAGCTCCAAGTGCAAAGGGTTAAACGTTCAAACGCCAGAATTATTAGAAGAGTATTAGAAGTATTAGAAGAGGCGAAAAGAGACAAAATCAGAATAACAATTGGAGTAATAGCGTGAAGAGCCGGGGGTGACCCCCTAGGTATACGCCGCGTGTTGTTGGCAGAAGGTTCGGAACCCACCGCGATAAACAGAGTGGACGAAGTGGAAGAAGGGGAGAGTGGTAAAATGGATTTGAAACCTTGAGCGTGAGGATTCGAGGAAAGGCTGGGGGGGGGGGAGTTAGAGAACATTGGTAAAAGAATGTCTGAAGGAGAAAGAAAACATGAGGCGGAAAACGAGAACCGCATAAAGTAGGGAAGACTACTTGATGAGGAATGGATTAAGCCAACTAGGAGTGAAACAAAGGAGAGAAAGAGGAGAAGAAACAATAGAGGAACTGAGGAGATGGGATAGAGAAGTGCAACAGCAAGTGCAATATAGGAAGATACAGAGTGCAAGGTTTAACCAAAAATATAGGTACTTGAGAACATTAGAGTTACCAGAATACCTGAAGAGAGACTACTAGCGCAAGCAAGATGGGGTCACTAGAAATGTGGAATAGATATTAGGGGAAAGAGGAAAGTCGGAAATGTGCGGGGATACCTACGGAAATCTTGAACATATGTTAAGAGAATATATAGGGAACTTGCAAGGGGTATGTGTATAGAGGAAATACTGAGTGAGAGGGGATCAGAGGAAGCGATAGTATGGCTGAGGAAGTTAGGGAGAAAAAGGAAAGAAAAGAGGAGAGAGAAAGATAGGAAAATGATTGCTCAAAGCAAAGTGTATGAGTGAGTACGGGGTTGTACGGAAGGATGTGAGAGTTAGTAGGAATTGTAAATCGGAGCCCTTTTTATGGCCGGAAGGCTAAAAATAAAAATAAATGTATGTATGTATAACTTACTTCGATCTACAAATGGCACATTCTAAATTTTCATTATAGGCATAGGTAAAAAAACTTAAAAATCGTAGTCATTATTTTTTTCTTCGACCAATAGCAATTTTTAAAAAATATTATTTAAATTTAAAAAACAAACTTCTTTGGTCCAATTTTTAAAAAGTTATGTGTTTTTAAGAACGTTTTTAATAATGGTACCCCCACTGTATAACATGATTAATTCGTTCCGTGCTGTATCGAAACAGTGCGAAATGAAACTTACAAGTAATATGAATATGGGAAATGCATTCCGTGTTGTAAGTATTGATACTATGTTCTCAGAATTCCTTACCATGAATACATTCATACGTCTACATTGTCCAACGTAAAACTGTCTACTGCGTTGCTTTTCTGTTATTATTCTGTTATGTCAGCGAAGGATAATAAATCGTGCTACTTGAAAGCCGCGTTATAGGAGAACTCACAATTTTTGTACCATATTTTCAAACATAGTGTTATCAAACAGTGATGCCAGAAACACCCAAAACTGGGTGGATTTTCCTCTCCTCCTTTTCGCCTTCCACTATCCCATTCCACTACCTGAGCACACTCTAACGCCCACCACTAAGACCGTAGACTGGTCACGTGACGTTTCGCGCAACGTGTCACATATTACTCTGGTCATCAGAGAGGTGGTAAACTGTATTCTCCTCGATTTAACCGATCTGGCATCACTGTTACCAGGGGATCGACTGTACCTATAAGTGACATTTCGGTTCCGAAATATTCATAATCGGAGTATCTCGGAACGAGTAAAACAAATGGACTGAGATGATTCAATTTCCAAAAATACGTGAAAACGAATAAAATTTCTTAGGATGTCGCTTCGTTTTTGAGAAAATTGAGATTGAAAATTAAGCGATTACGAGTGCCGTTGAATAGGAATCGACTGACCTGTCTGATCATAACCAATCAATTCTACTTCTTGTGAATGCTAGGACACGCGAATTCGTTGAACATTCAAACTCAATTTTCTCGAAAACAAAGCGTTTAACCGAAAAAACGTTATATATTTTTATTTTACTTATTTTTACCCATAGCCAAAAAGTATTTTAAAAAATATTCGAATGATAACTTATAAATTAGATATTGTATTTGATAGTGAGACAATTGTTTGTTTGTAAAAGAAAGTTGCTTAACAAACTGAGAGATGAGAGTGTGATGGAACTAATAATAATTTAACAGAAGTTTCGATGCTAACTGTTGTTCACATTACGTGTTTTTGTAATTTTTAGCCTCTATTCATTTAAAATTTGTTTGGGAGTGTCGAACTCGCAATCAGTAAGAATTGTAACTTTCGTTAACATTAATTCTTTAACTGTTTATTCCCGAGAGTATATCCATAAGACATTAATTGCTTAAAATCTCATTCGTAATCAATTTGCAAATTTTCAATTTTTTTTTAGATTGAAACACCCCCTATAAGGATAGTTTTATAAAGACAGTTTCTCATTGTAACAAATAAGTAATACCAGATTTAGATTCTACGACCCCAACATCCCCTAAAATCGTTTTGTTTGTAATTAATAGATATTATTATGCATTCACGAATTTTATGAATTTATGACAAAAATGAGTAGACGTCATTTAAAACAGTAAAAACATAAGAAAAATTTTAAAATACTGTTATACTACTCTCAAACCCATTAAATATATTGAAACAAAAAACAAATTTCTATATCACTCTAGGTTCTTGTAATGCAGGTGGAAAAGTGTTATTTTGTATAAAGATGCGTTGTCTAGTAATTAATATTGTATAATTAATAGAGAAATTAAGTTTTCACCACCCTTTTGATTCTGACCCGCTGTGCGTCCTGAGACACCCTGTATATCACGACATTACTGTACACAGAAGAAAATCAGTTTTTTCGAGGGTGTAGAATAGAAGACAGTGTGCGCGCTAGTACATATACATATTTATTTTATCCATTATTATTTTTGTATCGCTTTGCGTCTTGGCTTTGTCGAAGACTGCCCTCCTTGCTCGTATACAATGTTATCAACCACAATACAGCATAACATAGTACCGAATCCTATGCAGCATAACATAATATAATACAATATAATATACTGTATACCATAATATAACATAATACAATACATGTGTAATCTTGTGCTTTCTAGCTAACTATACTTAGTATACTAACTATAACTATTTCCTAATTGTTAATTTAATTTGAAGAGATCTTTGGTTGTTCACGTATTGATATGTGAGCATACCAGGCTTAGGCATTATCGAAATAGATAATTTGAAAAATAATCCTTAAGATAATATATTATCCTATTTGGCTACGCGTCATTTGAAATAATCATATGTTAGTTTATTTGAGCAGCCAAATAGTTTCTTAACAATTTCAAATGAAATTCAAGCAACTGTTCATGTCGTCTTTTATTTGATCAAATAATTTGTATTCTCCGAAATTCTATTTATTTCGTGTACTAAAGAACAATTGTAATCATTAAACTACAAAAATTAGCATATCTTTATTTAATAATTAATCTAGTTACTTCAATAACCTCTTCTTGAGATGAAATTATTTATTATTTTAATTAAAGAATTTAATTGAAATAAAAAGTTATATCAAATAAAATTTTTTTTATTTATATGCCAAATGAAAATAAATTTTTTGTTATTTGGTAAATACCAATAATGAAGTATTTAAAACAATTCATTACATCAAATGATTATTTGTTTTCTTATTTCAAATAAAATGTGCCCATCCCAGGAACATACATATACAGTGGCTCATGAAAGTATCCGAACGTCTTCCAAATTAGAATAATTTGTTTGTAATTACACCACTCAACTTGACATTTTCTTTCGCAATTACAAGCATTGATTTACTAAATGGCGTATAAAAAAGATTTTGAAAAAATTGCAGTAGGTAGGCATTAAAAAAAAAATAACAATGGCACTTTTTAAAACTTTATTATTCCAGGCCGTAATGAAAATTGAAAATATGCGTCCTGTAGACCTATGTTAGTAATACACACGCTGAAAATTTCATCGAAATCGATTAATGTATACACGAGCTACAAGTAGTTCAAACTGATAAAAATCGCAGTTTTTCACGACTTTTGGTCAGATTTTGCTTAAAATCCAAAGATTCTTACATCTTTCTATGCGTGTCGTTTTTTTTCTGCGTGAACCGATTTCGATGAAATTTTCATAAATGTGCATAACTAACATAGATCTATAAAACTCATATTTTAAATTTTCCATTGCGAACTGAAATAAAAAAGTTTGAAAAAGTGCCACTTTTATTTTTTCATGCAATTCCTACCAACTGTAATTTTTTCAAATTTCTTTTTGCATTCCACTTAGTAAATCAATGCTTCTCGTTGATAAAGAAAAAGTCAAATTATTTGGTCCAATTTAAAAAAAGTTATTCCAATTTAACGTGCGTTCGAATACTTTCGTGAGCCACCGTACATATGTGTAATAAGTATGAACGTATACTACTGCGCGTTGGAGCGCTAGCGTCTGAACACGGTTGTCGCGTGCACTCGTTCCAGAGAAACTCTGACGTCACACGGGAGTAGTTTGCACGGGTCCGTATCGTCGGTGAATCTGTTTATGGAAGAGGATCCCTCGCGCGTAACTCGATTGCGGACTCGTTGGCGAACCTAGACAGCCGCTCTGCTCGAGCCGGTCGTTCTTGCTCAGCAGAATGGAGAACCAAGCACCGTCTTAGACATTCGGCGCTGGCGTGAATAATTCCGAACGGCTCGGCGGTGTGCATACCCTATCTACATATATATCGGAGACGAGTTGACCGATCAATGGACCCACGGTGTTTGATCCGCACCAACATTTTAATTAAATGCGCTAGCTCGGTCGAACGACGACGGCCACGAAGACTACAACGACGATGGCAATGGTGCACAGTGAGCCAAAATCGTAAATGCTGAACAAAATTCATGTCTCCGTTAATTGTACATTATTAATTACATGCAGAACGGTTTTAGGAGTTTCAGGAAATTGTCTCTATCAAACTAGACATATAGGGAGTGTTTCAATCTAAGCAATTGAAACTTTGCTAGTTGATTTTGAGCAATTAATACGGTCATACGCTGGGAAGTAAATATCGGGATGTTCGGAAACTAAATTCGTTTTTCGTGTAGAGATGGCATTGCTTCGTTTTATTATTATTTAAACTTATACTAATAGTGCTATTTATTCTATAGTACCTAATAACCTTTCCAGTATTCGAACATTTCCGTCGCATTTTGCTTTTTGATTACCGGAAGGGTAAAAATGCAATGCAAGCAAGGAAAAAGTTGTGCTGTGCACAGACAGGATGTACCATCGAATTACCATTTATTTCGTTCTCTTCAACACCTTTTAAACGGTGTAAGTATCAAAACTAATTTATGAAGGCATCAATACTAATGTAACTCAATCTTATTCTAATAAAAAACATGGGATCTCCAAATTGCTAGAAAAATGGCAAACTATCATAGAACAAAGTGGTCACTACGTCATCGAATAAAGAAATAAATAGTGGAAAAGCGTTTTTCATTTTCCCTTAGAAAATCGAAATTACTTTCCGAACAACCCAATAGTTAGACTCAATGTTAACGGAAGTTACGATTTTTACTGTTTGTGAATTTGACACGCCCCACAGTGGTTCAATTACTCTTGGCGCTAGTTGGATAAAATTATTTTTCACGGTCTTGAGCTTATTTGGGGTTTTAATTGTTAGAACGCAGTCAGCTTTGTATTACAGCTTATAATTTCATTAAAAATACTAATAACAAATAGTGATATTTGAAAACTGTTTTCGCAGATCTATTTCTTGTAAACAATTTCACAACTTTGCCCTTTAAACTATTCATCTATCTGTGATAGTTTCCAAGATATTCGATAAAATATGTCTTTCAGATATGTTTTTGTAAACATTATCTCGACCCGATTTGCAACGTTTTGCACGTTCTGCCTGTGATTAAATGAAAATAGAAAGTCTCGACTTTTCATATGTTTAAGTCTCGTCGCGGACTATATACTTTTTCATTGTCAAACTTTTACTAAAAATGAACTGATCAACTGCTTGACTGATTTACAAAAACATAAAAAGGTTATCGATAATTTAGAGATATTAAGACTCAAACTGTATATTATAAGATCCTATATTTATCGTACGTTTAAGATTTGAAAGCATTTTAATGAAGCAAGATATGTCTATCGATTCTGAGGACGTGATCGAATAGTTGTCAGTTCGCTGTCTGCCGCTAAGTCGAAGTTTATATATATTATTACTTGAATATTGAGAAGTCGCCGTAATGCCGTGAGGAATAACTCCTAAGGAATAATTGGAGATAGGTGTTATCAACAAACTGTTGATCGTTGAACAGAAGATAGAGACAGAATCGACAACCAAGCAGAAAAAACATATTCTGAAACCGATATATTTATATAAAGTTATAAGAGTTGTATTATAAATAAAGTTTGTAAATAAATATCTCGCGATGCCGCAGCGTACGACGCGAAGTAATAAAAGTCGCAACATTTGGGGAATTCCGCGCCCGGACGAGACCCCAATGTTGCGACTTTTATTACTTCGCGTCGTACGCCGCGGCATCGCGAGATATTTATTTACAAACTTTATTTATAATAAAACTCTTATAACTTTATATAAATATATCGGTTTCAGAATATGTCTTTTCTGCTTGGTTGTCGATTCTGTCTCTCTCTTCTGTTCAACGATCAACAGTTCGTTGACAACCCCTATCTTCAATTATTCCTTAGGGGTTGTTCATGACGGCATTACGGCGACTTCTCAATATTCACGCGGCCGTAACAATGTGTGTGTGTGTCTGATTAGTACAGATCACATTGAAAATTAATTTTATCCAGATAATTGTGACATTCGAACTGTGCCGAAACGAATTTGAAATGGACAGAGACTTAAAATAACAAAGAACGTAATTTGCCCAAATGTTAGCATTGAAATTCTAATTGAATTATTAATAATTGCATCACACCTTCTTCTCTCAACTATTGTTAAACAATTCTCTTCTACTTATTAGTAAAAACAATAAATCATCTCATGCTTACAGGTGTAAGCTGCTGCAGCTAAATTTGGAATTCATTTCAACAAGTGTTTCTTAAACCTAATAATGGAAAAAACTTGATATACCTAACCATAACAACAAAGTTACAACATCCCTATCCTAGTCCAATATAAAGAATATCAAATATAATTTTATGTTATAGTGTAATTGTGAATTAAGATTATAATATGAAGTAAACGTACCAAAGTTTTAAACTATAAAAATCCATTATTAATTGACAAATGTTCGCTTAGAAACAGAACGTGGCATTAACACTCGAGACGCGAAGGAAATTGACTGATACATTACACGAGAGACTTGAACTTGACTATTATTTATTTAACAAATGAGATAAGATATAAGTCTGTGTCCTGCTCAGTCTACCTCGATCGAGCATTAGCTTACGAAAAGGCCTAGTTTTAATCTATTTCGTGACACGACAATTTTTTAGTGAATTCTACCTATTTTATAGAAACTGCTAACTGTGCGGTGATGGCTCTCCTCCCCGCCATTGAAATGTCGCCGAATAAAAATTCCTCATTCTTCCGTTTGTTCGCTTATTCGATCGATCGTTGGGTAACGATAAACGGATCTCCGGCAGATTCAGCCGCTCAAATAACTGGACGTGTGTAATTAGATTGATGTCGACCAGCGAGCGCGAGGAACGCGAAATAATCGTTATCCGCGTACCGTATTTTTACCTCGATAAGATGGGTATTGATTTCGGTTAAAATAGTAGTTGCATTTTCGAGGTACTGGTTCAGAAGAGAATTAAACCGTGCGACTGACAAGTTTATTCCAATACACCGTAAGCTTCGAATGTCGGGCCGTATATTAGAATTAATGTATGTATTTATTTAGTGATCCCTTTCGGGTTACACGGGCTTCCGTCCCATTACATTGTTTTATTTCTTTCGACTTACATCCATCTTTTCTCCTCGCATTCATCCTCATTCATCCACTTTCTTTCACCCCTCCTTGCTCTCCCACTCTTCCTCTTCTACCCTTTTCTATCTCTTCCTTCCTCTAAATTTTTCAACCATCCTTCTCCCCTCCCGTCCCCTGCTAATATTTCTGTTATCCTCGCATGCATACTTCCTTCCTCTTCCTTCCACTCTCTACAACAGTGATGGGCAATTTTGCCTCAATTGAGGCAAAACCGTCCACACCGTAGCGCCCGCTGTCCCCTTCCACCAAGCGCGGTACAATAGGGCAACGCAGACACGGGACATCAGCGTACGCAACGAATGTGCACGCTGCATGAAAGAGAGGTTGGTGGGAGAAGCAGGCGTTTGAGGGGTCCACCCGTGCCCATCACTGCTCTACAATATCCCAAACATGTTCCCATTCTTCTATCTCCACTCCGCATAACCTGCAGTTCTTCTTCCCCTCTTTCTCCCAGTACCTCCCTTCTTTCATCTCGTTTCCTAGTCTGAATCTTGCCACTCTCCTCCATCTTTCTTCCTTCCACCCTTTTGTTAAGTATTCCGGTACTTTCTCTTCTCTTATCTCCTGAAACCATTTGTTGTATCTTCCTTCTTTCGCTTTCTCCCAATTTTCATTTTCCTGCATTTCCTCCTCTCTTTTTTCTATCTTATGCCATTCCTCCTCTCTTACTTCTTTTCTCTCGTTTCCCAATTTTTTCCTGTCCCCTCTTCTCTCTACATATTCTATCTACTCTCTACATCTTCCTTTATTCCTCCCATTTCGATACCGTTCCTCCTCTTCTTGCTCTTGCCTCAATCTCTTTTAGGCACTCTCTAGCTATTTCACTTCCTTTTCCACCCCTTAGCTTTTTCTGGAACTTCCATGCCCTATCAGCACTCCCTTTCCTCATTTTCTCTCTTTTCAATTCTTCTCTTACTGTATACCCCGGTGTCACCCAATCTGGCCCTAAAACCCATCTTAGATATCGTTCTTGTATCGCTTCAACTTTTTTTCCCATATTAGAATTAATGGAGGTTGGGAATGTTGTTTCGTCAAGACTTAAGAGAAGTGATCGAATTGGTTGCTTATTATTATACTGCGGAATTTATGCATTTACAGCAGGTACGGCTGGATGAAAAGACTGAAACTGTACGTAGGTTTATGTTGAACCTTGCTGAACGTGACACGTATCTAGTATGTACTTATTGAGAAACGGAAAACGAGTTTTATGTGCAAGGTTCTTTTCCACTTTTCTTACTCGAACTCACTGAACTTCGTGAGATGTATGTCCTGAATGGTATAATTTACTTTTTGCGGGTGCCTTTATTCTTTATACTTATTTCGATACCACCACCTATCATATACGGTGGCTCACGAAAGTATTCGAACGCACTTCAAATTGGAATAACTTTTTAAAAATTGGACCAAATAATTTGACTTTTTCTTTAGCAACTACAAGCACTGATTTACTAAGTGGGATGCAGAAAGAAATTGAAAAAATTACAGTTGGTAGGAATTACATGAAAAAATAAAAGTGGTTCTATTTAAAACATTTTTATTTCAGTCCGCAATGAAAATTTAAAATATGCGTTTCATAGATCTATGTTAGTTATGCACATGCCGAAAATTTTATCGAAATCGATTGACGCAGAAAAAAACTACACGCATCGAAAGGTGTAAGAATCTGTGGATTTTAAGCAAAATCTGACCAAAACTCGTGAAAAACTGTGATTTTTATCAGTTTGAACTGCTTGTAGCTCGTGTGTACATCAATCAATTTCGATGAAATTTTCAGCATGTGTATTACTAACATAGGTCTACAAGACGAATATTTTAAATGTTCATTAGGGGATGGAATATAAAAGTTTTAAAAACTGCCATTGTTATTTTTTTTTTGTAATGCGTACATTTAATACGCCATTTAGTAAATCAATGCTTCTAATTGCGAAAGAAAATGTCAAGTTGAGTGGTGCAATTTTAAACAAATTATTTTGATTTGAAGGGCGTTCGAATACTTTCGTGAGCCACTGTATGTAGTAAGTATTGGTAGTCTTAGTGACAAATTATTAAATAAACTGATATATATGTATATATATTGCTGTAAACGTAAAAAGAAATCTCAATGAAAGAGATTTTAATACAATAGCTATAAATATTCATTAGAATTATTCAGGCATAGATACTAATGATAACATTACGTTAATTTAAATTTTATAAAAAAAAATCAAGTATTCATATATGTAGAAAGAACAAAAAGGATAACCTTCTATACTTTGATGTTTTTATTGAAAAATGAAAATATTCATTAAAAAATATGGTAATTATTTAGATAAGAGTCTTCTTCACCGATTTTGATGACCTTGAAATATGTCCACTTCAACGGATTCCCCCATTTTAATTTCAAGATCATTGAAATCGGTGAGGGATCTCCCTTTATAGGTAATTATCAAGAATACATCACTATTGGTAAACAATAAGTGAAGTACTAAATAGTAAAATGTAGATCAGAGTATTTCTTTTAAATTTTCTAAACTTGGGCAACACGAATTGTTATTTAAAAAACAATTTAAATAATAACAAAGATGCTAAAAAGTATAGTATACGCATCTTAAACTTTACTTCGATGACGAAATTCGTGTTTACAATTTGCTAAATACGTAATTCCCGTAAAAGGGATATAGTATAATGATAACAACGAGAGAGCGGATGTAAATACACGTGTATGTACGTATTTACGTAATGTATGAAAACTGATGAGGTCAGTTATATTAGGAATATTAACCATGTATGGCCATTGTCTAAGAGCATTTAATTATAGACAGAGGACATCGTTTAGAGTGAATTACATCGCAATATGAATCGGAAATCTGTAGCAATTGTATCTGTAGCAAGACACGTTAGCTTGTTACAGATTTAGTTGCCTACGGGCAAATCAAACATTATTGAAAAATAAAGCAATTATTATAAAGGATAAGAACGACTAGATTTTTCAGCGACACTGTGATAAGTTACTGACATCCGACGATATCAAGTTTAACATTTTAATACTAATAACTAAACCGCAAATCATCTCTGTGTTACTTTCAGACACCATCTAGTAGACCAGAATTTATGTGATAAAAATTCTCAATATCATAGTTATACAGGCTGATCGGTAACTGATGGTACAACCGAGAGAGAAGTGATTCTACCTAGAAAAAATAAGTAAAAAATGTAGTATCAAAGTTTTTTATGCAAGGTAATGTTTTCAAGAAATTCGAGTTTGACAATTCGAATACGCGTGCCACATATTGAATAAAAATAATCTGGCGTATCTGCTCATGACCTTACAAATGCTAAGCATGCAAACTTTACGAATTTTCAAAATCTTTTATTTCTTCTACATAATTCATGGAATTTGTAGTGTTAAAAGATAAATATAATGTGCTATATAAGCATTTCCTATTATAAAACACTTTTAAAACGATTACTGTCAATTTATTAGACTTGCGAAAATATATTAAAGTAATATCGAAGTAAAGAATAATAGATTTATATTTAACACTCATATAGGATTTTAATCCTGACATTTCGTTAATATACATATATATCAGCAGTGTCCAGCGTAGGGGCCCCTCACGCGACTGTTTCTTCCTCTTCCTACTGTCAGTTTGCGCAGGCGCAATGTGTTCTCACCCCACCGACCGTGATTTTAAAACAACGTGGCGATTGCATTTTCGAAAATGATGAGACATTTCAAGCACTACTTTTTAAAACGTCAACAAATAATTCAATTTTTCATGCAAAGTTATGTTTTTGAGAAAATTAAATAAAAATAATCTGACGTATCTGTTCATGACCTTACAAATGCTAAGCATGCAAACTTGACGAATTTTCAAAATCTATTTTTTCGTAAGCGAAGCCTGGTACGGGATAATTTTACTATATATTTTCGACTTATTACAAATACTTTCAATAGTACGTGTACGACAATAAACAGATATAAACTATTCTATATGTAAAATCACGCCCTTTTCAATTGTACGATCAGTTACCGATCACCCTGTTTACTGCGTCTTAATTGTACACATAGATTAGTTTATATGTAGAATCTCTTTATTGCCGTGTAAGTACATACTATTGGAAGATTTTTAATACATAGCCAAATATTATAATCGGAATCATCGAAAGAGAGAGGATAGGAAATGGTCCAAATTTAAGTAGCTCGGGTATTCAAAATATTAATAACACACCATTGTATACTTTACAAAGAACTGTGAAAGTACATTCACTTACATATGGCAAATATGATGGGGAAAAAATATAAAAATTGCAGATTGAGTAGAGATGCACACAACAACAATTGAACATGGTCGATTTCAAATGATTATAATTCCGATACAAATGTATGAAATACAAACATACATGCGTTATTTTGCAAGTAATGATTAATATTCGTGTAATACACAAAATTCGTTTAAGATATTAATTTATAGCAGTAGAAAGTGACAAATTACGTAGGATCGTGGTTTTTTTTTTAATTTTTGGTTTTGAAGTTTAGGCGACAAAAAATTTCGAAAAAACTAATTTGTTTAAACAATATGTTGAAAATTCAATTTTTTTAACAATTTTCCTTAGTAATTGTTAATAAATTTTTATACAAACTCGTACCTGTGATCTATGAATAAAAATGTGGGATGTTTTTTTGAATTCTTTGCTTTTTGTCATTTAACAATAACTAGTGTATTCATAATATTTTCCCATCTCGTGTGAAGGGAAGTACAGTATTTCATCGATAATCGTCGCCACCACGGGTCCGGCCGGCGACGTTTAAGGTTCAGATGATACTATTCTTTGACTTGTGCCGAACGTAGAAAAGGACAGCGAAGCTCGAGAGGCCTCGGTCGCCGAGAAGTGTAACGTAATACGGGTCGAGTATGTCGGTGAGACCATTACTAATTCAATGACAAAACTTCTTTATTTTTTATTATTTTTTAATGGAACTTTCACCAACATACTCGTGGCATTTTTCTAATGTCTCATCTTTCTCAAACTTCACGAGGTATACCCCGCAGAAGGAGGGATTGTTTTGCGACGATTCTTGTTCAGAATTTGACGACATTAAACGATGAAGTACTGTATTTGGGTTTGTTTTGTCAATGAAAGCATAATATTTTACAGTATTTTGAACTAATTGGTTTGAAATAGTTGAAAGTTGAAAGAGGCACCCTAGGTATTAATATAATTCTAATTGCGAATAGATTATATTTGTGCTAAAACACCGATTAAAAGAATAAATAATTATTAAAACGTCGATTAACCATGTTCGAACATCTTTACATAAAAATATTCTTATTTACCCTCCTTTTCATGAGTATTTATCAGATACATGCATCACAATTAATCGTTTTTAGATATAATTTTTTTATCAATAGCTACGGATTAATAAAATATTAATTAATGAAAATAGATCCCTTCATTATTCATTATAATCTTTTACTGTCTTTTGCACTAATGTCTTCTTCTGCAACAGTAAAATGATTCACTGTTTGTTTTGATGGGATCATCCAGTCACTCCTTTAATTTTTCATCGATTCAAAATTATTTTCTTGAAAGGCTAAGTTGTATCGACCGAAACATAAAAAATTTGTGCAAAGGTAGTAGGGAGGATAAGAGTTATAATGGATAGTAAGACACGTTGATACAGTAACTTTTTTTTAGCACTGGGTATATGCAATCCAACCGAGACGAGATCTAAGGGGGTGTTTACTCAAGCTTCTAATATAACACAGTGCACGTGTGCGAATACGTGCATTAGCAGACATTGAATAGATTCAACTGTTGCATTAGAAATTTAACATTCTTGTTTATTCTAAAAATAGCCTAATAATAATTACGAAACAATATATATATATATATATATATATATATATATCGTCGGGTTACTGCCAAAACAAGCTAACTCCACTTTTACTCAATTCGGAGTTAAGTACTCCATTAGATTAAAAAATGTTCGAAAAACATACTGACAAAACTGGAATTTTTCTTTTGTTTTGTTACTTACTTTGATTTTTTTCAATCAATAAATCATTTTGAAGCTGTGACGATTTTTCATTTCAATTTAAATTTTCAAACGACGATTTCTCAAAAGTTCAAATTATGGAGGTACCTTGTTTTGGCAGTAACCCGACTGCCTATAATATATATATATATATATATATATATATATATATATATATATATATATATGTTTGTTAGTTTTGCAGATTAGACTCAGATTATCAATTTTGCGATAATTTTGAAATTCCATTGCTAGACGCTAATCCATTAAGTGTTTTGAAATTGAGCCAGGAATGTAATGATATATATTAAATATTTATGCAAACGAATAGCAAGTTTATTAAACTTTACCAAGTTTATTTAATAACAAAAAAATTGTGATTTTCACGAACTACTATGCTTGCTCTGTTATTAGCACTTATTATTGAAGTTAGCATTTTCGGTTTATTGTCTTATGTTTATCATTTATTAATGTGGACAACTTAAGACCAAAGGTTACACAAAATCAATGTTGTATCGCTCCTATATTTTCTTCACAATATTCATAAGATCAATCTTCTTCATATTTATCGCTTCAATCAAAAAGAACAACCCCAGGTACAAAAAATATACAGGTGTGTGCAGCTTTTGTAAGCAGAGTAACATAGGTAACATTCTGTATGATAATTTTAAATCGGTCCTCGATAAAGCGTCGATCCTTTATCATTCACCTGCATTGTCAATATTCTATTTATCTTCGAGCCGAATATAACATATAAGCGTGTAATCATCTAAAATTAGCACAAATATTTATACAAAAAATGCCCCCCTCGGATAAATATATTCGCGCTCTCTACCTAATTAATTCCAAGTGACCAATTTTTTCATTACAACATAATGTGTAACATCAACGCTATGTGTTTGTTTTTTATGTCGATCAGATTATACTCGTACCACAGACTAGCTTACATTTAGCCATTAAGCAAATTTATCAATTAACACTAACTGTACCGAGCACAAAATGTGACTGGTATATGTTGTTTTATTAAAATTACATGACTGAATTTATTTAGATGTGTCGCAATTTTTATAACAGTTTTTGTTGTTTGTAACATGTACTTGAATGTAGAAATTTATTTTGCAATTTCTAATGGAAGCATTTTTGTAATTTCAACAATTATAAAATAAAAAATGTGAAACCGTTTATTTCAGTGGTTGTGGTACAGGTACTGTTAAAGAAGATGAAGAAATAATACATCAATATTACAATAAAAATGAAGAAAATTATGTAAAAGGAATAAAAAAGAAAAAAGTTTGTTAATTTAAATTCGACGTTATGGTACTTACCTATTGATCGCAAGAAAATACGTCCGGTAGAATGCCATTAAAAAATCGTTGAGATTTTAATTAACAAAAGTAGAAATATAAAACAAATGTTGAAGAAAATTGTAGAATTTCTTTTATAGATAAGTACTTATAAACCACGGAACCAGTGATGCCAGAACGGTTGAATCGAGGGGAATACAGTTTACCACCTCTCTGACGACCAGAGTAATATGTGACACGTTGCGCAGCACGTCACGTGACCATCTACGGTTTTAGTGGGGGACGTTGGAGTGTGCTCAGGTAGTGGAATGGGATATTGGAAGGGGAAAAGGAGGAGAGGGAAATCCATTCAGTTTTGGGTGTTTCTGGCATCACCGCAGTCCACTAATGATATAGTTAGAAAAATTTTTGTAAATGTGTGTTTCCCTACTATTTTTTGTGGAAGAAGTCCTCAAACTACGAATTTTTTATAGTTATTTTTTCAACTCTTCCTGACAGATGTTTCACAACTTTACTATCTTGAAAACTTAAATCTTAGTTCCCGGAAACTTTGATCTCATTGATTTCTAATGGTGATAAAGGGTGAGCTTGAAAGAACACTATGAAAGTTTTTTCATCGCTATCATCGTGTTTGTTTTATTTAAAGAAAAGTAATTTCACCTACATACATGCTGAGATTATTTATTTCTACAAAGAAGCGCTATATTTTTTTCTATGTCAATTTTGTCGCACATTATGCACATTAATATTCGGACATTACTGAAAAGACGATAACTTTTTTCATGTTGCACCATATGACTTGGATTTTTTTGGGAAATTAGATCAATTAATTTACCGCATGACGCAAAAAAGATATTTTGAAAAACTTGTAATCGGTCGCCATAGAAAAGAAAACACCAAAAGTTGTTTTTCACAACTAGTTTATGTGGGTCTATATTAAAAGTTTAACAAATACGTTTGTAGATCTGTGTCAATTGTTTACACACTGAAAATTTCACCAACATCGGTAAACGTTGCGGTGAGCTACAGCCGTTTAAAGATGGTGACAATTGCAGCTTTTCACAATTTTCGGCCTTAAACTGTAATGATAAATCAAAGGATTCTTACGATGCCTATCGTTGTTGTCCACGTCCTTCGACTTTGATGAAATTTTCAGCGTATTTCCACCAATTGCAATTCTTTTAAAAGTTCTTGTTCACGTCATGTAGTAAACTAATTGTCCGAATTTCTCAAGAAAGTCCAAGTCGTATGGTGCAATATTAAAAAAGTCATAGTCTTTCTAAGTCCGAATATTAACGGGAGTGACTGTATACCGAGCAGCATTACATTATCGCAAGAAATAAACGTTTATTCATATATATATATATATATATATATATATATATATATATATATATATATATATATATATGAATTTCCATGTAACGCTCGAAACGATTACGCAGCTTAAGCGACCCAACAGAAAAAATAAACGATGACCCTGAGTTCTCAAGTAACACGTGTTCTAATTGTGACTGGGACTAATTTTCAAATTTACGTCATTTGAATTACTGTAAAACAATTAGCACGTCATTCATCATTAGACAGCGGATCTTTACGCAAAATAATAATGTTGTGCGTCAATTGTAAGAAATAGGAGCCACGCAAAAAATTCTTTCTTTCTTTACTAATTTTAGTAAATTGAAAATCCACTATTTTAATTTCTACCTACCCATTTTTGTTATAAAAGCATAAAATCTACAGCCTATTCATCACTAGTAATTGATCGGTCGAAGATTTATCGGTCTAATTTCCTAGTAAAACTTTCATGAACGTATAATGAGAAATGAAACAATCTTTACTTTTTGTTATTGGTCAAGATATTGATAAGCATATTGCACTATTGCACCCGCTGGGTACTGAGGAGTTGTGAAACTCTCTTGTTCATTTTTTATAAATTACATTATGGATTTTGTTTGATTTTTTGTACTCTTAGTTTTAGTAATTGTTATCTGAAAAAGTTACGTACTTTTACGCAGAGTAAACAATATTTCTCCGTTACTAAACAAATATTGAAATTCTTATTGGTATATATGATACAAACATTCTTGATACTACTTACCGATAGATTGTAGATTGTATGTTTTTGTGACATACGCACCTATACAAGACACGATCTAGAGAAAAACATTTTGTGGAGATCAATAAAAGTTTTCCCTTATTTTCTGATTGATACACCCCTTAGCTAGTGAGATAGTTTATCCAATGTTAAATGATTTATCATGTAATATGTATAACTAAAGAGAGCGAGAATTTTTGCAACCATTTAAAGTTTGCTAATTTTTCTGTAAGTTTAATTTTGTTTGGAATATTATGTATAGTATACACGATTGTGGGCTTGTTACCTGGTAGGCACACACATTTGTTTGAAAATAGCTGCTCGCACATCCATGAAACATTGGAGGGTAATATTATGCTGTCACGAGCCCGGAAATTTATGACTCCCCTTTGAAAAAGATTATAAATGTCACTTAACAACGCAATACATGTTATTTTCTACTTTTTTTTCGCCATAATATTTTTACTTCGGCATTATTTTGGACTTTGTGTAGTGACAAAGTAGCTCAATATAATATCGAATACTTCTATTTCTTCTACATAACTCATGGAATTTGTAGTGTTAAAAGATAAATATGATATGCTATATAAGCATTTTCTATTACAAAACACTTTTAAAACGATTACTGTCAATTTTTTAGACGCGAAAATATATTAAAGTAATATCGAAGTAAAGAATAATAGATTTATATTTAACACTCATATAGGATTTTAATCCTAACATTTCGTTAATATACATATAGTGTATATTAACGTGTCCAGCGTAGGGGCCCCTCACGCGACTGTTTCTTCACCTTCCTTCTGTCAGTTTGCGCAGGCGCAATGTGTTCTCACCCCACCAACCGTGCTTTTAAAACAACGTGGCGATTGCATATTCGAAAATGATGAGACATTACAAGCACTACTTTTTAAAACGTCAACAAATAATTCAATTTTAAGAACATTTTTTGTTATTTCTTGGGAAATTAATATATTCTGTTTAAAACTTTGGTTTAACTTTATGTGCCTCTATATCTTAATATTCCCACGAAATATTTAATCTTAAGCCGGTATAGATAACAGTAACAAGTAGGAATAACATAATTCAGAACATTAACACTAAAACTATTGGAGCCTTATAATCATTGAATATGCAAAGATGCTTCTATGGGAAACTATTGAATAATCAGTCTTGTTAATGTTATAAAAGAATACAAATTAATCACTTTAGAGCAGACATAAACAGTCATCTTTCGTTTTTAAAAATCTCTATTCGAACTTCTATGTTTCGTTTAAGAAAATATTTCTTCCCGCGAATCTCCCATAGAAAGAAACATTATTTGGAAGCACTTCTTCAAAAAGTGTTTTGCGGCACTAATATTATCCCAGATAGCACAAAGACGTCTTAAAGACGTCTGGTGCGGACTTTCAAGACGTCTTAAAGACGTCCATTTCTAACGTCTTTAAGACGTCCATTTTAGGTCTTAAGACGTTCAGACCTAAAATGGACGTAAAATGGACGTCTTTAAGACGTCGTGTGGTATCTGGGATAGAATCTGTATAACAGAAGTACCACGCGAACAAGTTACGTTAACACATTTTCTAAAACGGGTTTCATAACAGAAACATTAGCAATATTTGAAGCGTGATTTATCTGCATAAATATTACAAATACAGTATTTCATCGGTAATTGTACCAAATGTCACGACATAATTGTCCCTGAGATATCCCCACTAGTGCGGGGTGTACCCCCTTCAGGGCCCGTGAAGCTCGAGAGGCCTCGGTCGCCGAGAAATATGACACCATGCGGCTCAGGTATACAGGGTGTCCCAAAAATGTCGTTCTTCCTTGAAAGGGGCGGTATTTGACACCATTTCAAGTGACATTTTCCTCTGCAAAAATCCCCGTTTCGGCTTCGTTAAGGAGTTATTAACGAAAAACTCGGACCAATCAGAGCGCGACCTAGAGGCGTATTGACAGAGACGGCCACGCGCGACAGCATGCGAGCGATGGTGATACACCACGGACGAAAGCAAGGAACAAACAAGAGAAGATAATTTTTCGAGTCCTATGTCGAATAGTTCAAATTTGAATATGTTGTAGTCTTTAGTAACGTATTAACGAATCTCGAAGGATTTTTCGAAATCTTAAAAAATGTTAGTTTTACAGACGTGTAAAGAACTTTTTTTCATTAAATTATAACACTAGAACTAACGTACCGAGGAAAATGAGTTTTTAGGTGCTTATAGTGAACACATAAGACAAAAATGGATTTTTCGCCATTTATTTTGCAAATGTTTTAAATAAATAAAATTTTCCTATAGACAGGACTTTTTTACAAATTCGAAAAAAAACCGAGGTGATAGCCCCAAGTGTCCTCTTTACCGACCTATTTTTAAACAGGCAGACACTTTAAAATTGAAATTATTAAAATTATTTAAAGCGAACGCTGTACCGCGACATTACAGTCGCGAACGGCCCCGACGCGACGCACAGCGGGTTGAAACGCGAAAAACGCGGACAAAAATCATTTTCCTGACAAAACGAAAAATGTAAAATTGTATTATTACCTTGTCGGTAGATAAATGTGGCACCATTTTCTGCATTTCGTTTTCCAAAATTCCATATCTGTATCCCACAATTAAATGCTGAAGTTCAATAAAAATGCATAAGTTTAGCTTCTCTTGAATTTTTTTAGAATACCGTTTCATTTAGTACGTTATAACTTAATACACGTATGAGTGAGGATTTTTTGCATGTACTTAACTAAAAGCGTGTTCCAAAACGAAAATAATAAGCAGGGATTTTGTTTGTTTTTGTTGTATATAACACCTACAAACATTGATGAAACAAAGAGTAATACTTAAGCTTTTTCCCCACTCAAATAGGTTTATAAACCGATTGCCGTCGATTGCTGCATTAAAATTTGTTACACGTTATTGGTAGATATGTATACAATAAAACTAAAAAGGTCTCAGCTGCCAATAGCTGCCTGTTTGTACATTGTATCACAAAAACGATGACGCGAGAGAATGCGCGGTTCCGCCGCACAGTGGGCCAAACCGATGAAATCTGTGTCAAAATCAATGAACTTTCGATAGAAATGAGATAGAGCAATGAAATTTTTTTTAAATTAAAGCTGAAACTTTGCAGAATATAAAATAATTATAGAGACTGTGGTACGAACGTTTTTTAATCTTGAAAAAATTCGTTAAACTTGCACAATTTCAAGAAAATCGTGGTTTTTTCAATACCATGCGCGGAAAAAAATTTTTTTTACCATGCTATACAACATTTCACATAGATTTTTTCACGCTGATTTCAAATCTGGTCTCAAAATTTGTCTGTGACTTCAGGATTTTTCAAAAAATCGATTTTAGTGAACAAAAACCAATAAAATCATTTTCTCGTTGAAATGATTTGATAACCCACTAATTTGAAGGTATATTGTATTCTCATATATAAAAAAACAATAAAGTTATACATAAAGAAGTATTTGATCGTTTATTTGACGTATATCACTTTACGAACGATCGCGTGACGTATCGTCGCTAGTGTCGCTGGCACTCCTCGTAGGCTATGTGTGACTGTAATGCAATTTAAATTAGAAATTTATTATCCATAATTATATTTTCATTTACAAAGGAAGTAAGGTAAGTATTTAATCTTTTTAACTTACTTCTCATAAACGAATTTTTTAACTTCTGCTGATATCCTGTGTTTTTTTTTGGAAGTTCGATCGATTATTCTACGATTCATTTGCATCTTCGGAATAATAAGCGATAGGTAATGGAAACTGTCCTGCTATTTATATCTCAACACATCCAAAAAATATTTCTAAGTGGAAAGTACTGATGCATAAGCAGCAGTGTCGAGCATGTACTTGAAATGTGAGACATCGAGGCGAGGCTAGATGAAGGTTCGCTCTCTTTATCTTAAAGAAATATACAAACGTATGGGACCAATGGAACTAGCTAATTGGAAAAGAACGAAACGTGTTTCACTAGAAGAAGTCTCAAAGAGAACACTGTACAGGCGTGCTAACGAACTGCTTAATAATAATGCGTACAACACGTCCGTTATCGAATTTATATGAGAAGTAAGTTAAAAAGATTAAATACTTACCTTACTTCCTTTGTAAATGAAAATATAATTATGGATAATAAATATCTAATTTAAATTGCATTACAGTCACACATAGCCTACGAGGAGTGCCAGCGACACTGGCAACGATACGTCACGTGATCGTTCGTAAAGTGATATACGTCAAATAAACGATCAAATATTTCTTTATGTATAATTTTATTGTTTTTTTTATATATGAGAATACAATATACCTTCAAATTAGTGGGTTATCAAATCATTTCAACGACAATATGATGATTTCATTGGTTTTTGTTCACTAAAATCGATTTTTTGAGAAATCCTGAAGTCATAGACAAATTTTGAGACCAGATTTGAAATCAGGGTGAAAAAATCTACAGGAAATGTTTTATAGCATGTTAAAAAAAAATTTTTTCCGCGCGTGGTATTGAAAAAATCCACAATTTTTCTAAAATTGTGCAAGTTTAATCAATTTTTTCAAGGTTAAAAAACGTTCGTACCACAATCTCTATAATTATTTCATATTCTGCAAAGTTTCAGCTTCAATTTAAAAAACATTTCATCTCTCTATCTCATTTCTATCGAAAGTTCTTTCATTTTGACACAGATTTCTTCGGTTTGGCCCACTGTGCGCCGCGCCGCGCCGTTCAGGTAGACACTATGGTATCTTTTGGCATTCAAAGAGGAAAGCCATTTCCAAAAGAAAACCAGCCAAATTTTGTCGTAAATTTAGATTAGGATCGAGGATCAGAAACCTAACCCGAAACAGATTCGATAATAAAAAAATGGGGTTTTTCAGTAGTCAAAAACGCTAGATAAAAGATCGATCTAGGCAGCCTCAAAAGTCCTATTTTATCGTTTACGAGGCTTAATTTGCATTATTCGGAAGCATACAACTGCCCATGTAGCTATTTTCATATAGCTGTGACTGTGAATAATGCAAATTACGCCTCATAAACGTAAAAATAGGACTTTCTAGGGCGATTGCGGCCTAGATTGATCTTTTATTTAGCGCATTTGACTACTGAAAAATCCCCGAGATGAGAACCCCCATCCCGCACCCCTGCAATTCAGTAAAGGAGTCTACCGCCTTAATAATTTTATCAGAGGAGAAATCATATATTAACATCTCCAATTTTAAAAATTTTCCAACAATTTTTAATTTCATCTTCTCAATTTTGCTATAAATGCATAAAGATCCGCTGTCTAATAAATAATATAATATAAATATAAATAATAAGGCAATAATGGGCAAAGAATGCCTGGTATTGTTGTTGGAGCACCGATTAGCATTTGTTTACAGACGGAAGGAAATTAACATGAAGTAAATTATACAGAATTTATTATATAATAACTTAAAAATATTCCATTATTAATAATAAAATAATTGATCATATGTACGCCCAAATTCGAGAAAACCATTTCGAAAAAACCTTATATAACTTTTATGGGTTTGGAATTAAACAAAATTTGATTATTAATTTGAATTCAGCACCTCACAATCTATAAAACTGTACCATTTTCATTAATTTAATCTTAGAAGTAGCTTCAGAAATTATTTTTGTCCGCGTTTTTCGCGTTTCAACCCACTGTGCGACGGCGCGCGGCACGAACAGCTATTAGATACGCGACCATCGCACACTCTAACACCGTCAATACATACTGGTAAAACTCAGTCTTCACTTTTTAGTTATTAACGTTAAAAACTGAGAAAACCTTGCTGACCTTGGTTCTCATGTAGAGCCCCAGCGAGGTGAAAATGCTTCCTGTATTCACAAATTATCCGGGGTACAACATTGAACCTGCCCACTCGTTAAATTCACAAGAGCATTTCTAATATTTGCTCTATGAAATTATCGAGCAGAAGGGGTCAATGTCCATTCACTGCACAATCCGGGCCACATTATACACAGGTAAAATTATTCACACATATCCATTGGGTCCACAAATATTGAATGATTTCCAAACAAGTGATTCACAAAAATCCACGTATCACGCACAACTAATTCACATCTGATGCGCGTAAATTCAACATTCGCATGTTCGTCTGTCCGTCCATGCTCGCGTCCGTAGTAAGACTAGTCCAAAACAGCTGATGAGGTCACTCGCCTTTCAACAGCACACTGCCGCGCCGCTCAGCATCGCGCGTTACTACAACAACATTACATTGTATGGGGCAATTACGATTTCCGTGGCCCCTTGTTTAGAGGTTAAATTTGTGTTCTTGGGATCATTTTAAGAAAAAAATGTATATGTCACAGGTATCGAATGGGCCTGGTTTAGCCGGTAAAGTAGATTTCCTGTTTTTTATAAATCTGCAAATATCTCGGTAACTATGCGAAATATGACAAAATATCGAGAGACCGTCTTTGTAGAAAATTAAATTTCCAACAATTTATGTCATATGACATTTTTTTATCAGCTGCACAGTTTCCGAGTATATTTATATTTCGGTGAAGTTGCAAAACAACTGCCTCTCTCCCGAAATGATGGTCGGGGGAACGTAAAGGATCCGTTCCCAACTGCTTATACGAGACTCAAGAAATGTCTATGTATTAAAACTCAATTAGAAGTAAATAGTATTGACGTATTAGGTTAGGTTAGGTTAGGTTAGATTATTTTTCCATATCTCGCATAGCTTCCGAGATATTTGCAGGTTTATAAAAAACAGGAATTCTACTTTACCGGCTAAACCAGGCAGATTTGGTAGCTATAATATATACAGTTTTTTTCTTAAAATGACCCCAAGAACACAACTTTAACCTTCAAAGTAGGGGCCACGGAAATCGTAGTCGTGCCCATTGTATGAACCATATGAACGAATTTCTCGATTCTTTCTCGTTCTGGTTATTACTGCCAAATATCTTATACGTGTGTCGTAGAACGAATAATAAAATTTTGCACGGAACTTTTCTCTAGGATGATCTATAACCTACGTTTATTCGATCGAGCTCGGGCGACAACTGAGCTGTTGTTATCTGTGCACGCTTTCATAGGGCACCTTCCGCAACCCCCCGAATTTGCAGGTCCCATCAAAGCAGCGTCGTAGCGATGAGCGGCACCTTTTGAAAAATATTTTGATGGGACCTGCAAATTCGGGGGGTCGCGGAAGGTGCCCTATGAAAGCGTGCGCAGATAACGACAGTTCAGTTGTCGCCCGAGCTCGAACGAATAAACATAGGTTATAGACCATCCTAGAGAAAAGTTCCGTGCAAAATTTTATTATTCGTTCTACGACACACGTATAAGATATTTGGCAGTAATAACCAGAAGGAGAAAGAATCGAGAAATTCGTTCATATGGTTCATACAATGTAATGGTGTAGTAGTGACGCGCGATGCTGAGCGGCGCGGCAGTGTGCTGTTGAAAGGCCAGTGACCTCATCAGCTGTTTTGGACTAGTCTTACTACGAGTATGGACGGACGCACATGCGAAAGTCGAATTTACGCGCATCAGATCTGAATTAGTTGTGCGTGAAATGTGGATTTTTGTGAATCACTTGTATGGATATCACTCAATATTTGTGGACCCAATGGATATGTGTGAATAATTTTACGTGTGTATAATGTGGCCCGGATTGTGCAGTGAATGGACATTGACCCCTTCTGCTCGATAATTTCATAGAGCAAATATTAGAAATGCTCTTGTGAATTTAACGAGTGGTCAGGTTCAATGTTGTACCCTGGATAATTTGTGAATACAGGAAGCAGTTTCACCTCGCTGGGGCTCTACATGAGAACCAAGGTAAGCAAGGTTTTCTCAGTTTTTAACGTTAATAACTAAAAAGTGAAGAGTGAGTTTTACCAGTATGTATTGACGGTGTTAGAGTGTGCGATGGTCGCGTATCTAATAGCTGTTCGTGCCGCGCGCCGTCGGGGTCGTTCGCGACTGTAATATCGCGGTGCAGCGTTCGCTTTAAATAATTTTAATAACGTCAATTTTAAAGTGTCTGCCCGTTTACAAAATAGGTCCGTAAAGAGGACACTTGGGGCTATAACCTCGGTTTTTTTCGAATTTTTAAAGAAGTCCTGTCTATAGGAAAATTTTATTTGTTTAAAACATTTGCAAAATAAATGGTGAAAAATCCATTTTTGTCTTATGTGTTCACTATAAGCACCTAAAAACTCATTTTCCTCGGTACGTTAGTTCTAGTGTTATAATGTAATGAAAAAAAGTTCTTTACACGTGTATAAAACCAACATTTTTTAAGATTTCGAAAAATCCTTCGAGATTCGTTAATACGTTACTAAAGACTACAACATATTCAAATTTGAACTATCCGACATAGAACTCGAAAAATTATCTTCTCTTGTTTGTTCCTTGCTTTCGTCCGTGGTGTATCACCATCGCTCGCATGCTGTCGCGCGCGGCCGTCTCTGCCAATACGACTCTAAGTCGCGCTCTGATTGGTCTGTGTTTTTCATTAATAACTCCTTAACGAAGCCGAAACGGGGATTTTTGCAAAGGAAAATGTCGCTTCAAATGGTGTCAGGAACCGCCCCTTTCAAGGAAGAACGACATTTTTGGGACACCCTGTATAGGTGAGACCACACTAATCCGAATTTCCAACTTCTTTATTAATCATTATTTTTTTATGGGACTTCGATGACCATATTTGTGGCATTTTTCTAATAAAAATGATACCACATATGATATAATTCCGATGATATTTACTTGTGTAATAGACAATTAAAGTTTCGGACGCGAGGAAGGATAGCTATGGGAAAGAAAGAGACGCGGAGAGTCGCAGTCGGCGGCACAGTTCAAAGGCTCGCGCGTCCTCACAATGTATTACCACGGAATAACTTTTTTATTATTACTTATTTTTTTATGAGACTTTTGCTAATAGATGTGTGACATTGTTCTGATTAAAATGATATCAAACACGATATAATTCGGATCATACACAGGTGTATGGTCATTATGTATAGGTCGGGTACATAACATTGGTGAGGCAACAGTAATGCAATGACGACACTTTTTCATTTTTAATTAATCTTTTAGGAGCTTTTACCATCGTATTTGTAATATTTCGCTGATCAAAATTTTTCTGATTGTACATACATATCTATTTTTTTAATTGACGATGGAGTAAGTTTTGGTAACAGACAAAGAGATTAAATGATAAAGACATTAAAGACACACTCTCCCGACTGGGACATTTCGCGACTTTGAAAACGGACAGAACCTCAGCTACATCTACATTAACCGTTCTGTCTTCTGTGAATTGGTCGATCATACATAGTAAGAATGCAGAGAAGAGAAAACCTAAGAAAATCCGGAAAAACCAATGTCGAGGTTTTACGGTCACGGATTTACATTTCGGATTTAAGCACGTAGATGCAATTTGCCACGGAGGGCCAACAAGTGTTGTACGGTGAATTTATGGGACCGGACATATTTTGCAATTGTTCGTATTATTCAACATATTTTCAACGAGACGATGCGACTTGCAGTGTCCCTTTCTTTACTATTTACTCTCTTTGTCTGTTACCAAAACTTACTCCATCGTCAATTAAAAAAATAGATATGTATGTACAGTCAGAAAAATTTTGATCAGAGAAATATTACAAATATGATGGTAAAAGTCTCCTAAAAGATTAATTAAAATGAAGAAGTATCGTCATTGCATTACTGTTGCCTCACCGATGTTATGTACCTGACCTATACATAATGACCATACACGCACCTGTGTATGATCCGAATTATATCGTGTTTGATATCATTTTAATCAGAACAATGTCACAAATCTATTAGCAAAAGTCTCATAAAAAAATAAGTAATAATAAAAAAGTTATTGCTTGGTAATACATTGTGAGGTCGCGCGAGCCGTTGAACTGTGCCGCCGACTGCGACTCTCCGCGTCTCTTTCTTTCCCATAGCTATCCTTCCTCGCGCTCGAAACTTTAATCGTCGATTACACAAGTAAATATCATCGGAATTATATCATATTTGCTATCATTTTTATTAGAAAAATGCCACAAATATGGTTATCGAAGTCCTATAAAAAAATAATGATTAATAAAGAAGTTGGAAATTCGGATTAGGTATGTTTACGTTTCTCGGTGACCGAGGCCTCTCGAGCTCGGCTGTCCTTCTCTACGTTCGGCAAACCTCAAACAATGATATCCCTCGCGCATAATTGTCCCTCCGCAGACCCGTGTTGTGGACAATTATCGATGAAATACTGTAATATCATTCAGTATTTGATCATTCAGTATTAAATATGTTCAGTATTTGCTATTCGAATTAAAACTTTTACTTTCTAGAAATTTTCGTTATCCATTCCAACCGAAACTTACAACATAACGACGTTTTTCAGAAAAGTTTTATGGTTCATGTTTTAAAGAAAAGCTATCAAAAAATTCCATCACTTCTTCGACCCTTGCTTTTGATACTTAGTACATATGTACTATGTTTCACTATCCCATAAGTCTCCAGAATTTCATTCAAATCAGAGCCGGACAGTTCGCGACCCTTCTTTGGCAGCTGTGGAAATGGTAGCTGCATTTTCTTCACTACACGTGCATTCCACCGATAATATTATCTTCAGAGCATGCCGGAAATGGCGTAGTATTTACATGCGTAGGCATAAGTTGTTTTCGAGGGTATATAGGGTAATTCACGAGAAGCAGAACGCCTAAATATCTCTATCCTAATTTGATAGTAGAAGGAAATGTGACATAGCACAATTGTATTGTTTAAATCGATAAGTGCAATGTTAACAGATTTGTTGCTTTGTGTCATGCTCGTGTTCAGGGCCATGTTGGAGACCGTATATTCTTGAATTTATATTGTAGTAGTTAGTTGAAAGATAATTTCAGTGACACATAATATTGTACTGCTTTATACGACTAAGAGATCATGAATCGAATTGGGTTGCTGAAGTAATGAAGTTCCACTTCTAATCACAAACGATAATGTGTGTAAGAATGAATAAAATACAAATTAGATAATCGTATTAGATACGTTGTAATCAGTGTTGATGTGACGGTTTTCGATTGTTTTTAGTTAGCTAATATTTATTAACTATCACACTTATTCAAGAATTAATCAATCAATTTTGCGGAGTCGCAAATCGTTACAGATCCCCCAACTTCACATTAATATTAACTCATGATGATCGTTCTCAACCGAAATTATAAATATAAATATTTATTTTAGTCATATGTATATCGGACATTTATTCGACAAACAGTTACCGTTTTGAGACATTACATACACAATATTTAGTGATTTTTATATATACACGAGATTATTTGTTTAGCTATTCTCTTTGACTACTATCATTCTATTCTATATAATATTATTATAATAATACCTATGTCCTACTTTTAACAAATATATGTATAAATAACTCTTACAACCATCCTATTAAATGGTTTTACTTACAAATACTGTTTCATAGGGACAATAAATTTCATTTTATAGGAAGCAAACCAGTATCTTAAACCTAATTTTCCGTATTTCATTTCTATCGGTTTAATGTATTTATTGCTGGGCGCAGCTAGAACTTTTTCATCCAAACCGAATAGCAATGTTATTTTTAAGCGATAAATAGACTGAGAATTTTATTCACGTTTATGGTTACACCAGACCGCAATTTTAACAAGATACTACATATACAATACATATATTTGATAGCTTCTAAAGAAAGCAATAAACTTCCACTTATTAACTAGTTTCTGAAATAGTAGTTTTATTTTCTTTCTATAATATTCTCGTTATAGATATATAGTAGTAGATTTCGTTCTCCTGTTTATGAAAATGTAGCATTATAGGCGTTGTACCCAATAATTTTTTAGATATTTACAAATTAAATTTCATTATACCCGTTAAGCCGTTAAGTACAGTTTTGGTTGAAGTTTTTGTCAAGTGTCAAACGACGGGGTGGTAACGTACTAGATTCATTACCGGGAAGGCCAGTGTTCAAATCCCTTTTTCCTTTTTTTTTTCATTTTTTTCTGTTCAGTATGTCTATTTTAATTAATTGTATTTTGCACATGAAAAATATTTTTCTTCTTTTTTCTTCTCATCTTTTCTACATACGAAAGTCATCTTGGTGAAAAATGGAATGGTTGTATTTCTTTAATTTGTAACTTTAACTCTTTTTTAACTGTTGGTTGACTCGGACGCCTTGCTTGTACATATTCTTTTTCAAATAATGTTTTGAGTTTCGATACTCCCGTTTGAGATATTTCAGAATTTATTACAATTGATTCTGTTAAATTAACGGTTGAGTCACATGTATCGATATTCAAAATTTCATTACCAATATTCGGCGTCATATCCATTAACGGAGTTCCTAAAGTGAGTTTTAATGTTTTTAAAACATATCTCTGCCAAACAAAACTGAAGTGAACATGGTATTGTCTCGAACAACATATATTCCAGTGTAATTAAACGATTTGTAATGAATATTAACTACAGTGGTTCCAATAATATCTAATCTACTATCATTAATTCCGCAAAAATTATAATTAACATTTTTCTTTACAATTAAGCAATATGATATAAACTTTTCTTTTATAAAACTAATTGGACTTCCTGTATCAAAAAGTGTAGCTAATTGTAATTTAATTTTTCTACCCTCAACATTTATTTCAAAAGTAACAATTTCTTTACGTTCATCTGCAATGGGCAATTCAACATTTATAGGAGTGTCCAAATCCCTTTTTCCTTTTTTCCATTTTTTTCTGTTCAGTTTATCTATTTTAATTAATCGTATTTTGCACACGAAAAATACACTCATAATATCTATAGGAAATAAAATATAAAAATTTTATTGAAAAGGAACATAATATGAAAGAAACACTAACTTCATCAATCTTAACGTATCTCAAAAGTTGTTGAGTATCGACGCCTTTAATGTTACATTTTCATGAACAGGAGAACGAAATCTACCGATATGCAAAGTTTCGAGAAAATCTGAGACCCCATGACCGCGTCTTCTCCTTGTAAGTGAGAGTATTTTACTTCGCTATTTTTTACTTGGTATTATCGTATATATCAAACCAAAAAAATTTGTTGGATGTTTTTCCACCAATGCATTTTTACAATCTCAAGAATCGTGTATAAGAAAAATAGAACCCATTATTTTGATGGATCTCGTAATTCTACAGTTAAATATTATCGAATATATACTAACATTAAAAACGTAATCATACTGCGGATGTTTGAACAACGTCACGTATTATATGCTCGTTTTATTAAGAGTTAGTAATCTTAATTGAAAAAATATATAATAGTTACATATTCCAAGAAGACATTCATGTTAGTATACAATGTGGCGCATTTTCAAGAAGTTGCATACATCTAGGTGAGTCAAACAAAAGGATTTTTAACAAATATAGTGCAGTTACAAAAGCCATTGTAATCACGTATAAATTACATTCTGGTACAACAAGTAGTTATAATAAATTTACACAAGCTGATATATCTCTGTCGTTTTCTTTTAAATGAAGTTTCAAACTGTTTCAACACAGATTTCAAACAAAACCTGTTAAGTTTAAAAGTTTCTCTTTTATTTTAAGTAAAAATATACTTGTCTTCCTTTGCTACCAATATGAAAGTATTAAATTAAATGCAGACATACAATGAATGTCAATTGCTTTCCTTATCTACGAAATAATTGAGGACAAAGAAGTTCTAATAAAGTAACCGTAAACAAATTGTACGGTAAGAGGTTAACAAAGTCCGATCAACGTTACAATTGGAAAAAGTATTTGCAACGGGAGAAGAAATCATTGGCAGGTTCGTTGTTTAGCCGTTTACGTAACATAAGTTATTTTCGATGGGATGACGAGGGATCCGCCGTGATTTTCTTTGTCAAACAATGGCCGATGCTTTTGTCGAGAGAGAAGAAGAATTCTCCTGTAGGGGGAGTTCCCCTAACGTCGGACAGAAGAAATTACTTTAACGTTTAAAACATTGCCGAACTGTTGTATCGCGAAAGTTATAGAGGAACAGAAACAAACAATAATAACGTTTTATCACGTTCCTGTCGCGTGTGCGTAGCTAAGGATATCAGTTAATTGTTGCGGATGACAAGAATCCAGTGCATCATACAAATTATAAACTATTATATCTATTAATTTTTGTGGTGAGCAGACGTATGAATTATGTTATTATATCTTTAGATAAGTATTTTTTTTAGTTATCTTTCTTGTATTGGTTTCAATAAAAAAAATTTTCGTTGATGGGTTCAATGTTCCCTAGTACCGGACAGAACAATTTGCAGTTTTGTGTATTCCTGTTAGTACTATTATTTATCATTAAGATTGTAGCGATTAAAAAATACACGCAAGTAACATGAACAGTAAGCAAAATGGTTAGAGGAAAAATTTTTAAAATAAAGTTTAAATTGCTGGAAGACTAGAACCGAGACAGACGAACCAGGAAACAATCTGCGTAGTTTGTTTAAAAAATAGTGAAGAAGATTGGATTCAATGTTCAGATTGCCTAAGGTGGACTCATGAGATTTGTGAGGATATTCCAGAATGTTTTGACCATTATATTTGTGATCATTGCAAATTATTATCAGTAATTTTTACTGTGCCCAGTATTAGAGGACACTTTAGGATATCTTAAAATCATTGAAAGAAACTATACTGTTAATTTAAATTATTGATTACGGAAATAAGTAATATTGTTCATTTATAAGTAACGCAGAATATAAACAATAAAGTATCATATTTTTTCATTTATTTACGAAATATGTTCAGCGTCCGGCGCTAGGGGGACACCCCCTAAGTTATTTTCGATGGGATAACGCGGGATTCGTCGTGATTTTCTTTGTCAAACAATGGCCGATGCTTTCCTCGAAAGGGAAGAAAAATCTCTTGTACTCGTCGACAACGCACCGTACGAAGCTCGCATGTGCAACGCGGGAAACACGATTCAAATGGATTACTTCCTGTTGAATCTGAAATCCGCAAACAACAATAAATATGTGGCTGCTTTATCGGATTTGTTCATCGCGATTAACCTCTGTATTTCTTCTATTTCGTGTCACTTCTTCATAGTATCGGCCTTGAACTATGTACCAACGATATTATATTTCTTATTATGTTGATCACAGTAACAAATACACTTCGATTCTTGATAATTGAATATCGTATTAATAGACTGTGAATTTTATGCACTCGTGAGATACGTGAATTCCGAGCAAAACCAGAATGATCGTATTTTGCAACCTGAATATTATCAACGTGACGTGATAAGTAATCATCTCCATGATTTTTATGGGACGGTTTAAATTCACAACAGCTTTTCGATCGTCCATTCAGTGAACGTAGAGTCGAGTGATTGAAGCGTATGCATCGGATATTATTGAGATAATGTGTCTGGGTTACTACTAAACGAATACAAAATTATCCGAATGTATTAATGCGTTAATTGATATATTTTTGAAATATAATGTTCTTTTCATATTCATTATGATACCACGGAAAATTATTTGTTTCATGATCAAACAAAAACACATCTTTTTTGTCTAAGCTGCAATCGAATATATTTATTCTTTACACAGCTAAATATAGTAGATTCAGTTAAATAAAGATCAGTAGCGTTGATTCTTTTTTTTAATTAATTAAGAGATCTGGTAATCGGATTTAACTCCTTGCCATACCATTTTCTTTACGGCTACAATAATTAGAAGGTCTTCACAACCCAAAAATGTCACCGAGGAGGAAAGAAAATTTATATTTTTGCCTGACTACATTTACTTCAATGCTTAAATATTGATTAAACAAAAGTAAAATTTTATTTCGTCTGAAGATAAAGGTATAAGTTTCATCTTTGTTAAACTTAATTTAATATCTTCATCGCGAGTCTGACTCGTTAAAATGTGGCAAGAGGTTAATCTGATAAAAATGAATCGGCAATATTTAGGATGATATAAAATATGAACTTTTATAAAATGTTAAAAGAACAGGAAATAATAAAAAAGCCTTAGTTGGGTTTATAAAACGTTCCCAAACGTGCTGTAAAATAAATTATGCCATTTTCTTTTGTTTTTCTGCACATATTTGCATATATTTTTCATTTTCACATGAATTCGCATCAAAATTAATTGTTTTTCGTTATTTTGATATTAATTCTTTTGAATTACTTTGACTATTCAGTAAACTTTTTCTTCTATTCAGTAAACCCTTAAAAATGAATAGCAAAAAACATTTTTCATTTTAAGTTATTGCGAGCTGGTGGACAAAAGGTCGTTTTATGAAGTTTATTAACGTAAAAATGCAATTAAAACTCTAACTGTTTGCAATGAAGTGCTCGTCTTAGAATGATCTTCATTTCTCATTCATTCAATATTCTGTAAATCTATGACTATTCGAGATAGCCGATATTAATAACCAACTATTCTGATTTATGACTGCCGATTTAAATTATGAGTGGCGCAATTTGTGTACGAGCTATTATATCAACCTTCTAAGGGAGATTTAAATTTAGCAATTGATGTCATTTGTAAAATGTGATTTTCTAAATACGGTATTTATTTCGATCAATAAGTAGATTATTTTTGCGAATGGATTTCAAATTCAATATATTAAATGAACTTTTCAAGCAATGTGGCATCTGGTCAAACAGTAAACCAAAATCGATTTTAACTATTCCTTATGATATGAAGATTGTTTATATCAATTGTTCCGAAGTAAAGATAAATCTGACACGACTGTCATCAATTCAGTCATTTAAATTTCACACAAAGACAACGCATGAAAAAATACTTGCCAACAAAAACTTGAGGAAAGTAACGTTTATGGAATACATAATTATAATTTTTTCTCATGCTCTTTTCAATCGATTAGAACAAAATGTACAATAAGATCTGCACGTTGAGGTCCACAATTGTGTCTTCAAATTCTATCAGTATTTAATAAAATTGGGGTTTCATTTTGGGATTCATTCTCATCCTCAAAATTCTAACGAACTATAAGCAATTTATACTACGTGCTAATAATTTTTGTATTGGTAGGGTAAACTGTACAATGATTGGCACCTTAAGCCAAAATCGTAGTAAAAATCTTTTTATCTCTTTTTGAAATGTTTAAACGAGCTTAACTTGCTATTATTATAAGCTAATAGAGATTTTTCAGCAAAATCAAACAGTTTTACGAGTCATAAATCTTTTATTATGTAATATATTAGAGTGAATAACAATCGTTAGACAAATAGTACAGTCATTGACACATTTGGTAAAAAAGTAAGAAATAAACGTTAAACAGGCTATTTGATTTATAATTGAACATATACGCACTTATTACATCTGTAGTACAGTCCTAAATTAAGTTATAAAGCGATAAATTACACTTACTCGTAACGAAAATTTCAACAAAACTATTTACACTACACTGTGGTCATTCGTCGGTCTTACCGGATGTCCTCCAGCGTTACTAACAGTCATATGTACATCTCTGTTATGAAAACTTACAATGCTGCTTTGAAATATAAATAAGAGGCAATAAAAAATGATTTTCTTAACAGGAATTCTTAATATTTACCGTTTAAATCAAAAGTGCCAATAACTAATGCAGTGCTAGCAATTGTACAGTTTACCCTATTCCTTCTGAGAAGTTTCAAAGTATAATCTTTTTCTCAGAATTTCGTATACAACATGCTATTTTTTCGTATTCAAACTGCACCTATACATTTTATAATTCTTTATAGAATCAAATATGTAATATTATGTACATGCATGTACCATGTGCCCGTAACGGAAGTCCAACAAGACTTTATTTACACGATTAATAGTATTATCAAATTTCAAATAAAACCAAAGGTTAACGGAAGTTTGCTAAATCGTTTATTATACTAACGGAAGTTTGCTAAATCGTTTATTATAATGAGGTCTATGATATTGCATGCACTATTCATGTGCAAAATCCGGTGTATAATTGCAACAATGATGCGAGACATTAATGACACGTACCCTGTTGCGTGTGTCGAAGAAATCTAATCTGTTTACGGAAGCCATAAATTGTATCAATCGTGTGCTGTTTTCTTGCACTTCAGTTTTTATCGTAGCTTCCTAATAAAGCGGTTATGGACCCATATTTATATAATTGTCTCATTTCCGGTCACAAAACCTGTAACTCAAGGGGGACAACATATAAATGCGCACTTTTTATTTATTTATTTTAATTTAAGTTTATGCATTAATTGAGCTTTAGAATATAGAATTTACGTATTTACTAGAAAAAAATCATGAAAACAGATTTTATAGGCTGAACAAAATAATACAATTTAACCGGTATCCAATGTTTAATTCATACGCATTAGGGGAAAGTAATGCTAAAAAACTAAAATGCTTTCCAATATTATGCAAAGTAAAAGAAATGCACACTTATAGTATAAGATGAAAACAAGGAAACATTACTGGCACGAAGACTTAGTGATGCGAACTTTAATGACCGAGATGTCGACGCGACGTTAAAGAAGGAAAGAAGAAGAAAATATCTCGAAAATGAAAACATGTGATATGCGGCGTTTTTTCCTTACAACCACAGATATAGATTAGAATTTAAAGAAATTTTAATTGATGTTATGAATGAACTTGCAACAGACCTAACAATTAGTGCATTATCAACGAATGGGAATGCCCAATTAATCAATTTGTATCATTAGCGTATATAATCGTGCTGTTTTCCTGGTCACTATCATCATAACGTATATTGTATGCTTGCACCTTTTTCTGGTCATTTTTATCAAAGCGCATTGCCTTAGACAATATTATGAGTTAGCACAAACAGTTATTTATAAAAACAAGTAGTCTATATTGCTGTCGTTATGAACACTGTGTTTAACAAGTGTGTACAAATCACTGAAATATAAAGTCTTTTTCTCATTTTGGCATTTTTCTACTGAAATATAATGAACAAAAAAATTGACGATGAGGATATTATATGTATATAATTTAGATACGGACAAAACGTATGTTGCTTTGAAAAGCAACGTTTAGTATTTTCTCTGCAATTCCAAATAATTAGAATTTTGTTCACGTCATGTAGTAAATCAACTCTTCCAGCTACTGAAAAAATCCAAGTCGTTCGGTCCACTTTTTAAAAATTTATTCTGTTCTAAATAGTGTCCGAGTATTACTGCGAATCAGTCTACAGACTAATTCAGCTAAGTGTGCCACCTAAATTAGATGTAAAGTATTTGGTATATGAAAGAATGCTTGAAACAAAAGTTGTATAGTTATGAGAAATATTTCAATGTATTTCGCTTGCACTTATTGATCGATTACGCAAATGTATTAATTACAATGGAGGACATTTTGAGCATTACTTGCATTAAAAATTATTTACAGAGAACATCTCATTAATTATTCGTTTCTCATCCCATATGCACTTATATTTCTTTATTAAAGGATCAATTTTTTCTTCAACCACAAGATTAACCTCCGTCTGCGACCTTATTTTTATAGATGTTATCCGCACACCGAGCCCTTTATGTTCACGACTAATCTTTTTTACTGCAGTAATTTTTTTACTTTACTAATTTAATTTTAATGTATAATCGTTGGAACATCAAATGTTTAAAATATTAATGGGAAAAGATAAATATTGAAAAGAAAGAAATTCAAGAGTGAAATTTCACTCCGGACATTAAGCGACTCTGGTTCCTCACGGAGATTTAAAATTTACCGTTTACAATCAAGAAACTCAAGAGGACATTTATATCTCGGTAAAAAAAGCAAGATAGAATAAAAAATTATCACATTGTGTGCAACTCTTGAAACCATACAACTTTCGTTTCATCAATTTTTTCATATACAAATATTTTACAAGTAATTTAGGTGGCACATTTCGCTGAATCACCCTGTATATCGATTACACACAGTGGCGTATTACTCTATGGGCAACTTGGGCAAATGCCTGGGGCCCCAAGCAAAAGGGGGCCCCCAACACAAATCAAATATTTTGTATTTTTATGTAAAAAGTTTTCATGAATGAAGGAGAATTTATTTCACTGTTTATGCAATAATAAATATGTAGATGTTTTTACAATTGTTTTATTTTTTCCAACGTGAAAGTTATTTAGTTGGGGTTAGAGGCCCCGAAATTCTACTTTGCCCAGGGGCCCCAAGCAAAAGGAGGCCCCCAACACAAATCAAATATTTTGTATTTTTATGTAAAAAGTTTTCACGGATGAAGAAGAATTTATTTCACTTTTTATGCAATAATAAATATGTAGATGTTTCTACAATTGTTTTATTTTTTCCAACGTGAAAGTTATTTAGTTGGGGTTAGGGGCCCCGAAATTCTACTTTGCCCAGGGGCCCCAAGCAAAAGGAGGCCCCCAACACAAATCAAATATTTTGTATTTTTATGTAAAAAGTTTTCACGGATGAAGAAGAATTTATTTCACTTTTTATGCAATAATAAATATGTAGATGTTTTTACAATTGTTTTATTTTTTCCAACGTGAAAGTTATTTAGTTGGGGTTAGTGGCCCCGAAATTCTACTTTGCCCAGGGGCCCCAAGTAGTCATAACGCGCCACTGATCACACTGCAGGGTTAATGTTTTCAACTGTTCCTGCATTTCACATCAGATTGTACTTTGTTTTCAGCGAGCGTGTCGCATAGCTGTCGAATCATCTATCGCTATCTTTCCATTGATACGCAGGCTCGCACTTCACGAATCTCGTCTTTATCAGGTACTCAAGGCCACCCCCAGGGGCGAACCTTAAAAAGGTTTATTATCTATCGGTATCTTGAGCACATGGACGTGTGGTGAGGTTTTTCAGTAAGGAAATCGCATGAAAACCGCGAAGGCGTTCTACCGAGCGCCACAGAGAAAAAGAGAGTGAGAGAGAAAATGTAAGAAGAACAGAGAGATCCTCGATATCAGCTGAAATAGCAGGTGTTTCAGAAGACAGAGATAGGGATGTGCAACAATAGCGTAGGAAACGAATAGACCGAACAATTGTCACGGAGTAGGATGTCCCCGGCTTTCTACCTGCCACAGCGTAGTAGTACCGGCGTCGTATATCTGATTTATGCTCGAACTAGCTGAGGCTGCATTCCCAACCCCTCTAGTCTCGCGATCCATTGTAGCGAAGGTGCCTCGTGGAACGGCCGACAGGCCACGTATACAATATTCGCGCGACGATTTGGCTCCTTTCATTCAGGCCATTCACCATAGCGGCGAAGAAAGGAGAGGAGAGAGAAAAAAAAGAAGACGAAAAGAAGGAAGGAAGAAAGGAAAGAAAGAAAGAAAGAAAGAAAGAAGGAAGGAAGGAAGGAAAGAAAGAAAGAAAGAAAGAAGGAAAGGAGGAAAGAGGGAGAGGGAGAAGGGGCCACAGGTATCGGTTACAAGTTGTTAAGGCCCGTTAAAAGAAAAGCTCCTCGGGGGCCTTGCTAGTGAACGGAGGATCCGCGGGTGGTATACTCCGGCGGTGATGGTTCGAGAGGTATCATCCACTGTTTTCTTCTTCACGCGTAATTCGTGTAGCCGATACTCGGCCGGCTTTTCAAAGAGCATCCCCTCGCCGACTCCTGCTCTAAAGTCAGGAGAAACTAATACCCACCGGGGCTATAATACGCCCTTGGGTGCTGCCCATGTACCGTACTTGAACTTGAATGGCACCTGTAGACCGATGCTGTTTCCGGTCAGATAGAGACGGGAAAGTATCGCTTGCAGACATCCGACATTTTCAACCCGGGCATATCATGGTGCAGTTCCTACCGCGGTGACGTCATACCTGCAGTCATAATGCTTATTGCGGATATCGGTTCGGACAAGGTTAACGCGGCGGCCGGGATTTCGGACGCACCGACATCCCAGGGAACGTCGCCGACACAAAATTGGTTTATGGGTGTATTCGTTTCACGTTTATATTGTCGGGCGCTTGCTCGAAGACGCTGCGTACGCTTAAGGGGGTGCGCTCGTAACCCTATCCGAGCCTCCCAATTGTTCATTGTTGACGCGTTGACCGCTGACTCGGTGATCACAGAAACTCCGCAAGACCAATGCAATCTATTTGGTAAAGTAAAAACTACAAAAATTATTACTGATGGTGTAAATCGCTTTTTTAATCCTCTTACATTTCACAGACCATAAAGAACTGTAGAAAGCTCTATTTAGCACCGCAGTAATGAATTTTTAAGCCTGGCAGAGGCATAACTAACAATTGACGTGTCAGTGGGTCCAACTACAAAACATTACAATTTAGGAACATAGATAACAGAAAATTTATTATAATGTATAATAAAAAACTTACATTTATTAAAATTATGTAAGTATTAATAAACAATATAGAATGTTTATTTTAAACCATTTTTAATTTTCCCGCAACAAGGCGCCTATGGCCGGAGCCATATCGGCTATAGACTATTTACGCCTACGAAGTCTGGAAAAATAATTCCGTCATCCAAATACGAATGACATGACAGACAAATGTGTTAAGGAGTTATGTACCTTTGGTAAAATACAACAAATCGATTTTTAATAGTTGTATATTCTATTAGCATGATTCTACTAGAGTACTCTCCGAAAGTTATATTCGGAAACTCGTAAAACTGCTGGATTTATAGGTCCGAAAGTAAAGTCGTATTGCATAATGGTAACAGATAATTGAATAAATTTAATACTGTTATCAGAGAAATGTCTGAAAGATTATTGGACCAATTTTGATAAAATTTTGCAGTAAGATTCTTAAGAGTTTTTGACGAAGCATATTTTTGGTTCGTACATTTTTCCCTTTTTTTTTACAAACAAGAAAGGCTGAAAATTTAAATAAAAATAATATATTTGGGTTCGAATAGCCGCAACTTTTTAAAAATCGGCTTCGACAAGGACTAACTTTTTCTGACTAGCTTAAACTGAAATTAAAAGATATTAGATAAAACCCTACTGGTTTGTGCTGTCTGGTGACAGTATTTTGCAGGAATGGCTTTGGAAAGACATAATTTCTTTTATTTTTCAATCGTTTAAACAATTTTGAAGGATTTTCCGAACGCGAATAAAATTGTAGAGAAACAGGAAATCTTAGACATTTTACGTTTATACTTTTTCAAAACAATTTCATAATTGTTTATAAAGAAACTATTCACTTTGAAAACAAAATTGGATTTTTATAATATTTTCTGTATATCAATTACATAAGTCATCGAATAGACCGTATATGAAGAAGTGAAAACATAATTCACGATTGTATCTTGGAAATTGCGAATGATAAAAATATGTTAAATGTGAGAGGAGATAGCAATTGAATAGAAATGCTTTATTTTCAGCCTTCCGGCCATAAAAAGGAACTCGGTTTACAATTATAGCTAAATTCACTCATCCTTCCACACATCCCCAGACCCCACATCTTTCTCCTATCTTTCTCTCTACTCTTTTCTTTCCTTTTTCCCCTAGCTTCCTCAGCCATTCTACCGCTTCCTCTGGCCCCCTCTCACTCACTAAATCTTCTATGCACAAACCCCTTTCAAGTTCCCTACATTCCCTTACCATATACTCAAAATTTCCAAAGCTATCTCCACATAAGTCACATTTCCGGTTTTCCTCTTTCTCCCAATATCTATTCCACATTTCTAGTGACCCCCCTCTTACTCTGGTAATTCTAATGTTCTTAGGTATCTATATCGAGATAGCAATATTAATGTCACATATATTACATAAAACACTTACATTAGAAATGTCTTTATTTGTATTGTAACAATATTTGTTATTTCGTATTAGTATTTGTAAAGCATTTTTATTAAAATTATTTGTCGATATCATGAAAATAGAATATTAAACTTAAAAAAATGTTCCTTTCGACAAACATAGAATCGTTAAACTATTTGTTTATTCTGTTAGCGTTGTATCGTTGTTATATTTTACCGTTAACTTTTTTTAGATCAGACAATTTCACTAATTTTATACGAACGTCGAAAAAATCGAACAAAAGAGAGTATCATACACTTACAAGATCGACGGTACAAGAACTGTTCCCGTTCTAATTTCTGATAATGTGGGGAATTATTTTTACTCTTAACAAATGCAGCAAACTGTATAAGTGAGAATCGGAATAAACTTAATTTAAAGAAGTTTATCAAATATGGATGATAGAAGGAATAAAAATTGTCTTCAATTTAGATTTTTACTAGGTAAAGTTTAAAGAAATATTTCATAATGATGTGGTAGAAATTGTTATAAAATCAGTTTTATATCAAGAGAAGCAGTAGCTACAGCACTTGGATTAAAGCTTGCAAAAAATCGTTCAAGAAAGTCATTTAACTTAAAGCTTAAACTGCACTATCATCCATTATAGGTACTTGTTATTCATATAGAAATCAGGTTGTGTAAGATGGATCTTTCACAATTACAACTTATCCGAGGTCAGTTCAGTATCGTCATTTTATCGATTCAAATGGCATACCCTAATGATTCATTACACGCTTCCGACGAACAGACTGCTCAAAAAAATTATCTCTGCAAACAGCGTTATCCACAATCTTGTATTTATCTAAATACGCCATAATCTGGTGGGATTTATTAGATACTATGAACGAAAATATTATAGTGAGGTTCGCAATGACTAAGGCGGCAACACCGTTTTCGAATCCACGTTTCCACTGTTTGCGTTGCGGTAATCGTTAGGAAACACATTGATGAGACTAGAAACACGAAAACACTCCGGGTAGAAAGCTGACTGTGGCGAATGCATAGTAGAAATTGATTAATTCCCGCTGGATGGTATAATGTTATGATCGCGATAAATTAAAGTGGAAAGAATTTTTTTTCTCTCTTCACTCGACTACGAGCATTGCACAGTGGGAAAGCGAACCGCTAATAAAGACGTTGCGCAAACAACTTTTTGCATAATACGGTATCGCGTGGGCATTCGTGTACAACTGCATTCGGATTTCCACGTGTTATAGTACGTTATGTGGTAACCTCGCGAGAGCGAGAGCGAGAGCGCGCGCGCGCGCATACACAAGAGGCGTACATTTCGATTTTTCACAATCTCGCGGAATATCTGACTGAAATTTCTGAAACCATCGCGTTCCATCCATTGTGTTGTACAATCTTTTTGCGAACGCTCGTTACCTTAGTTTCTTGCTATTTTAATTTTTCTTTTTCTGTATTAATGGAGATTAAACCACTGCCTTTTGAACTCGTTAATACTTTGCCGTATTTGCGCAAGAACCGAAGAGAAATTGATGTTTTCGGCGGCGCACAGTCAGCCGTTTATAAAATACGTGGAATTAATTAAAATATAGGTTAAAACTAGGTCTTTTCGTAAGCTAATACGTGATTTAATGGTAGACTCACTAGACTGGAAATGATACAGACTTGTATCTGATCTCATTTGTTAAATAAATAATGATCAAGTTCAAATCTCTGAAAACAATGTGTCAATTACTTTTCTTCGCATCTCGAGTGATTTTTATAGCACATGCATTTATCTGTTTCTACTGAAAAAAAAACTTTTTTTACCTCCTATTAAAGTCGTAATTTACTATTATACAAACAGATAAAATACTATTTGATCTTCTTTATATTGGATTAGGATAGAAATGTTTTAATTGTTTTGGTATGAATAGGTACATCCGAATTTTGTCAGTATTACGTTTATTAAACAGTAACAATAAGTTCTGTTAAGATGAATTCAAAATTTAGCTGCAGCAACTTACAGCTGTAAGCGTGAGACCATATTTTGTTTTTCGAAATAAGTAGAAGAGAGTTATTTAACAAGCAGAGAGAAGCGAGTGTGGTGCAACTAAGAATAACTTAATAACAATTTTATTGCTCACTTTTGTAATTTTAAGTCTCTATTCACTTAAAATTCGTTTAGGCATGTAAGACTAACAATCGATGAAATACGTAATAAATTGCTTAAAATCACATTCAACCAGTGTCGCCAGAAACAGCCAAAACTGGGTGGATCTTCCTCTCCTCCTTTTCCCCTTCCACTACCATGAGCGCACATCAACGTCCCCCACTAAGACCGTAGACTGGTCACGTGACGTGCCGCGCAACGTGTTACATATTACTCTGGTCATCAGAGAGGTGGTAAACTGTATTCCCCTCAATTTAACCGATCTGGTGACTCATGCAATTAGCATAGTTTCAATTTCTTAGATTGACACACCCACTGTAAGGGTAGTTGATAAAGACGGTTCTTCATTCTAGTAAATAAGTAACAGTAGGATTAGATCCTACGACCCCAAAAACCTCGAACATCTTTCTGTTTGTAATTAATAATGTATAATTAATAGAGATATAAATTTTGTCCAGCTTCTTGCGATTCTGGCCTACTGTACAGCGGGTTAATTGAGTCGTTTAACGCAAAAGTAGTGTACAAATCGAAACAGTTAATTGGATAATGAGGAATTGAGTAAAAGGTCTATACAACGCAATAATATTGAAGTATTTTAACGTTTGTCTTATGCAAGCCATACGAAAATTCTATTACAATTACTTTATCTAATCACGAATAAACCCTTGCGATGTGATGTTAAATCAAACAAACATTTATTGACTCACACCACTTTTGTATTAGACGGCTCAATTATCTTAAGAAACGTAACTCTTTGAAATGTTTTCGTTCGCACGTTGCGCGTACCCTCCCGGTTTAATTCAATTAGAACCACGGTTTCGGCTGGCGTTTCCTATCATCAGAGGGTGAATTCGACCCTAGCTTGGCTTTTTCAAAGAAGTCTCCGGTTTTCGAGAGTATCGAGTATCCGGTAAGACGACACACTGGTATCGTACACAAGTGCAGCAAAGAGTGAACTTGAAGATTAATTATATAAAACACCAAGTAAAACGTAACATTAGGTTGCCGAGCAAAAAATGATTGCTTGAACTTATTAAGGTTATCGTTCTCGTTGCTGTAATTCTCAAGGGTGTTGAACTTTTTCAGTATTTATTTCTAGCACAAATCTGACTGCCACGTCATCCATGTGTGATCGACACAATTATTTTACTGAATTAAATTTTTCTGCAAATCTATTAATTAAACTACCTGTTAATACAGGATCTACGAGGGGTAAAAAGGTTACAAAAATCATTGTTATGACTCAACTGCGGGTTATATAAATTTATATAAAAAACGTAGTAGATCAAATGCAAAACAATAAAAATATTTTGAACTCTATAAAGTCGGTGAAAATCGAAATAAATGTCTAAATAGCTCTCACATCTTGCAATTATACAGACAACTCTGATTTTGCATAAAAATCTGAAGTCTCGTTGCGAGAAACTTTGCCTTTTCATTTTATATGACTTTTACGAGCTGGAAGTCAACATATTAAACTTCGTAGAAGTATATTTACTTGTTGTGGTCCTTTCTCGTGCCTCTATACAACAAAGAAAGTATACAGTAAATTATCAGTTTTAGTCTAGTATATTAGTTTAAACTAAACATTATTTATGACTAGAGATCACTCAATATATGACTGTATTGATACAGATCGTATTGTATTAAAAAGTTGAAAATATTTTGTTTCTCGAAAATTCTACTCATTGAAACATTTCTAAAAACATTTGAAAATCTATTTCATAACTGAATCTGACGCGGATGTAAAGATTCGAGCGTTACCTATACAGCGACCTTCCTAAAACTTGATGTACGATTTTGTTTTGGCTGTTTTATAGAACAGAAAAGAGAAACAAACTCGGTCGCGTAAAACCTTCATACTTTACTTTATTTTACGTTACTGTCAAGTTGGTGGTACACATTTTGCACAAAACAATAAAATGACGAAAGAATGACGTACATGAAATTTTGAGAAAGATCCAATGTTTAATTATATGAAAGATTTAGACATGAAAAAGTTATCCAATGTCTTTAGAGACGTTGCAATTTTCAACATTTTTGAGAAAAGACATGTCTTCAGTTTCCCACGCACTATATTATGCAAAAATATTTTCAAAGAAAATAAACGATGGTTTACGATGATAGAGAATTCAAGCTTTAAAATCTGTCCAAGTTGCAAGATCCTTTTTTAAAAAATTATAACAGTTTAAATATTAACAAAATTCTCGATACTTGGAAATTTAGTGTTCCAATACTTTTCAGGATCACTGTATATAAATTATTTGTATGACATTGATCTGCAAATTGTTCAGAATTAAATGTAATAAAACAATCGATAATGTAGAATTCAGAATACAAAGTTCAATGCGTTCTTGCAGAATTTTAATCGTTTTATAGTTATTTTTAAACACAAAAGATGTGCTTATGACATATATTTTTAGTGCATAATTATATGAAATAATTTTGTTCATATGTTATTAAAAAGTATGAAAGATATCCGCATTAATGTTCATGTTATGTTTTATTACATGAATTGCTTACATTTGTTATACAGTTGTACCATATGTTCTGCCTGATTATTGTTTCCTGTCAGTTCGTTTCGAATTACTGTCTAGTAGTACACGCGCGGCCTTTTTACAGTAGCGCGAGTATACAACAATTAAAAATCTAGTTTTATCATATTACTCACGCGCGGTGACTCATTACTACCTTGATGGTAGCAAGTTAATTTTGATGATACGCGGTGTATCCATACTAGGAATCCAGTGGTTTACGTGCAACTACTGCACTGCTCAGCAGGATAAAGTCATTTTAATGAATACAAAACGTTTTCTTTAAATTTTACGTGCAACTAATCTTATCACAACTCCTGCGATAATCAAAATAAATTTTCAGTGAAATATTAGTTTGTTGTACGTTTTAGAAATTAACATTGAATATACATTATTTATTTATTATTTATTATATCACCTTGCTTCGTCGCTTTGGCAAGGATTCCCCTCTTCGTTCCTATACAATTTTGTATAACATTATATAATATAACATGTAATTTTATATAATTTTGTGCTTTCTAAATGAACTATACAAGCTACATACTATCCACTAGTTTTAAACAAAACTTAACTCAAAGAAGCTATTGATTGTTCATGTATTGATAACGTTGAGCGTGTATTGTAATATCGCAATGATAGGGTAAACTGTACAATGATTGAAACCCTAAGCCAAAATCGTAGTAAAAATCTTTTTTTGAAATGTTTAAACGAGCTTAACTTGCTATTATTATAAGCTAATAGAGATTTTTCAGCAAAATCAAACAGTTTTACGAGTCATAAATCTTTTATTATGTAATATATTAGAGTGAATAACAATCGTTAGACAAATAGTACAGTCATTGTAAAGCGATAAATTACACTTACTCGTAACGAAAATTTTAACAAAACTATTTACACTACACTGTGGTCATTCGTCGGTCTTACCGGATGTCCTCCAGCGTTGCTAACAGTCATATCTGGATCTCTGTTATGAAAACTTACAATGCTGCTTTGAAATATAAATAAGAGGCAATAAAAAATGATTTTCTATACCAGGAATTCTTAACCCTTTGCACTCGAAGCAATTTTAATTCCAAAATCAAGATATTTCTTTCAACCTCGAACGTTTTAATTCTATGTGTCTTTTTTACATTGTGCACCTAAAATTGAACTTGTTCTTTTCATACAACAGTTGAATTTTTAGCAATTTATAAAATAAAGACGAATTTAATAATATAAAAACTGTTTTGAATCATGGTATGACAAGTTTTACTGGTGACTCAGAGTCACCATTCGAGTGCAAAGGGTTAATATTTGGCGTTTAAATCAAAAGTGCCAATAACTAATACAGTGCCAGCAATAGTACAGTTTACCCTAACTGTTAAATTAGAAAAACTTTCCAGCCTAAACGTTGCCCGTTTTGATTTGGCTTGGAAGAATTTTCTAAAAGCTATGAGATTTCTTGATGGGATTTTCAATAAGAATTTCTAGCGATAAACGTTGAATTCTACCTAAGTGCTTACATACTTTCATTCACAATATAACACGAGATGCGATTGACTTCAGTTAAGATAAAATACTGAAGTTTCCGCTAAATGATAAGCTCATATTTTTATATGATAGCACGCCCTCTTATTAAGATATGTAACATGAAGCTTTAATGGTTTATAATCTCTATCTATTCAAAAGGAATACGATAATATAAATTAAAAACACTCGTCAATATCAAATTAATATCGGTATAGTTATTTCGACCTATCTA